>CM075338.1:23052081-24252081 GCA_037788925.1 Mytilus galloprovincialis | reverse complement strand
GTCCCGAGTTCAATCCTGACTCCTGTTTCGTGGTCCCGGGAATGTTCCGTTCAATGCATTTCAATTCTTTATAACCATAAATAAAGTTTCACGAAATCACTATACCAAAATTTACACGAGAAGATCCAATTATGCCTGTTTCTTCAGCCATTCATACACCTACGTTGTCTGGTGTGTTAAAATCGAAAACAACAGGTGTTACAAAGTGAAAGAAATCAATTGTTTATATTATTGAAATTGACCTGCCCAAGCATGATTTTTTGCACAAAATGACAATGCAATAGAGTTAATAATGGAAGAGACACATATGTCTCAGATAATGTGTATTTTATTTTGATCAAATGTTCTGTAACAGTTGCAAATTAATTTGTTAATCTCTGTCCTGTATTATTTTTAACTTGTGTATTAATGAAAAATTAATAGTATGTATTATTGAAATATGTGTACACATGTAAAAGAATAATTAAAACTTTCAGAATACAAGAATATTATTGGGCACGCTCTATGAACATTCAAGTAAATATAACTTAAACAAAATACTTATGACAAAAACAATTCACATATGTTCTTTAAATTGTCAAGGTCTCAGAGTAAAAGATAAAAGACAAAGATTATATTTGTTGATAAAATATAAAAAAAAATGTAATATTTGGTTTGTTCGGGAAAGTCATTTCACTGAAGATTTAGAGTAAGACTTAAATTTTGAATTTAAAGGTCAACAATATCACAGCTTTGGAACCTCACGGTCCAGAGGAGTCTCAATTTTTATTAATAATGATTAAGAATGCAAATTTATAAATATATCTAAAGGCCAAGAGGGCAGGCTACTCTTAATAAATGTTGAAATTAAATACAGTATTTTCACTTCAGTAAATGCCTATGCACCAAGTATACCTAAAAAAAGATTATTTTTTTTTTCAAAAAAGTTAAAGAAGTACAAAAAAAAAATAGCTTAGGAATGGTTATATTTAGAGGAGACATGAATGATAATTTAACAAAAATAGATAACAAAATTAAAATGTCAACACGAAAATCAAAACATACAAAGAAAGGCAACAGTAGTATACCGCTGTTCAAACTCATAAATACTTGGACAAAAAACAAAATCGGGCTAACAAACTAAAACTGAGGGAAACGCACCAAACATAAGAGGAGAACAACGTCACAACACTACAATGTAACACACACAGAAACGGACCAAGCATCAGACAAAATCCCACTAGAATAACAAATATAACATCAAAACCAAATACATGAATTTGGGATAGACAAGTACCGTGACACGTCTTATCGCAATGTGAATTTACACTAAAAAATAAGAGAAAACAAACGACGCAACGTTATAATGTAACACACACAGAAACGAACTATAATATAACAATGGCAACCAGTATTTAGCCTTAAATTTGTAAATAAAACTAAAAAACTAAGTGATATTTGAAGAGAGATTCATGGTAACGAAATACAATTTACTTGGCGACGTAAAAATAATCTAAATTAAGCATTAAGAATAGATTATTTTCTTAACCTGTCCTGAAATAAGAACTAATATATAATCTAATGATATTACGCCAGCTTTTATAACTCATACAGACCATCAGGCAATTTCTATAAAGATAAACGGTCGATTAGACCCAAACGGTAAAGAAAACTTTAAAATTATTAATAGTATTTTAGAAAATGAAAAATATCAAAACCTTATTAAAATTCTAATCAAACAATATGAAAAGAAAATTTTACTCACCAATGATATTGGTGTCAAGTGGGATCTTTTTTAAACCCGAGGTTAGAGACAACACCATAGCATTCGGCAAAATAAAAGCACAACATAATGGAAAAGAAATACATATTTTAGAAAACAAATTGAAGAATTTAAATGAGGGTATAAACCAAAAAAGGTAACATTGATGGTATTAACTCTCTTAAAGAGGAAATTAATATTATAGAAGAAAAACTTGGTACGCTATATGATTCAAAACAAAAGCAGCACAAATAAGATCTAGAATTAAAGGGGTAGAAGAAGGAGAACAAAACACAAAATTCTTCTTGGGACTAGAAAAGGCTAGGCAAACAAGAAAAACTATTACAGCGCTCAGAGACAAAGAGGGGGTGATACCTAAACAACCTACAGAAATACTTAATCTTAAAAAAGAGTTTTATGAAGACATTTATAAAAGTTCAAATCCCAATATTTTTTTTATAATAGATTATGTTATGAATACAGAATGTGATCATGTCCTAACAGATAAAGAAAGCGATATTATGGAAGGTTTATTAAGCACTCAAAAATGCACAGATTCATTATTTAAAATGAAACTTAATATTAATAAAACCCAGGAATTGATGGGTTAAGTGTAGAATTTTATAAAACCTTTTGGAAACATGTCAAAAAGTTTGCTGTCAAAACTTTTAATCTCTCACTTGATAAAGGGAAGTTAACAAATTCACAAACAAATAGGAGTTATTTCCCTTTTACATAAAAATAAAATGATTCTCTCAGTTTAGACATTTATAGACCAATAACATTAATGAATGTTGACACAAAATTAGTTGTTTATGCACTTGCTCAAAGGATCATCAAAATATTACCACTAATAATTCATGGAGATCAAAATGGGTATGTTAAAAAAATATATATATAGGATATAATATTAGACAATTCAAGATGTCATAGATTATGCAGACAAATTTAATATAGATGGTGCTTTACTATTTTTAGATTTTTTGAAAGCATTCGATTCATTAGAATGGGATTTAATGTTCTATGCTTTACAAAAATTTAGATTGAAAAATTCTATGATATGATGGGTCAAATTTTTCTATACTGACATAAAAAGTTCAGTTTTTTAACAATGGGTGGATTTCAAAACCCATGAATATATATCGTGGAATACGTCAAGGCTGCCGATGCATTGCGATATTTGTTGTTATTGCTGTGGAGATTCTTGCTTGTATAATTAGGCAAGACCATAACCTTAAAGGATTTGAAATCAAGATAGATGGAAAAAAACCCATACTTTAAAAATAAGTCAGTTAGCAGATGACACCACTCTTGTTCTCAAATCAAAGCAAGATACTTCAAAAGCTCTTAACATGATTGAAAAATTTGGATCACTCTCTGGATAACAGATCTAAAACAGAGGGTATTTGACCAGGGAAACAAAAACATTGTAAAGAAAAATATGAAAATATTAACTTTACAGATAAACCAAATAAAAGTCAAGGATCATATTTTGGTCATAACAAAGAAGAGTGTCAAAACCTAAATTTTGATAAACAGCTAGAAAAGTCTGTAAAAAATGTATCTAACTGGAAAAAAGAAACTTAACCATGATAGGAAGAATAACAGTTATTAAATATTTATTTATTCCTATAATCACTTATTTGGCTACAGTCACAACCTTGGGCTAAGAGTATCTAGACAAATTTAAAAACACTATATATGAATTTTTAAGAAACAAAAAGACAGAAAAAGTTAAAAGCACTGTATTAAACTATAACCAATTAGATGGCAGATTAAACATGGTAAATATAGATAAATATATAAAATCTATTAAGAAAAGAAGTCATTTGGGGAAATCAACAAATTAAATTAAAAAAAACACTTCTTTTCCAAAATTGGATAGACAGCATCAAAATGGAGTCTTTTCAGAAAAATGTATAAGTTTAAAACTAAAAAAAAAATCAAATAGGATAGCTGAGTTCTCAAGATTAAGAAAGAAATTCCAACAGAATGGTTAAAAAATAATAAATGTATAACTTTCAATAAAAACTAGTGTTTTAACAAGTAACTCACTTTATATAAGTGAAAAAAATAATTGCAAACATAAACTAGAAAAATTAGTTTCAAAGAAAATTTATTCAATTTTAATAGAATATGGTAAACAGGTTGCAATAGGGTATCATAAGTGGATTAGAATTTTAAAATGTGAAAACATAGTAATTGAAGCTCAATATATGCAAAAATTTATTCACAACGTTTTAAAAGATAATAAACTGAAATGTGCAGATGGAAACTATTACACTTTATTCTTCCAAACAAAGTTTTATTAAAACAATGAAAAATAAGCCATAAATCTACATATATTTTTTTGTTATGTTACAGAAGACTATGAACATTTTTTTGTCACATGCCACTTTTTAGATGAGATTTGGGGGGAAATATATAAGTTACTTGAATTAGTTAAGATTGGTAGTAACATTTTCACTGAAAAAGACATAATCTGGGGATATAGAATTAATGATAAACATTAGTATGAAATTAACTTTTTACTAACAGTTATTGTTTTCACTATTACACAAAATACACTATTTGTCAGAATATAAAACAAAAAATATCAATCTATATAATGTTTTTAGGTCAAAATTATTAATAGCATTATTATTACAAAAAAATATGTATTGAAGGAAAAGGGATACTAGAAAAGATATAGTCTTATATTTGACAGCATTGTTATATTATTGTCAATATTGTAAAATATGTGTATTTTACAGAACTCCTTATAATAAAATTGTTTGATAGATGATTTTTTTTATTTTACAAACTATTTCAACAAGTTTGAAAGTGAAAGTACTTGTTCACCAACTTTATTTCCTGTAAATTTAGATTAAACGTAGATATGCAAATTATGTTTACTATATCATGAAAACAAGATTCTTATGTAAGCACACCTTCCGTGGCTAATTCTTTAAATTTGGCAAACACGTGGTGAAAACAATTAATCCACAATAGCAATAACAAATGAATTTACCGGACATCAGAGAAATACATTAAACCACAAACCAAATTCGGAACACGCTTAAATAGCTATTATTCTGTTTTATTCTCAACATATATCAGATAATTTTTTATATATATGTTGTGTACAAGTTATCATTGTTTTCATTATAAGTTGTATTTTGACTTTGTACAATTTAAAATTTGTACAAATTACATGCCTGTACAAATTACAATTTGTACAATATCTGACCAAACTTGTACAATAATTTATAATATAGATTTTGGTAAAAAATAGCATTGATTCACATGATAGAATTGTAATTAATGACCACACAGTAAACCTTTCTAATAACAAAATACACCGTTTTTACACAACTTCAAAAGGCAGAAATTGTTTTTCAAAATGTAAACTAACATATTTTTTCCCTCAAATTTTAAAGCATAAACTACTTTTAGTATCAATATTATTCAATATTATTGTTTACACAGTTCTTATTATCAATTTAATGATTTTTTAATCAGAAACTTTGTACAAACGCAATATTTGTAAAAAATCTATTTCGGATCATGAAAGATCGTGTACAGCATTTTTATGATCATGAAAATTACATTAAAAGATGTGTTGCCGCTTATTTATTATTTCAAACGTTCCAAGAAAACCATCAAGTCTTTCTTCAAACAAGTGATGATTTACAATTGAGATCGGTATATCAAAAGATTGGATTTACATGACTTATTCCACTTCACTTTTGTTTGTGAATAGAAAGGTTGATGGTTCAATGCCATTGGGTCTGATTATTTGATATTAATACTAAACCGACTAGTTTTCGTATAACAATAAACGTCTGTTGTTAAATCTGTACAAGTTTTATGTAATTTTTAAAGTTTAGTTTATCTCATCTGATTTCCCTTAAGTTTTATGCATAGTCATATCTATAAAACAAAAATCCTTGCTGATGTTTTGCAAACATCGGAATAAAAACATTGATAAAAAAGCAGAAAAACAACTGATATATTCCTGATATGGCATAGGCATATTCCTTAGCAAATGGACGGTTGAATCTCGCTTTCTTTCTAGCTAATACACCCATTTGTATGACTGTTGTTTAATGTTGGGAGCAATACAAACAGACATACTAATGGTTAATGTGGCCGTATCTGGAATCCAGCAGCATACATTACGGACATACAACACAACTCAATTGAACATTCAAACACATTTATAATTATCCAAACACAAAATCGGTCTAGTTATTTGCCAAAATCTTCAAAATTGTAGACAGATTTGCAATTTATTGGTTAGACAGAATATTCATATGAAGAAAACTTCAGTTGGTGATTTATTGTATAACTTAAAAAAAGGATCACCTGCTCAAACAAATGATCAAGAATTTTGTAACTAAGGTGTACTGTGTGTTCATTTAAGAGCAATTATATATGTATCAAAGCTTTTTTCAACAAAATCCATATTATAAATTATTGTACAAGTTATAAGTGAATTTTTGTCAATTTATGTACAAATTGTAATTTGTACCAGCACTTTTTGTACACATTACAATTTGTACAAAGTCAAAATACAAATTATATTTTGTACAAAATTTTTGTACAAAATAACAACTTGTAAACAACATATATATATATATATATATATAATGTCTAAAAATAGCAACAATCAACATTCAATCTAATTAAGCGTGGATCAGTTTGTGAAAATAAACTGATACAGTTACTGAATTAAAATTAAATCATTCAAAGTATCTAAACGGGAGATATCAACAATCGGAGGTTATAAACAATGCGGAAGGGGCAATTGTAAGTGCTGCAAAGTCGCCAATATAGAAACCCAGTTCATCAGCACAGTCACAAAGAAAAATTACAACATATTTATAACATCAAATTGCAAAACGCAAAATTGCATTTATGTTCTAACGTGTGGAACTTGCAAATTACAATATGTTGGTGAAACAGAAACCCCATTTAACATCCGACTAAATAACCATCGGTCATTTTATACAAAAGAAAGGAACTGCCCAATTACAAGACACCTTTTAAGAGCAGGACATAATTTTGAAAACATCACATTTCAAATCATTGAGAAAAATCAAAATTGGGATACACAAGGAAGACAAAAAAGAGAGAGATTTTGGATGCACCAGTTACGAACTCTTGAACCTGATGGACTCAATGAGAGAGACGAAAAAAGATTTCAAAGCAAATCAAAACCATAGTTATCTTGAAATCATACAAATTAATTTATAAAAATTCATACAATTAATCGAACATCTATAAATGTGTTAAACTTTTATTCCAACTTCATGTAGTTGTAGCTACAAACATATTTTATGACCGAATTAATATGTTACACCCATCCCTCAAATCTTGTATAGATTAAGCTACAAAAATATTTTTCTGTCATGCATCCGATTTCACCTTGAGAGATGCACACGCCTGATGAAGCTAATTTGTTTAGCGAAATATTGCGTATTTCTATTTAACATCTAATAGAACTTTTTAATGTATCAATTAGTGTGTTTTAGTTATATTCTTAGACATTTATATATATATATATATATATATAAAGTTCATATTTAGAGTTTTAATAGTAAAATTATAAAGAAATAGTAAAATTATAGAGAAATAGTAAAATTATAGAGAAATAGTAAAATTATAGAGAAATAGTAAAATTATAGAGAAATAATGTCTTACAGATAAATTATGTACTTATGATAAATAATGTATTAGTGACTAACAAAATTATAAATATACTACATGAAGATACCCTGGTCTTAAGGTACTAACATACCGGGATCTTCACCGAAATAGCTGTACCAGTGAAGAAATATGTTAACAGCATCATGTGATATATTGTGTTGAATAAAAAAAAAAGGGTTTAACAATTACATGCAGAAATGAAACATAATTGGGATCTTAAGTTTTGTTAGTTTAAACATATTTATTTATAGTGGATTGGAAAACTGATAGTAATCCTTTTCCACTTTGCGGGTGCGAGTGCTGCCTTGTAGCGGCATTAGCCTGCTGGTTTTCGAAGTCTACAAGGGTGTCTGTAACGTGCAAGATATATGGCTCTCCCTTTAACACGGGTCCCCCATTTATCGTCCCCTTCCGACGGACTATCATCGTTTCCGCAAGACCATACTCGCAAATTTAAATGGTGTCAAGGGAGAGCCGAACATTCTGTTCCTGAAATTTTCATCCCGGAACGGGAATCGAACCAGGAATGTTAGTATTCCGATGCACTAACCACTACACCACGGCTCTCTTTTTTTTAAATCTTAAATCAGGAGTTAACATAATTGACATGTTGAAGAGACTTATATCCAAAAAAATATTTAAAGAAAAAAACTGTCTTGCTTTGCCTTTTTGAAACAAATTTGAACTTATTAAATATGACATCTTCAGTTTGGCAAATATCTGTCAGTTAAAAGCCAAAATTTGACCAAATACACTTATATAGATGGTAGACTTTAATGGTCTATTAATTATATCATTTTTTTCTGTGTACATTTACATTGTTGGAAGTGCTGGACTGGTATGATACATATTCTTAGTATACATTTGCAAATTTTCCCCTAAACTCAGGCCTTTTAGATAAAGTAAATAATTGCAGGGACTTAAATGAATTAAGACTTTCAAACCCTTGATGAAAAATCAATTTAGAGAAAAATATAAGAACATTTAGAAAATAGATTTATAATTGTAGAGATTTATACAAATTTATTAAATAGATTTAAGAATTAAAAACTTTGGTAAAAACTGTATACTAAAATGTGTCACATAGAGAGTTAGTGGTCATACAATTTTAGAAACAGAAAATAGTGTACAATATAAAATTCCTTGAAAAGATAAACTGTGCCACTTGCTGGGCAATGAATACCACTCCTTCCTTAATTGTAAAATTAACAAAACAACTTGAGATAATCTATTTGAAAATTGTTCACCTTCTCATAATATTGTCTCTTATCCAAGAACAAAAATATTGGCTCCCTTATAAAATAGTCATTATTAGAACTGAGGGCAGAAACCTAAAAATATCCATGTGTTTTAATTTCTTATATAATTGTTAATTCTTTGCATTATAATTGTTTTTTTTTGTTTGTTTGTTTGGTTTTTTTTGTCACAAACTAAATAACATATGTTTCTATGACAATACAAATATTTTCAAATTTTGTTGAATTAATGAATATTTTGAACATATTTATTCAATAGAGAAGTAAGGAATTGCCTAAATTTTATTTAGAATAAGTTCTAAAGACAATCTTTAACATTTGTAAAACAGTATTGAAAGCAGATAAGTATATATCTACTATGATTTAAGTATAAATCATTTTGATTTAAGAAAATTAATTTGAGAAACAAGTTTTCAATAGAAAAAGGCAGTCATTAGGAAAGTTTGCATTATATTAGAAGATGATATTCATTTATTCTTCACTTACCTTAAAGTACATGTAAAAAATAAATTAAATTTATTAAAAAGGTAAAATGTCAAAATAAATATTCATGAGTCGAATTAAAAAAAAAAATCAGCTATTTATTCAATTAGTTATATTATTTAATTTTATTTTTGAATTTTCTTGTCATAATCGCAGTAATTAAATTTCACAAACACATACATGTATATTTTACCTGAGACACATGACCTGTAAGTTATATAATTTTAACACTTCAATGCAGCCAAGATTTACCTTTATCCTTGACTAGTTTTTTATTAATACCTTGTGTATTAATTAAGCAACAGGGGGTATAATGATGGACATATAGAGCCACCATGGTGGACATAACTTTTATGGCCAACATGAATAAGATAATGTCACAGGTAGTACTGTATCTACGTTCAGATCATATATATTATTATATGGGAATTTTTCATTTCAGAAGAAAAATGAATAAAACAAATAAGGGTCACATTTCTAGGGTTTTTTGTTTTTTTAAATCTTTTATCGCATTTAGGAATTTGACATGATTTTAATGGTGTGTATGTTATTACCTTTGGTAGAACCTTACAGGTGGTCAAATAGAGGACGTTTTTAATCCAGAGACAGAAACTAGAATGGGTTGAATTTGGCGCTCACTTTTGTCAGAGTTACATTATAGACGGTCTGACGTCAACATGGCTCATTTGCATTGCTAGGTCAGTAGTATCATTTGTTGACAATGTGGTGCATTTATTTTCAAATTAGTGCAAATGATCACATTTCTAGGAGTATGTCAACTTATCAATGAAGACATTGACGAATATTTCCTATACATTGTACATACAAGAGGAGCAACTTGCTCCTCAGGACCTTTGACATACACATGCAACTTTCCATGCAAACAGCAGGCACATTATTACACCATTCGTGTGGCTATATAACGGTGTTGTGATATATGATAATCTTTTTTGTGACCTTGACTTTTCACCTTATGTTCAAATTATTTGATGTTTGGAACATTTTTATATCCTACTTTTCATATTCAGAATATTGGTTCCCACTAAAAGACAATGAACCGCCGTCATGGGCGATTGCAACTGACCTGTCAATTCAATTCGAGGTTAAGTAATTTATTTTAAAAGACTATAAAACTATTGTTATAATGTATAACAACAGTTTTTACTATAAGTTATATTATTTTTCGTACTTATCCATAGTTAATCAGTACGATATTTTATTAGCCTGCTATCAATAAGTTCATATAACAGGAGAGGTCGTTGTCTAGCCTTAAAAGACGAGTAAAACGGATACTGTATAGTAAAACATGACAAAAAAAAACCATATCAGTTTACTAAAGACTAAATTCTTTTTCTATGCATCAACTTGTATTTTTGTCCATCTGATGAAATAAGCCTTTTTCAACTGATTTTTATAGTTCGTTCTTATGTTGTACTGTTATACCACTGTCCCAGGTTAGGGGGAGGGTTGGGATCCCGCTAACATGTGTAACCCCGCCACATTATTTATGTATGTGCTTGTCCCAAGTCAGGAGCCTGTAATTCAGTGGTTGTCGTTTGTTGATATGTTACATATTTGTTTTTCGTTCATTTTTTTTACATAAATAAGGCCGTTAGTTTTCTCGTTTGAATTGTTTTACATTGTCCTATCGGGGCCTATTATAGCTGACTATGCGGTATGGGCTTTGTTCATTGTTGAAGGCCGTACGGTGACTTATAGTTGTTAATGTCTGTGTCATTTTGATCTTCTGTGGATAGTTGTCTCATTGGCAATCATACCACAAATTTTTTTTTATATTATAAGATAATATACAATTTATAAAAAAAATCAAATTCCTATTTGGGCCTTTGTGGTCGATTGGTGTAAGTAGTTCAACTATTGTATCACTTAAACAGTACAGTTGTGACTTTGTATCCGCAGTGCTCACATCCAGGCCAATTGTTCCATAGACAGTCAATAGTTTCTGGAATTAGGGCGTTTTTCGTCGATAAAAAGTGACTTCCACGAAATAACAAACAGTGCTGAACAATGGATTAAACGCATACAAATCTCATTTTAATTTTTTATTATATACACTTGATATATATTTTTTAGACCAAATGAAAAAAGAAATAAAAGACTGGAAAAACAAGGATGATATGTTTGTGACTACAAGAGCCAGTGAGTACGTACTTGAGTGTTTACAGAACAACAGTTGTTTGACTTTAACTGCTCCATCAGGAGTAGGGAAATCTTTTATTGCAAGACACACAGCACTAGTTTTACAGAAGGAAGGATACCAAATAATACCAGTGATAAAACCAGATGATATCAGAGATTATTATCAACCTGGTAAACAGACAGTTTTCATCGTAGATGATATTTGTGGAAATTTTACTGCCAACCAACAGCAAATTGAAAACTGGCAACAAATGTTACCTGTGATAAACACAGTTATTGCAGACAAATGTTGTAAGATTATTGTATCTTGTAGGTTACAAGTATATAAAGATGATAAGTTTAATATATTAAAACCTTTTAAATCCTGGGAATGTAATTTAATGTCAGATAAGTTATGCCTAACAGTTGAAGAAAAAGATAATATAGCAAGCATTTATATTGATTCAAGCTTGAACAACATTGATAAATTATCACAAGATAGTGAATTCTTTCCACTTTTGTGCTCTTTATATCATTGGGAAAAACATGGAGATGTTCAGGAATTTTTCAAAAATCCATTGTTCGTCTATCAAAATGAGCTAGACAGTTTGAGAAGGCATGGAGATGAGGGAAACTATAAAATATGCAGTCTAGCTTTATTGGTTATCTTTAATAATCAACTGAAAGACAAATGGATCCAGGGTACAGTAACATGTAAACAACGACATCTTATCAAAGCTACATGTGATGCTTGTGGATTAAACAGAGGTACTTCCAAGGCAAAACTTAAAGAGGCCCTTCACACTCTTGAAGGTACATTTGTACGTAATCAGGATGGTATATATAGAACTGTACATGACAAATTGTTTGATTTCCTTGCTCATTATTTTGGTCAGAAAATGATTGAGTTTTTAATAGACCATGGTGATAGTAAATTAGTACATGAACGTTTTATTTGGAGGCAATCACTGGATGACAAGAACAGTAAAGTAGATTTCATAATCAAATTACCTGACACTTATTTAGAAACATACTTAAACAGATTTATAAAGGATTGGTCAACTGGAAAAGTGAGGGTTTCATTCCTTAACAACAATATGAAAGTACCATTATTTAGACAACAGTTATTACAGCACTTAAGACAACTAGACGGATCAAAGCAAGTAAAATTGGCCAATAACCATGATACAGTATTGCCAAAGAAGTACCATGGATCAAGTACTACTCCGCTGATACTAGCGTGTTTTGATGGTTATACTCACATGATACAGTGGATATTGCAAAATAATGTGGATGTGGATCAATGTCGAGAAGATGGATTTACCGGATTGATTTTCGCAAGTCAGAACGGACATACTGACGTAGTAAAGTTGTTGTTAGAGAAGAATCCTAACATTGATCTATGTCAAAAGGATGGTTGTAGTCCTCTGTTCATTGCAAGTAAAAAAGGAAATACTGATATCGTAAGGTTGTTGTTAGAGAAGAATCCTAACATTGATCTATGTCGTAATAATGGATGTAGTCCTCTGTACATTGCAAGTAAAAAAGGAAATACTGATATAGTAAAGTTGTTGTTAGAGAAGAATCCTAACATTGATCTATGTCAAAAGGATGGTTGTAGTCCTCTGTACATTGCAAGTCAAAACGGAAATACTGATGTAGTAAAGTTGCTGTTAGAGAAGAATCCTAACATTGATCTATGTCAAAAGGATGGTGGTAGTCCTCTGTACATTGCAAGTCAAAACGGAAATACTGATGTAGTAAATTTGTTGTTAGAGAAGAATCCTAACATTGATCTATGTCAAAAGGATGGTTGTAGTCCTCTGTACATTGCAAGTTATACCGGAAATACTGATATAGTAAGGTTGTTGTTACAGAAGAATCCTAACATTGATCTATGTCGTAATAATTGATGGAGTCCTCTGTACATTGCAAGTAAAAAAAGAAATACTGATATAGTAAGGTTTTTGTTAGAAAAGAATCCTAACATTGATCTATGTCAAAAGGATGGTTGTAGTCCTCTGTGCATTGCAAGTCAAAACGGACATACAGATATAGTAAGGTTGTTGTTAGAGAAGAATCCTAACATTGATCTATGTCGTAATGATGGTTGTAGTCCTCTGTACAAGGCAAGTCAAAACGGACATGCAGATATAGTAAGGTTGTTGTTAGAGAAGAATCCTAACATTGATCTATGTCAAAAGGATGGTTGTAGTCCTCTGTACATTGCAAGTCAAAACGGAAATACTGATGTAGTAAAGTTGCTGTTAACGAGGAATCCTAACATCGATCTATGCCGTAATGATGGATGTAGTCCTCTGTACATGGCAAGTCAGAAAGGACATGCTGAAATAGTAAAGTTGTTATCAGTGAGGAACTCTTATATTGACACTGCATGAAATGATGCATTTATTAGAAAATTATATGCATATAAAAGCTAATATAAATTTAAAATTTCAAAATTTATCATTAGTATAATCCATTTGAAAATATCTTATTTACACCGTATTTACTTTAAGTTTTATATAACCAATAAACTTTTAAGATTAAACCCAATTTACATATACTTTTAAAGTTGTATAAATTTAAAATTTATTTTCTTTTAAATTGCAGAGTTAAATTTTAAATTTATATGTCGCAAAGGTATATGTAGATTGTTGTAGTCCACTGAGCATTCAGGAAGGACATACTGATATAGTAAGGTTGCTGTCAAAGAATCTTGGTGATGATGGTCTTGTTTAACTACTGTATATGTTGGTGTTTGTTTTATATTTTCTGCTTTTTATCCTATGATTATTACTATTACGCATGTGTCTGTTTACTAGTTACTGCTTTTCATCTCTTGTAATATTAACTAAATGGAGCGTGTGGTAGGACTCTGTGTTATATTGCAATATTACGATTATGTTTAAGTTTGCTTTCAATATTAATTCTTGTTTTTTACTGTCAATTTTGTTCATACAACTCGTTTTAGTTAGTTTACAGACTGTTCTGTAATACAGAAGTACTGGTGTCATTATTAAAACTAAGGTGATAAAAATCAATTGTAAGATAATTTGTATCTTAGATTATGGATTTTAGAATTGGAGTAGTATGTATCTTAACTAATAATATTGATATTTATAAATTCTACGGAATTTGATGTGCTCCTGTTTTAACCCACGTATTTGTAATGACCTTCGTAACTGAATAATGTGTGTATCACACACAAGTCCTATTTATGTGTATTAAAGATGTTCGTAGTCAAAATTACAAGCTTTTTTCCAGCTTTTTAAGTTCTGTTATCTTTATAGATTTAAGGGATTACACAATTGGCGGGAATGCATTTATCTATATTTTTCATCCGATGGAAAATTGATATCTTTATCAACAACTTTGAAAAAAGTAGCAATATTTTGTTAACATTTAAAAGATAGCAATTTAATCAATATGTAACAACATATTGAAAAAAAGGAGGAGATGAGTGGCAAAATATATTCACATGGAGCAGAGCACATCGTTAACTTAATTACATATAATCACTTGAGTTGACCATTATTAAAACGATAGCCTTAACCCTTATCGAAAGTTGTTACTATAAAAAGCTTGTTTTGTCTAATAGAGAGTAGTTCCATTTCTTTAATCAATGAATCTGAAGGATATATATGTAAAATGAGAATCCTCCTGTACGAAATTGATTTTTAACATCAAAGATTTTTTAATGTTATTCAGTTACTCCATATATCTTCAAATTGATATATTCATCAACATCTTATTTTCAATAACACAAATGATTTTTTAATGTATAAGCCCGTACCGTCAACTATTTAGTAAAACCCAATCTCAATTATAATCATTAAACACGAAATACCCTTAGCCTCTACACAAAGACAATGTTCGCTGCATATGTAGAACATTTTTATAAAAATGCATTTCATTGATTTATTTTTCTTTGGCTTACACATGAGGGTAATTGTATTAATACAAAACAAGTAAAAGAGTTGTCATGCAAATTATTCAGACCCCGGAGCACTAAGTTGAAATTCGTGTATAGATATGAGGGTCCAGACTGGATTTACAGAATGGGGAATAATGGTCAACAAGTGCAGAAAATGACAATTGAAATACAGAAAAGAAAAAAATAGGTAAAATGAAATAAGGAATAGGGAACTAAGAGATGTTAAAGCATATAAAATAAAAATAATGAACAAAATGAATAAAGAGCCGAAAGATATAGTCTTAATCTTTAAGAATAAAAAAATGTAGGATCCCCACGCTTAACCTTCATTATGCCACAATCAATCTGCAAATATTTTGACAAATAGATTCAGAACATGTTATATTTTGGGGATAAATATACTTTATAATTTTCAATGAAAATATATAATGATTGTTATTATTATGTATTGGTTCGTTATATATATTCATTGTTCCTTTTACATATTTTGTGTATTTCAATGAAAGATATAACCTGATTATTACTATTGTTTATTGCTATGTATGGTATCAACTTATTGTAACTATTATGAATTGTTATATACTAGATGTTACTATTGTGTATTGTTATGAATGATATATACTGATTGTTACTATTGTGTATTGGTATGAATGATATATACTGATTGTTACTATTGTGTATTGGTATGAATGATATATACTGATTGTTACTATTGTGTATTGTTTTGAATGATACATGCTGATTGTTACTATTGTGTATTTGTATATATGATACAGGTATATACTAAATATTAATATTGTATATTGGTATGAATGATATATACTGATTGTTACTATTGTGTATTGTTATGTAAAATATATACTGATTGATTTTGATAGATGATATAATTAGGTCTTTCCATCTTTCCGTGGAAAGACCTATTGGATTTCTTCTGATTATTATTATTAGGTCTTTCAACCTTTCAGTTGAAAGACCTATAGGGTTTGTTCTGATTATTATTATTATTAGGTCTTTCCACTTTTCCGTGGAAAGACCTATTGTATTTGTTCTGATTATTATTATTTTTTTTTTTTTTTTTCTTCCGCCTAAATTTTTTTCTTGCGTAGTATTGATGTTTCAAAAGATGTCGCTTAGATATTTGGAATATGATGTCGTATAGTTTATACGCTTTTAAAATTTACAACTGCGTAACAAAATACTTTACGTTGTAAGAGTTATCTTCCCAAACACTGTTTTTCTTGTGGCCACTACTCCTTCGCAACCGTAAAAGATTACGACAAATTTATTTTACCAAATTGCTCGTTACTTCTTTAGGATTAGGCAATTCATTTGGACCGAAGCTATCTGGAGACTCCATATGAGAGTTATTTCCCCTTATGCATTTGATATAAGTGATATGCGTTTCTAACTGGTAAACCATAAGTGATAGAGACCTAGGGTCTCTTGATTTGAGATCCTTGGTCCAAAAAAATGAAAATAAGGTCAAGGTCAAAGGTCAAGGTCATATTCCAAAATTTGATTTTGGCTTATTTTCACTTATTTTCAAATACTGTATGACATATTGACAAATATTTTTTCCTAAATTGTTAGTTGCGACATGTCCTTACTTGTATATTTTGGTTGAAAGGGTGCGCATACAATAAATTGGAGTTTTTGTCCATCTTACATTTAGAATTACGCGTAAAATGGTATTACTCATTAACCAAACATATTAAAGACCTAGGGTCTTATGATTTAAGGTCCTTGATTTGTGACCTTGAAATTTAGGTCAAGGTCATAGGTTAAAAGGACGTTCTAGATTTTGACCTTTGCTTTAAATTCATATAAATACATCATAAAGCCATAGGAACTAACATTTTAAACTGATTTTTCATATTTCAATATCAAAATAGACCTTTACTTGTGGAAAGACCTTCAATTGTTCTCTGAACAATTGGTTTTTAATTATTAGGTCTTTCCACTTTTCCGTGGAAAGACCTATTGAATTTGTTCTGATTATTATTATTTTTTTTTTTTTTTTTTTTTTTCTTCCGCCTAATTTTTTTCTTGCGTAGTATTGATGTTTCAAAAGATGTTGCTTAGATATTTGGAATATGATGTTGTATAGTTTATACGCTTTAAAAATTTACAACTGTGTAACAAAATACTTTACGTTGTAAGAGTTATCTCCCCAAACACTGTTTTTCTTGTGGCCACTACTCCTGCGCAACCGTAAAAGATTACGACAAATTTATTTTACCAAATTGCTCGTTACATCTTAAGGATTAGGATATTCATTTGTACCGAAGCTTTATGGAGACTCCATATGAGAGTTATTCCCCTTTTTCATTTGAATTAAGTGATATGCATTTCTAAATGGTAAACCATAAGTGATAGAGACCAAGGGTCTTTAGATTTGAGGTCCTTGGTCCAAAAAAATGAAAATTAGGTCAAGGTCAAAGGTCAAGGTCATATTCGAAATTTTGATTTTGGCTTATTTTCACTCATTTTCATTAATCTTATAAGATATTGACAAATTATTTTTACAAAATTGTTAGTTGGGACATGTAGTAACTTATAAATTTTGGTTGAAAGGGTGTGTAGATAATAAATGGGAGTTTTCGCCCCTCTTATATTTAGAATTTTAGGTAAAGTGATATTACTCATCAACCATACATATTTAAGACCTATGGTCTTTTGATTCGATGTCCTTAGTTTGTGACCTTGAAATTGAGGTCAAGGTCAAAGGTTAATAGGACGTTCTAGATTTTGGCCTTTGCTTTAAATTCATATTTGAACACCATAAAGACATAGGAACTGACATTTTCGACTGTATTTTAATATTTTGATGTCAAAATAGATGTTAACTGGTGGAAAGACCTTCAATTGTTCTCTGAACAATTGGTTTTTAATTTTTTTTTTTTTTCTTCCGCCAACTTTTTTTTCCTTCGCTGTTTTTTTGTTTCACAAGATATCGCTTAGATATAAGGTAAATGATATCGAACAGTTAATACGCTTCTGAAACTGACACCGCATAACAAAAAACTGTACCTTGTAAGAGTTATCTCCCCGAACACTGTTTTTCTTGTGGCCACTACTCCTTCGCAACCGTATAAGAAACCGACAAATTTATTTTTCCAAATTGCTCGTTATATCCTTAGGATGTTCTGTTTCTTTTCAACCGAAGCTATCCGGAGACTCCATATGAGAGTTATCCCCCCTTTTATATATGATATCAGTGATATGCATTTCTAACTGGTAAACTATAAGTGATAGAGACCTAGGGTCTTTTGATTTAAGATCCTTGGTCCAAAAAAATTAAAATTAGGTCAAGGTCAAAGGTCAAGGTCAAATTCTAAATTTTGATTTTGGCTTATTTTCACCTTTTTTCATTAACCTTATAAGATATCGACAATATTTTTTTACTAAATTGTTAGTTGTGACATGCCGTAACTTATAAATTTTGGTTGCAAAGGTGCGTAAACAATAAAAGGGAGTTTTCGCCCCTCTTATATTAAGAATTATGCGTAAAGTGATTTTACTCATGAACCATACATATTAAGGAACTAGTGTCTTTTTATTTGAGATGTTTAGTCTATGACCTTGAAATTGAGGTCAAGGTCATAGGTTAATTGGACGTTCTAGATTTTGACCTTTGCTTAAAATTCATAGTTATACATCATTAAGCCATAGGAACTGACATTTTCAACTGAATTTTAATATTTTCATATCTAAATAGATCCTTATTGGTTGAAAGACCTTCAATTGTTCTCTGAACAATTGGTTTTTAATTTTTTTTTTTTTTCTTCCGCCAACTTTTTTTTCCTTCACTGTTTTTTTGTTTCACAAGATGTCGCTTAGATATTTGGTATATGATATCGAACAGTTAATGGGCTTCTGAAACTGACACCGCGTAACAAAAACCTTTACCTTGTAAGAGTTATCTCCCCGAACACTGTTTTTCTTGTGGCCACTAAGGCTTCGCAACCGTAAAAGAAACCGACACATTTATTTTTCCAAATTGCTCGTTATATCCTCAGGATGATCTGTTTCATTTTGACCGAAGCTATCCGGAGACTCTATATGAGAGTTATCCCCCCTTTTATATATGATATAAGTGATTTGCATTTCTAACTGGTAAACCATAAGTGATAGAGACCCAGGGTCTTTTGATTTAAGATCCTTGGTCCAAAAAAATGAAAATTAGGTCAAGGTCAAAGGTCAAGGTCAAATTCTAAATTTTGATATTGGCTTCTTTTCACTTATTTTCATTAACCTTATAAGATATCGACAAATTATTTTTACTAAATTGTTAGTTGCGACATGTCGTAACTTATAAATTTTGGTTGCAAGGGTGCGTAGACAATAAATGGGAGTTTTCGCCCCTCTTATATTTAGAATTATGCGTAAAGTGATATTACTCATAACCCATACATAATACAGACCTAGGGTCTTTTGATTTGGGATCCTTGGTTTATGACCTTGAAATTGAGGTCAAGGTCATAGGTTAATTGGACGTTCTAGATTTTGACCTTTGCTCGAAATTCATATTTTTACATCATAAAGCCATAGGAACTGACATTTTCAACTGAATTTTAATATTTTCATATCAAAATAGATCCTTTTTGGTTGAAAGACCTTCAATTGTTCTCTGAACAATTGGTTTTTAATTATTATTATTTTTTTTATTCTTCCGCCTAATTCTTTTCTTGCGTAGTATTGATGTTTCAAAAGATGTCGCTTAGATATTTGGAATATGATATTGTAAAGCGTATGCACTTTTAAAACTGACCACTGCGTAACCAAATACTTTACGTTGTAAGAGTTATCTCCCCAAACACTGTTTTTCTTGTGGCCACTACTCCTTCGCAACCATAAAAGATTACGACAAATTTATTTTACCAAATTGCTCGTTACATCCTCAGGATGTTCTGTTTTATTTTGACCGAAGCCGTATAGAGACTGCATATGAGAGTTAGTTCCCCTTTTGTATTTAAAATTTTGAAATGTATTTTAAACTGGAAAACCATAAGTGATAGAGACCTAGGGTCTTTTGTTTTGAGATCATTGGTCCAAAAAAATGAAAATTAGGTAAAGGTCAAAGGTCAAGGTCATATTCTAAATTTTGATTTTGGCCTATTTTCACTAATTTTCATTAACCTTATAAGATACCGACAAATTATTTTTACTAAATTGTTAGTTGCGACATGTCGTAACTTATATATTTTGGTGAAAAGGGTGTGTAGACATAAAATGGGAGTTTTTGCCCCTCCTATATTAAAAATTAAACGTAAAGTGATATAACTCATTAACTATACATATTACAGACCTAGGGTCTTTTTATTTGGGGTCCCTGGTTTATGACCTTGAAATATAGGTCAAGGTCATCAGTAAATTTGACGTTCTAGATTTTGACCTTTGCTCAAAATTCATATTTATACATCATTAAGCCATAGGAACTGACATTTTCAACTGAATTTTAATATTTTCATATCAAAATAGATCCTTATTGGTTGAAAGACCTTCAATTGTTCTCTGAACAATTGGTTTTTAATTTTTTTTTATATTTGTAATACAAAAATAAGGTATGTACTAAATTTGTATCAGGAAAACAAAAATTATTAGAATACAATTATTTATTAGTGTTATAGATGTGGTTTTTTTAATGATAATCATCTTTCAAGATATTCAAATTATTTAGAATAATTTAGATTACAGTGTAATTTTTAAGAAGTAGTTAAAAAGGCCTATTGTTTTGTAAATAGGGGAATTTAAAAAGAATTAGTCAAACATAGAAAAACTTATTAACAGTCAATCTCATGATTTTCAGGTAAAACATTAAATAAAATGAGTTGTACATAAAGCTGCAATGTGAAACTGAAGCATTGTTAGGACGATTATTTAGATATAAGCGTGAGAACCACAAACTAATATAATGGTTACCTAGGTAACAAGTGTATTGTTTTCATGGATTAAACATATGTATATACTTGGATGTTGAAATAATAAACATTTACAATGAATCATGTGTGTTGATATATTTGATAATAACTATTACAGCGATGCCCAACCTCGACCGACCATCCAGTGGTCAGCCAACTCTACAGTGTGTCAGCTAGTCAATCCCAAACAATGGATCCAGTCATGAGTATTTAAACGCATTACAGTGTGCAATTTTCAAATCAAAATAAGAATATGTTTTATGATTGCTTAATAAAATTCACCATCAAATACCAAATAACATAGATGTTTGCAACATTGCTGTAGATATAGAAAGTAAGAAGATGTGGTTATGATTGCCAATGAGACAACTCTCCGCTACATACCAAATGACAAATATGTTTACAGCTGTAGAACAATTAGAAAAAAGAATTTGCTGTCAATTAAATTTTAGAAATTTTCTGAATAAATACAGTGGCAGATTGGGGAAATGGGAGGGGAATTGGGAGTCCTTGACCATGGTTTGCCAAAAATAAAATAAAGCGGCAAAAAATTATCAAAACAAATATTATTATCCTTAAGCGCTATTTCTACCAAGCTGTGTCATCACGATCCTGTCTCAATTCTCTCGAATCCTGGATCTGCATCTGAAAATTATTTAGATTATTTATGTGTCACCATAACATGTATGAGGTATTCAATAATGAGCAACACTCGAATCGTATATCAGTTACTCATAAACGTTTTCAACATAAAAAAATCCACATAAAGCACGAAAACATATCAGATGGTGTCATCTTTGGTTGATGTATTTTAAAGTTGTTGAAAGGACCGTTTCAGTTGGTGTCATATAAGATTGATTTAATGGTTTGTTCAAAAGACAATTTCAGAATGTGTCATGCTTGATTGTTTTAATGGTTTGTTAAAAAGATAGTTTCAGATGGTGTCATGTCTGATTGTTTTAACGGTTGGTTAACGGATTGTTTCAGATGAGTGGTTTATTAATTTGTTTAAAGAACTATTTTACATAGTATCATATTTTAGTGTCTTAGTTTATTAAATGGACCATTCTAGATGATGTCATGTTTGGGAAGGTGCGTTTGAGCAATATTTCTTGAAAATACACTTCAGTTCTAAAGGGATGCTTCGAATAACGGAGGAATCTACCAGTACATATATGGCAAATTGGAAAACAGAAATCATTATTTATCTGAACTATCATGACTATCGCTGTACACAGTTTTTGAGTTACATTGTTCAGTTATAATTTGGTTCAATATATGCAATGATGGAGTGCATCAAATTTAAATTATTATATTATGATCTGTACATGTCTATGATCCATACACCATATATATGTACCAATTTTCACGATTATATGTAGAAGAGGGATATTCAAACTCATAGATCAAAAATAAACAGCCAACAACATGACTAAAAAAGAAAAAGTCCAACAGATAAATAATACTAAACAAGACACAACAACTAAGCAATACGAACCCCACCCAAAACCGGGTGGATCTCAGGTATGTGTAAATGTGGAAGTGTAAACAGACCATGCTCCACATGTTATTACAAACCCGGAAAGTTGTCCAATTCGGTAGGTCACATGAGTGAAAAGGGAACGGGATTGTAGTTGCGACATAATGAACCTATATATTCGATATCATTTGTGAAACGGATAGTCCATAACGGTCAACCAACTCGTAATGACGTCCGTACAATTTACGAAGAGATAATTCTAACTTCACCATTTGGAATTCTTGGCTTAATAACTTCCTTGTGTGTGAGAATAGAACGACCCAAAAGGGATGATTTCAACTTCACCTTTTGGAACTTATGGTTTAATAGATTCCTTGTATGTAAGAATAGAACGACCCAAAAGGGATGATTTCAACTTCGACATTTGGAACTCTTGGTTCAATATATTCCTTGTATGCAAGGCCAAAACTAAAATATTGTATGTCCCCCCCCCCACACACACTTCCCCCACTCCCCCCCCCCCCCACACCCCGCAACCGACCCGCTAAAATCGCCGCGACTCGAAAAATTTCATTGGCCATTCTTGTTCAAATTTTTTTTTGCTATGTTGATTTTTGGTGATATCTTTCCGAGGCTGTATTAAACATGTGTTGGCTTTTTGTCATACCTTTCCGATTCTGTAGTCAACAAGCGTTTTAAATGAAGGCATTTTTGCATTGATGCGTCTATATGATTCGGAATCAAGGAAAACAAATTTAAGGTGACAGAAACCAGTTATTTTACAATAAATCTTTAGAATTTCATGGATTTATGATTTTATTTTCTTGAAAATTCATTCAAGCTTATATACAAATAAAATGTATGGTTTCAAGGAACTAAGATGTGTGCGTGCTTATGTAAATATATAGAAAACCTTTAAATTTGTGTGTCTGTCCAGCATGGAGATTTAAAATTTTATAAATGCATTGCAAATAAGGCAAAAAATGTGATGATCTGATACCAATCTAATCCTCACCTGCAGAATCCTGCTAAAAGCCGACAAGAATTTTAGCCAAAATTCAAGAGAGAAAGGATATTCAGTGAATTAGAGCCTTGTCCGAACCTATCCTTACCATCAAAATCTCAAGATATTTTTGTTTACATAAAACTGAATTTTTTCCCTACTTTGATTGGATGCCGTCAAGTGAGGAGACCACAATTTTGACATCTGATTGGACCTATATGTGAAGGAAATCCCCAACCTGTGTATGCAACTACTTACTTGTGTAGTACAGTAGCCTAGAATTTACATTCATTTATTTTTTCAGTCCACATGATGCAATTATATACCTCAATACTCAACTATAACAAAATTTCTGCGTGGGACACATGTTCTGGTACACCAAAACTGGTACCTGCCACCTAATGCCTTGCCACACGATTTGTGTTGTGTGCAAGGGTGATATTTGAAAATAAAAAAATCTGAAGCATCTTTCAACCCACTGAGTGCAACTTGATTGGCTTTGTCTTTTACCTCTGTTCCTGTTTAAAGGATAAAATCTTTGAGTAAAAATGGTCTGAATCGTGATTTGAAATCAATCTACTTTGTCTTCGACTTCGAACAGGTTGGGCACAAGTCAGAAAATGTTGGATACGTGAATTCCTGATTTCTAGTTTAAACAAGAACAGTTTAAAAGTGTTTTTTATTTTTCAATTTATGGCATGAAATTTACAAAAGGGCACGTTTTACGTTATAACCATGATAACTGCATCAGTTGAATTTGTAAATACTCAAAGTAGGAACAACAAAACATGAATAAGTGAAGCCTTGTTTTTTCTAGAACTCAAAAAAACATACAAATTTTTTGTTTGTGAATTAATTGACCAATCTGCATGATCCAGGTGTAACTGAACATAACTAAATTATGTTCACTTCTATTGAAAAATGTATTCATTGAATTTTAATTCCCATGTGATAACATTTCTTTTTGTCATCTCATAATTGATGATCAAGGAATGAATTGGGGAACACATGAATTGTTTTGTTGTGAGTTATGCATCAAATAAGACTTGAAATAAGCTTGATTTTTAACTAATTAAACACTTACCTTCATGAAAATTGTTATCACATGAAAAATGTGTGCTTTTGTAGATTTCATACCATAAAAGGAAAAGGAAAAAAGGAGGTCCCTGTATACTGTTTTGAACACCAGAAAACTGGGGTGTACACTGAATACAGGGAATACCCCACTTTTCTTGACTTATCTAAGTACCTGTTGAATTTTGTAAAATTCAATATAGAAAAATTATATCAAGAAATAAAATAAAATAATTTGCCTACCTACCTACCCCTACCCTGATAATCAGTCGGGGAGGGGAAACAAAGATATTCTTAATGTTAGCATAAGAATAGAACGACCCAAAGGGGATGATTTCAACTTCACCATTTGGAACTTTCGTTTTAATAGCTTCCTTGTATAAAAAAAAATAAATGAAGAGATACATGTGCTGGCAATTGGTTCAGACATCTATTATATCTTTTGACCGAGTACACAGCTGTATCTTGTTTTCGAAAGTCCTTCAGTAGATGACAATAAGGGAGCTACCATTTGATTTTTATGGGGGGGCTAGGATGAAATTTGAAAAAAATAGGCAGGACAGGAGTTTTGAGTAAAAAAAAAAGGCAGGATGAGACACTTGCAAAAAAAAAAAGTCAGGACGACAATTTTGGTAAAAAAAAGTCAGGATAAACTAAAAAAAAAAAGGCAGGACCGAACAGAAAGAAAAATAAAAAGGCAGGACAGAGATTACAGCTAAAAAAAAATACAGGACAAAATTTTTCATCCTAGGCCCCCCCCCCCCCTAAAAATCAAATGGTAGCTCCCTAAGTTACATTTTGTGAGAGCCAGTTGCATAAAAACTTTATTTCATTTACTGATCCTAATACAGTGTGCTTGTAATTATGTTTTGTATCTATTTATGACGATGATTAAGAACCATAGTCTTAGTCTGTTTACAACAAACAGTGAGTTGCCATACATCAAAAGGAAATTAATGTAAGCTTACTTGAACTTATTCTTTTGATCTTGGCATTATTGATAAATAATCTGCATCATTAACTTTCGAATAACAGAACTTTCCTGGTTAGCGATTGATAATTATTTCCTTAAAAAATCAAATACGATGAATAAATTATCCTGCATATTGCTGCAAAGTGATCGCATGGTCAAAAGAAGTAAGAGTGTTTAGTAACATGCCCGGCTACTATATCTTTTTTGTCGACTAAGGAAAGGAGCTGTTTTATTTTTCAAATCTTTAGTGAATTTTCAAATACTACAAACTAGTCCTAGTATGGTTTTAGTTCCAAGTCACTTGAAGATGTTAGTACCAATTCACCTGAAGATACCTCAGCGAAGTCACACAAAGATGCATAAACCAAGTCACTTGAAGATACCTGAACCAAGTCACTAAAAGATGCATGTATCAAATCACTTGAAGATGTATTTACCAAATTACTTAAAGATGATTGTACCAAGTCACATGAATACGCATGTACCAAATCACTTGAAGATGTATGTACTAAGTCACTTTAAAATGTGTGTACAAAGTCATTTGAAGATATGCATGAAATAATTCACTTTTAAATGTCTAAACCAAGTCACTTGAATATGTCTGTACCAAACCACTTCTAGATACCTGTACCAAGTCATAGGAAGATTCATGTACTATGTCACTTTAAGATGTCTGTACCAAGTCACTTAAAAAGTTATGTACCAAGTCATTTGAAGATGTCTGTAACAAACCACTTCTAGATATATGTACCAAGGCATAGGAAGATTAATGTACTATGTCACTTTATCCTCAGTGCAAATTATGTTTGCGGAAAGTTGGATAGAAAATCGATACTAAATGAATTTTCAAATTTGTTTAAAATTATCCAATATGCTAATCAAGTTAAGTTCATGTTATAACTAATGGGTTGAAATATTGTTTTTTGAAATTTTTGGTAAAAAAAGTGTTTTTTGAAATCTCAAAAAATATAAAAAAAAAAATTCTTCATCTCAAATCAATGCTTTAGATATGGAAACAACACACTGTAAATTTGGAACCTTTCAGGTAAGTTTTAAGATTGTTACAGCTTTTTTAAATTCGCTTTACACATACTCTCTATGGCAAATCAATTGATAATGTATACATTTTAACGATTTTTTTGTGGGGCCGAACTTTGCTTTAGAAATAAACGAAGAAACTGTATGATTTTTAAAAAAGAATTGATGGCAAACATTGTCTTTACCTGTAAATGAGTGGTTTGCATCATTAGTTGGAATTTCTGTTTTTAAAATTGTCGTTTTATGTAAATTTTGTCAAAAAAGTAAAATTTCGCCAAATGACGTCATGAAAGCAAAAATCAATTTTTTAACGGATTGATATTTCCATGGTCATCAAGAATTACTAACTTCAATATTGGTCCTATAAACGAAAAACTTTATCTTTAATTTGAAAAAAGTCGTGTATCGTTTCTTTTGTTGACTAGTAATGTACTGTATACATTTAAAATCTGTCATACGTCGTCTGCGCTTGCGCGAATGTTTTCATTGCATCAATTGTGAATATTAGTGACGTTATCCAATCAAAATGAACGTTGCAAACGATGTTGCAATAGAATATTGTTATTTTTAGAGAGTCCAATATTGGAAGATAACATAGCAATTGAGGCATTTTCGTACGTTTCCAACTAGCCTCAAAAGTCATCGATGTGATTTCCCAATATGTTTTACACCGACAGCGTACTCCCGAAAACATCCTAGTATATCCGATGTTTGTGTGGTACTGTGTATTCATTATTTTTCGTTGAATACACATTTTCGTGGATTTAGTCGGGACAGGGGAACCACGAATTTCAATGTTCAACGAACTACTAATTTTCTATAGGCGTGCATGTAGACTGTCAAAAAAAAACATGAAATTTAACATCAAAGAAAGTTTTCACGAAAAGTGATACCCACGATAATAAATGAATCCACAGTATATATGTGTTTTCAATTACCAACTGAATGAAATAATACATGAAAGGTTATGAACCATTGTTAACTAGAGTTGCACCTAACTTTAATAAATATCAAATGAATTTCGTTTCTCTTCTCACTAAACTGTGATCTGATTTGTTTCGACATGATTTAAAAACGTTCGTACTAAGCATGACATTCGCCAATGATTTACGGGATATTTTAAACTAGCAAATGAGAATACTGAGATAAACAAAATATAACTTATGAAATTGTTGTCGTGTCGCCTTGTGATCTAGTAGATTAACAACTCGATTCAGTTTGTCTGTATGTTCAGAGCATGGTATTTAAAACGATGCGTGTCTACTTCCGGTCAAAGTTGGGACATTCAATCAGATGCCTCGTGTTATCAGATGCCTTGTGTTGAATGAATTATGTTATCTCTGCAAAGTTCATCAACAGATGAGGCGCGGATCCAGTCATTTAAAAGTGGGTTTCAACACATGCAAGTCAAATACAAAAGGGTGTTCTAACCATGTTCTGAAATAAAATCAGAAGTTGTCAAACAAAAAGGGGTTCCACCCCCTCCCCCAGAACACTCTGTATAACTATTTGCCACTGAACATAAATATCTATTTAGTGTATTGCATGCACTATTTTATAAAATATCAGTTGTTTTTGAAAATGCAAATGAGACTATTCAGACCAACGAAAGATAACTTCAGTTCTGATAATGTTATGGTGTCGCTTTGTGAGCTAGTAAATAAACAACTGAGTGAGTTAGTTCATTTAAATTTGTTGTCCAATAATATGTAACTTTGGATTTTTTTTTACTATCTTAATTTGCTTTTTGAGAAGAGAAAAGAGGGACGAAAGATACCAAAGGGACAGTCAAACTCATAAATCTAAAACAAACTGACAACGCCATGGCTAAAAATGAACAAGACAAACAGAAAAACAATAGTACACACATAGAAAACTAAAGAATAAACAACACGAACCCCACCAAAAGCTAGGGGTGATCTCAGGTGCTCCGGAAGGGTAAGCAGATCCTGCTCCACATGTGGCACCCGTCGTGTTGCTTATGTGATTACAAATCCGGTAAATAGTCTAATTCGGTAGGTCATATTCATGAAAGGGAAGGGGATTGTAGTTACGACGTAAGGAACATATCTGATATCATTTGTGAAACGGTTATTCCATAGCGGTCAACCAACTCGTGATGGCGTCCGTAAAATTTACGAAGGGATGATTTCAACTTCACCATTTGGAACTCTTGGTTTAATAGCTTCCTTGTGAGCAGCAAACCTCTATCAAGAAAATCATGATAGGAAATGCAAGCACGGGAATATCGTATCAATTGGGAGATATATACCCCGTATGCAGGTGCTGCTGGAATGTTGCTACTTAGAAATGGAAAGTTCACAATTGGAAAGCTTGGTGTGGGTTAAAATATACAAAAACCCTGTCAAGAAAGATGTCTTAGGACTATGGCGCGTCTTAGTGTGGTGTTATGACACTTCTTATTCCTTATTTACGATAACAAATGTCTCCTAAAATAAGGATACAGAGGCGAATTCAATGGTTGATTATAGATGGAATCACTGAATTATGAATGATGAATGGAATGGAACGGGTCCCCTCTAAGGCAGTCAGTGACCCCCTCCCATTTATGGAAATTCCTTCATCCGCCACTGGAATATATGCATTTACATAGTTGTCGTATGATGCCGGTCACTTATAAGGGTCATAGGATAATCATAGTAGATACTATCCACTGTTTTCTCCTTAAGGAGTTTCGCTCCACTTATTTTGAATATTTTGTCAGATATTAGAAATCCACTAGTTTTATCCGTGTCTTTCCATTAAAAAACACTCACCCCACTTAACCCAACTTTTCTATTCTTAATTTTATTACATATAGTTTACAAAGCCATGTTTGAAAACTGTATAAAATCCTTGTTATTTGTTCTTATCTTCTTTAAAGCAAAAGAGTGCTAATGTTAAATGTATGAAAAGTCTAGAGAGAATTATTTCCCGCCAAATTTTCAATGGCTTATTTCTCAAAAACAAACACACGGACCCTTCATTTTTTCTGCTTTTTTAGTTCCTTTATTTACATACTATTGATCTTGATCTTATAACCGACTTTTAAAAAGCTTGTTGGTTGTTTTTTTTGAAACAGATAAGCAAACATCCTTAATGTTATTTGTCGCCACATTTGATAGTCTTCTGCTTGATGAAAAATTACGTATATCAATAGTTTTTACTGCAGCAAGAAGAATTTAATAATAATAATAATAATAATAATAATAATAATAATAATAATAATAATAATAATAATAATAATAATAATTAGCCTCTGGCTTTTGTTAGTCTTGTATTATTTTTAATTTTAGTTTCTTGCGTACAATTTGGAATTTAGTATGGCGTTCATTATCACTGTACTAGTATATATATTTATTATGGGGCCATCTGAAGGACGCCTCCGGATGCGGGAATTTCTCGCTGCATTAATACCTGTTGGTGACCTTCTGCTGTTAAATGTCTGTTCTATGGTCGGGTTGTTGTCTCTTTGACACATTCTCTATTTGATTATCATGTACTTAACATGTACTTTGTTTGGTGGTTTCTTGAACTAAACTGATGTACAAAAATAAATCAATGAAGATCCCGGAGTAATTTGATAAAATACTTTAAAAACTAAAATTACTTTTCTATAATCTATAATGAATGGGCATCCTTCGCGGCTCTCCAGAAAATATCATTCGGCAATCCTCGGTAGAATCCGCTACTCTTCTTCTATGAAGGTACGGAATTGGCCGAGTTGAGACGAATGCAGAAAATATGTATGACGATATCATTGCAAATGCGCTCATTTAAAATAAATCTTTCTGGTTGGGTTTTAAGATTTCAAATTCTATATATAAAAGACCTAAGCACGCAACTAGTTTATGTAGTTTAATTTCAGCACGACAATAACTTTTAACAACGTTTTGTGACAATTACTTTAGTTTAGTTGTTGTACCAAATATTCACCATGTTTATAAAAGTATACGATATTGTATCTATTTCACGTTGAAATTTATTTTGCGTTATTTTTTAATTTCTATTTAATTTTATTTTTTTAATAAAATATGCAACCACCCGACTTTTACATATATATCACAATACACTAAAAAATGTTAGTATAGTCTCTAAATAGTTTTATCAATCAAAGAAATGTGTTAAGATGGTCCTTATATGGGCAATCGTAGTTAGGACTGTTCCTAAGATATGTTTCAGGCACGTCTTAAGACCATCCTTAATAATGTCCTAAGAAATAACTAAGGATAGAGGGAGAGATCCGTTTGCGCCAAACGCGTCCTTTTGCGTCACAACTTTTGTTCTTCAATGCTACGTTTGTGCCACATGTTTAAAATTGCATGATATCATTTGCGCCAAAAACAAAACATATGATTGCGCGAATTAGAAGAAAAATACTTCCCTACTCCTTTATTCGAGCTTGGAACAGGCAGTTTACACAGCAAATGTTTCCTTTTCTAAAACATATGTTCTTCTTACTGCTGCTGAATGGGTACATCCCAAATTAAATGTATGTAGTAGCTTGTAACTTCGCTTTATTGTCCAAAAATACAAACATTGAAGGTTGAAATGCATAAAACAGTTCATAATAATACCTAATAATAACAGAGCCCACACACATGGTGGGAACAAAGCACTTTGCCATCAACATATGCGGCTAAAACATAATCACCAAAAGCTTCTATTTTCTTCTTCATTGGTATATCTATATTAAATATTCAGCAAAGTACATTGACTGTCTAGTGCATTTTAAGTCATTTCTCTCCACACGCTCATCAAATCATTATTATTTTGGATAGGTATGTGTACTGGTAAATTAGCGCAAATGATGCAATTGATACATTTGGAAAAAAACTAAATTTGGCGCAAAGGATACCCCTGAAAAACAGTGATTGGCACAAAAGGACTGCTGTCAGGATATATCCGAAGATCTTTTCATTGACATGACCCTGCCCCCATATGATAATGAGTTTTTAATTAATCCGAAATCACCAATTACAAAAAAACGGTGATAACTAATTCTAAAAATTCGTTATCACGAATTTAATTCGTTATGACAAATTATACCATTCGTTATTACGATTTTAATTCACAGTTACAGTTACGGATTTTAATGGTGAAGACAAGCAATTAAACATTAGTCCGATGTCGTATTTACAAAGTTCAAAGTTCAAAGTTCTTTACTTTCAAATTAAGTGCCCCTGACAGGCGCGTAGCTCCCTATACGCCAACACGCAGTTGCGTGCACATCGATTCGGCAAGCAAAAAAAAAATGCCAAAATAAAAATTTATAAATTAATTATGGTTAAAGGAAACACATATGTTGTCACTTTTTTAATTAATGAACTGTCAATAAATAACGGCATTTCAAATTAAACGTTTTATTGGTGATCATGTAAAAATCGGACAGTAACTTGTATCTTTCACCAGATTTGAATTTATTATACTCAGTCTTCTTAAGACGGCGTAGTTTTGGAGCACATTTTACAGAGTACGGCTTATCTGTTTGCGATGCGATGTACCAATCGACATTAGATTTATCGAAACCCTTTGATATTATTAAAAATATGCCGAGGCGATGTTTTCGACAGACTAACAGAGCCAATCACCCTGAAAACACGCCAAACAGCATTGAAAAGTCTCATTATATTTTGCGTTCACACACGTAGACCATATGCCGCTCTACGGAGAACACGTACGCTGCTTTATAAAATCTCGCCAGTGCTACCATGCAGATCTACCAGTGTATTACGTCTGTAGTCTAAAGTCTGGGAGCAAGTTCGTTTCTGCTTAGACCCGAAGAGCAGATTTTGGTCAATGTTGAGTAAATTCTGTAATTCAAAAATGTGTTGTTTATGTATTTAATTAACCATGATTTACTCTATTCAGAAGATTCAAGTATTATTAGTTTTACGTTCATAAATTGTTTATAAGTCCTATCTACATGTAGCTCCTCTTTAAACCTTCCTATGACCGAAATCCGAAAAAAAAAAATTCTGAATTAAAGGGTCCCAAAGAAATCTATGCTGAAAGACTTTGAAATTACTGATTAGCTGTATTGCATAAAAAAAAGAACTAGTTTTATTGATAACATATTATTTTGCAATTTATAATAGGGAGACAAGGTTGTTTACTCTGGTGTATTCGTTTGAAGTGGAGTTCATTCAAAAAATATTTATTTTCATTTCAAGATATTGGATTATCTTCCTTTGCACATACTTTTTGCATAGAAATATTTGGAAAGCAACATTTTTCAACGTTTGTTCATTACAGATGGCAATTTGGGAATACTAGTAAGAGTATTGCCACATGATCTCAGGTCCGAAAAATAACGAGTGAGAGGATACCAAAGGGAACAATTAAAAACAAAAAAGTCATATTAAAACAGACCATGACCAAAACCATAATCGACGAAAAAACATATATATTCAAAACACAACACAGAGAAATAAATTTGAGAAACATAAAAAACTTCGTGTAAAAAAATGAGCTAGGATGATTTTTTTAAAAAAGGCAGGACAGGAGCTCTCAGTGAAAAAGACAAGATGAGGCAGGACGTGATAGAGTGACAAAATAAAAAATGCAGGACAGATTTTATTTAAACTAAAAAAACGCAGGACAAAATTTTTCATCTAAGCCTCCCACCCCTTAAATATCAAATGGTAGCTCCCTAACTAATAAAATACTTCTTCTTATTTTTTTGGTTCTTTAAAACTGTTTTTTAAATATCTGACAATGAATGTAGGCATGAGATCCCCTAATTTTTATCAACAAGGGACACAACTCCCTGTAAAAATAGTTTGTCGGCACTTTTCATCTAAAGACAGGGGCGGATTTAGAGGGGGGCGCCCGCCCCCCCCCCCCCTCCTTTTGGGAAAAAATTGGTTGCTTATATAGGGAATCACTGAAGCGTGACTGGAGCGGGCCCCCCTTAGGCAGTCAGTGGGCCCCCACTTATGAAAATTTCTAGATCCGCCAGTGAGAGAGAACCATTCCCCGCCAAATTTTCAATTGATTATATATCTCAAAATACCGTCACTGGCTGTAATTTTTTTCTTTATTTCAAGTTCCGTTATTTATGAACTATCAATGTTAAAAATTCTTTGAACACAGAGGAGTGACTACTTTAAGCATTTCACACACATTAAAATACAGGGGTGTACTCATGCGCTCGTGGCGAGTTAACCCGACTAATCCAGTCACCACCTATTGCTTCATGCAAGTAGGACACTGACTGATGGAGGGAAGGGAATCATTCGAGATATATGTGAGAAAACTTTCGCATATGATATAAATATGATAACCTTCCTTTGTATTGACAATATCTGTTATTTTTATTCAAAGGAGAATATTTACATTTGAGATTGACATTTCACAAGAGAAGATGAGTTACAAGAAAGATAACCCTGACATACAGATGCCAATTGACTAATTTGCAGATCTTTTCCTGATCATCATCATTTATTTTTTGGTCGATTTAGAGTTTGATATATTGTGAATATATTATAGGTGTCATACCACCATTGATTTTCCCCTATTAGTCTTTGTTAAATTTGCACAAAATTGTGCAGAATTTATCTTTATTTCAAATAAAGAATACTTGGCTCGAGTAAAGCTTTATCCTGTCTAGTAATATAGACAAAACCTTACATAACATTTCATTGCGATGAATTAGGATGGATTACCTACAACTGTCATATTAAAATGAATAATTTTTACGACCCTTTTTCGTATGCAACCAGATGTGACGTACTATTATTTTGTGGTATTACACATAAATGAACCTCTGTTTCTCTGTAGACGTCATAGCCCTTATTTTATTGAAAGAGAGGGTCAAAATGACGTACAGATGGACAAGGTTGTTTACTTTGTAAACATTTCATATTTATGTTGATTTTAAATAGTAATTTTTCGTGTAAACGTGCTAGCTAACAAGGGAAAGACCACAGAAAGACACTTTACCTGACCTGTAAACTTTGGTCAGACTCCAAACCGCACTGTAATCAATATATCAGGTATAATACTATTAAAAATATCAAATTATGATAAAAAAAATAAGGGATTTTGCTGGGATAAAGATTGCATAAATTTTATGCAGCATGGTTGCATTTGCATGCATTTACAGCGTGTTTACATTTGCATGCATTTACATCTAGTGTTTACATTTGCATGCATTTACAGTGACCTTGTGTTTACATTTGCATGCATTTACATCTAGTGTTTACATTTGCATGCATTTACATCTAGTGTTTACATTTGCATGCATTTACATCTAGTGTTTACATTTGCATGCATTTACATCTAGTGTTTACATTTGCATGCATTTACATCTAGTGTTTACATTTGCATGCATTTACATCTAGTGTTTACATTTGCATGCATTTAGTGTGGTTGCATTTACATCGTTGTTGTATTCACAGCAGGTTTGTTTAGCAGTGTGGTTGCATTTACATCATTCAGGGGGGATCCATCTATTTTAAAAAGGGGGTTCCTACCCCAGAACAAAGGGGCGGGTCCAACTACATGTCCCAATTCAAATGCATTGATCGTCAAAAAAGTGGGTTCCAAACCCCGGAACCCATCCCCCCTGGATTCGCCACTGTAGTTATTGTATTTGCATTTACAGCGTGGTTGCAACTACATCGTGGTGTCATGTATAGCATAGTCATGTTACAACGTTTAAGTTTACAACATAGTTCCATTTACAGAATGGTTGCATTCACAGCGTGGTTGCATTTACAACTTGATTGCATTTACAACGTGATTGCATTTCCAGCATGATCGCACTTTCAGTAATAAAAAAAATGGTATTACTTTTCTATTGTAATTTTGCGAAATTTGAAAATACATAGTTTTTCTTTTGCTAAATGAACTCAGTTCAATGATTGTCAGAGATAATAATTTTATAATAAATAATTTTATAAAACAAATTGCACCCATACAGTATTAAAATCCTTCACCAACTAGATCGTGCTTAAACGAAGCAACGACCGAACCTAACCGATCCCTCCCACAAAATAAATACCGCAAGTTTTTAAAAAAATCTTGAACAAATCAATTGAGTTGTTCCCTTTGTTACAATTACTAGTTACAATTACATCCCTGTTTCAAGTGGCAGTTCCAATCATGCCTTACATCATGGTAAACTTATCTTGCACAAATTATGCCTATCTTATGAATTGTTTAAAAGTTGTTCTCGTCCTGAATTTGCAAGAAATATTTGCCACTGGACCTTAAGCAAGTATCAATCATATGGTAAAACATACACTATTTTTTTGGAATATTGTGAACTAGTATTAATTGGACAGGGAACCAAATTGAATATGAAAACCTGGAGGGCTATGCCATCTACAGATAATACGAGGTTTATATATACTTTAGTATTTACTGCGTGGTTGCATTTGCATCATTGTTGCTTCTGTATAGCATAGTTACGTTTACAGCGTAGTTGTATTTGGTCTGGTTGCAGTAACAGTATTGTAACATTTACAGCGTGGTTGTATTTGATCTGGTTGCAGTAACAGTATTGTAACATTTAAAGCTTGGTTGTATTTGGTCTGGTTGCAGTAACAGTATTGTTACATTTACAGCATGGTTGTTTTTGCATGATTGTTGCGTGTATAGCATGGTTATATAATTTTTTTAAACGTTTGCATATTAAAAAACTACTAGTATTCATGCACATTTCAATGCTAAACTGCAAACTCTAGAAAAGTGTATAAATGTTTTATTTTGCTAAATGAAGTCATTGATTGAGGTATTTTTTTTTAAGTATGCCCCATTTATGGGCATTATGTTTTCTGTTTTTTCTGGTCCGTACGTCCGTCCGTTTGTTCGTCCGTTCGTCCGTCCATTGGTCCCGCCCCGTCCGAACTATCATTTTCTATGTTCAGTGGACCGTGAAAATGGGGTATAATGAGTTCCTTGAGTTATTACAGTCAAACGACCACGAAGGAAACAAAATTCGCATAACCGATCATATAAACCAATATCGATCTGATGAGTTGAGTCCTATAGGTTTTTTTGTGTTGTGTTACTACACCACTGCCCCATGTTAAGGTAAGTGTATGGCGCCCGCAAACATGTTGAAACCCTCCACATTATGTTTGTGTCTGTCCCGAGTCAGCGTCACATATGGTACCCTTAAACCAAGCAAGTACAAAATGTATAAGCAATTGCCAGATTTAAAGCATATTTATGTTATATTTCCTAGATGTTATAGATAAATTTTGAAATTCCGAATTTGCAAAATAGGAAATATAACATACTAAAGATTGTCAAGGTTTACTTAAACATAAGAACAATATAAGAAAATGTTTTGCTTTCATCGGGTGGATAGTAAGAATACTTCAATAGTGTGTTTATCTAGTGAACACCGGTAAAAGCCTGTAACTCCTATGTCATTTGGATTCTGGTTGAGAGTTGTCTCATTGGCAATTATACCACATCTTTTTTATGCCCACCTACGATAGTAGAGGGGCATTATGTTTTCTGATCTGTGCGTCCGTTCGTCCGTCGTTCGTCCGTCTGTCCCGCTTCAGGTTAAAGTTTTTGGTCAAGGTAGTTTTTGATGAAGTAGAAGTCCAATCAACTTGAAACTTAGTATACATGTTCCCTTTGATAAGATCATTCTAATTTTAATGCCAAATTAGAGAATTTCACGGTCCACTATACATAGAAAATGATAGTGCGAGTGGGGCATCCGTGTACTGTGGACACATTCTTGTTTATACTTAACCCTAGCCCTAAGATGAATAAATTTTCTTTAAGAATTTTTTTTATATACACAAGTTAAAACATCCACGGGTATGAAGTGTCATTCTATGCGGACACATTTATTATCGTTTTGAGAATAAGGAAGAAAACTTTAATATTCTGAAAGTACTATCATTTTTGCATTTTTAGCTGCAAATCTTGTTCAAAAGTCAGTAAAATCTAATTTAATAAAATGCTTCGCTGAGCGCAGCCTGATACGACCAGAGGTGAACCCTGAATAGTTGGGGCAAATATGGACACAATATGCAAGCTTGTTACTGTCCGAATTAGGATTGTGATCAAATTTTGACATAACATACGTTTCTGACACAAAATAAATGTGGTCAAAGATCATCTTCATATCTATTGCGCAATACTGTGCACTTAATGATTTCTTCTTGAAACATTTCAAAAATTAGAAATTTGAAAAAAAATAAAATCAAAATTCTGAATCCTTTAAAAAGATTGGACCCCCACCCCCATTCCACCCAACCTTTTTGAAAACACCTTTTGAGCAATAACCCCAACATTAAATCACAGCTTTTCCTTTATAGAATGGAACCTAGTAGTACAATTTCAGTGATATCTATATAAAATAACGAATACTTAAAATCAAGGCCTTCTATAGCCGACTTTGCGGTATGCGCTTTGTTCATTGCTGAAGGCCGTACGGTGACCTATTGTTGTTAATGTTTGTGTCATTTTGGTCTCTTGTGGATAGTTGTCTCATTGGCAATCATACCATATCTTCTTTTTATATGTTCATGGAATCAAAATAAGTATAGTCTTTCATTATACATCATTTATATAACGATGACTTTTGTCTCATTTGCAATCATACCACATTTTCTTTTTATATATTTAGTACTTTGATTCACTCACAGACCAGTGATGTCGCGGGTGTGTTCTAGTACTCCTTGAAAAATAGACCAGTCACTGCCGTGGATAAACGGATGACAAAATAAATAATGGAGACATTCCCATGGGACACAGATACACCCCTTGTAAATATTCAAGAGCCGATGTACTAAATCAAACATGTGTAATTCGAACTTGATCAGTATTCGGTGGTAGTATGCAAAGAGTGTAAGTTTTAGAAAATTGATTGTCAAGAGTGCAGATACGGCAAACTCGCCAATGTTTCCGTTTAAATTAACGCAAGAACGTTGGTAGTAAAGAATTGTGTAGAAGTTTCATAATATTTTGTTGAGGCAGGCCAAGTAAAACAAGAGTATGGAAAAGAAGGTCTTACAGATGCACGATTTTTTTTAGTTGTCAGTGACTTTGAACTAGCTGTCAGTAACTGCGAGTATTCTCAGGTCTGTACCTAGTGTCTTTTGTTGTTGGGATATACAAGTACCCGGCCACGTCCACTTGTATTTGTAGTGTATGTATTTGTATCCATCTGATGAGTAAAGCCTTTTCCCCGCAACTGATTTTTATAGTTCGTTCTTATGATGTACTGTTACACCACTGATTAAGGTTAGGGGGGTTAGGATCCCTCCCGCTAACATGTTTAACCCCGCCACTTTCTGAATGTATGTGCCTGCCCCAAGTCAGGGGGCTGTAATGTAGTGGTTGTCGTTTGTTTATGTGTAACAGATTTGTTTTTCGTTCAATTATTGTACATAAATAATTAATTAGGCTGTTACATGTAGTTATCTCTTTAAAATTGTTTTACATTTGTCATTTCAGGACTTTTATAGCTGACAATGCGGTATGTGCTTTTCTCATTGTTGTCATACGGTGACCGATAGTTGTTAATGTCTGTATCGTTTTGTCTCTTGGGAAGAGTTGTCTCATTGACATTCATGCCATATCTTCTTTCTTATATTAACAACTTAAGAATGATGAAAGTGACGGCGCCCGAATTTGAACTTGATCTGTGTTAGGTGGTAAATAAACTCATCACAGATGTACCAGGATTAAAAATTTGTATTTGCGCCAGTTGCGAAACAGTGTAACCTGGGCAAATATAAATATTCATAACGTTTTTTTGTTAATTGTAAAGATTTCATCATACATTCCGATAGCATTGTTTTACATCTGATCGTACTGTAAATTTTATTCTGACATCGTACAGTGGCTCCCGAGAAACATCGTTGTTGAAAGTGGATATATATATGGAATATTTTGTAGTGTCTTTCTATGTTGTGATATTACACTATTGTTTCAGATGAGGGTGAAGGTTTGGTACCATAAAAAAGTTTAAATGTGCCAAGTCAGAAATTTGATGTTTAGTAGTTGGGGCCCTTTATAGCTTGCTGTTCGGTGTAATCCAAGGCTACGGGTTGAAGACCGTACCTTGACCTTTTAAGGTTTACTTTTATAAATTGTGACTTGGATGGAGAGTTGTCTCCATGGCACTCATACCACATATTCCAGAATCCTATATCTATGTAGGTGGAATATATGCGAAAATGGATCAAAAATTTGAATTTGACGTTTGTAGGAAATGAACTGTGCATTTAATTAAATACAGAGAGAAACTTCCGTGTCCATAAAATGTTTTTGAAACTTCGGGTGACATGATTACCAAAGCTTGTTAACACGAAAAAAAATGAATGATTAACTTCTGGTAATGTTTATTATCTTATATGCATTGAAAGGTTTGTGTGAAATTTATACTGTACAGGATAAAACTTTACTCATGCCAAGTATTACTTACTTTGAAACCAAGATAAAATATCTCCCTTCTCTTAAATTTGCTAATTATAAACAAAGACAATCACTATTAGGGTAAATCAATGGTGGTATTACTCCTGTAAAGCAATCGGCAATCCTCGGGTGAAGCCGCTACTCTCCGATGTAAGATGAAGGTACGGAATCGGCCGAGTTGTGACGAATATCCTGTAAAGACGACTGTAATCTGTCAGCTGGTCTATATTCTTCGCTGTTGTTTTTTTTTGTTGCTATCTTGACCACAGTCATTTGTCCTTTCTTCGTCTTCTGGACTCTATCTGTGTGTTGCTATATTTCTTGTCCACAAGCCGTTATCCGGTAACCAACTTCAGGACTTTTCAGTTATTCTTTTTATGCTATCTTGACCACAAGCCTAGATAAGTACACCCTCCTTTGGACACTTTTGTGGTGATCTTATATATGACATCTGGGCCCTAAGTCATCTTTTCTTCCTATTTAAGTTCTGGACTTGTGTCGGTCATATGTTACCATCTTGACCACAAGCCCGTATTTGGATAGAACAGTTCGGCATAACTATATATGAATGGTTTAATAACTTACAAATATACAAATACATCAAAAACAATGAAAATTAAAAAAAATATATACGTCAGTTCTCTCGTGACGTTCTTTTTGTTGCCATCTTGACCACAAGCCCGTCATTTTTTTCGTCTTCTTCAGTTCTGTACTCCTGTAGTTCATATGTTGGTAGCTTGACCACAAGCCCTTATCAGTTCTCCGTCCAGTATACAATTATCAACTGTGACGAACAAGTGATAAGGAAGCGTGATCGTGATTTCTGACTGCATGTGGCTCTCTTTAAACCAACATCATATGGTCGTTCCTTTCCCCGGTAAATATTAGCTCTTTCTTTCACGTGTTCTCACTCTCATACACAAATCATGTTTTCATACCCACTCGACCATTCGTCATATTTCTCTGCAGTTTTCGCAACTGCATTATGTCTCTTAGATCTATAGATAAATATATAGAGAGAGAGCAAGTGCTAAGACATCCGTTGTATTCTAGGATTAATTAAAAGTATGCATATCCTAGTTCCGCTGGTAAATAAAAATGACGAAATGCAAATGCATTTATTAAATCTATTACAAATAAAAGAAACAAAAAAGTTAACACTCCCTAACGACAAAACATCAACCTTTTAAATTTACACATTTTACAAATATTTTACACACTATTTACCTTGTACAACTGGTTACAATGCTCCACCCCCGCCGCCAACCATAGCAATCCATGCATGTCAAACAAGATCAATTAATGATTTGCATATTGATTTAAGTGAAACGAACATCTGTGTCATTTCAGGAAAGACATACACGTGGATTTGCATTTTTATTTGTTATTAATGCGCCAATGATTTTAAGTGAATATAATTGTTGATTTTCAGTTTAATTTTCCTTACATGGATAAAAATGTTCAAAGGTGAACGAAACCACATAAAATGAATATTTTTGTTATATAAACAATTCACCAATTTCGCTGCAATTGTACATGAGGTCATAGTGTAACTTATAATATGACATATTTACACAAATAAATGTATGTAAAATGTATTTGTACAATGATACTTACATTTTCAATGGCAATTTGATTTTTCGTTAATTGATAAATAATTGTAATTGTTTAAGATTTTTAAAATGAAACTTTAAGAATCATTGACAAACCTTGATGATTCAAATGCAAAAACTTAAAAATTGTAATATCACTCAACAGTTTATTGTCGATAAATTTTTGCAAGGACAAAATTTATCTTAAAAAAAAGTTATTTCCGCATAGTTGTCAAAATGTTTATTCAGCATTCAATAAAAAAAAAACAAGAAACCCATATGTTGATTTCCTCGTTTTTTCTCAGGGTCACCAGACGACATCTATCTTAAAAATTTACCTACTTGTTCATGTCCATTTTTCTCCAAATAAAGACGTCCATCTTTCTATTCATCAGACAACACCTCCCCATTCAAAATCTAAAAATAGATTTTTACTTATCATCTTTACTTACCTGTTTGAAACCATCACTGAAAGCTGTCACCACGTGCTATGGTTGATCTATTTTTAGTAATCCCTCATGGTGACTACAAAACTTTAAATGTCTCTTCATCTTTTTCGTCCAAACATCCGGAAAACGTTAAAATACCCTCCTTCAAAATTTTCTCACACAATGAGAATTTAAAGGTCTTGTTTCCGGCGAATACAAATGTAGGACACTATTAAAACGTTTCAAATCAATGATTTAACTTTTTAAAACTGATTATTCTTAAACAAAACTGATAAAAAAGTTAACTTGTTGCGCTTTCTTTTAAACTGAAATTCTTCCAAATGTTAAAACTTTAATACGGAAACAATAACATAAAAAAATGCAAAACTGTCACAAATAAAATTGAATGTATACTGTTAAATACGTTTACGTGAATTAAAACAGAATTGCCTTTTGCCTATTTTTTTAGAATAAATACTTAAAATGTTGGCATGAATATCCGAAACTTTGAGACAAGACTAACTAAGAAGGAGAGAAAAGTTAACAATCATGCAAAGAAAGTTTTTCATACAAGGAAATAAACGATTAGGAAACACAAAACTAAAAAGTTTGAAATGCCAACTTACTTCGTTTACTGGTGTGCAGTGTGTGTACACAATCCAAATACACTTCAATGTTTATATCCTCAAATCGGAGTAAAGATGTCTTCCCCTTTTGTCAAGACAATCACTGTACTATCATTATTATTATTACTCTAATTAAATCTATACCTGTCACCTTTGAGTTCGCGGGGTATCTACATGGCCTCGGGTAATATAAAGGCGGAGAAACTTGTAATCCTTTCACGTTGTTTTCTTTGCAATAAACTGGATTAAATGGTTTAATCTTGTCTGATAATCAGTTCTCGCCAAACAATAGAGACCTGTTCCCGAGATTTTAAACAATTGAGGAAGCCCTGCAGAATGTTTCAATGCTTCCGGATAATAAAGAAAACCCGCCTTGTGGGAAATGAAAACTGAATGTTTATCCTGTATCCATGGCAACGAAACATACAGCCATTTTTATGATCTAATTATAACAGTTAAAATTTCATTAAACTTGATTTCTGTTACGTTAAATGCTCCCAGCACAAAGTGAATTTTATTGTATTTCGTTCATTAAGCGTAAGACGTATGAAATCTTCCAAGAGTGTAAATGAAGCTCTTTCATTTTTATTTTTGACCACTTTAAAGCAAAAAACTTGTGTCTACCGATCTTACAGGTCTAAAAGAAATACTGAAAAAAAAGCGAAAATGTATATTAAAATATTTATTTGATTTCAATAAATTCAATCTAATTTTTATGTTTGAATTTTAAAATTCCGTATTTTGTCCAAATTCCGTATTTCTTCCAAATGTAATGCCCCGGCGAGCATTATTGTGGTATTTGTCATTTGACGCTTAAAAAATATCAATCAATCTCCGGTCATTCCATTATTTTTTTGTGCCCCTTAATGCACATGTATTTGTGTATCATCATGATCATGATGAATGGGGTGTACACAATGTTTGTCAGAAAGTTAAAACAGTTCTTTCTATAGTATTAATCAAATAAAGGCCCTTTTTCAATATTTCACTCCCATGCTCGACTAATAAATCAGAATAGCCATATCACCCAGGACAGAAAATTTGAGCCAAAAAGTTCAATCATGCAAAATTCAAGAAAGTCCGTCTTATAAGATTTCATATCAATGGTTAAATTCTCAGGGTCGATCCACGTTCTTAATTTATGAGCAGGTGCGCGTTCCATATATCAAGAGTAAACATCTGCTTGTTGAAATATTTGAATGGTCACCGAGTGAAGGTGGCTACGTCCACCAGATGACAGCTGGACAAGATAAAGTGACGGACTCTTTATCCATTCGAAAAACGCCAGTTTAAATTTATCCAACTTTATAAACATTTATTTTTGCTCTACCCATCATGAAAAGATCCCTGCTTAATTCAATCGAACAAATCAAAAACAAAATGTTTTCCATTTGACGACCGACTTTCCCAGAAAACTTTAACTGAAGGAATTTAGGAAAAAATGTCCGAAATCATTACCTACAAAACTAAATAAGGAATATTAGTATGTGTCTCAAGAATTTATCATTAAGTACCTGCCTGTCTTTAGACTTTAAATTTCCTATAGGGGATAGATTTAATACGTCTTTAACAATACATTTTGACAAATGTTTTCTTCCTTGCGCCCCCCCCCCCCCCCTTAAAGTTATTCAAAAAAGTTTTCCAAGTTTTACATTATCATCATGTAATGTATTCTGATAGACCATAGATAATCTTCGCTTACTTAATTATCTAGAAGTAATAGACATGATTACGTAATCTTCTACCATCAGTTAATCAACATAAATACGTGTGTGATGTGTAATTATTGATAATAATCTCCTCAATAAATTATCTCGTCGGCTATGTACACAAATGAACACATAAGGGTTTCCGGCAAATGTATTGCACACGTGTACTTACAAGCATTTTTCAGAAATATAAATTAATGATCATCCAGGAAAGAATGTATTAAAATGAACATGTGCCCTAAAGCAATACACACTGACCTTCCTCGATTGTACACTTTGTCAACCACAAATGCCACGTGGGTACTGAACCAATGCGATATGTTTCTAGATACAATATGGTGACAATTTTATCAATGAATATATTTTGCGTGAATAAATTTCTTTAAAATAATATACATAAATTTGAATATAAAAGAAAATTCTTTACTTGCCTTTTGTATTATTGCAATAAAATGACATCTTGCTGAAAACTAGTATTTTCACCTTGCTGTGATGTAGTCCATGATGTGGTCGTGTCTTTCATTGATACCATGTGCTACACTTTCGCGGAATGTGACGTAAAGGGTCATGACCTTTTATTGATCTTTCATAATCCAATCAAACAATTAATGCTGAAGCAGAAGTCGTCGTAGCGGGTCAAAATGAATCAAGTATACATCTATGACCTTCGTGACCGTATCCAATGATAATTTGTAATATTTACTTATATTTTTGTAGCAAATTGGGAGACTCCCTATAATATTATATATCCGTGCAGTAACTATGTACACCAAAAATACAGGTGAATTTTTAATTTTTTAAAAATTAATAAAAAAAAAAAAAAAAAAAACAGCCGGATAAACTATTTATAATTATAACGAGAGATTTGTGAAGAGGAAAACTAGTATACATCATGCCCCTGGAAAGTTTAGCTATTTTGGATTTAAATAATTAATATTTAATAATTTAAGGAATCGGTCACAGTGAGTTTTCCATTTTCAGGGATAGTGTAAACTTTACGCCTTTTCTCATCATATGAATCAAAGTTAAACTTTTCACCTTTATGAAGCACACATAAAATCGTATTCAAAAACCAAAGACGTGTACCCCCATTTAACATGTTTAACCAAATCTCCCTTCTTCAAGTAGGAAAACTTCAAGGGAATCTATGTTTAGGCGAGATCAACGGAAAACAACGCTAAAAGAAATAGAAAGACCACGAGTAGAAAAACAAGTTCTCAAAACACTATCTACAATGTTGTTTGCTTCGATTTCAACCTTTACTTTACTCAAGCGGCGTCAGTAACGAGTCTTTGCTAGACGAGTGCTAGACGAAACGCGCGACAGGCGTATAAAATTATTAGCCTGCATGGTATCTTTGCCGAGGTTTTTTAGTCAATGGGTTGCAGTCGTGCATGATATATACCGACAAAACACATGTCTTGTCATTCAAACATAAAAAAATCTATTTCCTACTGTAAAACAGGATTTAACCGATTCCTAACTTTCTCAAATTCGTCATACCAGTAGACCACGTTTAGAATACCATTGAAAGTTTCTTGAAATAGAGAACAACACTGATAAAGCCACTTCTTTTTTTTTTTATAAACTTATTGACATAACTGTATCCAATCGAGCACTCTTTCAAATTGAAGAGTAGGTAGGGATTTGGGAAACACAACTGTATTTTCCATTTGCTTAGCAGCCAGATTATTTTCTACATGTTTATGTTCTCAAATGCTACTTTGGGATAAAATCTCAATGTTTCACAAAAAAGAGCATAGAATTCTAGTTATTTTAACCTTTCAAGTTTTCTTTGTATACAACTATTTACGTTATTTAAAGAATTTCACTTTGTTTTTTTTTATAAAATTTTGACACAATAATTGTGTATACTGATGAATAGAAACGATGGTGAATGGTCAATAGTGAAACATACACGTTCTTGTGAGAGGGTATATCATTTAGTTATAATAATGATGATTATGAAAGGAACAACGGTTTGGTTTTTGATACCTTTAACTTAATGCACGTGCCTATCTTCACCCTTACCCTAACATTATATGTACATTCCTATCGTTTGCAGATTGAGATAAACTTTGGTTTTTGCCTTTGCCAGAAAAACATCAAACTAAGGTCAAAGCCGAATAGTCATTGAATAAAATTATATGATTCCAGGCAAGATTTTATCACAAAATTGTACATAATCATAAGGGGGTTTAAAGAATTAAAAACAGCTATGTGAAAATGAGTTTCGAAAAATGGGATTCAGCCGAATCAAATTGGTTGAAATAGGTAGTTGAGAACGAGGCAAAATATGCTGTTAACCTAGCCTGAGATCCTATCTCACTGCTCGACTTACCGATGCACAGCAAATGTCGGAAAAGGGACACAGAAACGTCTCACGGTCTGATCTTGAGACCAAGCATTCGTGTAAAATATGCTGTTTATAGATAGCCTGGGATCCTATCTCACTACTCGACTAGCGATGCAAAGAAAAGGTCGGAAAAGGGACACAGAAACGTGTGTCTGATCTTGAGACCAAGCATTCGTGTAAAATATACTAATAACATATATCCTGGGATCCTATCTCACTACTCGACTAGCGATGCAAAGAAAAGGTCAGAAAAGGGACACAGAAACGTCTGTCTGATCATGAGACCAAGCATTCGTGCAAAATATGCTGTTTATATATAGCATGGGATCCTTCCTATCTCACTGCTCGACTAGCGATGCAAAGCAAAGGTAAAAAAAAGGGACACAGAAACGTCGAAATGATCTTGAGACCATACATTCGTGCAAAATATGCTGTTTACATTTAGCCTGGGATCCGTACCCGTTGCTCGAGTAGCGATGCAAAGCAAAGGTCGGAAAAGGGACACAGAAACGTCTGTATGATCTTGAGACCATGCATTCGTGCATTGATAGCATGAGGTTCAAGTTTAGCATGTCCTTGGTGACATTTTTTTGTCTATTTCATTCTTTATCTCAGACGATAATGTATCACCGAAAACTGCAAGATCATTATATGAATGTCTCTTAATTTATAAAATTTAAATCTCCAATTGTATATAATTTTCCCACCTTCCCTTAACAATAAAAAGATATTTGAAGAAATTCCCATCGGGTCAGGTGTCAAATACACGAACAAAGAGCCATGCGGGGTGTCTCTATTGTGTTCTCGGCCTATCAGCTCTTCAAACACAACATTGTTTCTTGCATGTCTATTATTTTCGAACAGGTCCGAACAGGATTTTTCTTCCGAATGGATAATTTGTTCATTTATATTGTCAAAAATTCGACACTTTGAATGGTGATGAAGATGTATTCAAATCTAGGTTGGGGATAAAGATTGAAAAATTATACTTTTCATGCGCATTCCTTTGTAGACTGGAGATAACAAAATGTGTGATTTTTTTAAAGTATACTTCATTTTCAAGTTTAATGTTGTCGGGTATACAATAAACTTATGTGTAATGATTATGTGGGAATAATGATTCAGAATTTATTTTCACAGGTCAATAGGTTTATCTACTTTTACATATATACAAAGGTTATTATACGCCTGTAGTACACATGCTTGATACTTGACGAGTCCTTGCATATGTCTTTTAAAATCTGTCCGGCATAATTAATTTATCACTGAAACTGCACGTTTTTAAAACTAGAGGCTCTAAAGAGCCTGTGTCGCTCACCTTGGTCAACAAATGACACAGATGGATTCATGACAAAATTGTGTTTTGGTAATGGTGATGTGTTTTTAGATTTTTTACTTAACATTCTTGCTGCTTACAATTATCTCTATCTATAATGAACTTGGCTCAGCAGTTTCCGTGGAAAATGTTTGTGAAAATCTACAAATTTTATGAAAATTGTTAAAAAATTTACTATGAAGGGCAATTACTCCTTAGGGGGTCAATTGACCATTTTGGTCGTGTTGACTTATTTTTAGGTCTTACTATGCTGAACATTATTGCTGTTTACAGTTTATCTCAATCTATTATAGTATTCAAGGTAATAACCAAAAACAGCAAAATTTCCTTAAAATTACAAATTCAGGGGCAGCAACCTAACAACAGGTTGTCCGATTCATCTGAAAATTTCAGGGCTGATAGATCTTGACCTGATAAACAATTTTAACCCGATCAGATTTGCTCTAAATGCTTTGGTTTTTGAGTTATAAGCCAAACACTGTATTTTTACCCTGATGTTTTATTTTTAGCCATGGTGGCCATCTTTGTTGGTTGGCCGAGTTACCGGACACATTTTTAAAACTAGATACCCCAATGATTATTATGGCCAAGTTTGGTTTAATTTGGCCCAGTAGTTTCAGAGGAGAAGATTTTTGTAAAAGTTTACAGACGACGGACGACGGACGCCAAGTGATGAGAAAAGCTCACTTGGCCCTTCGGGCCAGGTGAGCTAAAAACGAGCGTAATTACATAGAATAGAAGAAGAAAAATCGAACATAGCGAACCGTACTTCTTTTTTGTACGATTTTATACAAAAATAAATTGTGAATGTGTCCATGGGACACTTAAGATGCCATTGCTTGCATATCATATAAAGTTATAAAGGGACCTAGGTGAAGAACGGTAAAAGTGACGCTATCCGAATTTGTACTTGATCTAAGTATTGTGTATAAATTTCATAAAATTTGGTTGAGGCAAACTTAAGTTAGAGAACGGGAAAGAAAAATTAGCATGATTTTTCCATTTGTAAAGGGACATAACTCAAGATCATTTAGACGTTTATATTCATACACTTGTTTAGCAAGGGATCACTTTCCGACCTTCAAATGCTTTCCAGGTTAAACAATCGGCAAACCTCGGGAGACTCCGCTACTTTCTTTCTTGGTACGGAATCGGCCGAGTAATGACGAATCCCAGGCTAGGTTGACAGCATATTTAGCCTCGTTCGCAACTACATGTACCTATTTCATACAATTGGATCATATACTAAATAAAAAAAAGATGTGGTATGATTGCCAAGAAGACAACTCTCCACCAGAGACCTAAATTAAACAATTTAACAATGAGCAAAGTCCATACCGCATAGTCAGCTATATAAAAGGCCCCGAAATGACAATGTAAAACAATTCTAACGAGAAGACTAACGGTCTAACGTATGTACAGTAAAGCACACATTTTAATTCTTAGATAATATCGTTTGAATTTTATAATCCCATTCGGAATATGGTCATAGTTAATTGATTCTGTCAAATTTTGTCGTATTATCTACATAAACTTCTGTGTTAAAGAGATGTTTGAGTGTAACAAAGGTGGAGACACACAAACATGCCCCTGTATCAAAGTGACAAAACACTTTCAGGGGTTTTAAACGCACTTACGACCCAGAGAGTGATCACAGTCGAGATAACTAATGGAAGCCGACCAGACGCGTCCGTCACTTTTATCTCGGAATTTGAAACAAATCCGTACTTGTTAATCATAATCTTGTAATTATATCTTCATCTTTTGTGTATACATTAATACCTGAGTTTTATCTTTGAATTAAATGTAATTGTAAAAGGAGACAAGATACCTCATACACTAATTGAATATCAAATTATTCGATCCACCCAAAATTTCCAATCGATAAAAACGTATCGTGAAGCTGACTCTTACATTGCTAGTATGTACTGGTATCCTATGCGCAATGCACCCCACCACTCTTATGACCCGTGAGGTTACTGTTCTAAATTCACACATTTTTTTCTCATAAAATTGAAAAGGGAAATGGGGAATGTGTCAAAGAGAAAACAACCGGACAAAAAGCAAAAAACAGCCGAAGGTCACCAATGGGTCTCCAACATCTTTGTTGAGATTTCTTGTTATTAAATCATATCTATAGTCAAATGCTCGAACGGTATTTTTAAACTCTGGACAATTCAGAACGTTGTTATTAATTCTGAGGTTTGTCTATCGCTAAAGGTATTCTAACTTGAATACGCTATGTTTAAAAATAGCTTTGAAAAATATTGAATTCATATATCTTTGTCATGAATAGTAATTAGTCTATTTTCAAACTCTGGCTCTGAACAATTTAGAACGTTGCTTTAGTTTTGAAGCTTGTTTATCGCCGAAATTTCAAATAGCCTTTGAAAGTTATTGAGATAAATAATCTGAATTCATTCAACCATGTTGATTTCAATCGTGATTAGTCAAAGGTATTTCAAAACTCTAATTACATAAAAACGTAATTGGTTTTCATAGGCGGATCCAGGGGGGGGGCCTGGGGGCCCAGGCCCCCCTTTCGTGGGAAAAAATTGGTTGATTATATAGGGAATCATTGAAGCATGACTGGAGCCCCCCCCTAGGTCAGTCAGCAGCCCCCCCCCCCCCCTTTAGGAAAAGTTCTGGATCCGCCACTGGTTTTAAGTTTTGCAGATTGCCTTTACTAAGCCGAATATGGTATAGATATTGAATTGGATATACTGTGTTTAAAAATACCTTTGCAAATTATTAAGTTACTGTTGATTCGAGGTAAAATTGCATTCTGTTTGACAATTTCTAGTATATTGTTAGGTTTCAGCATCACTGAGTATCCCCCTTTTCTCCAATTCAAAAACCAACAAAGATAGCAGTGATGTAGTGGTTAATGCATCGAACTACTGACACAAAGGTTCCTGGTTCGATTCCCGTTCCGGCATGAAAATTTCAGGGACTGAATTTTCGGCTCTCCCTTGACACCATTTGCGAGTATGGTCTTGGAAGGGGACGATAAATGACTGAACCGTGTTAAGAGAGAGAGAGAGAGAGATTTATAAAAGTTGCAAAACTTGCTTCCCAATCCACTATAACTAAATATGTTTAAACTAAACCAACATGACAGTTTCCTTTCAACTTAAAAATTAACATACTTATTTGTACCAGCTCATCCTGAGAGAGGATAGATTTTGAAGGATTTTGTTCCTTTAGATCCGATTACAGTTTCCGGGTTCATTCTCTGCGTTTGAAACAATTTGAACAAACGCGTTTAAAAGATGAAAGAGATACCGTTACCCGAAAATAAGTCACATTCTTTTGTACTGTAAAACTGACCAGGAAAAAGAAATTTATGACCAGTAAACAGTTCAATAAACCCTTTAAGAAGAATATTCCAGCTTAGTCGTTCAAGAAGACGATAAAGATCAACCGATTTTTGATAATAAGTTAGAAGAATATGTTTGCTAAGTCCTTTAAGTAGAGGATAAAGATGTTCCGAACTTATCTAGATAAAAAAGATTCATCTTGATATTATATTATTGTTTTAAGGATGAAGTTGTATCATGATTTATAATATTTTTAATAAACTTCATCTTAAAGATGGATTTCCACAGAAACTTCCGACTACAGGTTTGTACACGGTTAGCGATGAAGGCGATAAGCTCAGATATTTTCTTGACAATTCTGTTACTTTTAGGCTCGTTACATATGACGTCATGAAAATCACAAAAAAAGCGGATATCACCAGTCTGTGGTTAAAACACTATCTTAACAAAACTACACATTTAAACCAAAACCAAACATGCAAGGATGCTGACTTATTCGATTTAATTTGTTTAAAATAATAACAATACGCGATTACTTGATTGGTTGATCGATTGATTCATTGATTCATTTAATGATTGATTGAATGGTTGATCGATTGATTCATTGATTCATTTAATGATTGATTGAATGGTTGATGGAGTGATCGATAGATTTGCACTATCACATTCTACAGGATTAAAAACAAATATCTGGTATCCTGATAGAGCTATTAAGAACAACTACAGAATCTGGTATCCTGATAGAGCTATTAAGAACAACTATCTAGTATCCTGATAGAGCTATTAAGAACAACTATCTGGTATCCTGATAGAGCTATTAAGAACAACTATCTGGTATCATGATAGAGCTATTAAGAACAACTATCTGGTATCCTGATAGAGCTATTAAGAACAACTATCTGGTATCCTGATAGAGCTATTAAGAACAACTTGAGAACAGCGATACGTGTGTAACGAGTGTTGCTTAAGTAAAACGACTGATTGCAGGACAATATTTCTAAAGATGGACGCGCATTTATTATTGTACACAGACATCGTCTCTTGGTATTCTGTGCTCTTTTGAGCGAACGATAAGGAACATATTTCTGGGGTTTACAGTAATTACGGTAACTCCGTCGCAAACCGTGTTTTCACCATGACGTGGTTACTTTTTACTGTTGCTCGAAATGTTTGAGTAACCTTGGTTGCAGTGGCGGGTCCTGTTTAAAAAAGAGGTCCAAAGTGGTCACCAAAACTTATATGCCAAAGAGGGCGACAGTCAAATCAAAGAAAGACTATATAGAAAATTAGTTTTTTGTCTGAGCGGGACGAGTTCCGGCTACCTTCTCCCTAGAGTTATATCAATTTAGGAGTGCAATACAGAAAATGTCCTCCATTTGCATGAACAAATTTAAAAAGATAACCGTGTTTCATATACATTTATTTTTCCTTTTATGGAATCAGACTGACTCCCACTATTCCGCCTATTCTTATTCGGTTTAAGATTCGGTTTAAAATATCTGTGCAGAGTTTTTTGAACATGTATATGTCGCCATTTTACTACATATTTTTTAATGTGTGTTCCGAATGCAGAGTTATTACCCTCTTTTTTTTTGTAAACTCATGGAATATTATATCTATCATGGTAAAATGAACCATTTAAAATGACACACATTTCTGAATTTTATCAATAACCAGAAATATTCTAATACAATATAGATTGTAAAACAGTATTGAGAGAATCTTCTTTGAACCTTAGAAAGTGGTTTGTATAAAGACAATGGCAGGATAACACATAAAAGATTACAAGATCATGCTAGAAATACTAAAAGTTGTTATAATGAAAAATACAAAAACAGAATGCAAACAGAACACAATTCCATTGACTGAGGAACTGAATTAGGGGTCCTTCTTTTTTTTTTAATTTTCATTATTTTTGACCGTTTTTCTCTAGCTATTTTCCCACTTTTCCTATTCTTAATAATTCATCATCCCATTTTTCTTCATTTTCTTGCTTGTTTTTCTCTAATGTCCATCTTTTTCCTCCATTTTCACTATATATATATATTCCTTATATTAAGCACCCTATTTTTCTCTTTTTTTATATTTTCTAGTCTGTTATTCTCTAATCTCTACCTCCCCCCCCCCCTTTTCACTATAACAAATTCTTTATATTACACACCCCATTTTTATTTTTTCTGTATTGTCTTGTCCTCTTTTCTAAAATCCCCCTTTTATTATTCTACAATTTTTGCTCTTAGTTCTCAATTTTCTAAACCCCCATCCACAACATCATGAATGATACAGATATATAATAAAATTACAATTATTTAGGTTACACTGATCGTTTACTTACCTTATTTATATCGTACATGATAACATTCTTCAATCATCTTAATCTTCATTCTTATAAGATGAAATCGACACTGAAATAAACGCCGTCGTTCAAATTACGAGAACAGGTTAAAGAAATCAATTTTTAATCACTGAAATTGTCCGTAAATTTTGTTATATTCTCTATTATGTATTATTACACAACAAAAATCGATAGTCTTGCTGAGAACTATAACGAACTCTTGATGATCATTCAATGCGGTCCTTCTTTTTCTTGTTCTGTCGTCTGCTTTTCAATTGTAACCCGGATGCATGCTGAGAACAAAATGGCCTCTTGTGTCATCTGAAAATGACAATAAGAAAGTTAATAAGTATATATATTCTGCATGAATGAACTAAGTATAAGACTGAAGAGGGGTTATCACGACTTTTAACCCCCACCGCTGTTTCTTACATCATTTATCTATCACAAGTCGAGGATAATTGAACAAAGACATGAATGGACGTTATATTTTTTTATCAAAGGGGGCGTGTCTCTCGACTTTTCTACCCGAATATCTTCATCACTTAAGTAGATAAAGATTACCTACCGATTACAATACGGACGAAGAGTATACAAGTTACAGACACGTTATCGCAGGTTTTACGACATCAAAGGCAAATTAAATATAAGTTTGTCGTTTGTCAAATAGTCACTAATGAAATAGTTTCGGAGATGATTTGACGCTGACGGGAATGAGGACTAAAACAGCAGGGATTATTTTTTGAAAATAAATTGAATATAACACTGATAATAAATTGTAACGTCAAGTATGTGACTAAAGAGGTCGATTCTTAAATTGTATATTAACTTGTAGTGATAAACATTACATGCATATTCCAGTAGAGACCGAAATGCTCTTCAACTTGTCTTCGTAATTGATTAAGTCTGAAATTTTTTTATTCGAGCGTAATGGGCGAGTCTTTTGTAGACGAAACGCGCGCCAGGCTTACAGCATTATAAGTTTTGTATGAGTTTGAAATAAAATATGTTATATAATAACAAGCATTCTCTGTAAATAATCTTAGGATAGTGAAAAGAGTCACTTATCATCAGGAATATATATATATATATACATATATATACATGTAAAAAAAATGTTTAAAAAAACTTGTTTCTGTCCATATTTGCCAGTAGGTGTAGAAAAAAATGCAACATGAAACTCTTTCCTTATATAATTATTACTTGTATACAAAGAATGCAAAAAAAAAAATACAGGTAATACAGTCACTGCATTCCTATACTTTTTATATACAATAGTACTTTTGATATGTATTTCTATTAAAAAAGGTTAAATACGAGACAGTACATTTTTGTTCACATATAAAATAGTTTCTAATGCATCAATGCATAAAGAGGTTACATGTTTAGCCTTGTACAGTGAAACCTGACTAAACCGAACCTTTTCGGGACTTGAGATTGTGTTCGGTTTTGGCAGGTATTCGGTTTCATCAGGTTCACAATGCATAAAATGTGATATGATTGGTCTTCAGAACAAGTTTGGATTAGACAGGTTTCCGGTTTATTCAGGGTTCGGTTTAATCAGGTTTCACTGTATCTGTTTCTAAGAACAGCATTAACATGTATATAAAGTGCAAACATAACTTTCAATTTTACAATTGAATAAATCAGGTATGCAAGACATCTCAACCCCTAATGGTAAAATTATGTAGTTGTTTCTGATTCGTACGAATCTACAATCATAAAATCTACATAAGAATTGTATACATGGCAACTAAAATAATTGTCTGACGAAATGTGAAAGATTTTTGAGGCGCACTCGATTTCGTCCTTGTGAATACTTTTGCAAAGGAGATGCGGGATGTATAAATACACAGCCACGGTTACGTTACTGAATGGTATGTATAAATACACAGCCACGGTTACGTTACTGAATGGTATGTATAAATACACAGCCACGGTTTCGTTACTGAATCGTATGTATAAATACACAGCCACGGTTTCGTTGCTGAATGGTATGTATAAATATACAGCCACGGTTTCGTTACTGAATCGTATGTATAAATACACAGCCACGGTTTCGTTACTGAATGGTATGTATAAATACACAGCCACGGTTTCGTTACTGAATGGTATGTATAAATACACCGTGCCACGGTTTCGTTGCTGAATGGTATGTATAAATATACAGCCACGGTTTCGTTACTGAATCGTATGTATAAATACACAGCCACGGTTTCGTTACTGAATGGTATGTATAAATACACAGCCACGGTTTCGTTACTGAATGGTATGTATAAATACACAGCCACGGTTTCGTTACTGAATGGTATGTATAAATACAAAGCCACGGTTTCGTTACTGAATGGTATGTATAAATACAAAGCCACGGTTTCGTTGCTGAATGGTATGTATAAATACACAGCCACGGTTTCGTTGCTGAATGGTATGTATAAATACACAGCCACGGTTTCGTTACTGAATGGTATGTATAAATACAAAGCCACGGTTTCGTTGCTGAATGGTATGTATAAATACACAGCCACGGTTTCGTTACTGAATGGAATGTATAAATACAAAGCCACGGTTTCGTTGCTGAATGGTATGTATAAATACAAAGCCACGGTTTCGTTGCTGAATGGTATGTATAAATACACAGCCACGGTTTCGTTGCTGAATGGTATGTATAAATACACAGCCACGGTTTCGTTACTGAATGGTATGTATAAATACAAAGCCACGGTTACGTTGCTGAATGGTATGTATAAATACAAAGCCACGGTTTCGTTGCTGAATGGTATGTATAAATACACAGCCACGGTTTCGTTGTTGAATGGTATGTAAAATACACAGCCACGGTTTCGTTGTTGAATGGTATGTATAAATACACAGCCACGGTTTCGTTGCTGAATGGTATGTATAAATACAAAGCCACGGTTTCGTTGCTGAATGGTATGTATAAATACACAGCCACGGTTTCGTTGTTGAATGGTATGTATAAATACAAAGCCACGGTTTCGTTGCTGAATGGTATGTATAAATACACAGCCACGGTTTCGTTGTTGAATGGTATGTATAAATACACAGCCACGGTTTCGTTACTGAATGGAATGTATAAATACAAAGCCACGGTTTCGTTGCTGAATGGTATGTATAAATACAAAGCCACGGTTTCGTTGCTGAATGGTATGTATAAATACACAGCCACGGTTTCGTTGCTGAATGGTATGTATAAATACAAAGCCACGGTTTCGTTGCTGAATGGTATGTATAAATACACAGCCACGGTTTCGTTGTTGAATGGTATGTATAAATACACAGCCACGGTTTCGTTACTGAATGGAATGTATAAATACAAAGCCACGGTTTCGTTGCTGAATGGTATGTATAAATACAAAGCCACGGTTTCGTTGCTGAATGGTATGTATAAATACACAGCCACGGTTTCGTTGCTGAATGGTATGTATAAATACACAGCCACGGTTTCGTTACTGAATGGTATGTATAAATACAAAGCCACGGTTTCGTTGCTGAATGGTATGTATAAATACAAAGCCACGGTTTCGTTGTTGAATGGTATGTAAAATACACAGCCACGGTTTCGTTGTTGAATGGTATGTATAAATACACAGCCACGGTTTCGTTGCTGAATGGTATGTATAAATACACAGCCACGGTTTCGTTGTTGAATGGTATGTAAAATACACAGCCACGGTTTCGTTGTTGAATGGTATGTATAAATACACAGCCACGGTTTCGTTGTTGAATGGTATGTATAAATACACAGCCACGGTTTCGTTGCTGAATGGTATGTATAAATACAAAGCCACGGTTTCGTTACTGAATGGTATGTATAAATACACAGCCACGGTTTCGTTGCTGAATGGTATGTATAAATACAAAGCCACGGTTTCGTTGCTGAATGGTATGTATAAATACAAAGCCACGGTTTCGTTGCTGAATGGTATGTATAAATACACAGCCACGATTTCGTTGTTGAATGGTATGTATAAATACAAAGCCACGGGTTCGTTGCTGAATGGTATGTATAAATACACAGCCACGGTTTCGTTGCTGAATGGTTTGTATAAATACAAAGCCACGGGTTCGTTGCTGAATGGTATGTATAAATACACAGCCACGGTTTCGTTGCTGAATGGTTTGTATAAATACACAGCCACGGTTTCGTTGCTGAATGGTATGTAAAATACACAGCCACGGTTTCGTTGCTGAATGGTATAGATAAATACACAGCCACGGTTTCGTTGCTGAATGGTATGTATAAATACACAGCCACGGTTTGTTACTGAATGGTATGTATAAATACACAGCCACGGTTTCGTTACTTAATCGTATGTATAAATACAAAGCCACGGTTTCGTTGTTGAATGGTATGTATAAATACACAGCCACGGTTTCGTTGCTGAATGGTATGTATAAATACAAAGCCACGGTTTCGTTGCTGAATGGTATGTATAAATACAAAGCCACGGTTTCGTTGCTGAATGGTATGTATAAATACACAGCCACGGTTTCGTTACTGAATGGTATGTATAAATACAAAGCCACGGTTTCGTTGCTGAATGGTATGTATAAATACAAAGCCACGGTTTCGTTGCTGAATGGTATGTATAAATACAAAGCCACGGTTTCGTTGCTGAATGGTATGTATAAATACACAGCCACGGTTTCGTTGCTGAATGGTATGTATAAATACACAGCCACGGTTTCGTTGCTGAATGGTATGTATAAATACACAGCCACGGTTTCGTTACTGAATGGTATGTATAAATACAAAGCCACGGTTTCGTTGCTGAATGGTATGTATAAATACAAAGCCACGGTTTCGTTGCTGAATGGTATGTATAAATACAAAGCCACGGTTTCGTTGCTGAATGGTATGTATAAATACAAAGCCACGGTTTCGTTGCTGAATGGTATGTATAAATACACAGCCACGGTTTCGTTACTGAATGGTATGTATAAATACACAGCCACGGTTTCGTTGCTGCATGGTATGTATAAATACACAGCCACGGTTTCGTTACTGAATGGTATGTATAAATACACAGCCACGGTTTCGTTGCTGAATGGTATGTATAAATACACAGCCACGGTTTCGTTGCTGAATGGTATGTATAAATACACAGCCACGGTTTCGTTGCTGAATGGTATGAAATACACAGCCACGGTTTCGTTACTGAATCGTATGTATAAATACACAGCCACGGTTTCGTTACTGAATGGTATGTATAAATACAAAGCCACGGTTTCGTTACTGAATGGTATGTATAAATACACAGCCACGGTTCCGTTGCTGAATGGTATGTATAAATACAAAGCCACGGTTTCGTTGCTGAATGGTATGTATAAATACACAGCCACGGTTTCGTTACTGAATGGTATGTAGAAATACAAAGCCACGGTTTCGTTACTGAATGGTATGTATAAATACACAGCCACGGTTTCGTTGCTGAATGGTATGTATAAATACACAGCCACGGTTTCGTTACTGAATGGTATGTATAAATACACAGCCACGGTTTCGTTGCTGAATGGTATTTATAAATACAAAGCCACGGGTTCGTTGCTGAATGGTTTGTATCAATACACAGCCACGGTTTCGTTACTGAATCGTATGTATAAATACACAGCCACGGTTTCGTTACTGAATCGTATGTATAAATACACAGCCACGGTTTCGTTGCTGAATGGTATGTATAAATACACAACACGGTTTCGTTACTGAATCGTATGTATAAATACACAGCCATGGTTTCGTTACTGAATGGTATGTATAAATACACAGCCACGGTTTCGTTGCTGAATGGTATGTATAAATACACAGCCACGGTTTCGTTGCTGAATGGTATGTATAAATACACAGCCACGGTTTCGTTACTGAATGGTATGTATAAATACAAAGCCACGGTTTCGTTGCTGAATGGTATGTATAAATACAAAGCCACGGTTTCGTTGCTGAATGGTATGTATAAATACAAAGCCACGGTTTCGTTGCTGAATGGTATGTATAAATACACAGCCACGATTTCGTTGCTGAATGGTATGTATAAATACACAGCCACGGTTTCGTTGCTGAATGGTATGTATAAATACACAGCCACGGTTTCGTTACTGAATGGTATGTATAAATACACAGCCACGGTTTCGTTGCTGAATGGTATGTATAAATACACAGCCACGGTTTCGTTACTGAATGGTATGTATAAATACACAGCCACGGTTTCGTTGCTGAATGGTATGTATAAATACACAGCCACGGTTTCGTTGCTGAATGGTATGTATAAATACACAGCCACGGTTTCGTTGCTGAATGGTATGTATAAATACACAGCCACGGTTTCGTTGCTGAATGGTATGAAATACACAGCCACGGTTTCGTTACTGAATCGTATGTATAAATACACAGCCACGGTTTCGTTACTGAATGGTATGTATAAATACAAAGCCACGGTTTCGTTACTGAATGGTATGTATAAATACACAGCCACGGTTTCGTTGCTGAATGGTATGTATAAATACAAAGCCACGGTTTCGTTGCTGAATGGTATGTATAAATACACAGCCACGGTTTCGTTACTGAATGGTATGTAGAAATACAAAGCCACGGTTTCGTTACTGAATGGTATGTATAAATACACAGCCACGGTTTCGTTGCTGAATGGTATGTATAAATACACAGCCACGGTTTCGTTGCTGAATGGTATGTATAAATACACAGCCACGGTTTCGTTGCTGAATGGTATGAAATACACAGCCACGGTTTCGTTACTGAATCGTATGTATAAATACACAGCCACGGTTTCGTTACTGAATGGTATGTATAAATACAAAGCCACGGTTTCGTTACTGAATGGTATGTATAAATACACAGCCACGGTTCCGTTGCTGAATGGTATGTATAAATACAAAGCCACGGTTTCGTTGCTGAATGGTATGTATAAATACACAGCCACGGTTTCGTTACTGAATGGTATGTAGAAATACAAAGCCACGGTTTCGTTACTGAATGGTATGTATAAATACACAGCCACGGTTTCGTTGCTGAATGGTATGTATAAATACACAGCCACGGTTTCGTTACTGAATGGTATGTATAAATACACAGCCACGGTTTCGTTGCTGAATGGTATTTATAAATACAAAGCCACGGGTTCGTTGCTGAATGGTTTGTATCAATACACAGCCACGGTTTCGTTACTGAATCGTATGTATAAATACACAGCCACGGTTTCGTTACTGAATCGTATGTATAAATACACAGCCACGGTTTCGTTGCTGAATGGTATGTATAAATACACAACACGGTTTCGTTACTGAATCGTATGTATAAATACACAGCCATGGTTTCGTTACTGAATGGTATGTATAAATACACAGCCACGGTTTCGTTGCTGAATGGTATGTATAAATACACAGCCACGGTTTCGTTGCTGAATGGTATGTATAAATACACAGCCACGGTTTCGTTACTGAATGGTATGTATAAATACAAAGCCACGGTTTCGTTGCTGAATGGTATGTATAAATACAAAGCCACGGTTTCGTTGCTGAATGGTATGTATAAATACAAAGCCACGGTTTCGTTGCTGAATGGTATGTATAAATACACAGCCACGATTTCGTTGCTGAATGGTATGTATAAATACACAGCCACGGTTTCGTTGCTGAATGGTATGTATAAATACACAGCCACGGTTTCGTTACTGAATGGTATGTATAAATACACAGCCACGGTTTCGTTGCTGAATGGTATGTATAAATACACAGCCACGGTTTCGTTACTGAATGGTATGTATAAATACACAGCCACGGTTTCGTTGCTGAATGGTATGTATAAATACACAGCCACGGTTTCGTTGCTGAATGGTATGTATAAATACACAGCCACGGTTTCGTTGCTGAATGGTATGTATAAATACACAGCCACGGTTTCGTTGCTGAATGGTATGAAATACACAGCCACGGTTTCGTTACTGAATCGTATGTATAAATACACAGCCACGGTTTCGTTACTGAATGGTATGTATAAATACAAAGCCACGGTTTCGTTACTGAATGGTATGTATAAATACACAGCCACGGTTTCGTTGCTGAATGGTATGTATAAATACAAAGCCACGGTTTCGTTGCTGAATGGTATGTATAAATACACAGCCACGGTTTCGTTACTGAATGGTATGTAGAAATACAAAGCCACGGTTTCGTTACTGAATGGTATGTATAAATACACAGCCACGGTTTCGTTGCTGAATGGTATGTATAAATACACAGCCACGGTTTCGTTACTGAATGGTATGTATAAATACACAGCAACGGTTTCGTTGCTGAATCGTATGTATAAATACAAAGCCACGGTTTCGTTGCTGAATGATATGTATACATACACAGCCACGGTTTCGTTACTAAATCGTATGTATAAATACACAGCCACGGTTTCGTTGCTGAATGATATGTATACATACACAGCCACGGTTTCGTTACTAAATCGTATGTATAAATACACAGCCACGGTTTCGTTGCTGAATGATATGTATACATACACAGCCACGGTTTCGTTACTAAATCGTATGTATAAATACACAGCCACGGTTTCGTTGCTGAATGGTATGTATAAATACACAGCCACGGTTTCGTTACTGAATGGTATGTATAAATACACAGCCACGGTTTCGTTGCTGAATCGTATGTATAAATACAAAGCCACGGTTTCGTTGCTGAATCGTATGTATAAATACAAAGCCACGGTTTCGTTACTGAATCGTATGTATAAATACACAGCCACGGTTTCGTTACTGAATGGTATGTATAAATACACAGCCACGGTTTCGTTGCTGAATGGTATGTATAAATACAAAGCCACGGGTTCGTTGCTGAATGGTTTGTATCAATACACAGCCACGGTTTCGTTACTGAATCGTATGTATAAATACACAGCCACGGTTTCGTTACTGAATCGTATGTATAAATACACAGCCACGGTTTCGTTGCTGAATGGTATGTATAAATACACAACACGGTTTCGTTACTGAATCGTATGTATAAATACACAGCCATGGTTTCGTTACTGAATGGTATGTATAAATACACAGCCACGGTTTCGTTGCTGAATGGTATGTATAAATACACAGCCACGGTTTCGTTACTGAATCGTGTGTATAAATACACAGCCACGGTTTCGTTGCTGAATGGTATGTATAAATACACAACACGGTTTCGTTACTGAATCGTATGTATAAATACACAGCCATGGTTTCGTTACTGAATGGTATGTATAAATACACAGCCACGGTTTCGTTGCTGAATGGTATGTATAAATACACAACACGGTTTCGTTACTGAATCGTATGTATAAATACACAGCCATGGTTTCGTTACTGAATCGTATGTATAAATACAAAGCCACGGTTTCGTTACTGAATCGTATGTATAAATACACAGCCACGGTTTCGTTACTGAATGGTATGTATAAATACACAGCCACGGTTTCGTTGCTGAATGGTATGTATAAATACAAAGCCACGGGTTCGTTGCTGAATGGTTTGTATCAATACACAGCCACGGTTTCGTTACTGAATCGTATGTATAAATACACAGCCACGGTTTCGTTACTGAATCGTATGTATAAATACACAGCCACGGTTTCGTTGCTGAATGGTATGTATAAATACACAACACGGTTTCGTTACTGAATCGTATGTATAAATACACAGCCATGGTTTCGTTACTGAATGGTATGTATAAATACACAGCCACGGTTTCGTTGCTGAATGGTATGTATAAATACACAGCCACGGTTTCGTTACTGAATCGTGTGTATAAATACACAGCCACGGTTTCGTTGCTGAATGGTATGTATAAATACACAACACGGTTTCGTTACTGAATCGTATGTATAAATACACAGCCATGGTTTCGTTACTGAATGGTATGTATAAATACACAGCCACGGTTTCGTTGCTGAATGGTATGTATAAATACACAACACGGTTTCGTTACTGAATCGTATGTATAAATACACAGCCATGGTTTCGTTACTGAATCGTATGTATAAATACACAGCCACGGTTTCGTTGCTGAATGGTATGTATAAATACACAGCCACGGTTTCGTTACTGAATCGTATGTATAAATACACAGCCACGGTTTCGTTGCTGAATGGTATGTATAAATATACAACACGGTTTCGTTACTGAATCGTATGTATAAATACACAGCCATGGTTTCGTTGCTGAATGGTATGTATAAATACACAGCCACGGTTTCGTTACTGAATCGTATGTATAAATACACAGCCATGGTTTCGTTACTGAATGGTATGTATAAATACACAGCCACGGTTTCGTTGCTGAATGGTATGTATAAATACACAGCCACGGTTTCGTTACTGAATCGTATGTATAAATACACAGCCACGGTTTCGTTGCTGAATGGTATGTATAAATACACAGCCACGGTTTCGTTACTGAATCGTGTGTATAAATACACAGCCACGGTTTCGTTGCTGAATGGTATGTATAAATACACAACACGGTTTCGTTACTGAATCGTATGTATAAATACACAGCCATGGTTTCGTTACTGAATGGTATGTATAAATACACAGCCACGGTTTCGTTGCTGAATGGTATGTATAAATACACAACACGGTTTCGTTACTGAATCGTATGTATAAATACACAGCCATGGTTTCGTTACTGAATCGTATGTATAAATACAAAGCCACGGTTTCGTTACTGAATCGTATGTATAAATACACAGCCACGGTTTCGTTACTGAATGGTATGTATAAATACACAGCCACGGTTTCGTTGCTGAATGGTATGTATAAATACAAAGCCACGGGTTCGTTGCTGAATGGTTTGTATCAATACACAGCCACGGTTTCGTTACTGAATCGTATGTATAAATACACAGCCACGGTTTCGTTACTGAATCGTATGTATAAATACACAGCCACGGTTTCGTTGCTGAATGGTATGTATAAATACACAACACGGTTTCGTTACTGAATCGTATGTATAAATACACAGCCATGGTTTCGTTACTGAATGGTATGTATAAATACACAGCCACGGTTTCGTTGCTGAATGGTATGTATAAATACACAGCCACGGTTTCGTTACTGAATCGTGTGTATAAATACACAGCCACGGTTTCGTTGCTGAATGGTATGTATAAATACACAACACGGTTTCGTTACTGAATCGTATGTATAAATACACAGCCATGGTTTCGTTACTGAATGGTATGTATAAATACACAGCCACGGTTTCGTTGCTGAATGGTATGTATAAATACACAACACGGTTTCGTTACTGAATCGTATGTATAAATACACAGCCATGGTTTCGTTACTGAATCGTATGTATAAATACACAGCCACGGTTTCGTTGCTGAATGGTATGTATAAATACACAGCCACGGTTTCGTTACTGAATCGTATGTATAAATACACAGCCACGGTTTCGTTGCTGAATGGTATGTATAAATATACAACACGGTTTCGTTACTGAATCGTATGTATAAATACACAGCCATGGTTTCGTTGCTGAATGGTATGTATAAATACACAGCCACGGTTTCGTTACTGAATCGTATGTATAAATACACAGCCATGGTTTCGTTACTGAATGGTATGTATAAATACACAGCCACGGTTTCGTTGCTGAATGGTATGTATAAATACACAGCCACGGTTTCGTTACTGAATCGTATGTATAAATACACAGCCACGGTTTCGTTGCTGAATAGTATGTATAAATACAAAGCCACGGGTTCGTTGCTGAATGGTTTGTATCAATACACAGCCACGGTTTCGTTGCTGAATCGTATGTATAAATACACAGCCACGGTTTCGTTACTGAATCGTATGTATAAATACAAAGCCACGGTTTCGTTGCTGAATAGTATGTATAAATACACAGCCACGGTTTCGTTACTGAATGGTATGTATAAATACACAGCCACGGTTTCGTTACTGAATGGTATGTATAAATACAAAGCCACGGTTTCGTTACTGAATGGTATGTATAAATACACAGCCACGGTTTCGTTGCTGAATCGTATGTATAAATACACAGCCACGGTTTCGTTGCTGAATGGTATGTATAAATACAAAGCCACGGTTTCGTTACTGAATCGTATGTATAAATACAAAGCCATGGTTTCGTTGCTGAATCGTATGTATAAATACACAGCCACGGTTTCGTTGCTCTGTGGTATGAATGAAATTATTTTTTTTCACAATTCAAACGTTATCTATTTATTCATTCACCTGTATATTACCTAAAGATACATACTTCAAACAAACGAAACGTTTCATCTTTATCAACATCCCTCGAAACAAGTCAACACATTGTGAAAATATATTGGCAGACTTATCAAGGCTGTTGTACATGTATTTTTAATTAAATCGAGTTCAAGTACGAATAATTTTTGGACGTCATATGATACAGCTCAAAATTTTCATTTAATAGAATTAAATTAATTTTACAAATTTATAATATAGCTAGTTTAGTTTTTCTGACACAAAACCGGAAAAGTAGATAAACTCGCTTATATTTTACTCCATCATAAATTTAAATTTCTCTAAAAATAAAAACACAAATCAATGCTTAATTTTAAAAAAAAATACCCTATTAGTCACTCGTTTTCACAATTCTGACAAACAGTTTTCACAAGAAACTAGTGAACACTGCACTACACACACAAGACACACTAAGTCCAATGTTGGATACAGTCTTCCTAAAAGTGGTCCCGATACAGTCATGCTTCATTGATTCCCTATATAATCAACCACATTGTCCCACAAAAAAGGGGGGTTGGGTCCCACCTTGGTCCCTGTGAATCCGCCTCTCAGGCATGGTGACTGTTCTAATCTGCCATCATATTGAACTATTAGACGATAATTACTAATAAGACAAAGCCGGACACAAAGAGCTGGTGAAACAAATCGAGACGTCAAATTCTTAAAGAGGGCCCTCATGGGGTTTTTGATTATGTGATTACTTGGCCGTTTTTTTAATGATTATTTGATTATTAAGCCAAATATTTCATGATTATTTGATTACCTAGGACTGTATTTTTAGTTTATGATTATTTGATTACTAAAGATAAGCAAATATTTAATGATTATGTGATTATATTGGCAAAAAAATGGTGATTATGTGATTACTAGGACCCCCCCATGAGGGGCCTCCTTAAAGGATGTAGTCAGGTGAAAAATATATGAATTCCAAAGTTGATACTATCAATCAGAAGAGCCTTATTTAAGGAACAAAAGAAGCTAAAATATTGATAGGTTATCAAATTCCTTTTCGACATATTTAGAATTTTTCTAGATTTGGACATGGTTTTATTTCGGTCTCAAAACGTAAGGAAACAAACCTAGAAATTCTACCTCAATTTTGGTAAAGACCTTTTAAGATCTATTTAACAGTCATTTTTGAAACGATTGAAATTGTGTGTTATATGGCAAAATATTTTACACTGTATCGTTGGGAAAAAATCAAAGGAGTTCGCACATCTAGCATAATTTCCCGAAACTTGATGACGACATCCTTGAACAGACAGTTGTAAATTACTAACAGACGCTTTGAAATCAAATATAACAAATTACATATAGGAACAACAAACAAAGATAAATCGATTGTATTGCTGACCGTTTTATAAAAAAAAAACACTTAATCAAAACAAATGACAAACCATTCTACAACTCCACAAGATCACCATTGCTAATCAATTACACTTTTTTTCATATAACTGACTGTTTACCCCAAAGTTTATTATTTTTTCTAGCTATTTCATGGCTTTCTGTTTGTTTTTGGTGGAGGAATCCGAAAACCCAGAGGGAGTCATTGATCATTGGCAGGATAAAGGACAATTCTTGTCAAGTAAGATCGGAGTCGAACACGCCAATCTCGCTATCTATACCTTATAGTTGCCAGGCTATTTAGGCTCCAATTTTCCACTTACAATAATTAAAATTGGGGGAAATCACGAATCATTCATTCATTCATTAAAGAAAGTAAAAATGTCGGAAAAGATCATCAGGAAATAAGTATCAATGCAGGGGCGGATACAGCCATTTTAAAAAGGGGGGTTCCAACTACATGTCCCCATTCAAATGCATTGATCGTCCAAAAAAGGGGGGTTCAAACCCCTGGACCCCCCCTCTGGATCCGCGCCTGCAATGGTTAAAAGAAATTAATTTCATAAAGTGAAACGACAAAAATATTACTGAAAGAGAAATCATAAAGTCAAATACGGTTTTAACTTATCCCCCAAGAGCAAAACATAATTGTATGTCCAGCTTGAGAAAGGAGAAGTCTGACAAACAATAAGTTGCGCTTGATATTCCGTTTGTCTTTATAAAATGCAACATGAAATTTCTTTTGCTAATTCTTAACTCAATAATCAATTTTCAATGGTATTTTTAAACTCCGCGTATGTCTAGACGATGAACCAATTAATTTAACAAAAAGTGGGTTGGAACCATCAAATTCCATTACTTACTTTTTCTTCACCACTTGTTATAAACAACTGAATAACCAAGTTTGTTGATCTTAAGTCTTCCATGACACCCGTTCTGCATTTCGATGTTTATGTCAATATTTTTCTTATCATATCAATATACGAAGTTGAAATTAGAACTGTGCATTATATAGAGACGATCGACCAGTTTTATGACCAATTTGGTAATTATTTGAACTTCCCACAGAATCCTTTCTGCCTGGCAGTTTTTACGACAAATTTGTCATATATCAATACACTAAAAAATTGGAATGATAATTACTTGTGCAAACAAGCAGTCAATCATAAAGTCATATTTTGTTGATATTCTTCTGTATTTTTTTCATGGCCCCTTTCTTGAGCCTTAATTAACACCCTGAGAGCTATATACTTCGATTTAATGCATAACTTTTTCGATATATTTTTTCATTACATTCCAGAAATTATATTTTAAAAACGATCCAATCCTCTGATAATAAAAGTACACTTCTCAAAAATGTCCCCTTCTTGTGCCTCAATTTACATCTCCTTTCATTTAATGCATACTTATTTAAAAATAAAATAATTAAAACATACTGGCTTTGACACCTCTATGGAACTTTACAAAAAATGTCTCAACGTTCTTGTGTCATAATGTACATCTCGATAGCTATATTTTTTCTTTCCTGTGCATGCATATATTATATATTGATAGAGGGTTGCTGCTCACAAGGAAGCTATGAAACCAAAAGTTCCAAATGGTGAAGTTGAAACCATCCCTTCGTAAATTTTACGCACGCCATCACGAGTTGGTTGACCGTTATGGAATAACCGTTTCACAAAAGATATCGGATATGTTCCTTACGTCGTTACTACAATCCCCTTCCCTTTCATGAATGTAACCTACCGAATTAGACTATTTACCGGATTTGTTATAACATAAGCAACACGACGGGTGCCACATGTGGAGCAGGATCTGCTTACCCTTCCGGAGCACCTGAGATCACCCCTATTTTTTTTTTTTTTGTGGCTTTCGTGTTGTTTATTCTTTAGTTTTCTATGTTGTGTCATGTGTGCTGTTGTTTGTTTGTCTTTTTCATTTTTAGCCATGGTGTTGTCAGTTTGTTTTAGATTTATGAGTTTGACTGTTCCTTTGGTATCTTTCGTCCCTCTTTTATAACGATATATTTTTTGCATCATACCATATCGGTAATTTGATTTAAAAAAAATTACCAATCTGCTGATAAAGTACAACTTTCTTAATGTACCTTCTTGTGCCTCAATTAACGCTTAATGTCACTGTCATTTTTTCCATATCAATACACTGGAATTGGAAATGTACATTAAAAGAATACAATAAAGATCATTTTCTGCGGCAATCGCAAACAAAATTACCATTCTTCTGATAAAGTACATTCAAGGAATATCCCAAAGTCCCCTTATTGCGCCTCAACTTGCATCTCCAAGAACTATATATCACGGCCATTTTTTTCCATATCAATACACTGGAATTGGAAATGTACATTAAAAGAATAAAATAAAGATCATCTTCTGCGGCAATTGTATAATGACGCCTTGTTGTCTGACACTAGATTTATTGACTGTTCAACATTATCATGATCGGGACCATAATCACTTTTTTAGCTACAGCCAACTGTCATGGCTGTGAGAGAATCAATGTTTATTGTTCTCTAGAGCTGTTAAGGACTTTGTAGAAATGTATCATCCTAAATGGAATAATAGAAATACCCTGGTTATTGTAATTGCAACACATGTCATTGCAAAACATATTGATGCATTTTATAAGTGAGGAATACAACCGCTCTACACGTTACTTTTAGCTACAACTAAATGATTTAAGATCATTTAATACTTTGATTGTTCTGTCAGCCTATATTGAACACTTTTTAAATAAAGGTTGATTTTTTTCCTATCAAGCATCTTCATTTTTGTTCTCTTTCCGAAGAGAATAATACATTTTTACCGCGGTTTTTGTGCGTGTCAGTGTTTTTGGTTGTTAAATAAATTAAAAACTTTATGAATAATACTAGACGCAATTATGTGTTGAAGCTTAAAACGCGTTTTTTTTTTTCAAACATTACAATTTAGAGGTATGCAAGTGACTGCTTTGTCTTTCTAATCTAGCTGGTTTTTTTTATATGGTACTTCATTTGTCTAAATATTTTTAGATCATCAAAATTGTCCCGATTAAGAATTAAGTTCGCTTTAGTGCGTCATTTGATTTTTAATAGATATTGTTTGGGGTTTTTAACAAAAGGGACATAACTCCACTTATTTGAGAAAACTATATTTTTTTTTAAATCCCTGTTATATATGTTCTGTTATATATATTCCTTTATACACAAAGCAAGAGACACCTTAGTGGTTGGTTTGTGGCCAAATAAATTTAAAAAAAACAAAATAAAATTCATAATACCATAATTGCTTTCTTTGTTAAGAATTTTCAAGCATTGTATTTGTATGAGTTTAACCTCATATTTAAACACCGTGACGTCGAAACAATACCTCTGCTTGGCTTGTGTTGCGAACATTTTGCAAATAAGAGTGCAGTGATATCTAAAATTCCGAAAGCTCCAATCCAGCTACATCTGATCTGAGAATCAGAATTTGCCCTTATATTTCATTGTCATTTAACTTTTTGATAAATTAAATTAAACATTCAAAAAGTGTTTAAAAAGTAAAATCACAAAAATACTGAACTCAGAGGAAAATCAATTCGGAAAGTCCATAATCACATGGCAAAATCAAATAAGAAAACGCATCAAAAATGAATGGACAAGAACTGTCATATTCCTGACTTGGTACAGGCATTTTCAAATGTAGAAAATGGTGGATTGAACCTGGTTTTATAGCTAGCTAAACCTCTCACTTGTATGACAGTCGCATCAAATTCCATTAATAGTGATTAAATGCTCTTGCACTTTAAACTTCATACCAAAATTTCCAAATATGTACATATTTTGAAATTTATAGCTAAATATTCTTGGATAAGAATTTGTGTAAAACTGTTACAATACTACATTGTACGTTCATATGTGTTCCTCTAGCATGCCCGAATTATTGGTTATTATCGACTCCTAGGAGTCGATATTAAGAATTGAACGATGGACACTTAGGGCGTGAATTTTTCTTGCTACCTGATTGGAAGATATTACGAGACGTGAATTATCAAAATTTATTGATTGGTTAGAACAATCCAAACCTAGTAAATGTCCTTCAATCCCGTAGAGTATCGGATTTGTCGTCTCTTTTTTAGCAATAAGTTTTTAAACAGGTAACTTTTATCTATAAATAGACGAATCTTCTGGAGTAAACAACAACGATACAACTTCATAACGTGTGACCTCACGTGTGTGGTAAAATTTGTTGATTGATGCACGTGGCTATTCTAGTAAATGAATTAATCTACTAAGAGAGAGCACTTTCCATTTTCATCAGCTAAGAGTCGAATATAGCACTTTTTGAAAGGCTATCGCTTGTTTACTTTTAAGATCAGGTCTTCGTATGAAAATTCACTATCATGTATCAAATCATACCAAACAAAACGATGAAGTGATCTCTTTGAGTAGTTCTTCTTAAATTATTTCTCAATATTGATCGTTGCTATGGCAATCAAGCAGTCACTTTTAAGCAATCGAAATAATATACAATCTAAAGAGTGGATAGATAGATATATTGAATCGTTCCGTATTTTGATAGATGTTCTCGTCGGTTCTCGCGAGATTACAACTGAAGAATTATCTTTCATTAAGAGCTATTTGACGGTAATTGCTGTTGACACGTGCCGGTTTTGTAGCGCCCTCCGGAATAGCATTTACAGTTACAATAATCGTCCAATAATTTACAAATTTGATTAAATTTGATTTATGACCGGTTGATTATTCTGTACATTGCAAGTTTTATGATTCTTGCTTACTTTGTGGTTTTAATCGAAACCCACGAGAATAACAGTTGTTTGTGGTGTTTAGCTTTTTCTAATTTCCAAAGATATCACTCTCCTTATGAATGTAGTTTTTCATTTAATATCAAACTTGTTAGATAAATTTACAATGCTTAAACTGGATTTTTTTTATTCATTTAAATTGTAAAATTGCACAAACAGTTTACATGTCTCAAAAGTCCTATTTATAAGCCGAGGTTCGTTATCTTGGAACGACAGATTCAATCGTTTGAACTCGGCCGATTCCGTCCCCCATAGAAGGAAGGTGGCGGATTTACCCGAGGATTGCCGATTGCGACGGCTTGTCAAATTATGTAAAATATATATGACAAAATACTGGTTGCTTTTATCCTAAATTACTTTGCTTCCATTGCCCAGTGGTCTGGGTGTTATAAACAAACAACCATCTATCAATCAATCCATTGAAATATATTTTGCATTTGGTTGCAGTGTTATTGATGTTCATTTTTCTTCCTTCATAAAAAGTTTTTTTCATATATAATATTTAATATTATTAATTATAGTATTGATTGTTACATTGACAGTTAAGCGGTAAATTTTAAGCAATAGTATGTAAATATGTATATAAATCAAACATAACAATACTATATTTATTTCATCTTAAAATAAAAACTTGTGTGCAGGTTTCTGCAGGCACCTAGTTGTGTAGGTTTCTTTGTGCACTAACTTTGTTTTACTTAGGGTCCTTTATGGCGTAGATTTCGTTGGCATAAGAGAACTAAGTTTCTTTGTGAATTACAAAATAATCATAGAATTGTATAGAGAAATAACAATAAATATCCATATGTATCGGGCCATAAGCCATTATAAACCGGTTAAGTTAAACAAGAGGCGAACTTAGGGCAGACAAAAGGGTACCGACCCCTTTATGGAGCTACATATAAATGTATGGTTAATTATCAATGTTATACATGGACGTTTTACATATCACACTCCAAACTTTGTCTAGTTTGCCTAGTTTGCCTCTGCCCTTTTTCAAAATCGTCGATCCGCACACGATCTGTAAACGAATGTCAGATCGATAGATGTCTGTTTAATTATCGCCTAACGGGAAAATTTGTTAACACAGGCCAATAACTTAAAAGTGTCGAAACATTGAAACTCATAGGTTGAAAATAAACTGACAACGCCATGGCTCAAAATGAAAACGACTAACAGACTTTTAACAGTACACAAAAAAACAATACTAGTATAGAAAACGAAAGACTGAGTAACACCATTTTCCCTAGCCAAGGGTTAAGATCCAGTTCCCTCATCTTCACCCATAGCAGATTAAGCCACCATTCGCGATTACAAAGATTTGCCATTTAAAGTAGACAAAAGTCACGCCCATTCCGACTTCATTGTTCTTGACTCTCTTCGGTTGGAGGTGTATACAATGGTTTTATCAAGTGTTTACAAATTTCATAGAGTAAGAACCAAAAATAGACTTTCACATTCCAACCATTCAACTAGAAACATACCAAGGAACTTCAATAAGAGATAAGAACTTAATAATTGCCTCTAAATATTGTCCTGTGATTTAGGGGTAAAGATTTGTTGCACAATCAGTTATTTGCATTTTCTAAATTTTCATGGGATCATCTTAGAGGCGATTTTCATAACATTAAATACGGAATTCTATCTCAATCCGCCAAGGATGGAGTTTAGGGGATTGGATCTTAACCCTCGGCTAGCGACGATGGACCTTTACGAACGAACCCTACCAAAACTGGGGATGATTTCATGTGCTCCAGAAGGGAGCCAATTGATTTTAAACACGTCGTTGGTTTGACACTGTCTGCAAACACTACCCATTATGAGACCACGTGACCATCGATGTTGTCCTAAGTATGAATGGAATATGTGTTTTCAAAATCGAACTTCTCAATATTCAATATAGATATCGACTTTTTACTATTGCATTTAATAATATGTATACTGAAAACTATTTCAATAGAACATGTGTTAGTCATATCTAAAATGTATTATACATTCAGCTGTTGTGTATGTAGGCGGATTTCATCCTTTCAAATAAAAAGTAATTACACGTGGTAACATTTGAAGGATAAAAAATTGACATCACTGTATACTAGTTTTATTTTTTTTTCTAATAATTATCATCGGTGTCGTTTGAGCGTCATATGTGACTCGGTGTATTTCAGTGACGCAATTTTGTTGACAAAACGGACAAGGTCTTGTTTTAAATCTTTGGAAATAGCAAGCTCGCCCTCACCTTTTCTTTTTAATGATGGTCCTAATTGTTTTATCGTCTTTTTGGTCTTTAGGCAGATCGATAGAAGTCTACAGATCCTGTGTCCACGCCGCTCTTAAAGGGAAACCAAAGCGTGCACACAGGATCTATAGTTTAATTAGATTGATAGTAACATGTCTATTTCTAGTTTAAGGAATCTTTTTATGGTATTTAAGCACTCGTTTCGTTGGCCAATTAGCCTTGATGGATTTATATAGCAGAAAATAGACAATACACACGTCTAAAAATACTGTCAATTTATTATTGGAATAGTGATACAGAAGTCCCGCGGTACTCGTCAGCACTCATTTTTGAGTTGGGAGACGCAGATTTGGGGTGTTGGATATAAAGGTGAATAAAAAGTGGAGATATGGGATACAAGAGGGATCTAGGAAACGAAAAAAAATGGGAAGTGGGACAAAACAAGAAAAAAGCTTAATTTCGTGTTACCACCCCTCCACTCATTTTAAAGATGACCAAGTCTTTCAAAAAAATGAATAAAAAGTAAACTATATAAAAAAGAAATATTTTAAGAAGGGGAAAAAAACACTTGGTATATCATACCTATATGATATGCCAAAGTATATATTATATATAGAAAAGAGTCATTAGAACCAAAGACAGAGGACTGTTGTTATATATAAATACTTTTACTTTCCTGTATTTTGAAATGACTTTTACTGTATGTATAATTTTGTTAGTGTTACTGTGTACTTACTTATTTGGTTAAATTACAATTAAGATTAAATTTTAATTTGTCATTATAATTAGAGAATTTAAAGACAGTGGAGGATCAAGCCATTTTAAAAAGGGGGCGTTCCAACCATATGCTCCCATTCAAATGCATTAATCGGCCAAAAAAAGGGGGTTCCCAACACAGAGTAAAGGGGGTTCCAACTATATGCTCCCATTCAAATGCATTGATCGGACAAAAAAAGGGGGGTTCCAACCACCGGAACCCCCCACCCCCACCCCTGGATCTGCCACTGAAAGAAGTAAAATATAAAAGGAAGACAAAACAATTCCAACATACCAGTATTTCTCTCATTCATCTAGCTGTCCTATAGCTGTCTCGGATGCTCGCCAGTATAATCAAATGGCAAATCCAGACTATCGATGTCTTCCTCTTTTGTTCAGTGTTAATAACATACTGGTGTTAATCAAATCACTGAAAGAAAACAAAATCTATGTAAACCAATTTGCATAAATGACGTCGTTTATTTCTTAACCCTAATATGATAATGAAATATAATAGTGTTTCCTTTGATGTCAACTCTTAATCATATTGCACTTAATATGTAAATAAAAGGAATTCATAATTATTTACTAGCATTGTTTATAATTTGAACTTGTTCTATTGCGTTGGTCATAATCGTATATTGATAGATGTTCATTTCCGTACTTTCGCCTTTTTTGTTTTCCGAGTCCTCTGGTTTTATCGAAATGATACGCACATTTAAAAAAACGATGGCTTAAAATGGCAGTTATAAAAATTACTAGAACAAAAAGTAGATTTAAAAGTTTTCTCACAATCTTATTAAAATAAGTTCTCATCACTTGCTCCTCGATTTTTTATATGTCACACGGCGACATATAAAAAATCGAGGAGCAAGTGATGAGAACTTATTTTAATAAGATTGGTTTTCTCAGAGGCTTGGAACCCAAGAGTGAACACATAATTCGCAGTTTAATCAGAATGCAGCCCCCTTTGACATACACCTTATCGCTATTTGTCAGCCATTACTGGATATCACACAGGTTCCCGTAAAATTTTGACGTCATAAAACAAAATATCTGACGCCACAATGGAAAAGTGATTGTTGTTTACGTCAAAAGTTCAAGCGGCCGGGTCAGCCGGGATTAGCGATAAGGTGTATTGTTTGGCCGTAAGAAGACCATTTTGTTAATTTAGTTCAAAAACATTGTATACCCTATGCTTTGCAAACCTCGGTTTTGGGCGGGCTGTATGAAGTTTAATTGGAAGCTTGTTTAATCCCCTCACATTCTGTATATGCCCGTCACAAGTGTCAGGACCTTTTAATTAATTGTTGGTCGTTCTTTGTTGCTGTCTGCCATATTGTTTTTCGTTTATTCTTAACCCGAATAATTCAGTCGTTATATTCCGCTGATCTACGAAGGCTCCTCGTGTGGGAGAAATTCGGACACGGAAAGGGCTTGAATTAGTTTATTCTGTGGTTCATAAATCAGGTCATTGGTATTCTCGTCTGAAATCTCGTCTGAACTGTCTTCAGTTTGTCGCCTTTTGGATTTACTGTTCGGTATGATGTTTTAGCTCATTGGCGAAAGGTCGTTAGGAGACATCCATTTGCAATCGTCACAACTCGGCCGATCACCCGAGGATTGCCGATTGATCAATTTGCTAACATCTACGTTATTTGATATTTGATGGAAAGTGTTGTAAATGGCAATCCTATACTACATCTCCCTTTTTTAAACTAATGAGAAATCAGTGACGGATCCAGGGGGGGTTTCCAGGGGTTGGAACCCCCCTTTTTTTTTTTGGCCGATCAATGCATTTGAATGGGGGCATATAGTTGGAACCCCCCCCCCCCCTTTTTACTCTGGGTTGGGACCCCCCTTTTTTTAAAATGGCTGGATCCGCCACTGGAAATGCTACCAAGAAACTCGTTTCATGGACACTCTTAAGATTAGTTCCTTCCGTTAAAGTGTTTATGTAATTTTGTTATGTTTGCTTAGTTTCAGCATTGCTTGGTATTTGTTCATTTGTCATCATCTGCTAGCCAAAGTTGTGTCGTGTCTTTGTTTTAAGTCTGTTTCAGATTACAAAACATAACTCCAAAACAAATTACAATGAAAGGCTAATTGACCAAGTACGCATTATGACGGAGTCTTTTATAGGGCTTCTTATGAGAAAAATGTCTTATTTTAAGTACGGTTTGCTAGGTAAATGTGTAATTCTTAACTATCTTTAGAATCTTGGCCTCATGTTAAAATTTAGAAAAGTTCCGAACTGCCTGACCCGACGCTATGTTTTATTGTAAATCACGTGTCACAAAGCCATTTCCTGCAACAACAAAGAAACCTCCAACAAACTTCGGTCATTTACACCAGGAATAGTAAATGAAATAAGCAACACACTGAGCACTTAATTGAAAAGACACTTCCGAGATTGTTCCGTGTTTGTTCAAATGGTCATTAAGGCTATCTCTTTATAGTAGATTGCAATGCAATCGTCACTAATATCGTATTTCAACACATACAAATTATTCCGTTGATTTCAATTTAAACAAGAGTTTTCTTTGAAATGGGAGACAACATCTAGCACTGAATTATTTTCTGATAAATGAGGGGCTGGATGGGGGGTCTGTAATTTAGGTATTCTTTCATTTATTTATTTCATTCTTTTTGCCCATTATTCTTTTTTCTTATATTGTAGGTTAGCACCTAATTGTGTTGTATTCTTAATTCTTTTATCCATTTTTCTCTATTATTTTTTTTTACCATTATTTTCTATTCTCTGAACCCCCATCCAAACCCTCCTTAATGACAGACTATCGATTTATATAGGGATAAAACTACATTTGTAAAAACAAAGCTATTAACCCATTCCGAAACAGCTCGGATGAATTCAAGTAATTTGTTAAAATACATTAGAGTGTTTTACACGTGTTCGTTATCAAATTGGATTTTACAGCATCTAATATTGATATCGATGTGATAAAACGCTCAGAAAACCGCGATGTTATGGACCAAAAGCGAGAAATGCAAATATTGATTGTTTCACTAATTTTAACAAGAAATATTGACTTGCTAGATTATTACTGAACTTTATAGTCCACGAGGATTGCATGTTACCCTTCTGCTAGCGTCATTAAATCCTACAATAAAAGATTAATGAGTTCTATGTCTATTTAAACATGTAATAAGGCAACAATTCAGAAGTGTGCACTGTTAGAAATTCCGTGTTTTTGCTGACAAGCGTTTTCCAAGACAAATATAGACATTTTTTATAAGTAAAGTTGATATCTCACTCTCTGAAAGTGTGTATGAAACGAAACTTTGGAAAAACCTCACACAGACATCAACACACATTGTCAGATATCATGCATGCATCTATAGGTTTCTGCAATACGCAAAAATAAAAAGGTGTCTACTCTACATGAAGGACTGTAGTTAGACTCATATTGAAATTATAAATTAATATCAAAGAAAGATTTTACAGAATATGGTAGATATGTCTTAAATAGAAAATTTGAAATATCATTGCCGTAACTAGCCTCATTTTAAAGTGACTATATACGTCAACGAGACAGTAACCTAATGAAAAAAGGTTTTCAAAATGTATTCTAAAAATAGCAGTTTCTAAACTACTTAAACAAATTTCAAATCAGCCTAGCTTAAATTGATAGCACATTCTTATTTAGAAGGTCTGCATAGTTGGTGGACCGTTTTATTCTTCTTCTTGTTTTTTTTTTTTTTTTTTTATCTATTTTGCACATATATTATCTTTGCTTTCTATTTTGCGTATTTTTTTCCATATTCAATTTTCCTCTTATTCTGTACTTGTCTGCCCTTTATTCTCTGTTCTGTAAACCCCATCCAGAGATCACCAATCAACACCAAAATTCCCTAAATGACACCCTTAAATATCTATTTCGTGCAATATGATGTATGAATTGGCAAATACCATGGAATTATAAATTTGACTTCGAATTTATCAATTTGGGAAATTATAACGTGCGCACTCATCTCCATAACGTCATCCGTCAGTGATGCAACGTTTGCTTTCCGTGAGATTATTAGAAATGTGTGTGGACGTATTCCACTTTTTTCATGAAATAACGGGAGTTCTTTCCAAGCATATTTTTTTTATATTGGTCCATGTTTTCATTTAGCAATATTTAAAACAGCATTACACAGAACCCCCATAGCCTGCTGTACTCGTCGCTTGCTATTTCAGAAGGGATAACATTATATGAACTTTGACATTTGTTTTTATCAAAGTTTATATTATTACTTTTACCCTAACGTGTTTTTTGTCAAAACAAGACAAATAAAGGCAACAGTAGTATACCGCTGTTCAAAACTCATAAATCCATGGACAAAAAACAAAATCGGGATAACAAACTAAAACCGAGGGAAACGCATTAAATATAAGAGGAGAACAACGACATAACACTAAAATGTAACACATATAGACAAAATCCCACGAGAATAACAAATATAACATATATATATATAACATCAAAACCAAATACATGAATTTGGGATAGACAAGTACCGTGACACGTCTTATCGCAATGTGAATTTACACTCAAAAATAAGAGAAAACAAACGACACAACGTAATAATGTAATACACACAGAAACGAACTATAATATAACAATGACCATATTCCTGACTTGGTACAGGGCATTTTTAAAGGAAAAAATGGTGGGTTGAACCTGGTTTTGTGGCATGCCAAACCTCGCACTTTTATGGCCATGTGAAATATAACATCAAAATGATAACACAGGACTACAATATAAATAAATTGGAGAACACAATTGACAAAGAATCACACGAACAACAGCCAACAAAAGGCAACAAGTTCAAAATTTTAATACGCCAGAAGTGTATATTGTCCACACAAGACCTATGTGTGACGCACAGATACAAAAGTTTGAAAGCCGAAACGAGTACAAAGTTGAACAGCATCGAGGACCAAAAGATCAAAAAGGTTGTGCCAAAAACGGCAAGGGTTTTCCGTTAAGTTACCAGAAAATCCCTATAATTTAGAGTAATTTATACTTTTGCAAACAGTAAATTTAATAAAATGAATATTCAAAAGATGTACATGATAAAGCTGAAGTATTAACTAATTACAGGAAACAACTGAAATACATTTACATAACCAGACATTTGAAACACAAAAGTAGACACATCCGAATACGTTTAAACCTCTACGCCAAGTGACGTCCTATTTGAAACTGAAAAATGACGAAAAAATGACGTCATTAGAATTAGTAAAACAGAGCATCAAAAAATGAAAAATGACGAAAAAATGACGTCATTAGAATTAGGATTAATTTAAGATTATATATTTGAACTAAATACTGATATTGCATTTAATAACAAAGCACATTTTAATTCTTATTAATATAAAACTGAGGTAGCAATTAACTATATTATAAAACTATGTCAGGTTTGTTATGAATCTAACTTCAAACGTAAAATATCGTACTGATTACTTTGAACGAAATCAAATCTGATAAATGAAGGCGGTGATTAATTTTCTTTACCATAACACATAAATATAATAGAAAAGACGTCAACACATTTGACAAAATCCGATGAGAATTACAAATATAACATTAAACATTTAAACTAAATACATGAATTTGGGATGTATAAGTACCGTACCACGTCTTATAGTAATGCGAGTTCACACTCGGCAAAACAGTCACAATCGGGAATAAGTCACGTTTGGTAATTAAAAGATTAGACGACATTATGACAAAACACAATCTACCATGTGGTAAAAATGTCCTTAGCTAGTTTGGTCAACGAAACATCGTATGGATCCACCAAATCGTGATGGTGTCCATAAAATTTACGGAGTGTCAATTTTAATCTGTCCTCCTCATAACTTTGTTGGAGCAGTTTCTGCGTAAGGAGCACACTCCTGTATATGAAGTCCGTATAGTGTGAACAAGCACGTGAATAACGTATCAATTGTGATATGTAAACACCATACGAAGGGGCAGAGGGTATGTTACTGCTGAGAAATGGGAAATTGATAATTGGGAAGTTGAAATCGTCCCGTTTATCATAGATTTTCGTGTGAAGTCGTCCATCTACGTCAATATTGAGGAAAAGATCAAGGTATGAAGCAGTCCTTCTAGTATCAGTGGTATCCTTAATTTCAAGTTCACTTGGATATATGAGATGTAAGTATTGGCTGAAATATGGGTTATTCAATGATAGAACATCATCAATATATCGGAAAGTAAAATTAAAGAATTTCGCAAGGTGCTTTTTCTTTTTGTCTTTTAGAAGGTTCTGAATGAATTCTGCTTCATACGAGTACAAAAACAAATCAGCCAGCAGGGGTGCACAATTAGTACCCATTGGAATACCGACTGTCTGTTGAAATATAAATCCTCCAAACTCAACAAATATATTGTCGATCAAAAAGTCCAGCATTTTGATAATATCATCTTCTGTATATTTTCTGGGAGATTCAGTGTGATTTTTCACAAAATATGAATTATTGTAACCCCAAACATTGAAAATAATGTTTTCAAGGTTTACAGGGAATGTAAGGTTTTCCACTACTATAGCCAAGAATACTTATGCCTTTGCCCTTTCAGACGTAAAGTCTGAACTCAGTACTCGGGACTTGAAAGACAGAAATTCATTAATTTGATTGGTTGATTTTTGAGTCTAAGTACGTACGAAATTGTTCTATGACTACATGTGTATCCCGGAAGTGGCGTTTAACACAAAAAATAAATCAATCGAAATATTACACTATTCGCAGGGGAGTTAATTTTGTCAGAAACGTGTTACTTAATTTTTAACAGCATAACTTGAACTATGGTTTAAATAAAACATAAAATCCAACTGTGTGTAAATGTTTTGAATCGAATATCTGTTTTAACTGATTGTAAACAAAAGTTAATTTGATACCATGTTACAATTTGTATAGTTGAACATGAAACAAAAACAATTAATATTGACACAGATATTAATGGTCCCAACGCAGTATAAATGGGGAATATATTAGTTTATTAAAACAATTAAATATAAAATAAACAATTCAAGCTCAATTACTACAATGGCTGTAAAAAAACAACATTTGTAAAATAATTGAAAACTATAAAAATGAATATTAACAAATATTATAGTCCCATCGCAGTTTAATTAGGGGAAATATTGTTTAATTCAAACCTAAAACCGAAAAGACTAAGAGTGTAAATGTATCGAACGGATGCTTAATATTTACTGCCTGTAATAGAAGTTGTATTCGATACCACATGTTACCAATGTGTAATTATCGACAAAAATTAGATACCATATTAACTATGATTATAAAGTCCCAGGCTAGTATAACTAGGGGAAGTATTGGTTAATTAAAATATTTCTAGCGATGATTTATATCATAAAGGGGATAAAATGAAAGCCAAAACTTGCATTAAGCTTTGGAACTTGGAAATGTAATTGAACATCTAATGGTACTTAAGGTGGTAGACCTACGTTAAGGGAAATAACTCTTAAAATCATCAGTACGTTTGTATCAGCCATTTTAATAAATCCGTTCTAAGCTTCTAGGTTACATAGATTATTATCAATCTGTTTCAGGTAAATGCTTAAAATACATGGATGAACTTGACTTTTACAAACGCTTAACTGATTTAAAGAGTTATCTCCCTTAAAGCAAAATTGTTTCGTGTCGTCGTTAGAAATATGTCCCAATAGAGAGAAATGAAATTTAGTACAATGACATACATTCCATGATATGGAAAATAATGATAATTGTGCGTGCGCACCAAAAAAGCCTCATGACACTCTTGGCATAGATTCAGTTGGCAACAGAATAAACAGAAAAAATATTACAGTTATTTCTTAAAATTTAATCCTAAATTCCATTTTAAACCGTAGAAAACCATGAAAAAACGTTGATGACGTCACGGTCACATGACTAAATTATGTTTATGGGCTCATAACAAAATAACGTCAGCCAATCAGAAGACGTGTTACATCCAAAATTAAATTATATTATAATCAATCAAAATCCCTCGACCAATTAATTACTAAACAGCAATTTAAATAAAATTGAATGTGTAGACAAATTTTTCCAGAGTTAGAAGCACATGGTTTTACCATAGATGTTATTTGAGGTCCTAGATATATGCAATTTACCGTTTGATGCATTCTGGGTAATATTTTCAAAAGTGTACACCAAAAACGTCGTGATTGGTTGAAAACGTCAAAAAACAATGGAAATTCAACCAATGTCGTGACGTTAATTTCATTTTGGGGTACGAACAATGAAATTACCCATAGTCCTTTAGATTCTGAAACGGCCAATTAGGAGGCTCCCGCAGGGTCAAAAACGACTTCTGACCTCTGGGCTTTTTAGAGGCGACTTCCGACCTGAGGGCCTTCTAAAAACGACCTGCGACCTGTAAAATTTGGAAAAAACGACCTCCGACCGACTTCCGTCCTCTGTATTGGGAAAAACGACCTGCGACCTGTACATTTCCCTTAAAAACGACCTCTCGACGAATTTAAAAGCGACCTTGCAACCTGAAGGGGGTACCCTGTGGGAGCCTCAATTAGTGGTCCAGTTTCTAGTATCTTACGCGGAACACAATACAACGAGGCAAAACTGTATTAACTTCTTGTGTTTTGTACGAGCTACTGATAGGCAACTTTTGAAGGTTTGTTGTTCATTCATTTTGAATTGCACTACTCAGTCCCTTCTAAAATGACCCATCTGACTGTCGAAAATTAACCAGACGGAATGTCCATTCATCGTCAAGACTGACATATACATGTCATGTGCGTGTGCATTCATTATTAGGCTGATAATTGATCTGTTAAATCTATACAAAACTTTACATAAAAAAGATATATTTTCTGTTGACTTTGAATGAATATCTTAATTTTCTTGATGGCCTTATTGAGTATCTCTTTTTCCGTATAGGTCATCTCACGACCTTCAACAATGAGCAAAACCAAACCGCAAATAGAAAGCTATTAAAGACCCCAAAATGACAAATGTAACACTTCAAACAAAAAAACTAACGAAATGATTTATTTACCAACAATAAAGGATAAAAAAACCATATGATTAACGTCAACAAAATACTACTGTACGAAAGGCTCCTGACTTGGGACCGAATATCTTTACTTAAACAATCCAGGAAGCGCTACAGCATAGTATACATATCTTTGACCACACAATAAAGCCAATTTTAACATATTACTCTGAAATTTGATGAACTTGTACTTTTAATTTTTCAAAATGTCAAACAAACAACCCCATAACAAGAGGTATATCAAAGTTGTTGTGTAATATGAAGCTTCACCTAACCTCTTTACATAAAAATATTTGCAGCTTGTATGAGTAGCATGGCATGAAGTGAAAAAAAGCTCCCTACACTACTAGTAAAGAATCGAGCGATGAAAATGAGGGTCTAGATGGGGGGCGATCGTTCTGTATTATTAATTTCTTAAATTATTTGTCTCCATTATTTATCTTTTTGTCCATAATTATCTATTTTTCATTATTCTTTTATATTTCTTTATATTTTGGTTGATGTTACTGTTCATTTAGCAATAATATGTACACCCCACGCTGACCCTCATATTTTACTACCCATCGGTCTTGTTGAAATAACTTCTCATTTAGGACATAGTTCACGCCCTTTTATTCGTTGCCTTATCGATCATGCAAGTAATAGATATGTAAGAACAGAAATAAATACAGTCGGGGATTACGTTAATTTACCATCCTATGACAACCGATCGATGCTATCTCATCGGTTAGCAGACGTACCAGGTTTTTAAATATAATCATTTCCTCCTTAGCTGTGGGAGCACCGCATATTAAATCTCGCTTCAGAGCACAAAAGATCAGTTTGTGATTAAAACTAAAATAGTTATCAGTTCTAGATTAGTTGGTTGTAATTGCATGAAACTAAGAAGTGTAAAAAGCTCAATTTTACATCTTAAATCAAAGATAAAGATTATAAACGGACCAATGCTACTGTCAGAAGTGAAGATAATTCCTTTTTTGTTTCAAATTACCAACTTTTGGCTTCGCATTATATAATTTTTCAATAGGTTACCTAGTCTATGGTATAAATTCTTGTAGAACTATTTCAGCTCAATCTGAAATTTGTAAATGTGTTTGTCATGCTTAACTTCAAACATTTACTTAACAGGAAAATTTGTGATTATGTGTCTCTTTTTCGTTTACATTGAAGCGGTTTAGAGATTACATTTCCGCTTCCTAATTCAACCGTTTCCGGTGTTGTCTGGATATAATCATGGCGTTATGCACTTAAGCACGTGTTTTCGTATTGATTGTGGATATTTCTTTTTATCGCGTAGCAAATCAACTCTCATCTCGATCAAATTACAGGCTTTAAAATGCATCATATGTGAAATACCATATATGGTATTGATTTTTGTAAACGGCAGATAACCTCTGATGTTTAACTCAAGAACTTTGAAGTATCATTTTGTCAAACAAAATTTAATTTATAGGTCATATATTGTGTACGTTAGAGTATGTTTTTATAGACTGATTGTTTTCATCCCTGAGGGTGTGGATGGAGGTTAACGGCATTATAGAGAATAATAGTAAAAAAAACAAGAATAGAATAGAGAATGATGAGGTGCTAAAATGTAAAGAATAGTGAATGATAGACAAAAAGTAAAATCAAGAGAAAAATAGCATAGAATTTGAGAAAAAATATAGAAATGAGGATTTCCCTTATCCAGATTCTGGTTTACACGTCAGAAAAGATTCAAAAGAACACTAACACATCATAATTGTTCAACCTGTGTTATTTTTGTTTCAAAAGGATCTCATCATTATTGTTAAATGTTAGCTGATCTATAGCTTGCATCTCATTATCGGACAATGGTTCAAATAAGCATATTTTCGTTTAGTTGAAAAGAAAGAACTCATTCACCCTTTCTACAAAAGGGTTAAACATACATGTTTGTTTCTATTGGTGGAACATTGAATGCTTGCGTATGCATGTCTTTGAGCATGTTGTAATTCCATGTTATGGTTTATTCTTTTGTTTGGTCGTTTTTCGTAGGTTTGTTTTTGACTTCTGAGGCATCTGTCGCTTGTCTGCTGTCATGTTGAATGGTAATTCTCTCAGTAAAGTCGTGATTAGAAAATAAAATTGTCTTCTAATATTTTTCTAAAGACAACAAAAAGACTATAAGGGGATAGCTGAAGCACTCCTCGGATTGCGGGAGTTTTTCGCTGCATTGAAGACCAATTGGTGGCCTTCGGCTGTTGTATTCTCTTTGGTCGGGTTGTTGTCTCTTTGACACAATCCCCATTTTCATTCTCAATTTTATAAAAATGCAATGTTACAAAACAAAACAAAAAATAAGTATCCTACAAAAATGGTGAGAGGTTAAAATAGCCTCAAGTACCCAGTTCTTAATATTAACTATTGTTTTATAAAGGAAATACGACTATAATTAAATTAACAACCATGAAACCTGATATAACTACACATAATATATAACTATGGACGGCCAAATGAGAATTCGTTTGCTATTAATATACCAAAGTCAAGTGTTTCAAGAAGTATACTGAAATTTAAAACAATTCTGACAACAGATATCTTCGAGCTTAAAATATAACAGCGGAATCAGTTTATTTTGTTCGTATTTAGGGAGATAGTCATCAAAATCTCTGGAACGTTTGTTTGTCGGCCATTCTCATTAAAATATTTCAAGCTTCTAATTTACCACGATTATTTAGCTTCTGTTTCATATGAATGCTTCTAATCATTGATAAAACTAATATCTTTGATAAGGTTTTGACTATTACAAACGCATGACGGATTTTATTATTTATTCCCCTGAACTTAGACAGGGTCCTTGACTCGGTATGGTCTATTCCCATGACTTTTAGCTTTTCAGAGACATCGAGTAGAATATCTGCCAATATTGTCACGTATTTATAAGCAACACAACTCATCCAATCTTATTTTTTTCTAGAAGGATCTGTCAACATTTTGTTCTTCTATCTGTTCTTGTATTATACCGGTATTTCACTCAGCCAATGAGATTCCTGTCTTCAAATTGTCGAAGTCGGCCATCTTATTAACTAAATTGAAATACTGGTATATTTGATATACTTTTGTTAAATTTCATTCAGTAAAAGACTTGTCACTCACTATTGCAAGCAAATAAGATGTCTAAGTGTGTGTGTGTGTGTGTGTGTGTTTGTTCGTGTGGTTTGGTTGATAGGTCTGTGACGTGTATATAATCTTTTGACGTATACCTAATCACCTCATTTCTTTCATTTACGGTGATAAAAACTGCGACACAGCTGCTGATATTTTATTCCAAATGAAAAGATTATTTTCCATGCAGTCTATTCAAGATCTAAGTCTCTTCTCAGAAGGTGATCAGGTTTATTTTTTTACGAATCAAGGACGTTCAAGGTCAGAATACACGTGACAATGGATGGAGTGGCGGTATTACAACATTCAGATCTCTACGAGATTCTCTCACAGGCCTCACAGAGCTAGATAATTTGGAACCGGCATTTGGACTTGCATTATAAGGATATTTTTTTTAAGCAATTTTCTTTAAAATGACTACTCTACATTTCTGTTTCATTACCGAGCTGTTTGATTATATTTCCCGGATCGATGTATGGTCAACATAAATCTGCTTATTTTATATTAAAATCTCTATCATAAACATAGTTTTGTTTGTGGCACGCAAAGTATTAATAATGACCTTAAATGTACAGGAAAAAAGCGTGAACATAACATTTTATAAATTACCCAAGAGTATATATATATCTACAGCGGAAGTCTATTAAATTTGCTACTTAAATCTGGCCTTTTACATCCGTAGTTTTTAAGTGTCATGTGTACAAGTTCAGTGATATTCATCTGAGGCCAAACAATATTTGTTTAGAGTTTCCTTGTTTAACCTTTTTATTTTGTATTCAGAAACGCCCATCTTCAAATTATTGTTTGGGAGTTAGTAGCACGGTTTAAACACATCCTAACGACAGAAAGTTCACGCCATTGAAAATATTCCTTCCACCCTTTCGGATACATATTTTTTTTTGTGCATGTGAATCGAAAGCTGCCACATCCTGTTCCATATCGAGGCTTTGATGTTCCATACCGAGGCTTAACATTTATATTTGTGTGTTCTGATAATAAGTACTACGAATGGTTTCCTGAACATTTTATTAAAATGAAGTTAGATTTGTTAAGTTGTGCTTAACGTTACTTTTCCATTTCTATCAGTCATCCCCACGCATTCACATGAATAATGAAAATAATCAGAAGATTTTTTTTTACCTTAAAATACTAGTATATCAAAAAGAGACGTCCTTGTCAAGTATATAATCATTCAATCTATTTTGTTTTTGTTTTTGTTTTTTATTTTTTATTCTAAATTATAAACAGTAGCTATCAGTTTAATAATTACACATGATGTAGAAAGTTGAAGCAAAAACTAGTAATTTTTTCTCATTAAGGGGGAGAACCAAAATGTTAAGCCTCGGTATGGAACATCAAAGCCTCGATATGGAACAGGATGTGGCAGCTTTCGATTCACATCAAATTCTCGATATGGAACAGGAAGTGGCTGCTTTTGATTCACGTTAAAAGCCTTGATATCGAAGGTCCGAACAAGATACATTTTGTTTTTGATTACGTTGAAGGCTGAATATGAAACAAGGTTACATGTATGGTTGCCCTCCCGAAACGTCCGAATCAGAAAACAGTCCCACTGTTGATGGTATTTTTTTTTTTATCAAAACAAACATTATCTGCTCGTACGACATACGCATTAGATTGTGTCCCAATTAGTTGACTTTAGGGGTAAATTTTTGTCAGTTTTGATTTTTCACAAAGTAATTTTCTTCTTTTTTTCTATTTTCTGTTTGCATTCAGCCACCGAAGTTGGAATGCGTCAACACGCTTGCTAGGTATGCAGGAAGAGGGGGGATGGAAAATAGAGAATAACCGTGTGTTGAAATATCAAGAATAGAAAATAAAAGGCAAATCAATAAGGAAAGAGAAAAAGGAGTATAAAAATGTTTTATCTAAAAGATTATGAACTCCCATCCATAGTATACCCAGTGGCGGATCCAGAAATTTTCATCAGTAGGGGCCCACTGACTGACCTAAGAGGGGCCCCGCTCCAGTCACGCTTCAGTGATTCCCTATATAAGCAACCATTTTTTTCCCAAAAAGGGGGGGCAGGGCCCCCTGGTCCCCCCTAAATCCGCCTCTGATACCCTCATGCTTTTATTCCCGTAACACACTCGATACTTCTATAAACAGTATCTTAGTACAGTTAAATTATATGTACATTACTATATTGAAATATTGCAGCATGAATGCTTCTATGTCGTAAAATTCAAGTAAGAGTACATAGACGCAATTAAACGAGGTATCCCAATCGCTAGAACGCCATTAAGCGAAGTATCCCAATCGCTAGAACAACATAAAATGAAGTATCCCCATCGCCAGATCGTTTCTGTTAAATTTAATGAGAAGCTAACATCCTTATATGACACGTATTAATACCTCATAGTTCTCTATAGTAAATCAATATATCATATTTCATTGTTTAATCAATAGTTTTCTCTGAAAATGACAATGAAATTTCATTATAGGGGATCTCCTCGAATGACCAATAAATTTAATTCTGGATTCTTGAGAACCAGTCGTCTTGAACTAAATTCGGAAATGGAACGGGTTGTGTTTCTTGTAAAGGACTGTCATGTACATACAATATTTGTACCTTAAAAATGATATGATTTTGATATTGTAAAAGGAGGGGGGTTATAGTAAATGCATAAATGGATGCGGGCGAATATTAATTTAGTAAAACATGATGCGAGATTGAAGAAGCCAAGACCATTGATACATATACGTTAAATATACTGATTTTTGGTCGCCTTGTCGAATTTAGAATATCTTAAGGGAGGGCGATACACGTGAACATGATTTAGAAACAGAATGAGCTTTGGAGAAAAACTTACCTAAACTTCCAAACAGATTTAATTTTTGCAATATAAAAACAAGAACAAACTAAACAACACCTTATGTTCGCAAAGAGTAACACATGTTCAGCTCTAAGCAGAGTGTTCTCAACTTTACTTTTGGAATGTTTAACTCGTTAAAATATTCCCAAAACAATCAAGACTATATAATCAGTTGGTTTATTCTCAAAACAATGTTATGCTATTCGGTGGTCATAATACGCTTATTTTTTAGTTGTCCCTATTTATGTCAAAGTTATTTCTGGCTTTATAAGGTGACTATGTCCTATTAATTTATAACCATAAACATGAGGTACATGCAATTTTTCACATTCGTGACGGATAAATATAGAAGGTAATTATGTTTTAAACAATCACGGAAAGTGAATGGAAGTGCATATACATACTTAGTCTAGTATATGTACATACATGTAGATATATGTACATATATACATTTTGCTTTGACATATAAACCATATTATATGTCTTCGCATTTTCAGTTCAATATGTTCCTTCTCTATATTTTAAAGTTTGTATTCACGTAGTGAAAACTGATGTGAAAACTTACAAATATGTCAATTTTAAATTTCATCTTAAAACAAATTCAATTTCCATAAATTCAGATAAAAGATGTAAATGAAAGCTGAAATCTGTAATTAAAATGGAAACGAACACGCAACGCCACGTTTTGATAAATACATCAAGAAAATGTTGAAATATCATAATTAATCTTCTTTGCACGCTTTATCATATATATGTATGTTAAATATCTTACAACTACAAATGTAAATTTTTTATGTACAAATACAAGGAATAGCTAATTTCATGCAATTAACATCCATCAATTATATGGCTTTTTCCAATCCCCTACTAGAACCAAAAACAGACGAGTAAATAAGATTTAAAAAAATATTTACAATTAAAATACTATTAAAATTGTTTCCATACTTACGATTTTTTCAATAATTTCCTAATATATCCCTAATATCGCCATCTGGTTATGTCGTCTGCCTGGTGAAATTTCCCGTCCACGTCACGCACTAAAGCGCAGCTGCGCACTGGAATGAAACATAATGACATCCTTTTATGGAAAAACTATTTTCATTCATAAAAGTAACTTAAAAGAGGAATTTTTAGGTCAGTACATTGTCTCATTCGGATAATTTAATCGCCAATTACTATACAAAATCTAGTCAAAACCAGAGGACCCCGAAAGTCATTGTTGAATTGTCAATGTTTTTGCAGAAACTAGCAATTTAAGTCAGATCAATAGTTGTTTACCACAAAAGGAAAGATCTCGTTTGGAGAGAAATTGATACTTTCTCACCGATCTTGAAATGAATATCGGAAAACGATCAAATTGACTAATCTACCCAGCTGATGTCAAACAGATTATATCAAAAGTAAACAAAAGAATATAGTTGAGTTCAAACTTAAAAAAAAAATCTTTTCGGGAGACAAAAATTATTACAGCTACATTTTTATTGATGGTTATGTGCATATCGTCGAACAACAAATGTTATATATATGTTTATTGATTGATTTAGAGATCAACTATTTATTAATGTTCAGTGGCAAATATTAAAAGAATAATACAGAGTTACTGACATATAATCATACAGCGCTTGACTGATACTCATGCGCATTGTCGAGATTTTAACTTGCTAGCTTGCAAGGTAATAGATCACAGGAAGGCATACCACCCTACATGTTAACTTCGCGGATATACAGACTATACTAATCATCTTAGACTCTTATTTTATTTGACCCAGTTCCAATATAGAATCTAAAGACGTTTTCCCGTACCCGATTCAAGATATTTTCACCATTAAAAGACCATTGAAGCCGTTTTGGATACCTTGTCAGATGTTTAAAGTCTTGTCTGTTAAATACATTCTTGGGCACCGGCGATAACAAAAAAATTTAGTTGACTTCGTTTTATTCAGTCTGAAGTTTTCTATGAAGTGAACTTCTTTGTCTTTTTATGGTTTTTCAGTCATTTGCATGTCGTTGCCATTTTTTGTTCAAAATTCGAGTTTTGAATGTTCCATTTGAATCTTTATGAAGCAATATTCACAGCTTCTTACATCATCCATAGATAACAGCATACTTCATAAATATCTACTGCAAGTTTATACTACATTGACAACAAGTGCAAAGTGGGTATCCCGCTTATGTCCATCTTCGCTAGCCAAGGGTTACGATCCACTCCCGTTCTCTTGAGAACGGGAGTGAATCGTAGCCCTTGGCTAGCGAAGATGACGGGAGTGGATCGTAGCTCTTGGCTAGCGAAGATGGCTAGCTTATGTCAGTCGTTACTCATTTAGATCTTAAAATAACCTTAAACTTGAATTCTTCTTTACACTATCGTGTTTACAATGTTTTGAACAAGTCATGTACTTGACCTTTTGACATCTTACTTTTAACGTCTACTAAATAATCATTTTTTTTTATACTTAGCCTGGTCTTCGTTGAATAATCGGTTGATAAGGGCGGGGTCATTCGTCACAACTCGGCCGTCGATTCCGTACCTCCATCTAAAAATCAGTGGTTTGTTGCGGAATGACGGAATTACGAAAAGACGGAAAGACGGAATTACGGAATTACTGACAAGGGTAAAACTATACGGCACCGACAACTTCGTTGCGGGGCCATAAAAAAAGTATGCCATATGCGTGTTTTATTTTAGCAATGCTTCTAATAACGATCATTTTTCTCTGTACTATTTAAGAGTTTTAACTACGTGACATTGTCCTGGATTTATCCCAAGTATTCTTGGAAACCTGAACATATCACGTGACAGAACAAACAATCGATTTATGAGAACATTATATTTAATTTTCAGCAGAATCAATGAACTTCATCTTAGCATTAGGAATTATTTCATCTCTATTACTTCTGTATTGGATGTAATAAATCCCAGTGGAGCCTCTTAATGTCAACAGCACCGGAACGCAAATGTAGTCCCTTGAGTTGCCTCTTTATACAAAACAATTACGGAAGCACCGAGGAGACTCGTTTTGGAACGACAAATCTTTGTTTGTATAATTAACTTTACCAATTAAGGGTATACTCTTAGGAAGATTGGTAATTGATGTAATTAATGGGGACAAGTTAAATTCTGCAGACGTCAGCAAAAATATATCAATTTTTGACTCCTGCTAGATAAGTATCGCGAAATACTTTTATCAGGACGAGCAGTTAATTTGATAAGTAAAAGAAAATTGAAATTACCATTGTCACCATTAACCGTCAAACCTCATACAGGCATGCACTGGAAAGTAATCCTCAAACGTTGATGAACTTCCGGAACTAAAGGAGAAAAGTTAAAGAATTATATACTCGTATTATTCGTAAGAAAAATGTGAATATGACGTATTACGTCCAATGGCATGTTTATCATTTTTGGGAAAATAACATTTTGATGAGATATGAATATATGGATCTTGCTTTGTACAGGCCGACAAGCTGGCATTGGACCCTATCCGGACAAATTACTCGGACTCTGTGTGTTCAGTTTTTGCTATAACTCTGTAATAACCAATCTTAGCGGAGATGTAGAACATACCAATTATCAGGTCTCAAGTTGGTTTGATCCAGTCGAAGGTCGAACTCAAATCTCCCGCTCTCGAGACAAGCACACTATCAAAAAGTTAAACTTTGGACCGTAACTCTTAGCTAGCATAGATAACTATCAAATAATCGAAGCGATTTTCAGTTTCCTGCTAAGAGGGGCGTAAAAAAAAAGGGGGGTATCTGCACGGAAGAACGCGAAATAAAATTGCAATTTCATGATGAACGAACAATTAAAAATGTCTTTCACGTTGATCTTTTTACCGATTTCACGAAACACGTTGAATAACGAACCGTTTTCACGGCTGCACGTGAAATAAAAATGGCAAAATACGTTGCACGAAAATAACCCTTTACCACCCTCTGCTAAAGGTCGGCGGTTTTCCCCCAGGGACTCCGGTTTCCTCCTCTAATAAAATTAGATATCTACGAAATATCACAATGGTGTTGAAAGAGTTGTTAAGTACCAATCAATCAATCAATCAATTTAAAGGTACCGTACTATTGAGCTTAAAAAACTGCGCTACCAAAAGTTACTTGATATAAAATCCTGACATAAGTTTGTTGCAAATTATCAGTTATATTTTGAACACAAGAATACTACTCAAAGACGAAGAACAAAATTCGCACATAAGTTTGTTGCAAATTATCATTATATTTTGAACACAAGTAAACTACTCAAAGACGAAGAACAAAATTCGCACATTTTCGAAAGCGTACACCAAACCGTTGTGACTGGTTTTAAGAATTGAATGCTTCTTTTTGTAAATTTATTGGGGTGTAAAAGCGTTGACCAAAGTACATTTTGTATGAAGCGCGGAAGCGCTTCATTCTAAAAATGTACGCACGGTCAACGCTTTTACAACCCTATAAAGTTACAAAAAGAAGCATTCAATACTTATAATTACATTTTTTAGCTATGATCATGAAAACACGAATTTTATATATTTTATTATTTAATTCACCTGTGCACTTTATTGTTGGACCACGTGTTATCATGAGTGAAAAGTTGTATTGAGCAATGCAACTGCTTACGGAATAACACGTGATGTGCAGTTAGCCAATCAGAATAAAATATTATAATGAAACATACATCTAATGTAATTATTAAATAATGAAAATTCAACCAATGTCGTCACGTTATTTTCATTTTTATAACGAACGATGAAATTACCCATAGTCCTTTAGATTCTGAAAAGGTTAATGAGTTTTTCTTTGATATATTACTTTTACCTCATTACTTTACAGAGTTTACGAGATTATTTTTTCCACCAAATTTCTTTCTTCGTCTCATGTGACCAAACGTCAATAAGCTAACTTTCAAAAGATATCATATACGAGGGTCTTGATGACAGAATAGAGAATAATGGATCAATGCTAAAAAACAAAATAGGGAAACAAATTGAGAATAGAGAATGATGAACCAATGTTACAAAAACAATTGAGAAACAAATTGAGAATAGAGAATGATGAACCAACGCTACAAAAACAATTGGGAAACATTAAAGAATTCAGGGACCTTTGAATAACAAAATTTAACATAATGCATGTCTTCAATTATAAACAAATGTCCGTATCATATATCAAGCATTCAAATCTCCAAAAACAGAAGTTTGGAAAAAAATCAACTGACACTAGCAAAGCTACAAAAACAAATTGGGAAACAAATTGAGAATAGAGAATAATGAACCAATGCTACATAACATAGGGAAGTGAAAAAAAAATTCCTTTTAAATGAAGAATAAAGAACTGTGGAACCCTCGTATAACCAAAGCATACATATGTATGTATTCAATGTTAAATCTATGTCCGTATCATATATAAAGCTTATAGTTCCCCAAAATTCAACAGAAGTTTGAAAAAATCAACAGAGTCTAGAGAAGAATCTATCAACACCAAACTATATGTCCCAATTCAAATGCATTGATCGTCCACAAAAAAAGGGGGGTTCCAACCCCCGAACCCCCCTTCCTGGATCCGCCACTGCTCACATATATGTTGTCCCGGCTTCTGGCTTTATGCGCCTGTTCCCAGTAGTCAGTGATTCAGTGGTTGTCGTTGGTAGGTGCCTGTCAGTTTTGTTTGCGTTTATTGTTATGTCATACAAGCCGTTGTTTTTCTCGTATCAATTGTTTCATATTTTGCCTTTTATAGCTGACTATACGTTATAGGTTTTGCCAACTGTTGTGACAGTGTTAAACTAGTTGATCAGGGGCGGATCCAGCCATTTCATAAGGGGGGTCCCAACCCAGAGTAAAGTGGGGGTTCCAACTATATGCTCCCATTCAAATGCATTGATCGTCCAAAAAAAGGGGGGTTCCAACCCCCCTCACCCCCTCAACCCCCCCCCCCGACCCCCCACCACCTCTGGATCCGCCAATTTTGATGGTAAAACAATTGAAAGTAAGACGTGCACACAAAGACTATATTTTCATTAGTTTTGTCAATTCTAGTTTGCAGCTATTCCGTATTTTTTTTTATTTGGCAAGTGATTATTTATTGTTGGCTTTATAAATTTTTCCCCAATAATTTTCTATTCTTAATATTTAGATTACAATTGTTCTTTATTCTTTTATCCCATTATGCATTATTCTCTAGGATGCCTCTCTTCTTTTTCATTTTACAAGCATACCCTATTAATTGTTCAATGATAAATCGAAGGACGTTTTATTGGTGCAGTGTATTAGTTTTTCGGAACTGTTACAAACTGTCGATAACAACTGTAGACATCAGAAAGGTTTCTAACACCATCTATAACTATTTGTTTGAAATGAAAGCCAGTACTGCACTAGGGACAATGGAAACGTCCATAATTTTGATAAACTGTTTCAATCAATAGGAAATGACGAGACAAAATGGCGACACGAGACCTACAGAGGTTTGGTATCGAATGATCAAAGTTTCATTGTATATTATGAGGGTCTGGATGGTGGGTCTGTTATTCTGTAAACATTAAATTTTCACCCCTTTTTTCTCTAATCTTTTAAAAATTAACCCCTTTTTTCTGTAATCTTCAAAAAATTAACCCCTTTTTTCTCTAATCTTCATTTTTTTGCCCGTTATTCTCTAATCTTCATTGTTTCAGGGCATTATTCTTTAATCATTTAACCCCATCCAAACCCTCTATTATGCAATAGCGTATATCATCATTCCAATAGAAAAAAATATCTACATTATTAGTTTATTGATGAGTTTGTCCATTTTTGATGACCTGGATGGAGTTTGCAGAATAGAGGATAATAGACGAAATTTCCAGAATCATCCAGAAAAGATAATTCTAGAGAAACACAGGCAAAACTTATTGATGATAGAGAATAATTGGATGCTTAAGGTGGTACCCAACACTTTAACTAAAATTAATTTGGCTCGTTTAATTTTCTTAAAATTTTGACAAAGTATTAACTTTGACCCTTTTACAAAATTATAAGAATTTCAAAAAATTTGAACCAACCGTTTTATCAGAAAAATTACACTGGTTATATAGCAGTTTGACAAACACTAATTTTGATCATTGAGAAGCTTAATATTCCCTTAACAACACAACGTAATTAAAACGTTTAGCTGATTTTACAGAGTTATCTCCCTGTAGTGTTAGGTACCACCTTAATATAATGAAAAGAGCATAATGGGCCAAATTTTTAAAACATTTAGAGAAAAACGGTATAAAAGATGATAACAGATCTTAGTCTCATTGAAGTCCATATGGTGACCTATAATTGTTGAAATCCATTTCATTTGGACTCTGTTGAGTGGGCGTATACGTTTCTACCAATGACGCGGGTTTTCGCATGCTAAAGACTTACAAGTGACGCTTGAATCCAAAAAGTTAAAAGGCAAAATATAGTAAGAAGTTAAAGTGCATTGCGGACATTGGCTCATACTAGATATTCAGTACTAGTTTGTCGGAACATTTCTTTGGAAAGTTTATTGCTATGTTTGGAGTATACAGAATAAAAAAAGATTTTTTCCGCGTTATGCTTCATAATTAGATGATTATTAGATATATAAAAAAAAGTGTTATGTTTATGGGGTAATTGACGCATACTAGACAATACTAAGTGGAAGAATTGCCGATCTATACTTAATTTTTGTCCGGGATCTTTTACAGAGTTCGGTCACGCTAAAAACCATTTCGTGCATTGTCTTAATATCTCTATTTGACAACTCCGTCTATCCAATGAATTATCAGACACATTTATCCAATTATGGTTATTTCCTTTTTGCATTCAACCCTAGTGCAGTAAGTATTATTAAAAATACACCGCGTTCCAAAATAACGTCGAAAATTCTGCAAACAATTTAGGATCCATTTCGTGTATTGGCCTTAATATCTCTGTTTGGTAACTCTGTCTATCAGCATGTATCCAGTCATTTTAATTCCCTGTTTGCATTCAATCCTTGTATAGTAAGCATTATCAAAAATACACCGCGTTCAAAAATAACATAGAAAATTCTGCATACGATTTAGGATCATGATTTAGAATAACAACTTTCATGTATTCTTGTGACGGAATTTTTAATTAAAAAATATGTTTATTCATGATCTTGATATCAATTATCTTAATTGTATAATATTTATTGTTGGTCTTCATCTGAAATGCACAATGCACATCTGTATGCGAACTAAATGTTAATTAAGGAATGACTGTAATATTTTTTCTGTCTATGAAGAAATAACATAAAAAATTTGGTGCACACTGAATAACGCGCGTAGCGGGTTATCTAACAGTGTGCACCACATTTTTTATGTTATTTCGAATAGACAGAAAAAATATTTCAGTAATTTCTTATAATTTAATTCTAAATTCCATTTTAAACAGTAGAAAACCACGAAAAAACGTTGATGACGTCACGGTCACATGACTAAATTATGTCTATGGGCTCATAACAAAATAACGTCCGCCAATCAGAAGACGCGTTACATCCAAAATTAAATTATTCTAATTGAACAATATAAAAAGCAAGACATGCATAATGGTAGTTGCCTAGGGTTAGATCCATGATCGAGTCAAAGAAAACAAAAATAACATTGGTTTTACTGTACAGTACCAGACAATTAGCGTAATAGCAAAAACTGGTCGGCCGGTAAGGTGAAGTATTAGCCCGAGTACTGCCACATTGTGAGCAAGTACGTTTAAAATACGGGTTTATATTCATATCTCATAATCACGTTCTTGTTTTAATATGCATGTGCTATTTGCCACATGACGTTTAACACAAATCCATCATATACCAATTCTAAAAGTACAGTGATACAGTGAAAAAGTGGTGTGTATAATCTTCTTTTTCGTTATGGCAAATCGTGTTTCTCTTGTTGTATCTTTTCTGTTTGCTTTTTGTTAATTTCATGACTTATTTTTTTTGAAATGATGAACTGCAAAGTATAAAAATATTTAATGTTATTTCTTTTATGCTCCTTTCCTTATTTTACCTTAAAACTAATTTTAGTATATGCAGATTTGTGTATTATGTAATTTTTGCCCGGATATAAACCTACTATAACACTCAATACATACCAACTTTTGTGTTCCCATGGTAATAGCTACCATGTTGAACTTCAGAGTTGAAATAAATCAGCAAATTCTGGTATTCTTTTCTTATCACAACTTTGATCAGTTTCTAGGGGGACAAGATGTGCTATCATAAAAATAAAAACGTGATGAAATATTTAAATTTTCATGTTAAAAGTCGTGTTTGTTTCCCAAGCAAGACGATCGTGTATGACAAAAGGGATAGCCATAATTATCATTGCAAAGATTTATTCGATATATCGACCCAGATTTAATCGTTATATTGACCCAGATGAGTCACTTCAAGTTTCATGTATCCCCTTAAAATGGTGTGATATTTACCCAGTTCACATATTTCTCAGACGTTAATGGAAATGGGAGAATAAGTGATACTCGAATGTCATTATAGCCCTTCTGTTGTAAATCTCAATCTTTCTTTTACCCATTCTCAAACATGGCCGACTAATCGAATCTGACATGATGACACTACGTTTGTTTTAAAGTAGAATCATTATGAAGAATTATCGAATAATTGTATTTGTAAATTAGCAAACCCTCCAAATAAATGATTATAACCACACGGGGACCGTGTAAGTGGCATGTTATATAATGATTGTTTCATCTACGAATAAGGCGTGAAACAGTGGAATATCTGTATTTAAAGTGTCAAGCTTTTGATGATTCTGTAAACTCTGGGGTATTTTTATGACATATATCGGTCTCTTCTCATACATTTACTCATTAAGAATGAAAACGCCCAGAACGGTTGTATTTAAATTGGGTTTTGTGGAACGTGGCGGTGCTAATAAGCAATGATTTCGTAATTAAAGACTACTAAGTTCTTCAATTAAAAGGCCCATGGTAAATGTGCATCGTTCAAACATCGTTGTGAAATCATTCTACAATATATCCCGTTTTTATCCCATTTATTTCACTTTTTTCTGGAATTACAAGGATGAGGGACGTCATTCACACTTTTATTCTTACTCTATTCCCATGATACAAACATTTAGATGAATATTAGAATTTGTGTTAAACCGCTTACAACATAGAGAAATGTTAGAGAAGTGGTGTAGAGCCTCGTGCATGCATGGCTTTCTTCTTAGTGAGAAACTTCATTCAAACTTTTATTCTTACTATATTCCCATGATACAAACATTTTAGGAGAATATTCAGTGGTGTAGCCAGGGTTAAAAGGAATTGGATGCCAAAGTATCGTCGAGCGTAGAGAATTTGTGTTAAACCGCTTACAACATAGAGAAATGTTATAGAAATGTTGTAGAGTCTAGCGCATGCATGGCTTTTTTGATGGGACTCGATCGTCAACTTAGTCCAAATAACGTCAATTTAAGCAACTATAGGTCACCTTACAGTTTTCAAAAATGTCATCAGGGCAATTTAAAGGTGACCGTTTACGATGCGTTTTGCTCATTTTTCGGATATGTTATGTCAAACAAGTGTTGTATGTGAACTATAGCATAGTAAGTTAAGACAGCGAGATTTTGGAACAGAGTGTGCAATTTTAGCAGCCGAATTCAATTGATTAATATGTTATGGGAGTATTCGATCTTGTAAAAGAAGATCGCCCAGCAGGTTGATAAAAATGGGTGTCAAAGCAGACCTCGACAGAGAGCAAATTCAAATTTTGATATAACATGGATGGATACAGTTTAATGGGCGCCAATCTCGTAAAAACAGATCGCCCAGCAGAGCCGGTTATATAATATTATGAAAACTTGTTTTGTAAAAGAAATTATTTCCTCAAAAGACAAAAGTTTGAGCGTTTTTTGAAAATAATGTAGATGATAGACCATTCATGAAATGCGATGTCATCATTATGGAACTATTTCAAAAGTTTTGAAGATGATCCAAATAATTTTAAAGAATACTGGTTCAATGCTTTAAATATCTTATCAATTAAGTATATGAACTTTGGTAATTGCTTTTCTGAATTCGACAATTGACCAGTTCAATTTGAAATCCATTTGAATCAAGGTAAATTTATAAAGATGACCTGCCGTTGAAAACATACCCGATGAATGATTTTTCCAATGGTTTATGTTAGCTGAAATATATCTATACTATTAAACGAGAAGACCTCATTTTGTGTGTCGCATCTCTTCCTTCCACAATAAAGCAATCAGCATGCCTCTGTGTCCTAAAGGTAACATGCATAGTCGCATTTGTCATCCATTCTTATGATTATTCAGATTGAGTTATTTTGTGGAGAAAAACGACAAAAAAAAGGAGTCCGGATATGATTCCGTCATCAGACTGTTTTTTAGTCATAGATAAGACTTCCGGTTTGAAACATGCACAAATACAACCAATCGTATGATAGATAACAAAAAGGAAAAATCGATAAGCCAATCAGAGCGTTCTCCATATCATGGTGTTTAGATCGAAAGAACCACAACTATTATACCTCCTTTAATAATAAAAGAGAGGACAATTATTTTTCGCGTTTATCTACATGTAAACTACGATTATACTACTTTAATCTATAGAGACTCTCTGTATTCTGTCTATTGTTTTTTTTTTAAATGTTTACTATTTAAGGGGTCATACCAGTTGAATATATATTAAAATAAGTAAAACATGTGACACAAGTACAACCAATCCGGTAGAGCGTTCTCTATATCATGGTGTTTAGATTGCAATGATCACAACTATTATACCTTCTTAGAGATGACAAATATTTTTCACGTTTATCTACATGTGAACTACGATTATACTACTTTAATATATAGAGACTCTCTGTATTCTGTAAGGGAATTTCTATGTTAGTAAAGAAAGTCCGTGATTCTGTTTACTGCTTTCTTTGAAATGTTTACTATTTAAGGGGTCATACCACTTCCATATATATTAAAATAAGTAAAACATGCTCAACTACATCTAAAACTACCTCGACCAAAAACTTTAACATGAAATGGGACAGACGGACGAGAAGGGCGGACGGACGACCAAACAAACGAACACACGGGTGCACAGACTAGAAAACATAATGCCCATAATTGGGGCATATTAAAATATTGTTAAAAGGGAAAATAGTGATTTGGCAAAAATGAAAGTAAGACTTAGGTAGAGATTAGAGGTAAGCAGGACCTTTTTCGGGGCATCGGGATCAGGAGTTTTTAAGCTCGGGATTTGTGGATCGATCCTTACGGGATCCGGGAATATATTTTTCGATTTCGGGATATGAATTTCTTTAAATTCTGCATCTCGGGATTTCGGGATCAGGAGCCCTCCGACATTAGTCATTTATACATGATTCAAATCCTACCATTGACATGTTAATAAGGCTCTCATAAAAAGCACTGATGAATTGTCATAGAAGCATATTTTTTAGACTAATAGTGGTCTATATATAAGCAGTTATATTTATTTCATGTTTGAAACGGTGCAAATTTTTAATTTGATTTGACTTTTACCAAAAGAAACATTGTAGCAAAGAACAACTGTGGTCTTAGGCCAGAAACACGAATATAATTGAATTTAACAGAAAGGAAACAAATATCGGACTTTGGAAAAAAAGGAGAGGGCTTTTCATACCTTTTGTGTAATTCTCCGTACACAATATCTTTTACCAAAAATCATTTTACAACAGTTCACAAGCTGTATATGCCCGCGATTTCGCGGGTGTGTTCTTGTGTTTTTGTAATAGGCCTAGGTAACTATAGCTAAGATGATATACTAGTGCATCATGTTAAATGATATTCATGTAATAACAGTAGCCCATCCAGAATTATTCAAAATGTTACAACTTACATGAACATCAGTGTACAGATTAAACTTAATAATATACATTTTCCGTTTTTACAGGAAAATAATGTTGTTTCGACTTAGATTTTATGCTTAAAAAATTCCCAATTAGAATAAAAATTCCCAATTTGATGTTCAAGGGACCCATTTGAAAACACCTGGAATCATCCCTGAGCTTTCTTCTATGTAAGAAACGACATTCAAACCTTTATTCTTACTCTATATTCCCATGACACAATCATGTTAGGAGAATATTAGAATTAGTGTTAAAACGCTTACAACATAAAGAAATGTTAGAGAAAAAAATCGACCAATAATACCGGTCTATTGGGAATTAATAATGGTAAAACAAAATTTATCAGCAGACGACTTCTGTATATCTCACATCTTCCCCAATATTGGACAATTTTATAATTACAATAGGTTTGTTGCCATGGTAACGGTTGATTTTAGCATTTTCTTTTGTTTTCTAGCTATAGTAGGGTAAACGATTGATTTTGTGTCAACGTCAGAGCACCAGTCGTTGTTTTACACCGAAACTACTTTAATAATTCAACATCTTTAATCTTTCCTATGTTGCCGACTGTTAATTTTCTTCTAGATCACCGATACAGACTTTAAAAGTACGTCAAGGTCGGAAGAAAGAACTTTGTTTTAGGTCGCGCTTTTGATCTGTTAAAAATTATAGGACCATATCAGAGACTCCGCTAAAAAAAATTAAAAAAAACCAAAAGCGTGATTTATAGTTACGATTGTGACTGCATTGCAATACTTTCGTATTAGTATATGGAAAAACAAATAACTAAATCTGATTATGTTGCATTTTTCAATTTCAAGCAGTAAACGTTCTTTTGTCTCAAGTTCAAAAAAAGTACAACGCTAGCAATTTCATGTCAGTACCACCTTATTATGGATAATCCCATTTAACTGAGAGAGAAAAAAATCCATACATTCAATTGCATTCTAGCGACACCCTAATATTGTAACAGTGTTTTCTCGAGAGTGTTTGTGGTTTTTTTTTTTAAGTTTGGTGTTCTCGTGTAATGTGGTGACAGTTTTCACAGACAAACTTACTAGCGTATTCTTACAGCACTACTCATTTGTGAAAAGTGCAGAGGTCATCATGTCCGGCTTTTTATCCTCGCTGTAAAAACTCACACGGGTGTTTTGATCCCCCAGTTTTTGGTGGTGTTCCAGTGGCGGATCCAAGGGGGGGGGGGGGTGCCGGGAGTTTTAACCCCCTTTTTTAGGCCGATTAATGCATTTGAGTTGGACCCCTTTATACTGGGTTGGGAACCCCACTTTTAAATGGCTGGATCCGCTTCCGGGTTCTTGTTGCTTAGTCTGTAGTTTTCTACGTTGTATTTTGTGTACTATTGTTTGTCTGTTGTTTTTTTTTCCATTTAAGCCATTGCGTTGTCAGTTTAGTTTTGTCTTATGAATCGAATGTCCCTTTCGTAGCTTCTCTTAGATCCACACAAAACATGAAGTAGATAAGTATTTTAGGTATATAAAACAAGTTAAACTGTGAGCTACTGCTCACTGATGATACCCCCGCCGCAAGTGGATAATTTTAATAGTGTAAAAATATGCAAGTGTTCGTTAAACAGGAAGTTGTTGAGTGATGAATCTGAAAACGCATCACACGGTATAGCTGACTTGTATAAATCCTGAAACCAAATTTCAGAAATCCTTGTATTGTAGTTGCTGAGAAAAATGTGACGGAAATTTTCAACTTGGTTATCATGTGTAAAATAGTACAAGTGTTCGGTAAACAGGAAGTTGTTGAGTGATGAATCTGAAAACGCATCACACGGTATAGCATACTTGTATAAACCTTGAAACAAAATTTCAGAAATCCTTGTATTGTAGTTCCTGAGAAAAATGTGACGGAAATTTTCAACTTGGTTATCATGTGTAAAATAATACAAGTGTTCGGTAAACAGGAAGTTGTCGAGTGATGAATCTGAAAAGGCATCACACGGTATAGCTGACTTGTATAAATCCTGAAACCAAATTTCAGAAATCCTTGTATTGTAGTTCCTGAGAAAAATGTGACGGAAATTTTCAACTTGGTTATCATGTGTAAAATAGTACATTGTAAGTGTTCGGTAAACAGGAAGTTGTTGAGTGATGAATCTGAAAACGCATCACACGGTATAGCTGACTTATATAAACCTTGAAACAAAATTTCAGAAATCCTTGTATTGTAGTTCCTGAGAAAAATGTGACGAAAATTTTCAACTTGGTTATCATGTGTAAAATAATACAAGTGTTCGGTAAACAGGAAGTTGTCGAGTGATGAATCTGAAAAGGCATCAAACGGTGTAGCAGACTTATGTAAACTCTGAAACCAAATTTCAGAAATCCTTATATTGTAGTTCCTGAGAAAAATGCGACGAAAACTATTCATGGGACGGACGGACTGACGGAAGGACAGACAGAGGTAAAACAGTATACCCCCCTTTTTTCAAAGCGGGGGTATAAAAAGAAGCACGTTGCGTTTGAGTAAAATATATTTAATAAGAAAATATGTTTAAATCTTTAAAGTCTCATATTATGACACATATATACACATATATAACTACATTATAACAATAGATTACACAGATCTGTGTGATTAACATGTTTGATATACATTTTACATATAGTTTAAATCGAGCATGAAAAATAATCCTGTGATAATATAAAAAAAATCAATAATTATTCCATGATGACAAAATAAACCTTAGCAGTTTTAATGACCTCCATTCAAAACAATACATTATCATTTTCACACTCCACTCTCACCCCCCCCCCCTTTTTTTGTGGTTGAAATTTGGTTGTTTATATAGGGATTCACTGAAGGCAGAAAATTTCTTGATCCGCCACTCGATTCTTTTACACATGTCTTTTAAGAGATTAATAATAATATCTTTATATTGTGTCCAAGGTCACATTTCGTCTAAAAACTTTAACTAAGAGGTAACTGAATTTAATTCTGAGCTTGACCTACGTCTTACTGTCGCAAATTGAGTTTACGTCCATCGATCTGGGCTATTTAAAAAAAAATTTCTTTAAACCGTCATTGACACCTCAATTGTGGTTACTGACTGCTAAGCTTAGTTTTAACAGATCGACGTTCTTGGCAGTAATCATAATATGGCAAGCAGTTTTACTATGTATTCTTACTTCATTATAACTTATAAACTTTATGAGATATCTCATATAGTTTTGAAGATGTCTTATCTAGATTAGAAGGTACCTCATATAATTTATAAGATATCTGATAAAATGTTCTTTGTAATATATTTTTACTTATTAAAACTAGTCAAGATTATATAAGATATCTTATAGATAATATGAGATATCTTGTATATTAATTGAGATATGTTATATATCAAATGAGATATCTTATATATTACATGAAATTTCGTATATATTATATGAGATATCGTGTATATAATATGAGATATCTGATATATTCTATGACATATGAGATATATTATGTTATATGAGATATCTGATATATTCTATGACATATGAGATATATTATGTTATATGAGATATCTGATATATTATCTTATATGTTATAGCAGATATCTTACATATCATATGAGATACTTTATGACATATTTTGAAGTTAAAATAAATAGTAAAACGGCTTGCCATATTGTGTACGTGGTAGGTAACATAGGGCTGAATAGTCAACAACATTACATTTCTAGTTTTAGAATTAAATATAGGAGAGTTTATATAATTTAATATCGCATATATATATTTAAGGAATGACTGTAATATTTTTTCTGTCTATGAAGAAATAACATAAAAAAATTGGTGCACACTGAATAACGCGCGTAGCGGTTTATTTAACCGTGTGTACCACATTTTTTATGTTATTTCGAATAGACAGAAAAATGTTACAGTCATTTCTTAATAATTTGATTTTGGATGTAACGCATCTTCTGATTGGCTGACGTTATTTTGTTATGAGCAGACAAAATTTAGTCATGTGACTGTGACGTCATCAACGTTTTTTTTCATGGTTTTCTACGGTTTAAAATGGAATTTAGAATTAAATTATAAGAAATGACTGTAATATTTTTTCTGTCTATTATATAAACTTGATGACGTCAAGGTCACATGACTACATTATGTCTATGGGTTCATAACAAAATAACGTCAGCCAATCAGAAGACGCGTTACATCCAAAATAAAATTATTTAATGATAATGAACTGATTCGCTGTAAATGACTTTTGGCGTAAATGTGTGGAAATAAAACTTATAGGATGTTCGCTCCTCTCGTTTTAGTATGGTTTCTGGATATTCGGAATCCTCTGGTTTTATCCATGGAGTCCCATTAGGAAGTTTGCCTGCTATGCACTAATTTTGTTTTCATAGTTTATAAAAAGCCATACTTAAATATCTTAAAAATTATTGTTATGTTTCCATAGTTTTTGAAAGAAAAAAAGGTGTGAATGTTTAAATGTATGAAAAATCTAAAGAAACCATTTTCCGCCAAATTTTCAATCGCGTATGTCTCCAAAACCTCCATTTTGAGGGGCTTTTAAAGTTTCTTTATGCATATAATATCAATTCATAACAGTCTTCTACAAAGCTTTATTTTGACAGAGAGTATCGAACATCCTCAACTCATATATAATACAAGCTTCATGCATATTTATAAACAGATATCCCAAAAATTGCATCATTCACTGTAAAACAGCAAGACTCCATGTATATATTGACAAAACAACAGATCAATAATACTAAATGTAATATCATATCATACTATATGTAAAGATATTTTCTTCTAAAAAAGATATACCCTGTGTAATACTATTTCTAAATACCTACAACACGTTTGAAAATACCATTGAAAGTTTATACAGATCGATAAGTATGTCATTTGTTCAATAGATATTTGAATATACTTGTCGTTTTATGAAATATCAACTTGGAATTTAAATAAAAAATTAAAAAAGTTAAAACAAGAGTCGCCTATGTTTATAAATCAACTGCAATGGATATGATCTCAAGGAATTATCTAGCATAAATGCATTGATAGTTCATTTACTAGTAGTGTCAGTTATTACAACTGGTCAAAATTAATATTTTTTTCTTCTAAAAGAGTGTGTATCCAGTGTTTATCCGGAAATCTATCCAAAGATGGCGAAAGATACCCGGAAAACTAGTCAGATATGGCGGAAATTTTTTATTTTTCAAGAAGTACAAAGTTAATCGGGCAATCGTTATTAAAATAGCGGAAGATTACCCAGAACAATTTCCTGATATGGGCGGAAGGAAATATCTTAAGCACCTAATATCAAATGGTTTATTGCGAAAATTTATAGACACTTATTTGATTTCTTCAAGTATCTCCAAAACTGAATGACTATTCTATTCAAAAAGACAACTTTACATGTCAAACCTAATAGTAACTATTGGCACGTGACCCTAAATGCATGACATGTGTTGTGCTTGTACATTTCAGCGGAAGTTTTGTTTTGAAGATAACCATATGGCGGGAGAATTTTGTGATGTCACGTGCTGGAATGATCTGTTGTAACGATGATCACGTGTGTTGTGTTTGTACATTTCAGCGGAAGTTTTGTTTTGAAGATAACCATATGGCGGGAGAATTTTGTGATGTCACGTGCTACTATTATCTGTTGTATCGATGATCACGTGCTAGTATTGTCTGTTGTGTCGATCATCACGTGCCATATGAGCACGAGGTAACTGTCCATTCCTGAAAATATGAAAATGCAATTATAATTGGGATAAATTATTCAAATACATCAATTATTGCCAAGAATCACATAACTACAATGTATAAAGTGTAATTTTTATTTAATAGATTAAATTGTGATATCGTTCTTTCATATATGTTCATAACATAGATATCGTTCCCATATGTCTTTTAAAAAGAACTGAAATAAGATCGAAGCACCACCATACAAGTTTTCGAAGTCTGGATCCTGTAATTCGGTGGTTGTCGTTTGTTGCTATATATCATATTTGTTTTTCATTATTTTTTTGTACCAGTGGCGGATCCAGAATTTTTCATAAGTGGGGGCCCACTGACTGACCGAAGAGGGGGCCCGCTCCAGTCACGATTTAGTGATTCCCTATATAAGCAACCAAATTTTTTCCCAAAAAGGAGGGGGGGCACTAAATCCGCCTCTGCTGTACATATCAGTCCGTGAATTTCCTCGGTTTAATTGTTTTACATTTGTCATTTCGAGACCTTTTGTAGACGATGTCTTTTTTCCTCATTGCTGAAACTCGTTCAGTAATCTATAATTATTAATTTATGTGTAATTTGGTCTCTTGTGGAGAGTTGTCTCATTGGCAATCTTAGCACATCTTCTTTTTTCAAAACAACAGGGCAATACATTTTTATGTTAACCTGTTTTTGGTCCTTTTCAAGTTGTTGTTGATTGTTACCTGAGATAAATTTAAACTGTTGACTGTTTTCAACCCACTATGTTTACTGTTATCAGCATTTTTGCATTTGTCAACAGTTGTTAACTGTTTTTGCCAAAATCAAGGTGTTGTTAACATGTTAATGGACCCCTATTCCCCTCTCATTTAATTCAGTCTAAAACGAAAAGTGTCAAAACAGTACAGTATGTCAAGCCTAAAAACATCCCGAGTAAATACAGTCAAGTACATTTTATTCACAGACTACAACATATACTTATTGGCCTTCAAAGCCAAATTTCCTAAAAAAAAAACATTAATATAATATATACTTAGTTCAAAAGCCACTAAACTTTGGGTTATATATAGTGTGTGTTTATATTAGTTTATTTTAAGTTTTGCTTGAACAATACTAGATAACAAATGCCACACGTGAATATAATATATTTATTTCCCATGCCTGAGGGAAATATGAAGATGTGTTCACCCAAGAAAAATCATATTTTATGAGGGCATCGCCCGACGGAAATATAACTTTTCGAGGGTGAACAAATCTTCATATCTCACGAAGCCAAGGGGAATGAATGTTTTATTCCACTGCCTATACTTTTTTTTTTACTTCTGAATATAAAATTTACAGATGATTGTTTTCATACCCGTTTTGTTGTATAACTAAAATACACAATGATAATCAGTACCGATTTAAAGATAATAATATGTAGTTATTTATTCTTTCTATTCCTTTTTAGATTTGATATAATTTTTAAAACAAAACCTATCAAAATGTTTTATTTTAAAATTAACCAAAGGGTAACATCGCACAAGGTAAATCCGACGTTCAGAGGGGAATATGATACTCACAGGGGAATATGAAGTTTTGTTCGACGTCACGTGTGATAGTTACAATCAATCAAATGTTGATTTCGCTATAAAATCGACATGCAGTGGAATAATAATTATCAAGTATTAAAACTAGTACATTCTCTAATTTCGATAAGTATATTTTAATTTTGACGTGCAAACGCAGTTATCTTCCCTGCCTCATAAAGCTGAAATAATTAACGTCATATAGAAATATTTAGTCCATTTCACATGCCGACTTGTTTTCATTTTTTTTTTTTTGTTTTTCAATAAGTAGGATAAACTAAAATCCCTGTCAATGCAAACATCATGTAAATGTTGTTTTTTTTTTTTTTTTTTTTTGTAAAATCAGAGATATATTTACATTATATGTCTCTGGTAAAATTAAGCTGTTCTAATGTTTCGATTTGTATTACACCAATTTAGGGAGCAACAATTTCAGTTAAAAAAAGAGGGGTATGGTTTTCTCAATGCGCGAACATATTTATTTGGCTTTTCGACGCGATCAATTATATTATTTATTTCAAAATGTAACACTAAAAGGTTTGAGGGGAATTTGCATTCAGTCTATTTTTTTGTCATTAGCTTGACCAGAATTTTTTCATCAAATTGGGGATCGATTTTATTATGGCCGTTCCATAAGTAAACCATTTTTATCATCGATGTGCCTTCCGAGACCAAAAACGAAGAGCGTCCCATTTGCATCGACAGGATAACAGTTTGTTCTGCCAAAGAGTTGATTCCCCTTGAAATCAATTCTAAAATCGGAAAGTCGATAGCTTAAAATGGGTTTTTAAATTAGTACTTACCCGCGTTACTAGTTCCTAATATAAGTAAAATATCATGATTATGTCAATACTAGTCCTTGAGTAACTTTATAAACCAGATTAGGGGTCAACGTTTATATTGCTTGGGATCGAGCAGTCCTCAACAACGAGAAAAAACATTGCTTATACCATTCGTCCAATTCCAAATTTCTATTTACTTATTAATAATTGTTGATTGCAAAACGTCCGACAACAAGTATAACATGCAAATGTAGAACGAATTACGTTAGTATAATTCAAATTTTAATGTACAGTTTTGTTGTTGTTTGCAGAACCCTCAGCAGCAAATATTTCATGAAAAAGAGAAAAAAAATCTACACTTTTTACTCCATATGTCCCTCATCCAAAAAACGTGTCATCCCCTCATATAGTGTATTAATTGATGGCACATAATCTGTACATATAACTGAAAAGGGAAAAGCCTGTTCTTCATCATAAAGTTAATGAAATATACGTGAGAATTTCAATCCTAGACATTTAGGAGTAAATATGAAGTAATAATGCGTTAGCTTTTAGTGGTTTTAAATGTATAAAGTGAGGGCATTAATGGGTTTACATGAAAGAGAACTATGAACCAATACATGAGGAAAATTCGCCAAAAAAATAAAGAATAGAGAAAAAACTGGTTAAGGAATAAAATATAAAGAAAAGATATTATAGAGAATAATGAGCAAAAATATTAAGATAGATTCAAATGATAAAAATGGGTAAATCTAAAAGAATGCAGAAATGAGGGATACCCTACCTAGACCCTCAAATAGAACCTTACCATCTATAATCCTCCCGTTTGCCTTGTTGATAATTTGTACCCTGGTAACCAGTATCTCGATATCCGGAACCTCTTCCGTTGTCGTTCCGTTCAAATGCTCTATTATCATATTGGGATGATGGAGTTTGTGGATTTTTCCCGGAATAAAATTGATATCCGTCTGCTGGTTCTGGTCGCCCTGCATCCCTACAAGAAAGTAAACAAACAGCATGACTAGGAGTCTGGGAGGGGTTTACCCACATGAGAAATATATGCAAATAATAAAAGAAGAGTGAATAACAACGAACAAAAATTAAAGATTCGAGAAAAACGGTACTTGATTTAAAGAATTGTACAGAAATTAACATGTTACCTGTAGCCCTCTGAAAAAAATTGATTGTTTTTTTACTGAGGAAGATTAAACCAATTACACTTTACTACTTTTCGACTCATAACGGGAAGAAGAAGAAGAAACCCTCTCATCCCAACAAAATCATTATTACAAAATAGAAACAGTGCATTTTCTACCGACAATAGATTTTGTGAATTCCAAAGTTTCATCTCAAAGCTATTTCGTCTTTTACTTTTCCTATGAAGACTTTATGATCGTTTGTACACACAAGATGAAACAGCTTTCCTTATTTTTATACAATAAAGTTATATCTGTGTTGGATATTTTTCAATACGTTATTGGACTGTTCGTGTAATATGACTCCCATTGAGAAAGAGTGCTACAACATTTCATTCTCTTATACCATAAAACATGTTCATTCGAGCATAATTAATGGGTTGATGCGTTTAATTGTTTAGGATATAAAGTACTAAATGGTGGCCCCATTGCCGGCAATGCTATTTTTAGCAATTATCTCCTTAAAAGGCGCTTTTAATAAACTAATTAAAGAAAAACTGCTGTTGTCTAATTGAAGCTCGATATCTATTTGCGATTTTACCGCACTCAAATATATATGGTCCCATGGCTTTTCTTGGTGAATTTTGGGGTTTTTCACGATACCTGACGATTTCGCAGAAAAATTTGCCTAATTTTGAGCAACATAAAAAAAATATTTCCGGCCCTTCATACTATACATTTAAGGACAAATTTGTGCTTGCATGAAACTTCATTCATAATGCTTTCCAGAAGAAAAATATATAAAAGATATAACAACCAATCACAGAGAGCCATCTATTTTTATCTCTATGTCATGTTCCCTTCATAAAATGGCTGCGCCTATGTAATTTTATTTGGTACATTGTAACCTTTAGAATTATTGTTACTATAAGAAAGATAACTCTAGCATTCCTTAACACCATTACTAATTTCTACAGAGTAATCTCCCATGCTATGAATACAGTCTAAATTTTAAAACAAACCTTGACGGATTAGAACTAGGATTCGAGCCGTAACCCGACCATAAAATGGGGTCACGCTTTGATGTATCATAACGAGAGTCCGTTTTGAAATCATTACGAGGCTCTGATGTTATCTTTTTCTCATAATTGCCACTTGGTCTGTAGCCACGAATGCCACCACCACCTCCACCATTGCCATACTGGGCATAGCCAACCTTTTCGTTAATAGCTGACGGCGGATAACTGTTGACGTCGCTGTCTTTCTCTCGCCTGGAATGTGTATTAGTAAAAACATATCACCACATGCATACTCCTTCACCAGAACAATTATATTGTATCAATTCCAGACAACTTGTTAGGCTGCTTTATAAATAGGGAAAGGCGGCAAAGTTTAAGCCTGATTAAAATGCAAATCCCGTGTCCATCAAGTATTGCTTTGTTTACTATTGGTTGTCTATAATTGGTCTTTTTTCTGTTTTAGTCATGAAGTTTTCTGTTTATTTTCGACATATGAGTTTTGTTAAAAAAAGATCTGACAACACTCTGTCACAGTACTTTACTTTTTGATCTGGTAAATTTACATCAGCCAATGAAATTTCAGACTTCAATTTTTTCAAGGTGCATGTCATTCCGACAAAACCAGAGGATCTCGAAAGATCTTTTTAACAGAAAGTAAAACGGAGAGGTAACCGTGTCAGATTCTTTTAAGCAAAGCTTGGACACAGGATATGTATTTTAATCAGATAAATTGCGCTTTTATTTGTCTTTGTACCTTTTGCATGTTATATTCTATATAGTACATGCATTAAATTTATTTTTCCAAAAATAAGTTAACATGTTACTTTAAAATGTTTAAACATTTTCTTGATTCGTGGATTATTAACGCACAACAAATACAAAATCTTACACTATAACGTTCCAAATTCTTATAATAGGCTAAAGAAGGATAACTCTAACTTTGTCTGACAACAGTGCCAATTTGCAATGAATTATCCCCAGTGCTACAGAGACTCATCTAACATCTATATTTCAAATCAATGATATATGGGTGTAAATTTAAGTCATTCTTATTGTTCAAAAATATATTCAACATAGAAAATACTTTTTTGCTATTGTAGATGCATCGCGCATTATCAAGGACATCGTGAGACATTTCTGCACAAGTTATTCGTCCTTGACTTTTATGTTTGTTTATTTGTTATATCAAAATGTCTTGAATAAAAATAATTTAAAAATTGACCCCAACCTTCGTCCCATAAGTGTTATTTATGTTAGTTACTCTCAACAGTTAACGAGCATTGAAAATAATCAAATGTTTATATATACAGTGAAACCTTACTAAACCGAATCCCAAATTGTATGCATTGTGAACCTGATAACACCGAATATCGGCCCAAACTGATCAAAATCTAAAGTCTCGAATAGGTTCGGTTTAAACAGGTTTCACTGTATATGTTTATTACTCTTGTAGCCTCATACTACTACATCTAATACCTCTATTTGTCAAATTCGCTCAGTGATTCAGAATCTAATGCATTCTGGGTAAAGTTTTTAAAAGTGTACACCAACACGTTGAGATAAGCTTATAACGTTCTAAGCGATGATTAGTGTAACTTTATTTTTTATTTTGGTGTACGAACAATGAAATTACCCAAAGTACTTTAGCCTTCTGAAACGAGGAATCAAAAGCGCCACCACGCTATAATATTTATAAACTATCAAATAACAATCAATTAAAACAAATAAGAAATAAAAACATTACGAGATTGTTGTCTCTCAAACTACAACACTTCATATCAAATTATAATATGACCTGCTTCTTTGGCTTTGTGAATAAACCCCTGTTCTAAATCCAATAAAATGTGTTTGCACATGCGTACATTGACTACTGCAGAATAACGAATTTTATCATATTGTCATGCATTTAATATATTTCATTAACATAAAACACTTCCAAACTCTTAAATGATGCACATGTTGTTACTTATTCATTTATTTTTAATGTGTTCCATTCGAAGTTGACATATTTGACCCAGATACGACAACCATTTATGCTGTCTGTTCAAAACTCCTCCTTCTGAAAATTCACATTGCCAGTCGTTTGCTAGTTTACAAACAAAAAAGGGAGGTTAATGGATGAGCCTACACAAACCCTCTACACTAATACACCTCGGACATAGACATTTCCTTAATTGGCATAATCAGAATCGAACCACTTGATGCAAGTTATTCTTTATTGTAGTTTTAACATGGGTTGGCATTATATTCGTGTTATTTTAACCCTCATTAACGTTCAGGCAAAAATAATCACACCTACCCGTGTTAAAACTACAACTTAAAGTGTAGCTTGCATCAACTATTTCTTAACTACAGCAGTCATCACGTGACTTTGGTGGCGTCAAACACCACCCTTATCAAGCCCAAGTAAAACGTTAAGAAATGCACCGGGGCTTTCAGGAATCGGTAAAATAAATTATTTTAAGTTCATGATACACAAAGTGTGGAAATATGTAGAAATTCCTCATATATTTAAAATTATATTTATGTCTTTTGGAAAAGTTAAAATTTTGGTCTTCTCCCTTCCAAATGATTTTGAAAAAATTGTCTTGTTGTCTCGATAGTTCACAGTTCAAAATGTCAGCATAATTGACATGTAGATAAATCTCACTGCATGCTGGCAATAAATTACCCCATGACCATATCGGGTTAGTATTACTGCATTACCATATCTCGAACTTGAAAACACGTAAAACTGTTTCTTACATGAACGAGGTAAAACATGCACTCATCAATGGTACATATAAACTTGGTGTATTTACCCGTCTTGTCTGTATTTCAGGGCTAAGCAACATATTAACAAGAAACCAAATAACAGCACTCCACCACCAGCAGACCCTAGTCCAATTATCAACTTTTCATAAGTGTTTAACTCTCCATTCCCTGCAATGATAATACTGTTGTGAAACACAATTCGATCATACACCACGTTTAAAAACGGGATTGAAAATATTTAATATGTTAGATCAACGAGTTTGAAATACATTGAAAACTTCCTATCTTTGATTGCCACTGGTTTTAGTGTTTTGCAGTGTATTTATGTTAAACATCTGCCAAAAATTCTAATTTATTTGTATATATAAACGCTTTAGAGGGTAAAAGCGAGGCTTGCCGAGATTTTCTCCTGTTTGTAGCGAGTCCATATAAACATAAAATGTTCTGTCAATCAGCAAGTATTGATTCGTCTTTCGCCAATTCAATCGGGAACGCTTCATGTTTTTGTTATTTGCATCATTATTGCTGTCTTTAAGAGAAATGACCGGAAAGAGATCTCAAAAGCTTCAATTTTAGCTATTTAAATTTATTTAAAAATCATAATTACCATAAAAAGAGAAATGACCGTGAAGATAACTCTAAAATAAATTGTGACGCAAAACGTAAATCTTATAAAACCTATTGTTCAAAATAAAAGGTTAAAATATCAGTGATAACCCAATAAAAAATCGGCAAAAATGTATTGTAAACGATTTCTATTGTTAGTGCAATGATTGGCTTACAGCAGGATAAAAAAATGTCTGCGCTTGAAATGGTGTGCTCGAAGCACTGCTCACTAACAATACATCAAGAAAGATTATTGTTTCGAATTTTATTGTTAAAATATATATATATGTGAACTGGTATACATTCTTACATTCACATTTAAAAGTTGTTTCAGTCGGAACCCATGCATTAGCATTTGAGCATGCCAAAAATTTAGCACCGGAAGTGAGTCTCCGTCCAAACTCCCGACAACCGACCTGCACAGCGGTTCCTTGAAATACACTGTAGTTGGACAATATGATGGTGTCATCGCTCGCTGTTTTCAGTACAGAACACACTGAAATAAACATATAAATATCTATAATTAAGGTAGATGGGGGAGGGGTCTTAATTAGAATCCATAGATTTTTTTATATTAATTTGTAAAAATTTAGTTTTTATCATGCTTTTTCTAAAATATAATAAAAAGCATGGGTTACTGGACTTTTTTTACGCTACAGACTGTGCATAATTGTCAGATTTTGTATAGATTATGCATGAAAAATCCAATTCTGTGAGATACAAAGAATACTTCACCATACAATTTTAAAATATGAGAAGATATTTCTTATAACATGTTTCCAGATAAGAAAAAGAAAGAAATAGGGTCACCGATCTTGTTTTCTTGCAACATATCAAAATGGGTAATTCACAGTACTTTCTATTACAAAAATAACTTTATTTGGGTTATCTCACCTACTATCTGAGTTATCTCCCCTTGTGTGGCAAAGATAAAAAAAAAAAACATATATCAAACAAAAATCATGTGTCTTCTAGAAAATACAGCCCGGACAGCCGTACATATGACAAAACACATACTTTTCTAAATTGTTATGAAAATTTTTACACATGAATTACATACTTTTCTCAATTGTCATCTGCTACTTCAAAATCTAAGATGGAGGAAGACACATTGTATATTATATCTATACAAACATTAGGAGCAAGCAGCAAGGTCTTAAAATGTAAATTAACTAAAATTCGAACTCTTTTCTTTTAAGGATGTACTTAGGTGAGGTTTTGGAATTTGTGTCAAATGTTCGGACTCCTTGGTGTTTTTGCGTACACTACATTGTAAAATATTTTGCCCCATAACACTCATTTATTTTTTCATATAAGACATAATAGCTCATGAAAGGTCATTTACCAAAATTTTACAAGATTCTTGATTTTCTTTCTTTTGTTTTAAGACCCAAATAATACTAATGCAAATATAAGGTAAAAGTCCGAGTCAACCTTTTCCCGCCATATTTTAAATCTCAAATATCTGGAAAAGGAGGTTTATGACCTATCAATATTTTTAGCTTATCTTTATCCTTAATTGGTGCTCTACCAGCTTATAGTATCAATTTTAATTTCTTAATTTCTTAATTATTACCTTACCTCACCTAAGTACATCCTTAAAGTAATATAATTTTTCTTTGATAAACAGGGGAAATAAATCAAAAAATTTAAACAGACTGTTATTTTATGAAGGCTGAAACTTATAGTATTTTTAAACGCATAGTAAAGTTATTTGAGACGTTTTAAAATAAAATTAACTTCTTATTTCAACCCATCAATCAAGTTGGAATTTTGAGACGTTGAAAATTACTTGAATAGTTTAATTTATAATTTGATGTACATACAAGATTTATTTTATTCAGCGTTACAGGTCATTTTAAGTTGAAAATTATCAAATGACCACACTTACTACTCAAGCAGAACTTACATAAGGAAAATTCTGAATCAAAAGGTTTTGTTACTTTCACGTATGGTGTGACGTTCGGTTCATTTCGGGCACGTTCTCTTAAATTTTTATTCGAAAACTCAAGAGGTAGTATCTAGTTTTTTTCACAAGGCATGCCCCTTTTTAATTAAAGGTCTCTCAGTGTTAAGCAGAAATTACACAGATATCATTTCTGTATCAAAAGGTTTTGTCTTTTTCAAGAATGATGACCCTCTCAATCTCCCATACAGACAGAGTTGTCATCCTTTCCTCCTCGAAGATTGAGGGGGAAATGACGACAACTCTGTCTGTATAGTACGTTCGGGCTCATTTTCAATTTATTAATTAAGAACTGAATGCTTCTTTTTGTAACTTTATTGGGGTGTAAAAGCGTTGACCGAAGTACATTTTGTATGAAGCGCGGAAGCTATTTTTTAGCAAGGATCATGAAAACACGATTTTTATTAAGCTTTTATTTAATTCACCTGTGCACTTTATTGTGGGACGTCGTGTCATCATGAACGATAAATTTTATTGTGTAATGCAATTGCTTAAGGAATAACGCGAGATGTGCTGTTAGCCAATCAGAATAACGTATCATAATGAAACATGTATGTAATGTAATTATTTTGAAATATCAGGAGCTGGTACTCATCTTGTTTTTTTACAAGTCATATAAAATTACCTCATTTCAGTTTAACGGACTCTTATCAAGCCGAAATTACATAGAGATTATTTCTGTATCAAAAGGTTTTGTCACTTTAACGAAAGATGTGACGCTCGGGTCATTTTGGACAAGTCAAGAGCTATTACCCTATATTTCACAAAGCATGTACAATTATCTCTATTTAAGTGGTAGCAGCCATATTACATGGACCATGCAAAGTAGAAATTACATTGAGATTATTATTGTCACCATCACGGATGGTGTAACGCTAGGGTTATTTCGGACAATTTTGAAATATTAAAAAGGTGGTATCTTGTGCTTTATAATGTGTTTAAAAATACCTCTTCAACGTTTTACAACCAATCGATCTATCCACTCTACCACCTCTTTTCTTAAAACAGGATCGTCCATTAAGTAACTCTATGTTCAATGGCGAACTGGATGGAGTTGAAAGAATAGAGAGTGATTGGTCAAAAGTACAGAATAAAGCTGTACATCATTTGGTGTCTGGTGGAGAGTTGTCTCATTGGCAATTATACCACATCTTCTTATTTTTATATTGACACTTATCTAACTACATCTTGACACGAGATATTCCAATATGGCTTTATAATTGAGAATAGTACCTATTCACACATCTTTAAAAGGCAGTTTAAGTCAAGTTGAAAAGGATTATGTGAAAATAATATTTCAGCTAGAAATTGCATAGGTAAAAGATAATGGAGAAAATGTATTCAATTTGTTGATTGAAAACTACATCGCCACAGTCAGTGGTTGTTATTTGTATACGTTAGTCTAATTGTCGTTATCAGTCTCTGTTCAGTCATGAGAATATATGCAAAATCCAGTACATAGGCTCAAAGATTTCCTTAGAGTGGAAATGAATAATATTTTCCAAAAGTATAAGGAAGAACTTGTTCCCCACTTCTACCCAAAACTTCCCTCCCATCTTAATTACCCCTACCTCCATTTTTTTCCTTTTACCTCATATAAATTGCATCCAACCACCAAACCAAACTGTCCTGAATATGCATGATATATTTGCCACTGGGAGTTTATCAAAAAACAACTAGTTGGTTTACCAATTATACCTTCTACCATCCCTTTCCTTGGAATAAAACACCTAAGGGTTAATACACAAATAAAAATGTGTTTCATTGAACCCTATAATATAGACCTATAATATAAGACTTCGTATGTCCATACCGTTTGCATCCAACCTTTTTTCGGATATTTGTTTTACCATCAATGCTGCATTGATGGTAAAAAAAAATGCGATAACAAGCTGCATCAAATCGGATAGTAAAAACAAAATATCCGACAAAAAACTTTGAATGACATAGGATCATACGAAGTCTTATATTATAAGACTACCCTTCCATAGTGAGTTAGGTGACGATTCATAGAACAAATATTTCGGTTGAGAAACTGTATTTAAATAATTGAAAACTTGGCTTATCTATTACTTCATCATTATATATATAAAGGTATAGTTTTACTTTCAATCAGTAAGCTGGTTCGTGTGTAAAATTTCATACTTAGTTCATATGTCCTCCATTTAAATAGGGTGTTGTCATCGCATGTACTAGCAGTATAAATTTACCATTGATAATTATTTTTTTACTTAATCCTGTAGTCACTCGTTCTAGCAGTTACATTTTCGTTTCTGTTAATGTTCATGATTGTTGAACAATTAAGTTCAACTCTATTCAAAACTATATAGCAATTCTATTCAATTCAATATTGTATTGCCATTAAACACAAAAATACAGTATGGTTTGTGACAAAAAATTTAAAAAAGATAATAAAATGAAATAACGATTAGATGGACAATGAACATTTTTTGTATTAATTGCATGCTAAAAATCCTAAGATCAACAACAAGAAGGTTATCTGTTCAATATGCTTTCATCTTCAATTTGATATTTGTCAATACAATTATTCAATATAAACCCGGGGTTTTACAGGGCTTACAAACTGGGTCTGATTATAGATTAGCTAGCTAAACAAGGGAACATTTTACATGCATAACCATCATCCTACCTGTCACAAAACGATCTTTTTCTCGCCAAGCTTCGTATTGCAATGTATAAAATGTTCCTTAATCTATATTAAACCCGAAACAGTATTTGTGTGTTAACTATTTCATGGTGAAAAAAAAATTGACAAAAGATATTTTTTGTGTCATTTTCTTTACCGGTAGTCTTTTAGAGGGACATTGCGAGTTATAAGAAAAAGAGAAAAGTTGGCAAAAAAAATAAGAAAATAGATTTTGACACCCCCTCCCCAACGAGGAAAGAAATAAATACCTGACCCTTCCCCAACACCATTTCATGGTGCCCCCTTCCAACCTGACACCCGCAAAGTATTCCATACAGTATATACATGTCTCTGTCGCTACGAAATGGACCACTGAGCAAGATAGAAGATATGGTCATAGATTAAATCATTTTTTCATTAAATTTTTGAAATAAGGTATGTCGGGAATGTATTGGTGAAAAGCTTAAATCTTTCCATCAGTCAGTTTGATGTACAAATTTGAACGAAACCTTCTGTCATTCTATACATACAATTACAATAAACAAATAAGAAAGTCACACAATAATGCGGAAGAGATACATATACAAAAGATAGCTCCTAAAAAATAGCACATAACCGAGTTTAAAAGAACTATGCGGAAGATGTGTATTAAAATATATAGGTAATTACAAAGCATTTCCTTGCAATGTTATTAATATTACAAAAATAAGATGTAATGAAAATAGAGAGTCTTCGATCTAGGAAAGTCTAAAAAAAAAAAAAGCTTACAAGGACATGTATGAACATTTTAGGACTGTTACACGTTGAATTCAGAAGCTACAAGTAAAGTCCTGCATCATTTTGCTTATCTCCTGCCCGATATTACCAAAGATTTGAAAATTGGTACTAATATTTGTCCGCTCAGCAAGCGGCATTTGGGAGAACGATTAAAGACTGATAGGCTCGAATAATGTGACGGGTGGTTGTCATTTGTTGCTTGTGATCTAAAACGTTACAAATCGGGATCATCGTTTCGGTTTAGTCACAAAAACAGAATCAAGCTAGCAACAGCTAAAGTTAACAATGATAATCAACAAGCAATAGGAACATTCTGTGATGTGTCTAAAAAACACAAATTGGCATAATTTTACAATGTTCTACTGCTAAGAAATTTGAAGCTTCCAATACGTCATATGTCGCTTTCTAATGTTTAATGGTCGCTATAGTTTTAGTCTGGAAGTACATACAAAACAGGGATATATTCATACCACATCCTTATATTCTCGTCTGGTGTTTGCTTTAAAACTTGCCACTAGACGTTAAACAGAGCTATCATCATCTTTATCCATTTTCGAAGCAAACATAACGACGGTTCTTATCGTTTTCTTATAAGTGATACTAAACACACAGATATCAAACTCGAGTAAATCTTATTCAAGTATTTCTCAAACATAGATATAATCTAACTTTAAAGGGAAGATAAAATGGGATTATATATAATCTATGTATGTCTGTAAAGATATCAAGTCTTGTGCGTGTTATAAAGAAGTACAATCGGTTAAATTTAACTATGCATTTTGTAACTGCAAACGCTTTGAACATACATGAAACATTTGCCACTGGACTTTAAGAAGACGTCAACGGTATTTTAAGGCTCTGTATACCATACCCATAAAATAATAATATAAATTTTAGACTGCTTTTTACTCTATTTGTATTCATTGTATGTATGTGTAAACCGGACACTAATGATTCTGAAAAAAATGTTTGAATATCTTTCTTTACTTGTGATTATACATTGAAAATATGCTATGAATTCCAATCTTACAAACATTGTGAAATTCAAAAGATCTTTAACCTTGATATCTTAAAATCAACAATGAACTACATCAGATAAGGTTGTAACATTATCTATATTGCCTGGCAGAGGTTGACAATAAAAGTAGTGCCCCTGGCGGTGTGTAATAATACACATTAGCGATGTTTCAAAGGTTTATATAATTACATGGGTCGACTATTTTATGGGTTGAAAAGAGCTAAATTTTACAAGTTACTTTAATACTTTGTTCAATTTGTGCCATTAAAATATTTTTTATGAAGGTCTGAAATTCGAATACATTCGGGAAATCTAACACTAGCGTTAATGAGAACAGAATCGAGAAACCTAAGATCAACGTACGTACGTCTCTATGACACAAATTATTTTTACGTTTTGTGAAATTCAAAAATTTCGGTGTAAATGGAAGATCTTTTATCCTTCTGTTCAATCTAAACAGGGGCCTCGGTGGCCAAGTTGTCTAAGTATTTCTACTACTGTAATACCAAGCTAGTCAACACTGAGGTTGTTAGTTCGAACCCTGCTTATGTATGCCCACTCGACTCCAGTCTTTTTGACTAGGATTGTCAGTTTTCACATCGAGGGTCGGTGGTTTTCTCAGGGCAAACTGGCTTCCTCTACCAATAAAAAGTGGCCGCCACGAAATAGCCCACAAGTGGCGCTAAAAAGTGGCGTTTAAATACCAACAATCAATAAAAACTGGCCGCCACGAAATAGCCCACAAGTGGCGCTAAAAAGTGGCGTTTAAATACCAACATTGTGGGCTATTAGAATACTTTTCGTCGTTTTTCTTTTTTGTCTTTGCGATGTTACGATGTTAGACTTGTGAGTTTAAATATCCCGTCGCTCTCTTAAAAAACATAATAAACGACTGAGTAATACGACCCCCCCTTTAAACCCCTCCCCCAAAAAAAACGTGATTGACCTTTGGTTCCTCGGAAGGGAATGCAAATAAGCGAGGGATCCATCATTCAAGTCATCAGATTCGGAACAAACTCTTTGAATTTGTGAAATATTCCTATATGAATGATATTTAACCTTTATATTGTTCGATTGTCAAGCTTTAGGTGTAACTGAATAAGCAAATAACTAACATAGTAGTAATCAAATGGTAGAATATATGTTCCTTGATAAAATATCAATTAATTGATTGTATACCTCCTTAATACAGTAGTGAAATAAACATTGTCAATCAATAAACACTATATGATAAATTATTTATTAGAAATGAACATCTTATGGAATTCTCGTAACCCCAATACGAGGTTTTCTAAACGCAATTTATATAGATATAGGGAGATGTGGTATGAGTGTCAATGAGACAACTCTCCATCCAACGGTAACAATTTATAAAAGTAAATCATTATATGGTTGTGTTATCGAAATTGTTATGTAACGTAGAAAAATGGTTCAAAAGGATAAACAAAGGAGAATAATGGAAGGGGATAAGATACAAAGAAATAGAGAATAATTACATAAATCTTCAGATATCAAGAATTTAAAAATGAAGATTCGTCCCCTTCTCATTGAAGAACCCTTCATTCGTTTCTTTCTGTCTAAAAAGTGGATGACGTGATTTGTTAGTGACTTGAAAAAGAGCACAGAGAAGAATAACAGAAAATGATGTCTTTGATATCAGGATCGGATCCAGTCGTTTTTAAATGGGGGATCCTACCATATATCCCCATTCAACAGCATTGCCATATATCCCCATTCAACAGCATTGCCATATATCCCCATTCAACAGCATTGATCGTCAAAAAATGGAACACCCCTCTACCCAACTGGATCCGCCACTGGTTATCAACCCCCTTTCATGTACCATGTTCATGTTTTCTCCAAGTTAAAATTTGGACGCCGTTACTCAATTGTGCCATTTATTCATTTTATTCAGTAAAGAAATTAATTTTATTTAGACGCGCCTTACCAACAACACTGACGTTGCTTTTTAGTTCAAATTTAAATTCAATTTCAAATATTTCACGGCCGACACTCAGCTAACCGAGAGATTGGTCGGTTAATCTATATTGAGTATGCGGCTATATCGGCTGTTGGTCTGTTAATCGGGTTGGCTAAAGTCTGTTAATCAGGTGTTATCGAGAAAATCATTGAAAGTTCAGCATGTTTCATTGTATAACTTTCTAAATATATTTTCATCATAAAAAGTATTCATGTCTAACAAAACAATTCAATGTACTGAATTCAGTGGTGTAATTATTATTTTTCTAGCTTCGATGTACGATCTATAAAATGAAAAGGCGGGTTACTCATCAATAAATTTATACACATTTTACACACATAAAATGTACACAAAATGACACATTGGTTAAACTTAATTGCATTCAATATTTTGAACATCGAAAAAAGAAAGGCATTATGTTTGTTAACCATATTGATATCATTGTGTGAAAAATCTACACGAAAATCTGTATTTTGGTGACATAAATCAATCTTTATTTAAAACCTGGTCTGTTAATGGGTCGGATGTATAAAACCCGGTCTGTTAATTGGTCTGTTAAGAGTTATGAATGGCAATAAAAGTATAATTTTATTGCTATATGGGGTGTTATCGGATCAAATGAGTAGGCTCAAGACAAGCGGCTAAAATATACGAAAACAACACATGAGCAATGAAACATAACATATACGGAAACAACACATGAAATTGAAAATTGATAAAAAATGGTTTCAAAAAGTGTAATATTAAAGTAATATTAATTTCATCCAAGAATGATCGCATATATCATGTTCATTCTGTTTAATTGTCATGAATGACACAAATTTGTCATCTACATTGGTAACCAGTATATAAATCAGAGATAAACGTCGTAATGTAACTAAACATCAGTTAGTAAAATCAAGGAGGTTATAATATAACCTCTTTGGTAAAATATATTGGGATGACAAAATATGAAAAATAAAGAAAGAATAATGAGTAAGATAAATAAAATGTAGAAAAAAATGACATAACAATTTAAAGAATACAGAAATAAACAATACCCCAATCCGGACCCTCATGGTATACACGAGAATCTGGATGGAAACGCATAATCTATTATACTAATATACCAATAATTGATAAGTTCCAGGTCGACGGGTTCAAACAGAAAAAAATTGAAAGCAGAGAAAACAATGTATCTTATAATCGGCATGACTTTTAATATCAGATGACAATACCAATACTAAAATAAGGCTTACGCAGTCACGGACCCGCGATATCACGGGTGTGTTCTAGTATAGAATAATATATAAGGACAGTAGAGAGTGATACATTGCTAAAAACGAGAGAAAAATAATACTTGTTTAAGAATACACACATGAAACACCGATGGCTGTTGAAACAGTAACGGATTGCGATGTACTTATATTGGTGACAAATTCTAGAAGTTTACATGCGGACAACTATGATGGCAGGTTAATGACATTTTGCGCCTTACATATTCTATATGGCGAAAACGCGAAATTGCGAAGTCGAAAACGCGGAAACGCGAAACCGTTTTCGCCTTATAGAATATGAAAGGCGAAATCGCAAAAACCCGAAATGGACTTCACCGGCTACCATAGACAACTGTAGTTCTCCTCTGCACTTATGTAGAAAGGAACTAAACGGAATAAAATGAATTGAAACTTAAAATAACCAAATGTAACTGCATTCGCTCCTTTCCGTTTACTTCTTTAGAGTGATTTGTAAACAACATATGATTAAGTAATAGAAGAAAAGAACCAATTGGATGATGCTGACGAATTAGGGTTTAACGTCCAGTGACAAATATCATGTTCATATGTGAACGAGAACACGTTATATGTACCCTGTGTTGTATTAGAAAGACACTTTCAGTCGGAATTGAGAATGTGCTACTTCGAACAGACACAAAAATTAAGGCTGATTGAAAACGTCAATAAAAAATTCATGCATATTCCAGAGGCCAATCCATATCACTCTATGTTGAAGTGACACACCCTTCAATAAAATGCAAAGAAAGTCAAAATAAAAATGCTTTCTAGAATATTGTGGCACCGTATTGTCATTTTTGTTTACTCAGGAACATCTCATTCTTAAATTTTTCAAGGGGAAAATATAAAGGTAGCAAAATTATTGTCGTGGCTAAATAACTCTTAACTGACACAATTTCAATTGTCCAACCCATTAACACACTTTATTCCCATAATTTTCACTAAAACGTGGTATTATTCACGTTATTTTACAATTATGAAATATTTACTAATGTCAATTTATTTTTTAGGACCACAGTACTATTTTTTGTCCTTTAAATGATATCTAAATTTGTTTGTTTCGCCTTTTATTAAAAAAATTGCTATGCGTATAAGCATAAATACTAAATACTTGCACGACGCCTTTTAGTTTTACTGAAAACTGCGCAGACTAAGAAATGTTTTTACAAGTGCAAAATGTTCTATGATAGATATCATTTTGTCAGACACTTTTCTTTTTTTGATTTGGTTCTTATAACATGCCAAAAATCTGTATATTTAATAGAGTTTAACATTAAATTAAGCGTTTTACTCTTAACAGACGTATAACCAACCCGATTAACAGACCAATCGCCCATATAGCCGCATACTCAATATAGATTAACCGACCAATCTCTCGGTTAGCCGAGTGTCGGCCGTGTATTTGTTGCCATATACACTTCATACATTAAGTTTGTGACAAATATAAAATTAGTAGCCTGAAAATATAATTAAAATTCACACACATAAATATATATATATATATATATGTATATCTTTCAATTATAGTAAATAGTCCGTGCCACTAGTCCTCAGTTCTACTGACATTTTGATTTAGGACCCCACTATATTTAATACTTGTGACGGTGTTGATGGATTGAGTATACAAAAATCACCATTTTTTAAGTGATGACAACCAATTTGAAAGTTTGTTATATAATTCATCTTCATCGTATATTACATAAACATTCAAATTGTATATTTTAATGCCATCTTTCTTTGTATTATTATGTTTAATTTCAGGGGCGTTGACAAAATCAGTGCATATGTTCAAAAGGACCAAACGCTGCGACACCACAAAGTGGAGACTAATTGCTCATGTATGAAAATTATTTGAAATTAACACTCCTTGTAATAACAATTGTTTTCCTTTTTTGTTTACATTTAAATACTCTACAGTAATCAATTTCAAAATTATATCTCTTAGGCCAAATAAAACAGTATTTGTGGTTCCAGTTACATAAAAAAAAACAAGTTAGGGTAGGTACAATGTAGGTAGGGAATTTTGTTTTACGTTTTATTTTCTTTATTGAGTGTATGGGAGCAACATTCTGACGTTAACAGTGCTGAACTTTTGAAAAATTACAAAAATATCTTTATGGTAGGCTATTATAAAGACTAAAAAGTAGGTTAGGTAGGGTAACTGGAACCACACATATATTTTCATTTGGCCTTATGAAAACGTTTATAAACTTTAAATATCAATACTCCAGTCTATGTACTTAAATTCTACGTCATTTCAACAAAGAAATCAAATTTACTTTTAACACCCACACTAAGATTTCGCTTCATTTACAAATATTACGAGACTTAGAAGAATCATAATTTCGTGATTTATTCGACCTTTTACCCCTTTTTCTCGTCTCTCATACTTCTTTAAAGATTGGCTGATGTATACAAAATGTATCTTTTATAAATGTATTATGTAATTTTATACATAAGATGAGACGTAAATAAGATATTGAATCAAATTGAATTGAACCTGTTTTGAATCGAGCGTCACTGGCGAGTCAATTGAGGACAAAACCCTCGTTTGGCGTATCCAATTATATATTTGACGCGTTTTTTCTCAGTAGGTATTAAAAATAATGTGTCAATGAGACTAATTTTGTAAAATAGTGTTATTTGCGTATCGTGGTCATTTTTCCTCAGAATTTTTTTTCTATTTCTCTGTATTTATTTTTCTTCTTCAAAATTCATTAAATAATCCCTTTTCAAATATGACTAGATACATATATTCTACACTATATCAAAATTTCAAAATTACGCAGTACGTGGACTTATCTATTACAAATTAAAAACGTGTTATATTAACTAATTTCGTACGCTATTAATATGTAATGTCAAAACTTACATGTACATGTAACGTATCATAATTACAGCTTATTTACATAACAATAAATATGTCAAACCATTGTACTTATAATTTATGTAAATACATCTTAAATGTAAGTACAAATATATTGTAATAAACTAACTCGAATACTTCAGCGCCCTTTTTACGGTCGCTGACCTGTAGTGAGCAGAGTATAACGACTGGATTATTCGGGTTATTGATGATGACGACGAGGTTGCTAAACGCCAAGCGTCAAGTAAAATGTATGTTCATGACGAGAATATGTTATTGTTATGATATAAATACTAACCCTGTTTGGCCTAGACCAAAATACTGAGCCGCTCGGACTTTTAACATGCTAGTTCACAAGGTAACCATGGTAACAATCCACAGGAAGACATGCCACCCTACCCGGACACATTATTCTGACATCGAGCCAACTAATCTTTGCTCTTAATCCTTAATGCCGCATGTTTAGCAGAGAAGCAGCAAATGTTAATTTTAAAGTCTTTAGTTTGATCCAGTCTGGTTCTTGGTCAAACACTCGACTTCTGTCACTCGCGGGAAACACGCTACTACAAGACTATTAGGGAGCTACCATTTGATTTTTATGGGGGGCTAGGATGAAATTTGAAAAAAATAGGCAGGACAGGAGTTTTGAGTAAAAAAAAGGCAGGATGAGCAACTTGGTAAAACAAAAAGGCAGGATGACAATTTGTGTAAATAAAGTCAGGATAAACTAGTAAAAAAAAGGCAGGACCGAACAGAGTAAAAAATAAAAAGGCAGGACAGAGATTACAACTAAAAAAAAAAGCAGGACAAAATTTTTCATCCTAGCCCCCCCCCCCCCCCCCCCCCACCCGATAAAAATCAAATGGTAGCTCCCTTACGTCGGTCAGATTATATACCATGGAAGTATTATAATTATACACAAGACCAAAGTTTTTTTGCGTTAACAGTAAATTGTGGCAGTTTTAACTAAGCTTTATTATTTTGGGGGTGCTGTTATGGCTGTGTACAGTGTCTGTGTTACCAGTAAAGTTGAAAGAATGCATATGTCCTCCCCGAATATAAAGTACCTTATCGCATAAAATCTAATCAAAACATATTCGTGTGGCACTAGTCGAGTTTTGTTTTAAAAATAGGATACGTGCACTTTTAATGTTTGCTTCTTACGCTAGTACATTTGGCAATCCTCGGTAGAATCCGTTACTCTCATTAGATGAGGGTACGGAATCGGCCGAGTTGAGACGCTAGCAGAAACTATAATTTATTTTGTATTAAAAGTGTAAATATCAAAACAAATAGGGATAATCTTAGTTTGAATTGTGACCAAGTTAATCATTTGTTGTCTTATATATGAAAAACTAGACAAATTAGTCATTTCTAAATTGTATCTGAACTTCCTTGAAATGTAAATATTTGTTTGGCCAGTGAAGTGTTACTTACAGAAGTGTATCCGTTTGGCCAAAAAATTCTTTGTTCCTTAGGCCACCCTTTCGAAATTCTTTGTTAGGTGTTACATTGTACGCACCCGTGCATTGTAGAGTAGATTTATTTTTCTTTTGGCCAGAAACCAACGTTTTAGACAAGAAAGCCACTTGAGAGCATGAACACATTTTTTTAAACGTTGTGCCATACCATTTTTCGGGGAAGCTGCTTTTTAGGTGGGTTAGAAAAGAATAGAATATAACAAAATATTTTTATTTCCCAAATTACAGGGCCAATAAAGGGCATATAACCAGTAACCACATCAATCAATTTAGATTTAAATTTCAGCCTTATATGCATGTATTTTTTTAGTGGGTGGTAACTATTTTTTTTCTTTTATTTAAGCATAAAATTGACAAATAGTATTATAATGTTTGATTGAATATCAGCTATCAATCAAATTTTAACTTCATAAATAATTTTAAAGCAATGTAGATTGCATTGATTTTGAATTTCTTTAAAACTCTGTAGTATAAACGGGTGTATTTGTATGGGGGGGGGGGGGGGGTGGAAAGAGGTGTACATAATAGAGAATACTGAGGTGATAAATAATAGATAAAATGACCTAAACATTTAAGAAATGTTGAAATCAAGGACCCTTCATCCAGACCCTATTAAATGCATAATGGACTTAATATGACAAAAATCTCGACCCTTTAAAAAACAACACCTTAATTGTCTCTTTACAAAAAACACAGCAAGCATTATCAAAGCAAACAATGCTTGTACTTTCTGCACTGTGACTTATGAACTAGCACATTAAAAATCCGACTCACCGTACATGTCAGTCTGGTATTATACAGGGTTCATATACTGATCACGTTAACCTCTCATTATCCTAAAAAGGTGGCTTATGCAGTGGGTTCGGCAGTTGGAACTCCTCTTTTTAGAAGATAAATTCTTTTAAATTTGGCAATTATGTTTGGACTCTCCCCCTTTTTTTTTTAGAAATGGTTGGATTCGCACCTGAAATAGGTATATGATTTACCACTGGGCGTTTACGATCGTCCATCCTTCAAACCTAAATTTCGAATATTAGAGATTTGTAAAAACCTTTATCAAAATTTCCTATTTCTAAAGTTTATATAGTTTAATCACGTTTGTTGACCTTTAAGCTAAGATGGACCTTTAAATGTTTTTTGGGGTTTTTTTTTTTTTTTGTTTTTCTAGTTTAAACATTTTATTTGTTTAAGTACAAATTGAATAAGACACAAGTCAAGCAGACTTCTCCATTTAACATTTATAGCAATATAATACAAAAGGTTTTTTGTTTCATTATGTTACTTTCTCATTGTCGTTCAACCCATATCTACTTTTAACGAAAGACTTTCAAGTACAATGTTTAGAAATATTTAAAATGTTTAGAGTGTCACGTATCCCTTCTTTTCAGAACCTGGAAATATAGGGCGAATATGGACACTCTTAGTTTGTGTTTTCTCTTAGGGACGACATCAAAAGTTCAATGTAGGATAAAAAACTTAATTCACATAGTTTTTTTGCTGACCTCCCTACCCCCCCCCCCCCCCCCCCTTTCTTAACTTAATTTGGGAAAAATTGATTTACCTATATGGATATATGTAAAATCAATTTTAGATTAACAAAACTTGCAGCAATGTTGACCCCCCACCCCCAAACTATTCGATTTAAGTTTTTTATCCTACATCGATCTTTTGATGTCGTCCCTTATATGTAAAGTTGTTGACTTTTAGTCTCACTATAGAAAAGGGTATACATATATATGTTATCTAAGAATTTGAAGCAATCGCTTGTTTAGCTTTTGTTTGCTCATGCTGGATCCTCATCACTAAGGGTCCTACTCGTACTACCCCCATCCTCGACCCCTAATCCCACGTAGTCTTGTCTGTAACCCGGACTCTAAGCCTTGTTTTGGGGTTAAGGGTTATTGGATATTTGGGTCCTTTTGTGTATGTGGTCATCAGCATTCAAGAAATCTAAACGTTTTGTGAGCTACATTAATTGATGATTAGTTGTAGGCTGCCTTACGTCCAGTGGCAAATATTTCACACACGTTCAAGACAATACGAGATCGATGGTTGGAATGAATTATAAATAAGGGATATGATATGTCTAATGACGTAAGTATTTGATGGTTATATCATTCATGGTACCCTTTTTTTTTTTTTTTTTTTTACAGAGAAACATACTGTGTCCCTGAATACGAACAACTACAAAACTAGACAATTTCTCATTGACAAGAAATAAGAGCAGTTTTCTGCACACTGGTTAAGTAAGTGTATAAATATTTGGTCATAAAGAAATTAGATACATGAAATACATACCCATTGCTACTGGTTATAAAATTATCCAAATTGCTATATTTATTTGTAGTTAGGGCGTAGGTTACAATTCATAGACACGTTCAATCAGAATTTGTATATTCCATACTTCATTTCACATGCCGGTATTCATACATTTCCACAAAAAAATGAACATCACAATGTCAATATCATTCCTCACATCCGAAACAAGTTGTTTCTCGTACCGGAGAATGTCTGAAGTTACAATTTATAAACAAATCTTTTTACCTTTATCAATAAAATGTGTAATATATAATTGCTTGTCTGTTTATACGACGGATCGAAAGGTAATTTCCTCCTTCTTTTACCTGTAAGGTTTTACCTGTCTCACGGTGGTCACGCATGAGTAGTTATTCGGCCATGTATAACGGTAAATAACTGATTCTATCATAATTAAAATACCGGTTTTGAACAAATTCGATCTATTGACACTATACTGTTATTTAAAGTTCAAAAAGTAGTCCTTTGGTTATTTCAAATCTACAGTACTTTTATAGAGAAGCAGTTTTTTTTTTTATTATTTTCTTCTGATTATAATTTGCCTATTTATAGATGATTTTTATACTTCTTTCTATTTATAGATATATGTTTTGTCACATTCGATTTTTTGTTTTTTTTTAATTTTTTTTTTTTTTAAGGGAGGCCCAGAGAATAACAAAGACATCTTTAATGAGTTGCACTCTTTTCCCCAGAAATAATTCATATACAGTACATGCCATCTTCGCTAACCAAGGGTTACGATCCACTCCCGTGAAGAGAACGGGAGTGGATCGTAACCCTTGGCTAGCGAAGACGAGTACATGCATGTAGATTCAAAGTTGGTGTCTAACGTAAGGTGGGGACTTATGTCTGAGGTTGGGTATTTCAAACAATATAAAATGCTTCGCTGAGTGCAGCCTGATACGAACGCAGAAGTCGAATGAGCAAATTTGGACACCGTGAATATTCAAGCTTGATACTATCTGAATTAGGATTGTGATAATTTTTTTTTGTTTTACATAATAAAGGTTTCTGACACAAAATAAATGTAGTCAAAGATCTTACAAATCTTATGCGGAATACTGTGCAATTGCAGATTTTTTTCTTGAAACTTTTCTAAAATTTGAAATTTGAAAAATTTTGAAAAAAATATGAATCCCTTAAACTTTCAAACTCAATCCCAGTCTTTCCTTTGTAGTATGGAACCTTGTACAATTTTAGACAGATCCATACACTTACACACAAGTTATTGTTGTCTGGAAACTACAAAAATGCCTGTTTTGGTCCCTTTTTAGGTCCGTAATTTCTGAACTATTGGCACTTTAACCCCCTAAATGAATCTCAACCTTATACTTGTGGTATTAAACATTGTGGTACAATTTCAGAGCAATCGAAATACTGATACACAAGTTATTATCCTGAAACTAGAAAAATGCTTCTTTTGGGCCCCATCATCCTCAAAATCAATCCCAACCTTCCTTTTGTGGCATTGAACCTTCTTAAAAAGTTTTCATAGAGATCCATTCACTTAAACTAAAGTTATTGTCCGGAAACCAAATGTGTCTTCGGACAACGAAGACGCAGACGACGATATCATAACATTATACGAACCAAAAAAAAATATATAAAAGAATGGGTTTAAAGTTGAAGTGTGACACCCTACTCCACATTTTTTTCTCAGTGAATAAAAAAAAAAAAATTCATGCGGCAATAATTTTTTCTACTGTGACACTTAGGTGTAAACGAAAAATGGAGACCTTAGGCCGGCTTGACCAACAACAAAAAAAAAGATATTTAGTTCATTAACAACTTTTTTCATTGTTTACAAAATAATTTCCGTTTGATAACATATTATATTAGAAAAAAATACGTCCGACTTTCTACTCCATGAAATTGAGAATGGAAATGGGCTATGTGTCAAAGAGACAACAACCCAACCATAGAACAGACAACAGCAGGTCACCAATAGGTTTTCAATGCAGCGAGATACTCCCGCACCCGGAGGTGGCCCCTAAACAAATATATACACTAGTTCAGGGATAGTGGTCAGTTTTTTTTTTTTTCGTTGGGTACTTATGCACCCAAGTCAGGAGCCTCTGGCCTTTGTCAGTCTTGTATTATTTTTAATTTTTGTTTCTTGTGTACAATTTGGAGTTTAGTATGGCATTCATTATCACTGAACTAGCATCTATATTTGTTTAGGGCCAGCTGAAGCACGCCTCCGGGTGCGGTAATTTCTCGCTGCATTGAAGACCTGTTGGTGACCTTCTGCTGTTGTCTGTTCTATGGTCGGGTTGTTGTCTCTTTGACACATTCCCCATTTCCATTCTCAATTTTATCAGTTAACATTACTGTACGACACTATAATCTGATGTATGTTGCGACGTGTGAATACAATGTCTATGGGAACGAGCATTTGATAACTTTAGTTAGAGGTGGCCATGGAAAGGAAGGAAAAAACCTTGCCACGCATAGGACGAAAATGAATATTCAACCCGACAAACGTGAAATTAAATGTTCACAAAAATAAAGCCGGACTAGCAATCAGAGGCAAACGTGAGAATTCCAACTAAAAACTACATCCCTCCCCGAATAACAAAATGATATTCCACAAATGGAGTATTGTGAAAGATCAGATGCGTGCGTATCTAAAATTTGATATAAACATTCTTTAAATGTGTCAAGTTACATTCAGCAGAACGGATCATTGCTGGATACATTAATAATTCATGTTTACTTTTATTCAAAACAAAGGTTTAAAAGAAACAATAAATAAATATAAATAAAACATATTTAAAACAATATTAAAACAGTTTATACATAGAAAAAAACATAAATCGCAAGTACATACACAGGAAAAACATAAATCGCAAGTATATACACAGGGAAAACATAAATCGTATACACAGAAGAAACATAAATTCTATTTATACTAGCTTACTATGCGGTCTGGGTTTTGTTCATTGCTGAAGTCCATACGGTGATCTTAAGTTGTTAATAACTATTTCGTTTGGTCTCTTGTGAAGAATTGCATGTCTAATTGTCAACCCTACCAAATCTTTTTAAATATACACAGGAGAAAAGAAAAACGTATTTACACAGAAGAAACATAATTTGTATACACAGATGAAGCAATTAGCCGTTTGTAAATTCACAGAAGAAACATGAATCGTCAGTAAATACACTAAAAAAAAATCGTCAGTAAATACACTGAAAAAATCGTCAGTTAGTACACAGAGGAAGAATTTGTCAGTTAATAAAGAGAAGAAACACAAAACGTCAGATCTCATTTTGTCTATGTTCATAAACCAAACTTCCATCGATGTGTTTAACCTGAAAAAAGACAAACGCGAACATAAATAAATATTATAAAGAATAGTTTCATTTTCTTAATCTATGAATTGAAAAATGGGGTATCAGCTTAAAAGACCACCAACCGAACAACACACATAACGCAGTCATTCAATATTTTAAATGAATTTTAAAGTTATGATCTTATAATGTACGTTTCATTATAATACGTTCTTGTGATTGGCTAACAGCAATATCTAGTCGTTCTGAAATCAACCTTCAATTAAGAATTGAATGCTTCTGTTTGTAAATTCATTGGGATGTAAAAGCGTTGACCGAAGTACATTTTGTATGAAGCGCGAAAGCCGTTCATTCTAAAAATGTGCGCAAGGTCAACGCTTTTACAACCCTATGAAATTACTAAAAGAAGCATTCAATACTTATAATTACATGTTTTTGCTATGACAATGGAAAATCGATTTTTATCATTTATCACTCTAAATAACATGTGCACTATTTTGTGATAGCCTGAGTCATCATGAATTTTAACCTTCATTGGGCTATGAAAGTGAATTCTAGTATGACGAACAAGCGTTGTTGTCCAATCAAAATAACGGATTCTTTTAAAAACATACATGTAATGTAATTATTTCCAAATGAAATGTAACTTTCATAATGTGCACAGGTAAACATAAGACAAACTTGATAGAAATCATTCTTTCGTTGTCCAGGGAAACAAATGTTATTATAATTATTGAATGCTTCTTTTAGTAATTTTATAGGAATGTAAAAGTGTTGACTGTGCGAAATTGTTTCCTCAATTCTTAAATGACATTTTTTTCTTAATGAAATTCTAATGTACCATAGTATTTGTTTTGTTCATTGTTGAAGCTCGTACTATATGATTGTTAACTTCTATGTCACTTTGGTCTCTGGTGGAGAGTTGTCTCATTGGCAATCATACCACATCTTCTTTTAATATATAATAGCTCTATTTTACACAAACTCTGGCATGGACTTACTGATTTACATTACCAACTCGTTCAAACTAACGATATAAATGAATGGACAAAGGAATAATATAGTTATCAATAGCAATTGTTCACGCATAGTATTTTCCTAAATTGCGTCGGTTTATTGTTTCGTTTACAAACTGTATAATTTAGAATAACATAAAAACTCAGGCAAAACTGTTTAATATCCATTGACATAATTTAGTTCGAGTTATTTCCCCTTGATGACCATGTTGTAAGACAAAACGATAAATTTCATATAGTTCAAACCTCCCTTTTTTCGATTGATTTTTCTTAAGGGAGTTCGCTTCTCAGTTTCAAAGTAATTAACTTTTCAAAACACTAGTTTATATTGATAGGGGATTAATAAAGGAATACAAAGAGCGAAAAAAATATATAGGTCACCGTGCTCGTTTTCGGTATATTAGCCATTGAAATTTTGGCGGGAAAATGTTCTCTCTTGACTTTTCATAGCTTTATCATTGACAAGTTAAAGTCCTCAAAAACTATTAAAAAGTAATTAAAATTTTAAAAGACTTTAACAGACAGCTTATCATTATACATGTAAAAGAATTATAAAAAGAAAAATGGGGGTCACCGGGCAAAATTTGTTAATGCATTCAAATGGATAAAACCAGAGGATTCCGAAAATCAGACCAAAATTCCAAAACATGACCAGCCAGCTTCCTTAAAATGGAGAACGTTTTGAGGTGTTCCGCGTGTTGAACCCAACCACCTTCTTTTTCAACATGGTTGGATCCGCGCCTGTATCTCGATCGTCATTGAACACAATTGTCTTGACTATTATATACAACAGATTTTCGTCTGCCTTCCGATGACCATTGAAATAAAGTATTTGTTACCTATGCATCTACCGTACTGTAAGCCATTAAATGTTGTATAAAAATACCATTGAAAATTTATTATTGAATGAAGTTTGGTTCATAAGTGTTTTTTATTTTTTTATATAGATTAGGCCGTTGGTTTTCCTGTTTGGTTTTACACTAGTTTTGTGGGGACCCTTGATAGCATGCTGTTCGGTGTGAACAAAGGCTCCGTGCTGAACCTATAATAGTTAAATTTTAAAAATTGTGACTTGGATGTTCTTATATCTATAGAGATACGCATTATAATTTGATTGTTTTGCATTAACTATATTTATCAAGTTTCTTCCGGCCGTGATACTTCGACATCAAGTTGTATGAAACAGGATATTTTTGAAACAATAACTCGTTAAATATCTACCGCCATTACAATGAGTACAATCAGCTTGTGTTTAATCAATGATAGGATAACTACCTTTCAACGGTATCTTTATACTGGTTGTAGGTTTAATTTTAAATTGAAAACTTACCAAAAATATTTGAATTACGCAAACATAAGTGATGACAGTTCCAACTGGAACTAACATCTCCATGGTCAACTTCAGCTTCGTCATCATGCAATTCTAGTGAATTTTGGTCTGAACTTTCTAAACTGGTATCCAACCCTTCAGTTACAGACACATACTGGCTGGTACCAGTTCGTGAAAGTAAAATATCAGATAATGTTATTATATGAGTGGGTTTATTTGTGACATCAATGTGTTCATCATTGTTCATTATGTTTCCAGTCTCTTTGAGTTCTTTGTTTGACCCTAAACTTTCTGTTTCTATTCCTGCGGGGACAAGTACTAATGTCTTCTTTGATCGTCTCATTCTCTGGAACAACGAGCTTGAGTCCCTGTGCGTTAATTGACAACCTTTTAAACAATTAATAAAGCTGTCCAAACTTCTATCTTGATCTGAAAGAAAACATAATTTTAATGCAAAATTCGTTTAAAATTTAGAAATGAAGTCATTGAAATTTTACGAAACAACAGTAATCTAAGTCTTAGACGCATGATTTTTCCCTATTAGTATTGGCTTTGGACTGGCTGTCATGCAATAACTGCGAGAATTCGGAGATCTGTATTGAGAGCCTTCTGTTGTGTGGATGTATAAGTACCCGTCCACGTCCATTTCATGTTTTTGTTAGATGTACGTGTATTTCTATTTGTATACATCTGTTGCGTTAAGCCTTTTACAACAACTTTTTTTATTAAATTTGTTCTTATGTTGTTATTTTACATCACTGTCCAAGGTTAGGGAAGGGTTGGCGTTTTCAAACGAGTTTAACACCACCACATCCTGTTTGTGCCTGCTCCAAGTCAGGAGCCTGTAATTCATATCTTGCCGTTTGTTGCTGTGTAACATGTGTAAGGCCGTGTTCACATTGACCTAAACTCGGTGTTGTGTAAGTGTAACTCACACGTAAACTAAACAAAATTACGTTCCCATTGATAAAACTCAATGTTTACATGTAGTGTAAAACATGTTTTGTCTACATGCAGTCGATACTTGATGTAGGCCTTGTGTAGATTAAGTGTACACAAAACTAGGCATTTAAAACATTAGTTTCACCTTGTATATTTAAGGAAGAAACAATTTATGAATAAAATTGATATTTATAACAATTATTAATAAAGTTCTTTATAGAAACATTTGTCTAAACTTGATATATTTATTTGGTTTTTTTTTTTAAACTTAACGTAGCTTTGTTAAGCCTATATCAAGACTCAAAGCAGCATCATAGCCGAACACATAATTCATTTGAAAATTATCGTCTTTCCGAATCGACTTGACTTGCACAGAAATGTTTGCCACTGGTCTTTACTCAAACAACGATTCACTCATAAATGCATTACTTAAAAAGTGTGAGGTAAATGTATTGTTTGTCTAGTACATGTATCTCGGATCCGTTAAATTACCCTTAAAACTAAAAAAAAAAACCAGCATTACCCCCTCCCTTTGCCAAATACTCCTTGGAGAAGAAATATCGTTTGAAACAAACAGAAACGACAGGAATATAGTGATCCCTAATATATCATTCCTTCTTCTCCTACAATCTCTGTACCGATGTAATGCATTGGCTTTATCAGTTTATGAGAATAAAAATATATATTCTTCGCTGTAAGCACGCTGCTGCAGCCTACGTTTTCTAATGCTTAATCGAGACATCTTTATTATTTTTAAACTACTGCAAATCATCAAAATGGCTTTCATAAAGAAGCAACCACTTAACTTAAAAAAGGGGGGGGGTATTTTTTTAATTTATCTGAGCCAGAAATTTTTCCCCGCAAACGTTTTATTCCGGAGGTTTTTTTTCGATGCTGGAAATCAATTTTTTTTTTCAACATTTAACACAATAATGTAGGGGGAAACTCTTGATTTAGAATATGTTTGTATCATCTGTAGGACCATTTTTTTTATCCAATTTGGGTTCGGAATATTTCCATCGAAATGTGAAATCAATGTCCAGTACATTAAACTAATTGTAAACAAGTTTACTGTACATGGCGTTTGATGTGAACACGGCCTTATTCGTTCATACTGTACACAAATAAGGTGTTACACGCTTTTTTGAGAGCTTCTACTTAAAAGTATACAATTAATACGTACGTGATTCATGTTCACGAACTTTAAATCCATCTGCAAAAAAGAAGTTATAATGTTAAAAGGGTACTTGCTACGATAATATAAAAAAAATGATTTTTTTTATCAATCATTAATGAAAGTAAAATTAGTGAAATAATAATTCGCATGTATTTTCAAATTCGAAGTTGACATCATTTATTCGATATGCAACATCTTCAATATAGTAAATATAAAAAATAACTTACTATAATTAAGCATATAAAAATCCAAACTGAAAAAGTATGTTAAGTAAAAGACAACGTTTTTTTCTTCAAAGGAATAGATATCTTATTATAGTTTCAAAAACAATAAAACAATCACTCTTCTAAACAGCATTATGTTGCCCTTATTAAGCATCTAGGCGCATAGCTGTGCGCATAGCTGTACAGGTAGTAAATTATAATGAATATGATTTTTTTAATAACTAATATATGATGAATACAAAGAAAAAAGATTTTTTTCGAACAGTTTTAAATAAAAAAAAAGTTTGACTAACGTCCAGTGGAAAATATTTCAAGCATATTTAAGACAAATCTCCAACTTCAATAATTCTTTGAAGTTTTAAGAACTTAATTGATTTAAACTATATAGAAAAAAGCGGGTGACACCAGCCTGATTGGTATCCAGATTCTTCCACCTGACCAGTATAAATAAGCTGGATATAAAATTATGCTTCGTGTTTCGTAGCCCAGGGAAATTGTTAAAATGGCACTTAACTTCACCTTATTTTATGAGTGGGAAAAAAATTTAAAAAAATAACGCTAAATATTCTAAAAATTTCAGTTTTCTAAATTAAAAAACTATACTTACCAACAAGCATATAATCAAAACAAAGAAGAAACGAGAATCCGGACACAGTTAAATATGAGATATACATGGTTAGTTCTGACTTTTCGGTCTATTGAAATTTTCGGGGTAGATTTCTGCTTTTTAATAAGCGATAACATGCGTGACCTTGACCGTTAAAACCCGGTTTCTGGTCATAATATTGACTCGTGTGATAATATATGATTGAAATATTGAGTTTAAGGGGTTACCAGGATAATTCGTTATAATAAATCAAAGGTGCTTAATATTGACCTCGGTTAAATTAATAGGGGTACTTCAGGGGTAACAAACTTTATAATTTATTTAGGAAAGCATTCGGGGCATTTGCAAAAAAAAAAACTTTAAAAAAAGTTATATTTTCTATGACATCGCACTGTTAAAAACGCAAAATGCTATTTGAAGACCATACAAGAAATTTTCGATTTCTTCCACCATAAGCCACATGCCACATTCTGTAGCCACCAGATTTCCGTATTAGTGAACTATTTGATTTTTAGGAGGCGGGGCGGATCAAATCTTTTTTAAGAGGGCAGGATAGGAATTTTGAGTAAAACAGTTAGGGTGAGACACTTTGCAAAAATAAATAGCATGTGACAATTTATGAAAAAAAGTCAGGATAAACTAATTAAAAATAAGGCAGGGCCGAATAGAGTGAAAAATAAAAATGCAGGATATAACAATAAAATAGGAGCTCCCTTACACTTTGCGATATTTCAAAAACAAAAAAAAATTTAAATTGCTACTTGAACATTTCTAATATTTTTTTTTTTCACATTACAACCATTTTGATACATTTTATACCTGTTAGGAGTCAAATAGAAACATCATTTTAGGTATTAATAACCCTCGATACATTTATATATTTGATTTTTAAGCCACCCAAAATAAAATTATAGTTATAAAATAATTGTGGTTTAAAAAAATCATTTCCTTTTTAAATCGTAGAAATAAATGACAATTCTTATTTTATCCTTTTACGCAATCATAATTCTTTCAAAAAACCCTTTACTTATTGGGTATAAAAACCCAGGGATTTTGCGCGAATGTTGATAGACTAAATATGTTTTTTTATTATTTTGTTATAAACGCATTGGCCAATTTCTATTAATATTATCTTCCCAAAACCAGGAGAAATTATTTCCCCCTCAACTGCCCCTTTTTGCATTTTTTTAAACGAAAAACCGAAAAGTAATACTGTATCTATTAAAAACTTGATTTGGAAAAAAACGGTCACAAGACGTTCCATAATGCACGACGAAGCAGTACAACGACCCTGAATCATGGTCACGTGACAAGCCATAATTTTCCATTTCAAGTGCCTTAGCAAAACGTGAATCAACAATAAATTTGAACCACATCAAGGCCGAAAATAAATTATATTTCGGTGCCTTTCAATAAACAGATGTTCTTACACTAAAAATCGTACGATAAAAAAAACCAAAACATATCTTGGAAGCTTACTTAAAGAACTTTCAACTCATTTCTTGTCTTAAATTTCAATGTTTTAGTTTTCTTTCATTTACAAAAATATGTTTTCTTTGAATAACCTTGCCAAACCTGTAAATTGTGACCTATACTTTTTGTTAGTCGACTCTCGTTATGTCGAAGTCAGCCGGACCAGAGAAATATTTCGAGATACACGTAGTTCGACTCAAACGAACACCGGAAGTTCGACAATCTAAGGGACACAACTCTTGCTTAGCTTGGTAAAGCTAAAATAAATCCGGGTGAATATGGCAAGGGGATCGATATTCTTGTATCAGATCGATGTATTTGTATGTCACAGTCTTTTATTATTATAATGACATTATTTTTACTTATTGTTTCAATTAAAAAAAATCCTATGGATTTTCCACATGTTCCAAGAGAGTAATTTCCAATCGATAGTTTCGTTATTCAGGTCAGTTCATGGGTTATAGCTGACAAAATTGTTTATTCTCGGATACAAAAGATTTAAGAAAATTTTGATTTCTATTCATTTTGTTTTATCTCACTCTTTCTTTTCAAAAGAAAATATAACAAAATCAAAGACGCCGTTTGAGCAGTTTTTAGGTGATCATCAACGGAAGCCATAATCCTCACTTTATACACACCCAAGCTCATTAGCGTAAATCACAAATTAATTGTTTTGTGAACATTTTAAATACTTTATCATGAACATTAACAATGTATCACTAATTATTTATCAAAATTCTATAAAAGATAATCTTAGATAAACACTCATGGAAATAGCATGTCATAAATCAATACAGTGGTCAGTGACCGGAAATTTAATTACACGTGTATTGTCAGATTAACCCTTCAATCCATTTAAATCCCGGAGGTCATGTTTTGACATATGTGTATTAGTTCGAGATAAAAAATGAATTTTAAATGGTTTTGTTAACCTTGGGACTGCAAATTTAGTTCGACTCAACCGAAATTTCGACTCATCCAATTTCGACTCATCAGGAGTCAAATTACATACTTTTGTATGGAATAAAGTTCGGGACCACGTGAAAACTTCGACTCATCCGAAATTTCGAGTCAACCGAGTTCGAGACAACGAGAGTTAACTGTATATTTGAGAACGCATGAATGGAAACACATTTATTATGTTTATATTCAAGTCAAATAAAGGAAAAGAACAAGTTAAGTAAGTAAATGAGTTAGGCAGAAACAAGGCGAGTCGGTCGAAGGAAGGGAGATTGAATTTGCAATTTGAATGGGAAATGTTAAACAGGGGCATAAAATTTATATACAATAGCTCACCTACGCCCCCTCAAAGACTTACTAGTATTGCAAATATTATATTTAGTACCGATAGTTTGACAATCTCATAAAACGGGACATCGGTGTGCTCCCTCCCAAACAACCAAACTACCAGACACATACTGAGCACGGTGCAGACGGTAAAACTAGAGAAGTCCGTGTGACCAAATTTCTCTTCTCAAGTTAATCCTTTGGTTTCCGGCCATTTCTGGCCCAGGACGGACGTCAAGACTAGCGTCAGGCAACGAGTCGCTATAAAGAACTACTTTTGAGTGCATCTGTATTATTGTATTAACAAGGTCACTGCATATAATCAAGATTATATCTGAAAATATTGATAAAAGCGAAACCTTGACCTTAAGTTTTTCCTTTTTTCCCAATATAAGTACATATGTATTTGTTATATAAATAATCTGCAAAATAGGAACCATTTACGACTTTTCACAGGTGGTGGCGCTGTGGTTCCATAAGTGGTTAATAGAACGCTTCGATCACGTAAAACGCTTGCATTCATAGTAACTGAGTAAAGCCATCAGAAGCAAGAAATGGATAATTGAAAGTTATTTTTCTTCTTTCTATGATGCTCAGAAACTGTGTGAGGGTGAATTTGACCAAGCCCTCTACTGTTTGGTGCAATTCATTAAAGTAATACCTACATTTTGTTCCAAGCTTCCCTCTTTACTTAGATTTTTGTTTTAATAATTCTTTAAAAGGCCCAGATCAATATGGCGTGTTTCTCGATTAACCTTCTTTAGGAACGACTAGTCTATGCAAACTTGAAATGTGACATCAGAAAACCATGGATATTAATAAATACATAGCAACGTTAGCAGCTATATAAATATATAACCAAAAGGGTCAACAAGCAATAGTTTGAAAAAAACCTTTATAGCATATTGGTAAAAAAAAAAAAAAAGAGATCAGCGACACCAGTAAAAGGGACATAATAAAACAGCCGAATTCATCTAAGGTCAACTTTGTCTGATGGAGTTGGAACCATATTTTCAGGGGAGGATCCAGCCATTTTCAAAAGGGGGGTTCCCAACCCAGAGTAAAGGGGGAGTTCCAACTATATGCTCCCATTCAAATGCATTGATCGTTCAAAAAAGGGGGGTTCCAACCCCCGGCACCCCACCCCCCTGGATCCGCCACTGATTTTCTGTATCTTAAATCAGAATTTGATGGTGTAACTGTTTTATGCTGCTATATATAGAACACATTTTTCAGCCACGGTTTCAAAAAGTACAACTATGTTCAATGCAACATGATAAGAAAAATTACAAACTTCATTGGTATATTTATACTTCTTGTAAATAGTAGGGCCTGGTTTGGGTGTCCCTTCATTTCTCAATGAATGCTTTCATTTCTAATGGATTCTTTTCTGTTCTATATGCTGCTTGTCCATTATTCTCTAATTTTTTTTCTTCCTTTTTTTCTCTTTATTCTTTATATTTTCTTGCCCATAGCCTATATTGTCAACCCTATCAACACCCTCTTTAACGCATTCTTTACCAATTAGTCGACAATGTTGGGTTGTGGGTGGCCATCTTGTGTCACATGGTGTCGTTGTAACATGTTCCCGCGTTGTAAAGTTGTACGTCATCAGTGAATGTTGAAATACTACCCACTTGTAAAACGATTGAAGATGTTAACTTGAATAATATTTTATAAATCTTCGTGAGATGAAGCACTTTCAATTACATTTACATCATCGAATTATTCTTTGATCGTGGGTACTTGAAAAATTGAACAATCAAACGTATAAAATACAACATGACTTTTACTGGGAAAAGAAAATGAATAGTACATTGGTTCTAAGTCTCATTGAAAATCAAATGTAACAGATGAACATCTGAAATGACCGACTTTATAAGAAATTACGGTGACCGTGTACACAAAGTTTGGGAATGAAACTAGTATTCTTTTACTTTTTCTGAATTTCGATAGAAATTAACATAATAATTTTTCTTCATTATAATAATAATAGATATTGAAATTGAGACACCAAACGAATCTAATCGAATTGGAGAAGATATTGATTGCCTGTTTAATTCGATATACTTTAATTTCATAATGCTGTAAATTTGGAACAAATCGAAAAAAAATCTTGTAGATTTTGATTCGGCACATTTCGGCAGAATACGGTACACTGCATTCGGCACGTCTCAGCATATTCCGGTAACATAGGATTATGCGGTGATGTGCCGAATGCAGACATCTTGTCATTAAAATAATGCCATGCTTTCGATTTTATTCTTGAATTTTTTATTTCACAAGAATCGGGTTGCGAATTGATTTAGTAAAAAGAGAAAGAAAGTATATATTTTGATAGTTATTCGTAACAAATCGGACAATACCGTATCATCGGAAGAGAAGCGGCGTCACCCGATGCTAGCCGATTGCTGTTATTTCTCAGTTGTTGAATTAACCGTATCAACTATAAAGATATGTGTTTTGGGGTTTAGTATTGTTCGATTGCTGTCTTATAGACGTGTGTCATAAATCTCATTTTATGCATATCCACTGTAAATTGATCTCGGTTAGAATGACAACTTTGTCACTTTTCTCCTTAACAATAAGTCAATTCAATTCTTACGAAATTTCAGCTGAAATCGAACCAACAAATGCCCTCTATTAAAGATGAACTGTTCAGTGTTGGTGTCAATTTATAGACCGACCATTATATAAGAAGATACAGTTGTTTACTTGTTTTCGTAAACATATTTAGTCATATCTGAATTACACATCCACTTCAAATTTAAAACAAATAAATCGATCCTTAAAATCGCTTTCAACAAAATTACAATATATGATTCAGTTCTCTATTTGTAGACAATCACTCAAAGTATAACACTTCAATCAATTTTCAAATGACAGTGGAATATCCACTTCAGACAAAGTAGCAAAAAAAAAAAACCCAAGACAAATTGACTCATATTAATAATCGTGGGAAAAGCTACAAAACTTTTTCTCAGTATAAGAGATGCCAATCTTATTAAATAATCTGTACACCTAAATAAATTTGTTCACGAAAAAAAATACTATCTGAGAAAAAAACAAGAGTGCACACGCTGAAATGTCTCGTAAAATGTAGTTGACCTATTGTGTATAGTTTCTACGAAACTAAGAAAAACTAAACATTGACCAATGGATCATTAAAAAAGATGAACCATGCCAGGCAAACATGAACACCTTACAATCAATATATGCATTAGATAAAGTTGACCTATCGCATATAGTATTAGTAAAAAAAAAACAAAATTCAAAAACTTAACTTTGTTCACTGAACCATGAAAAGTTAGGTCAAGGTCAGATGACACATGCCAGTTGGACATGTACACCTTACGATCATCCAATACACCAAATATAATAGACCTATTGCTTACAGTATATGAAAAACAGACAAAAACACATTAAATTAACTATATCCACTGAACCATTAAAATGAGGTCAAGATTAACTATAACCACTGAACCATTAAAATGAGGTCAAGATCAGACGACACCTGCCAGTTGGATATGTTCACATTACAATCCTTTCATACACCAAATTTACTAGACCTATTGATTATAGTATCTGAGATATGGACTTGAGCACCAACACTTAATTGTTCACTGTTCCATGAAATGAGATTGAGGTCAAGTGAAAACTGTTTGACGGACATGAGGACCTACACACATCCTAAATATAGTTATCCTATTTCTCATAATAAGAGAGAAATTAAGAATATTAAAAATTTTAACTTTTTTTCAAGTAGTTACTGATTCATGAAAATGAGGTCAAGGACAATTGACATGTGACAGACGAAAACTTCGTAACATAAGTCATCTATATACAACGTATGAAGCACATAGGTCTTTCATCTTCTAAAACACAAAGCTTAAATAAAAAGTTTGTTAACGCGTGGCCGCCGCCACCGTCGGATCACTATCCCTATGTCGAGCTTTCTGCGACAAAAATCGCAGGCGCGACAAAAACACTAACCCCTCTTGAAGTTAAAAGGTTGCTCCCTTATGTATCCATCAAAACAAATGTGTCGTTACACAGAACAATTAACGTAAATAAAAACACAAAAATCATATCAACCTCTGTCAATAACCTCGGTGTATATTAATGTTCAGGTTAATGAATCTTTGGATCTACCACATTTAAACCAGTTCTAATTTGAATGTATGAAATAATTATTGATCAACATTGAAAGTGTTATGTTGTATTTTGTATTAATAACCCGTTGTGAAACCATCTTTTCTATGCACTTCTCTCAAATTGTTTTTTTTTATTATTCATTGATGTTGAAGCCATTGTTTTCTATTTTCTATTCTTAAAGCCATTATCAAACTTATTGCATATGATTACAATAAAAGAAGCAATGACACTATAAAAGTCATTTTCTGGTTCATCATTCCGAAAGCCACTATGTTCTATTCAATATTTTTAGAGCCACTATTATCTATTCGTCATTCTGAAAGCCATTATTCTTTATCTACCATTCTCAAAGCTATTATCGCCGCGATATAGCCTTTTTGTGCTAATGCGTAAAGCGTAAAGAGTAAAGCAACCAACAATCAATCAAAGCTATTATTATATATTCACTAATCGTTAAGGCATTTTTCCTATAAGTTATTATTTTCTATTCATCATTATTGAAGTTATAATTTTCTATTCATCGTTATTGAAGTTATTATTTTCTATTCTTCATTATTGAAGCTATTATTTTCTATTCATCATTATTGAAGTTATAATTTTCTATTCATACATCATTATTGTCATTTGAAGTTATTATTTTCTATTCATCATTATTGAAGGTATTATTTTCTATTCATCATTATTGAAGTTACTATTAATTCACCATTATTAAAGTTACTATTAATTCATCATTATTGAAGTTATTTTTTTCTATCTATCATTATTTAACCCATTATTCTCAATTCATCATTCTTAAACGTCATTAACCAATTATTTTAAAGCATGTATTCTCTATTCACGAATGCCTACAAAAGCTTGAATAGTTCAGTTCCAACTGAACTTAAAATCGGACATAGTATACCAAATATTATATAGTATGGTCAATAACCGTGGTCACTGCAGTATCTTTGACTTTTCTGTCACTGGGGCAATAGGTTATACATATGAGATAGGACAGTATACAAGTAAACCATGATAGAGGGTCTCGATGGGGTACTTCTTTCTTATATTCCTTCAACTTTTAGGACATTTTTTCGTGGGGCATTCCGATGTATTGTTGCCGACGAGATTTCCACTTACGTAACTTTCGTGTTTGATTATCTATTCTCTTTCCTTTTAATACGCCCTATTTTTAATTTTCTTGGGTTAATTGCTCTTTACTTGTCTGTCCTTTATTATGTATTAGGCCCTTCCCCTTTGAAATAAGATATATCATACAAGATATTTCATATACTTTAGAAGATATCTTATAAACTTAATGAGATATCTTATATAACATTATAGATATCTTATATACTAGTAACATTAAAGATATCTTATATACTAGTAACATTAAAGATATCTTATATAATATATCTCCTATAATAAATATATAAGATATCTTATAAAAAAAATGAAATTATATTAGATATCTTATATATTAAAGGAGATATCTTATATATCAAAGGAGATATCTTATACATTATATAAGATAGCTTATATATTATAGGAGATAACTTGAAATTCGAATAAATAGTAAAACGGCTTGCCATACGGATCCGCCCCAAGTTGGGTATGATGTGCTACTCCTGAATTGCATATTATACATGTAGATAACGACATGTATATATTTACAAGTTTTGGACTGATTCTGTTTATCGGTTACAATGATCAAAAGACCAATGTTTACAAGGTCAATGTTTATAAGGTCAAGACTGTAAGTCTTCACTAGGCCAGTCTGATAACGTTTGTTATATATCTATATAATTTTTCGAGACCTTGAAATTGATTTATTTCCTGATAATATGAAGACGTGGGTTCGATATGAGGTCCTGGATTAGGGGTCTAACTCTGTATATGTTTGTTATATAACTGGGTTTTTTTGGGTTTTTTTAAGGCCATTATTGTCAATCTTTTTTATAACACACATGTCGGTGGAAGGGGGGGGGGGCAAGGGGGGTCCCAATAACAGCAAAACAGCAAATTGATTTGGCTCACAACAGATAACAAGGAATTAAAATGGACAAAAACAGATAACAGTAAATGAAATATTAAAATAATTCAGTCTTTGACAAATCAGTATTTCTTATTACGGATATAATCCTTTGTAATGCATTCCATTTTCTATGACTATGTTTTTAGTATTAATTTATCTATCTAGAATGTGTTTAAATTATTACTCAATATATTATAATATTTTTTATACGCTCGTTTACGGAACGTATTATGGTATACTGTTGTCCGTCTGTCGTCAACATGTCGGTATTAACTCAAAAACTCTTTAACCAATTTGCATTAAACTTTGGCAAATTGTTAATATCTATTGACGTGAGCTCCCTTTTTTTTCTTTTTTTTTTTTTTTTTAATAAATTTTAGATTTTAAGTTTCTGGGTAATGGGTTTTTTATTCAATAAAATTGGGTGTTTTTTTCAGTTTTCTGATAATATCTCAAAAAAGCTTTCACAAAGCAAGGAATTTTGGTGAATTGTTTATATCTATTAACATGAGGTCACTTTCAATTTTTATAAATTTTAGATTTTACGTTTCCGAGTTAACTGGTTTTATTAATTAAAAAGGGGGTATTTTCCAGTTTTCAGACATTAACACAAAAATGTTTTCAGCAGTTCTCATGAAACTTTGCTGAAATGTTTATATCTATTGTTGTAAACTCCCTTTCGATTTTTATTTATTTTAGATTTTATGTTATTGAGTTAAGGGATTTTATTCATTAGAAAAAGGTGGTATTTTCTAGTTTTCAAAAATAACTCAAAAATGCTTTCAGCAGTTCTCATGAAACGTTGGTGTATTGTTTATATATATTGACTGAAGCTCCCTTTGTTGCTAATAAAAAAAATGACCTAAAAGAGTGAATATTCCGACTTTTTCTAAATGACCATTTAATGAGGTGTGTGAATTTTTCTTAATAAGACTATGAGGCAAAGTGGTATATAGGATAGCAAAATCAAAAGCACCAATTATAAGCATGCAATTTATCAAGTACTTCGAACGAATTTTTACACTCCAAAAGCAATTTATTCCACTATTTTCAAAGGCCTTATTTGAACATTTTTTTAATCAGCTGAGGTATTTGATTGTTCCAAGTGTACTAGTAAGTAGAATACATAGTTTAGTAGGGAAACAATGGCTTGAAACAAAAGAAATCTTTGTTTGTAATGAGTTATGTGCAGCTTCGGACCCAAGTACATGGTTGGAACTTTCTTGTACAATGCATTTGGTTCTGCTTTGAAAAGAATCAGAGCTGAGTCTATGTACCATATTATATAAAAGGTTAACTGGTTGTTAGGACCTAGTCCTTAATTGAGATCCTTGTCAGATATTCCTGGCCATATGTTTTCCTTTTTGTCATATTAAGAATTATTTTTAATTTAATATCTTCGTACCGGAAACAAGGAACATTATTCTCATACAAAAAAATAAGATAATTCTAAATACACATTCATAAAAAAATGGAATTTATTACAAAGGATAATCATAAGATATACTTGAATTGTCCTGGACCTCACTTCTGTGATGGGTAAATGTTAATGGAATCCTTCTCTGAATACGGGACAAACATATTAGTAGTAGTAGACCCCAATGTCCAATGATCTTCAATTTCTACCGAATATTGGCTGTCAAAAAAAAAATGCTAACATTCCAATTTTCAATAACAATTAACAGCAAATACATTATCACAATAACAGATAACAAAAAAACTAATAGCCCAATAACAGCTAACAAAGAATAAGACAATAACAGCTAACAGCAAATATATTTTCAAAATAACAGATAACAAAGAATTAAATTGACCCATAACAGCATAACAGTTAAACCCCTTGCCCCCCTCGTGGATGTCTCCGGGCACTCCAGCTTCCTCCGCTAATAAAAACTTGCCGCCATAATATAGCCCAAAAGTGGCGTTAAAACATCAACAATCAAATCGGTTTTTTAACACCCAATTTGTTTCATCTATCAGTCCCAATTTTCTCTATTCTCTTTATATGCCTGTACAGTGTTCTCTCTATTTTGTAAACACACGCAGCCACGCTGGATCTGGATTTGGGGAGGGTCTTCATTTTTCGTTTTGGTTTGTATTCTTTAACTTCCCAGCCATTTTGTTCTGTATACTTTTAATATTTTGCCTATCACTCGCAATACTTATCACCCAATTATTGGCTATTCCCCCCATTTTTTTCCTTGATTTTGCACATTTCGTCATTTTTCTCGATTCTGCGTACCCCATTGTATATTTAGAATGGTATTGATCTGATCTATATATCTGTCTTGATATAAGAACAGCTAGCGTTATTACGAGGACACATGAATTAAGATAAAGTTTACTAGTAAATCAATCTGAAAGCTTTTACCGATATTAATACGAAGGACATGAGTACTGTAAACTGTAGAAGGACCTAGTTCTAGTGTTCTAAGGGAGCTACCATTTGATTTTTATTGGGGGGGGGGGGGGGGGCTAGGATGAAATTTGAAAAAAATAGGCAGGATAGGAGTTTTGAGTAAAAAAAAAAGGCAGGATGAGCATCTTGGCAAAAAAAAAAGGCAGGATGACAATTTGGGTAAAAAAAGTCAGGATAAACAATTAAAAAAAAGGCAGGATCGAATAGAGTAAAAAATAAAAAGGCAGGACAGAGATTACAACTCAAAAAAAAAGCAGGACAAAATTTTTCATCCTAGCCCCCCCCCCCCCCCCCCCCCATAAAAATCAAATGGTAGCTCCCTAAACGTTTAGTTGCAGTTCAATTATTCAATACTTTTATCTTAGCAAGCGAATTGTTCCGAGTAGAGATCCTGCAGGTTAAGCTGTAGAAAGACCTAGAAGCGTTCCGTTAAAATAATATTACAAAAGTAGTTGCAGTTCGAATGTCAAATACTTATATTTTAGTATAAATATCTGTTCAATACAATATATAGATATAAGATTTGGTAAGAGTGCCAATGAGACAGTCACAACTCTCAATCCAAGTCACAATTTGTAAAAGTAAACCATTATTGGTCTTCAACCTGGAGCCTTGGCTCACACCTAACAGTAAGCTATAAAGGGCTCCAAAAAATGACTAGTGTAAAACCATTTAAACGGGAAAACCAACGGTCTAGTCTAGATATTAAAAACGAGAAACATTTATGAACCACATCAACAAACGACAACCACTGAACATCATATCTGAAGGTTCCCGATTTGGGACTTGTCTTAATTTGGCATTAAGTTTCTCGCACACGTGGAGGGTGTCTCAACTGTAAAATTACTTTCTCTCATTTTCGAGCATAAACATTTCCGATGAGGAGTATATTCATAAGTGTCGGTAAACACCAACGAATCAATAAATGCATTAAAATTTATATATTATGTTTGACTCAGTATTAAGTATATTGTTATAAAGATATTTTTGCTATCTGCCTATGGCACATTGGAGGCCTTTAGTGAACGTTTCCGGAGTTGGCTTTTGGCATAATGAAGACTGTCTGACTGGCATGCAGACTTAGCAAAGTAGGCACATACCAAATTATATGTGTGAAGAAGAATATAAAAAATCTACTTTTTTCAAAGATGTATGAAAATTGAAAATGAAGTTAAAGACAATGAACATTGGACAGCCGGAAACTTCATAATATAAGGGAGCTACCATTTGATTTTTAGGGGGGGGGGGCGAGGATGATCAATTTTGTCCTGCATTTTTTTTTAGTTGTAATCTCGGTCATGCCTTTTTATTTTTCACTCTATTCGGTCCTGCATTTTTTTTATTAGTTTATCCTAACTTTTTTTTACATAATTTGTTATCCTGCCTTTTTTTTACCAAGTTGCTCATCCTGTTTTTTTTTACTCAAAACTCGTGTCCTGCATCTTTTTTCAAATTTCATCCTAGCCCTCCCTCCCCCTAAAAATCAAATGGTAGCTCCCTAAGGCATCTATAATATACAAAGTAAAGAGGATCCAGGTCTTCTACCTTCTAAATATTAAAATTTTAAGAAACCTATCATTATGCTTTCTACACCAGAAACAGAAGGCTCAACAAACATGTTGCTCCCTGATACGGATCTAAATCTCTAAATGTCTTAAATCTAACAAACAAGACACAAATACTGCCTAATAAACAAATATAATACTAGTATATCCAATGCTGGTTGCTGCCAGACAAAAATTATGACACTGTACTGTGGCAAATCATAAGCATGTCTGTTCAAAATTTTAATGAAAAAAATGCCATTTTCCTGTCTTTACTCAATATGCTTTTTTTCATAATAAATAGTAAATAAATACATGTAATAACATCATTACAAGGCTTACATTGTGCCAGTAACATTACAATCAGTTCATAATATCTAATTTAAGCCTATATTTAATAGTCTAACAGTGGCGGATCCAGCCATTTAAAAAAAAGGGGGGGGGGGGGGGGTTCCAACTATATGATACCATTCAAATGCATTGATCGTCCAAAAAACAGGGGGATTCCAACCCCCAGAACCCCCCCCCCCCCCCCTTTTGGATCCGCCACTGTCTAAGAATATTTAAAAAAAAATATGAATCAGATGAATCAGATAAATCCCAAAATAAGCTAACAGATGTATTGCTATTCATTTGTGTATAAGGTCAAGATTAATTATGCCATACAGCTCACATTTACATTTGTTTTTAAACCACAAAAAATAGCCTTACCTAATAAAATATTCCAGTCATAAAATTTATGAACAAAACATTTTAATTCAAAACATCTACATATTGGACTGTGACTGAGGACATACAATGCTTAAAATAGGTATTTTACAAATTTTATAAATACAGCCTTCCTAAAGTTTTTAAAGCTTAAAGATTTTGAAAGCTAAAACAAATTAGTAAAATATCTTTCTAATATTTCAATACTGATATTTGACAGAACCAAGTGTTTAAACTTATTTAACTTATAACTTAATTTCAAGAGACCATTAAGGACATTATCTAGTCTCCGTTACAAACATAATTATTGATATAAGACCACCCATCTACAAGCTGGGACTAGAACTTTTTAATCTTTTACAACATGTTTAAAAATACCATTGAAAGCCAACTTTCTAATTAAAAGTAATTGTGTTTTCACAATTTGGTTCATTTAGTAATTTTAGACAATAAATGTGACCGAAGAAGCCAAGTATGTTTTTTTTTTTACAAAAACAATTAAATTCCAGTAATTCTTTTTTTTTTTTAAGTAATAAATTTATTTAAATTTTCATTAAAATCTCAGTATAATATTGTAGGTCTATTTAAAGCTGTCACCATTGCAAGAAAATAATTTTCATCTAAAAAAAATCTTTCCCAAATAGGATTAAAAAAATCTTTAAAATACTAATAGATACATGCACTAATTGTTTCAATTTAATTTTGGTATCTATTGTCTGAAATTTAAGTGAGGATCTGGATAGAATTTTCTGAATTCAATAGAGAAAATGGATTACTACTGCAAAATAAGGGTCAACATTACAAAGAATAGACAAAGTAGTCAGAAATATTAAAATAAAGAGAATAAAAGTTTGCTGAAATATAAAGAATAGAGAAAAAAAATTAAAAAGAAAAGAGTAAAATGTCCTAAAAAGATTAAAAAGAAAGGAATGACATGAATATAAAGGAACCCCATCCAGACCCTCATCTAACATACATTGTAATACTAAATCAACATGATTGCTTCATTTAAAAACATAGTAACTAGTCACCATGGTAACACATAAGAAACTATGTCACAATCTCATTTGCTCGATGTATGGCAGTGTTCTGGTTGAATTCCGAACTTGAGTATATTGTATAAATCTTGCACAAGAAAAACTCGCACCTAACCATGATTCATCACAATCACTATCACATTCATCATCAGATTCGTGTATACAATGTTCTGATTTTTCAATCTCTATTGATGGCAGCATAGTTAATGAACCTAATTCTAATTGATTACTTTTGTCAATACTTAATTCTGATTGGTTAATTTTGGCAGCACTAGATTCTAATTGGTTAACTTTGGCAACACTAGATTCTAATTGGTTACTTGTTTTAACACAAGATTTTGATTGGTTACTTCTTTTTACACAAGGTTCTAATTGGTTACTTTTGTCAACACAAGATTCTGATTGGTTAATTATATCAATACAAGGTTCTGTCTGGTTCCATTCATCAAATACAATTAATTCAGCATGGTTATTTTTTTCTGTAATCTCACTGTGAACAAATGACAAAGAATCTCTATTTTGAGAGATATTCTTTAGATAAGGTATGTTTGGAGTCTCAATCAATTCTGAACAAGACGTTTGAGAAATCAGCACAAATGTTTTATCTTGGCAAGTTTCAGATTCAGTACATTTATCTAGGATCATGTTTCCTGTGCTACATTCTGATTGGTTACTTTTATCAGCAGTACTAAATTCTGATTGGCCAATTTCTTCAACTTTACAAGAAACTGATTGATGATTTTTCTCAAAATTAGATTCTGATTGGTTATTTTCATCAACAACACAAGTACTAGTTCCTGATTTGCCACTTTCTTCAACAATACTAGATACTGATTGGTTTATCTGGTCAATTCTAGATTTTGATTGGTTGTTTTTGCTATCAACAATAGATTCTACATAATTTTTCTCATTTGTCTGGCTGTGGAATAATGCTTTCCAGCGTTTTTTTGGAGTCATTTTCTCAGCACTTTGTACACAAACAGCAGGTGTTTCATTCAAATCTATCACTTTTTCAGGAGTCTTAAAACAAAGTACTTCATTTGGAGGAAAATCTTGAACACTTTTTACAGAACTTATTTTCAGTTTCTTTCTAGACTTATTTGCAAATAAATCCACTCTTTTATTCTTGTGGTTGTCAGTTTGCTGTTTAGGCAAGGAAAAGTCAGTCTTCGACCTATCCCATGATGCACTTTCAATAGTTTTCTTACTTTCACAAATTTCATCACCATTTTTTCTATTTATAGCAGCAGTTGGAACGCATAAATTCTTAACTTCTTTTTTTCTTCCTGGCTTTGTCACCCTGGCCATTCTTTCCTTCCCTGACATATTATTAAACAAATTTACTTTCAACTTATCTTTCTCTGTTTTTTCATTATTTCCTCCTTTCTTCTCATTGTCTTTCGTTTCTTTCCTTGAAATTTTTACGCTCCCATTATTTCCTTCCAAAGTTATTGTCATTTTCGTTTTGTTTTCATCAGCAGGGTTTGTAGCCGTCTGTTGTTTTCCTTCTTTTTTATTTTCGTCAAAACTTAACTTCTTCTTCAGACTTTTGGTCGTGTTACTAACTTTTTTGTCCAGTACACCTGCACTACAGCAGTCCATAACACAACTGATTTTGCATGTCAATTTTCTAGGACTTTTTCTTGTGCTTATTTTGCCTTTAGACGAAGACATTGCTTTTAGTGGACTAACTGTTTTTCTAGGAATTTTTCTTGTGCTGATTTTGTCTTTAGACGAAGATATTGCTTTTAGAGGCTTAACTGTTTTTCTAGGACTTTTTCTTGGGCTGATTTCATCTTTAGATAAACAGACAACTTTCAAATTACTAACTGTTTTTCTAGGACTATTACTTCGATTGATTTCGCCTTTAGACGAAAAGATTGCTTTTAGTGGACTAACTTTTTTCCTTGGACTCTCTCTTGTGATCATTTCATCTTTAGACATACAGACATCTTGTGAACAACTTACAGCTTTTTGAGGACTTTTTCTAGAGCTGATTTCCTCTTTAGACAAACAAATTACTTCTGAAGGACTAACATTTTTTCTTGGACTCTTTCTTGGGCTGACTACCTCTTTAGACAAACAGACTACTTTTGAAGGGGTAACAGTTTTCTTTGGACCCTTTTTTAAGCTGATATGCTCTTTATTCAAACAAATCAATTTTGAAGCACCAGCACTTTGTTGAGCAATTTTTCTTGGACTATTGCTTCCAGTTCCTGTTAAAATCGATTTTGCAAGACTTTTTCTTGGACTTTTACGTATACTAATTAGACAGCTATCAGATGTTTTAGTTTTAGATGATTTTAAAGCACTTTGTTTCTGAGTAACCTTCTTTTGACTCTGAACACAGTTATTTTTTTCCTTACAGTGTGTTAGATTTTCAGTTTTCTCAAGACTTTTTACAAAGCGTTTTCTTGGACTTGTTCTCGTTTGTATATGGCTCTCTTGTTCGAATTCTTTCAACTTTTTGTTGCAGATCCTTAATTTATCATTTATTTCTACTAATTTTTTACTGCTGAGTTTACGGTCTTTTTGCCTTTGCTCTTCATTATCCTTTTTCATATCATTTATTTTACTATTGCATATTTTCCTACATTTTTCCATTGAACTTCCATCATGGAGATCACTCAATTCTGTTTTTCTTTTCCTGCAACTTTGAGATTGTAAAATACCATGATCTTTTATTAATCTATCACTATTTTGCTCCTTCTTTTTTGTATCTTTCAAACCAGTTTTAAAACTTTTATCTTTGTTCATATTTTTATCAATTGCCATAGATTTTTTCTGAGACTTGCAAACTTTGTCTTTTGCACTGCATTTTAGAAGTCTTTTTTGGCACTTCATGCGTTCCATATTTTCAAGATATGAACACAATCTAGAACACTTTAACAACAGAGTTTTATGATCTATCTTCTTTCTATGTAGGAGTTCTCCCCCTTGATCAGATAGATCAGAATCATCGGTGCTTGTAGTATCATAACAATCTTTAAACTGGTTCTTATTTTTAGGTAATTTCATAATTTCAGCATAGACATTACAATTTGCATCCGATTCTGAATTTTTAAGTTTGTAAAAGTTTTTAAATAGATTCTTAGCTATAGATGATTTGTTTTTTGTCTTTTTGCTTAACTCAGCAAATATTGGCTCAGGATTATCTCCCCTCTTCAGTTTTTGTAAACACTCAACATTATCTCCCTTTTTCTGCTTTAATTTTTGTAAACATTCAAAAGTGTCTCCCTTTTCATCAATCAATGTGATTTGTTCCAGATCATCATTTACTGTCTGCATAGCAACCTGACTAATATCGTCTCCAAATATTTTTCTTTCATAATTTTTGAACAATTGTTGATTTTTTGATTTTTCAGTTGAACTAAAATTTGACAAACTCGCATCATGATCCAATGTTTCATCTCTTAAAATGCTGTCTTCATAATGTAATTGTCTATATCGTATAAAAGCCTCCTTGTGACTTTGATCTACAATCTGTGTCATCCTGGGGCTTTGTTCAATACTTCCATCTGTGAATATGTCAGTCTCTGTATGATAACAATTTTCATCATTCTCAAAATCGTTGCCTTGCATGTTTTCAACCTCACATAAATCTGATAAAGGTCTTTCAAGGTTTTGTGTATCCGTTGTTTTTTCTTCATTTGTATTTTTATCTCTACTGCACCCTGTGAAATTTTGTGCAATTTTCCTATTTTCTTGCATCTTACTGTCAAGCTCAGAACATACTAATGTTGGCAAGTTTGGTGTGTCATTATTCTGTTCAATTTCACCATCTTCATTGAGCTCACATGATAATAATGCATCTTGATTATTAATAGAGTTTTGAATCACTTCATCAGAATCATGATTATTGTTTAAAATCACAGCTTTTTCTTCCAAATCACAAACATGATTTCTATGAGTAGAATTTAACTTTTCTGAATCAACAGACTGAGTCTTCCAACTTTTGTATCGCTTCATGTTGTCATAGTAACTAGATGTTCTTGAGCAAAATGAATCATTTAAAATATGATCTTTGTGGTTCTGAATAGTTTTGATTTCTTCTGTCTGTCTGTCATTGTTTAACCAAATTCCACAGTATTTTGTTGTGTTTCGAAATGAAAGATCATCTAAATATGGCGGACTCCTAACAACTGATGACTCTCCATTTTTATCAGAAACCATAATGTCACCATCATTTTGACTTTTTTTACCTTCCAGATCATTGCTTTCTTGGCAATGTTTATTTTTGCAGATTTGTTCTATTTGTTTGACAAATTCCACCATTCTAGTACATGGAGATCCTTTTGTTTCAGTTTGATTGCACATAATTCTTACATTATCTCCCCTTTTTGTACACTTTTCAGTCACTGGACAACTTATTTCCTTTTGTTCAGCATCACAACCTAATTGATCCCCATTACAATGGTCAGACCTTACAAATATTCTTCGCTTGCAAGGAGTTCTATTTGACAAAGAGTTGCTTCCCTTCTTTGGACTTTCCTGCATTGAAAAAGAATTACTTCCCTTTTTTTGACTTGCATGAACTGCTAAAGAGTTACTTCCCTTCAATGGACTTGATTGTGCTGATAAAGAGTTAATTCCCTTCATTGGACTTGCTTCTGTTGTTAAGGAGTTATTTCCCTTCATTGGACTTGCTTCTGTTGTCAAGGAGTTAATTCCCTTCATTGGACTTGCTTCTGTTGTCAAGGAGTTATTTCCCTTCATTGGACTTGATTGTGCAGATAAACAGTTAACTTCTTTCATTGGACTTGGCTGGACTAATACAGAGTTACTTCCCTTCATTGGACTTGCCTGTGCTGATAACAAGTTACTTCCCTTCATTGGACTTTCCTTAATTTGACATGTCTGCGCTGTAAGTGAATTACTTCCTTTAATTGGACTTGCCTGAGATGATACAAAATTTCTTCCCTTCAATTGACTTTCCAGTGCTGATAATGAGTTCCTTCCCTTTATTGGACTTGCAGCCTTTTTTGAAAAAGAGTAACTTCCCTTTTTTGGACTTATCTGTGCTGATAATTTCTTCAGTGCCATTAATGCGCCTTTCTCAAGTTCTTCTATACTTATATATTCTGATTCTCTTCCCATTTCAGTTCCATCAGCAATTTCAATTCCCTGACACAAATCACCATTGAAAGTTTTTACCTCATTACCAGTTATTCTTTGATTACAAGTATTATCAAAGGCTTGGGCATGAATTTCTGCTGTTACTGTTAAAGTATTCTTACACAAGTTAGAACTTTTGGAAGACTTTTCCATAGCAGCATTCATTTGTAAACCTGACTGAATATTTCCAGGCGTATTACTCTGCTTATCAACTATTATGTTTCTTTTGTCAACACAAGATTCTGATTGGTTACTTTTTTCAATACAAGATTTTGATTGGTTACTTTTTGAATTATGGGAAACATTCTCACTCCTGTCCTCCACCATATTACTTTCAGATCCTTTGTTTTCATTGATTAGATTTTCTATACTGTTCTTACTTTTTGTACTCTTCGGTTGAACATTTTTAGTTTTGACTGTGTTACTAAAATTAGAATTTGTGGAACCCCTGAAATCTCCTATAGTGCTAATGTTTTTATTGCCTTCATTACTCTTACAAACAGATTCAGTAGATACCACCAAACCAACATCTGTTTCTGACAAAATGTTGTAACTGAAAAGAGCAGTTGTAATTGGCTGAGAATTTTCGTCTCTATCAGATTTAGAATTTGCACTATTGTTTTTGTTCTGTTGAACAAAATTCTGCAAAATATTTGAAAGAATTGCTCCATTTTTGGGATCGGAAAAGGTGTTAACAAGATTTGCATTAATTGATACAGAAGTTGATCCATTGGTTGAAGCTAATGGCATGGCAAGTGATGATGAAATGTCTTCAGAACATTGTCCAATAGTTTTTGTTGAAAGTTCATTACAATTTTCATTGGAAATATCCCCACCATGATTGTTAATTTGATTTGTAAAATTTTCTGGAATTAAATACGGGTAACAAAATGTCTTCCGTGGTGAATATCGTCTGCCATTGTTGATACATCTTCTATGCACCCGAGAGTGTTGCTTTAACCTTAGACTATTCTCAAATTTCACCCCACAAATAGCACATTCTACTTTTTGATTTTGAGGAGAGTTATTTCCCTTCATCTGACCAGTTTCAACTTCCTGTAAAACAGTTTCAGAGTCAAAAGGCAGTGTTTGTGATAGAGGTACTTTACTGTCTTCAAAATCATGTGTTTTTGGTACCTTTTTTCTACTTTGTCTTTGTTTAGGTTTTGGGTTTCCAACTAAACCTCTAAATGTTTCTTGATCAATCGTAACAATCGATGAGTTCGTTTCACCAGGTATGTACAGTAAAGGAACGCTACTGACTTTTCTTTTCGGTTTTGTCCTTTTATTTAAGTGCTGTAGCATCATTTTATCCAACGCGTGGTTGTGACCCGGTCTTCGTAAATCTTCGACTAAATTTTCCTTCTTCTTACTTTTATTTTTATTATTTACCAGTAAATCAAACTGTTGGAAAATACTTGGAATGTCTTCACTGTTTTCACTGAAACTTGTTATTTCTTCCAATTCATGGAACATGTCGGCCATTTTACTTCTGCTCCCTACAAAAATTCAAGAAAATACATGTTTTACTACACCAATTAAAAAACTCCAAATTCTCTTGAATTTCATACCTCTTTCCTTAATTAATTTTTTTTTTACAAAATACAAGTTTAGAAATACTGTACATAAATTTATTTTCATCAATACCAATTTTCATGGATTAAGGAAAGTTCAAATCCTATGTATTTGTGATTTCATAGATTTTACAAATTGTGTATACATACACGTTTATAGGAAATATAAAGTTAAACTTGAATCAGCAAACTAGTCATGATGTCATCTTTTTTTTTTAAATTCTTGAATTTATGTTTATATATTTTTAATAACCATTAATAATTTTACAAATTATCTCACAATCTATGGTTAGAAATTAAAGATGAATTATTTTCCTGCATGTAGTTACTTTTTTTACTTGCAAATATTTGTTTGTGATATAAAATAAATAGGGTGTGGTTTCAAAGATTGCCAATGAGATAATATTTTCAAATCTCCACCAGAGACAAAATGACAAAGAAGATGTGATGCAAACATTTAGTTCTTATCTCAACACTTTTTACATGTATATTCAAAAAATGTTTAACCAGGATTTTCTTGCGGTGTTGAAGACCCATTGGTGGCCTAAGGGCTCTTTTCTGCTCTTTGTTTGATTTTGTTTTTGTTTTTATCTCTTTGACACATTCCCTGTTTGCATTCTCAATTTTATTTATAAGTCAATTGACCTGTTTTTAATCACAAGAAATTTTTTTATTCCTAATCAGTATTATTTCTGGGTCATCTTTTTTGATCTACAACTTTACCTGTCAAAGGGAGACAACTAGAACTATATTTATTATTCATGCAGATTAAAGACAAGTTTCTGATTCTCTTTCAACTTTTAATATTCAATCTTTTGCTACCTGGCCTAAGTCAGTAGCCAATAATTTAGTTGTGGTCATTGTTTGCTGTCTGTCACATTTGTTTTTTTGTTGTTTATAGCACTTTTAACTAACAATTATAAGTAAGTTTAATTTGAGACCATTTTAATTCTTATTTGTAAATATATGCAGATGTTACTTAACGTTTTCTTACAACCCAGCAGCACATATGAATTATTATATATTTGTTTTAAACTTTATGATGACAATCCTATGAATTAATTATGATATTTTTTATTTAGTGATTATTATAAACAAATTTAGTCATCTGTATATATAATTAAATATTTCCTTATGTTTTAAGGTGTATATAGTTGCTAAAATTATACCCTTTGGGTAGTGCTCCACAATTAATGGAGGAATATACAAGAAACTGAACTGAATTATATACACTGTACTTGAGCATAACTCACGCCCTTGGTGTTCTTTTTTTAAATTTATTCACATTTTTCTTTGTTAGAAGCCTTTTATAGCTTACTACCCGGTATATATGATATGGGTTTTGTTCAATTTTATGTTAAGGTGGACTTGAAATCTTTTGACAGCTTTCAAAGTGCTAATTTTTAACCTTTTCAGCTGGTCCTAATCACTACTTTACTTCAAAATTTACGACCCACATTTTTTTACAGTGTCATTTCACCCCCCTACTTGCTATAAGAGGCATAAAACATAAAAATAAATCTGGAAGGGGTATAAAAAAAATTGGCAAGTAACACACTGTCCATACTAAGGACTATATTTGTGGACAATGAAAATCAAAGGACGATAACTGTACTCAGATCATGTATATGTATGTGACATTGATCTATATTTTAATTAAAGTGCTGCTACTAGATTTTCCAAGATGATTCTAATCAAAACTACAAAATACCTTTGACCACTATAGTTTATTTTTCCAAACACTTGCATAATCCTCAGACTTTCATCCATTTCTATAAAATAAAAGCATGAAAATGTAAAAAATATTGGAGATGCCGTTTGTATAAATGTATATTTAAGTTATAATTAATTGACACTATGAATTGTCCACAACAAGTGAAATTCAGAATCATGTGTGTGTGAAATAAATATAGAAAAATTACATATTTTCTTAAAATATTAAATTTATTTGTTGAAGATTTTTATATGTGCAAGTGGCTTTTCCCTTTTTAAGACAAGTACAAATAGAATTTGTATTTTAAGACTATATAAAAAAGAAGATGTGGTATGATTGCCAATGAGACAACTGTCCACAAGAGACCAAAATGACACAGACATTTAAGACAATGTAAAACAATTCAAGAAAACTAACGACCTTATTTATATAAAAAAATGATCAAAAAACAAATATGTAACACATAAACAAACGACAACCACTGAATTACAGGCTCCTGATTTGTGACAGGCACAACATAAATAATGTTAGAATTTTTAACGCAAATGCTTGTTTCTGTCCCGGCTGAAGTTATTAACACTACAGAATTTCTACAGGCCCAATGGGCACGTACAAATTGAGATTTACAGGCCCGACAATGATTTTACACGCCTCGGGCTTCGTACTACCGCCCACATTCGAAGACTGCTGCATTACAGGCTCCTGACTTGGGGACAGGCACAACATAAATAATGTGGCGGGGTTAAACATGTAAGCGGGATCCCAACCCTCTCCCTAACCTTGAATAGTGGTATAATAGTATGTATTGTTGTTCACTTTATTCTGCAGCTCCCTAGATGTTAACAATTTAGGATTCAAGCAAAGTAAAATTATGTTGTTATGTTTCATACTATTTATAATAATATAATTATTGGTGATCATAAGTGTTCAAAGTGATTTCCCTAGGTACTATCAGGGATGATTCTAGGTGTTCAATATATAAGATATCTCCTTTAATATATAAAATATCTTATATAATTTAAAAGATATCTTATTTAGTTTATAAGATATCTTATATCATTGATAAGATATCCCATATAGTAATATAAGATATCTTATAAACAAAATTATTTAAGATATCTTATAAACTATATAAGATATCTAATAAACATTATAAGATATATGATAAACGAAATAAGATATCTGATAAACAATATAAGATATCATATAAACTATAAAAGATATTTTGTAATGTAACTATATAAGATATCTTATAAAATTTATGAGATATCTTGAAGTTTAAATAAATAGCAAAACAACTAGTCATACAGCTTACATAAACCATTGGGTATCTTTTTCAACAAGTCAGCTTAATAAATTTACCTTGCTTTAAATGGATTTCAAACTGAACTGGAAAATGTTGAATTCAGAAAAGCAATTACAAAAGTATTTACTTAATTGATATGATATTTAAAGCAATTGAACCAGAGAACTCTATAATTATTTGGATCATTTTCATAACTTTTGAAACAGTTTCATAAAGATGACATCCTATTTCATGAATGGTCTATCATCAACATTTTTTTCAAAAATCTCAAACTTTTGTCTTTTGAGGAAATAGACCAAAATATAAAATAGTTCCGTTTACAATACATCTTTTCATCAAATTACATAACCGGCTCTGCTGGGTGATCTGCTTTTACCAGATCCGCACACATTAAAATTTATTCAACAATGTTAATAAAATGCGAACGTAGTCATGGTAGTCGGCATTCTTATCTTAATTTTAAAACGTTTTGAAGACAAACTTTGAAAAGTTATAGTTGCCTAAATCGGTGACCATGGTGACAGAAACTCTCCCATAAATATCGATTTTTATTTTTATTTTAATTTTCTGAATTGGGAATTTATATTCCCAAACATTTTTTGGGGGCTGCTGGCTGATTGTAGGGCCTAAACTGTATAGTGGAATCATCCCTGAACCTGTATGTTTTAATGAGACAGCCCTCAGATGTCTTTAAAAAAACTAAATTAGGACTACTCAGTACTGCGAAACAATTACTATGGCACAATTACTACAACACAATTACTGTGACACAATTACTAATTACAATGCACATGTACAACCTTACCTGTTATTATAGACATCAAACATTGGTGTCTTGTTTTATTATTTCTCCATGATCAAAATCTGTATGTACATTGTAGCTCTTTTATCTAAAGAAGAAATTATACAAATGTATTATATATACAAAAGAGTAAGACCAACATGTTTTTTTGTATAATTGTTTTGTACATAAATCAGGCAATTAATTTTCTCAATTGAATAGTTTTACATAAATTGTTATTTTGTGGCCTTTTAAAGCTAACTATGTGGTATGGGCTTTGCTAATTGTTGAAGGCCTATGGTGACTTATAGTTGTTAATTTCTGTGTCATTTTGGTCTCTTGTAGAGAGATGTCTCATTGGCAATTATACCACATCTTCTTTTTTTATAACATGCATAATGTTATATGAATATCATCCCTGCTTTGTACTAGACCGACATGCAGAGCTGGATGTTAAACATGCTACATTACAATACACCTTATCGCTATTAGTCCACCATTATTGACATCACACAGGTTTCAGTAGAATTGTGACGTCATAATACAAAATACCAGACTCCACAATGGAAAAGTGATTGTTGTATGACGTCAATAGTTCAAGCGGCACATACTTTCGGGTCAGCCGGACATGATGTAAAATGATGTACAATGTACCAGTAGTTCACAAGAAACTTTTACCCAGACATATAATTCTGCATCTGAGTCGACCAGCCTTTGCATTAAGTAATCATTCCATAAGACACTTATAGCCAGAATGCTATATGTTAGGTGAAAAACCAATAAATTACGGATACAAGTTAAATCAGCACCTAAAGAAAAAGTCAAATCTGCACCTGGTTAAATCGGCATCTTGTCAAATCGGCATCCTTTTTATCACTATGTTTTATAGTTAAATCTGCATCCGATAATAATAAATAACTGATGGCACTTCCCTTCTTGCCGCCAGAGCACATCACTGTAACTTTCCTCCAGTTAGATGCCAGAGCACCACAGGCCATACATGTAGTTCCCGTAAATGAACTACATGTATGTTTACTCCACCTGGATAGACAGCACTATCTTCCAGATCCACCATTGGAGTGTATTCATGTCAGCCATCAGAACCAACAATGATGTTGAAGGGTGGCACAACCGCTTTTACACCAATGTTGCTACCAGAGGACCTGTACTGTTCTACCAGATGGTCACTGAACTTTTTGCAGAGGCAGGTGACATCCCCCTTCAACTGAAACTTGTCACTGAGGGTAAACTACAGCACTACCAATGCAAGAAGAGTCAACAAGTGCAAGGCTTTCAGCCTGTATATGTAGATGGCAATAGCTTTTTGTTTTAACCTGTTATGAACCTTTTCAAGGTGTTGTTAACTGTTTTCTGAGATCAATTTAAGCTGATAACTGTTTTCAACTCACTTTGTTAACTGTTATCAGCATTTTTGTCAACTGTTTTTGCCAAAAACGAGGTGTTAAGGACCCCTTATTGCCCCCCCCTTCCATTTTTGTATATGGAATGACTATTGTGAACGTACAACACCCAGAAAGCAACCGTCTACACGAATGTGCTGCCATTTATGGTCCACCGGCAAAGTAACAGTCTCATTTATTGACATAGTGCTTGCTATAATATGTAACGTTTAAATGTTTGTCTTTGATATAAATTGATACTGCTGTAACATAATTTAGATAACACCTTCATTTTAATGAGGCCAAATAAAAAAGTATGTGTGGTTCCAGTTACATTTGAAAAAAAGTTAGGGTAGGTAGGTAGGGAATTGTTTTTATTTTATGTTTTTGTATTACATTGAGTCTATGGGAGCAACATTCTGACTTTAACAGTGCTTAATGAAAAATGACAATAAAATCTTTAGGGTAGGCTATTTTTAAGCCGAAAAAGTAGGGACGGCAGGGTTACTGGAACCACACATATATTTTTATTTGGCCTGAAAAAAATAGGCATATTCCACATATTTTACATGGGCGTCGAAATGACTACATTAGGTGCTGATTTGACCAGGTGCTGATTTGACTAGAATTCTAAATTATGAAAGTACAAAATGTAACAATACAGTTATGTTTCAACTTATATAGCCATTGACATGTACATAAGCTTATTCTTTTTAGGATTCCGTGTCTAGAAGACACCTAGGGAGTAATTACACATGCTTTAAGTATATTAATATATATATATTTTTGAATATTTGAAAAAAATAAAAGTAGTTTGTACATGTGTAGCTGTGACTGTGACAAGTTTTTTTACCATTTTTTTTATGCTGTTAGTTTTTTGTTTTGATATACAGGAATGTCGTCTTAAAACTTGATGTGTTGTTTTATTTTCACTGTGCTTGATGTATCTCTCGAGCATTTCAATTTAAATCTTGACAAACCAAAACATTGTTGACGCTTTTTTTCTTCTTCTGGTTTAAAAGTGTGTAACTGGGATCCAGTTTTTAAAAGTACTATCTAAAACAAGTCATGTTTTAACCGCAACAATACGGATTTCTTCTATTTTCTGTACCTCCCACATGTCAAAAGTGATAAAACCAGTGGCGGATCCAGGGGGGGGGGGTGTTCCGGGGGTTGGAACCCCCCTTTTTTTGGCCGATCAATGCATTTGAATGGGAGCATATAGTTGCAATCCCCCCTTTACTCTGGGTTGGGACCCCCCCCCCCTTTTTTTAAAATGGCTGGATCCGCCACTGAAAACCGTAGATCCGAGGAAAAAAGTAAAGATCTTGATTACACACAAACTTTTCAAAATTTCAAGAAATTCATAAAACATGTACAGAGTCAATATTATAGATTATATATTATTTTATTTAGTACGAAAAAAATTGCAAAAAAGATTGCACTGCAAAGTCATGCTTCTGATCACGTGCTTAAAGCGCGCGACGAATGAATGAAGTTCACATTTAATGGTAAACAAAGACACGTTTTTTTTGTTCATTTACTATCATTTATTTGTAATCGTATTTGTCATCATCATATCATTTAACACAGCTTCTCTTTCATTAACAGATGCAAAATATTGAAATAGCAACATTGGTAAAAAGTTCCATACACCACATGCGACATGAAGCTGACAAGCTGCTGATGGAGGGATGCTGCATGCTGGGACGTTGATTTCATCATCACCTGATCACAGGATTGTTTGAAAGTTCTGAAGGATGTAAGTTGTCGGATACACCAAAGCGCATCATCTTTAATAATTAAATTCCAAAAAAGTTACTTAAACCTGGGAACAGTATATTTATATGTTCCTGCTAAAACCTAAACAAAAAAAACTGGAAAAAAACATATATACTATAGCCTTATAGGAAATAAAAATTTATAAGACCTAGTGCAAATAATTATTATGTCATGAAAGGCTAATATGAGGCAGGCATTACCTGTAAACATGGTAAATGGGGACAAAGTTTGTATGAATTATTTTTTTGTAACAAATATTTGTTAAAAAAAAAAGAAACGGAAATACTGTAACATTCTGAATTTGGTTCTGTTGTTAGGGATTTTAGTTGTGACGTTATTTAAGTTATGACATCATATGCATTGTAAACAAAGCAATGCTATCATCAGGTTTTTCATATCAAGGAATTATTAAAAATGAAATTGAGTATTGCGTTCCTTCCTATTCTATACTAGACTGATAAATATATATTTTACTCAAAGTTTCATACAAACGAGACCGGAAAAGGGAAGTATATTGTAGATTTCTGTGCAGATGCTTGAATTCAAAACTTGATATAAAAAAATTGAATGATTTTGAGTTCATTAGTACATTGAAAATTTCAGAAAAATTTTCCCGATTTTTTTTTTTTTATTATTGATTTTTCTACTGTTAATTTATTGGAGACTTCGTCCCCATATTATAATTTTCAAGACGTCATAATTATTTGGACTATATAAGAACATGATGTGGGAATAAGGTTACTGTCAAAATGAATGTCATTAACGCTTAAATCATTGAATGGGGAAAAAATTGCGAGATGATCATGATGTTTCTGTTGCATAGTGATAAAATGTATTTTTCTTGACGACGATAAGAATAATAGACTGATTTCGACAAATCATGTTAATTTTTTTCCAGAAAAAAGTGGTTACAGATAATTCTAAGACTTGATGAATCACAAGTATGATATTTTGTCAAAGAACTAAAAACCTTTAACCAATTATTTGACTCTAGACTAGTGGATCTAATTGGGGTCTAAGCTTGATGTGGGATTGCCCATTTTTTTTGTAGGCGTGACATGTGAAAGTCAAATTATTGTGCTGTGAAAACAGGAAATGAAGTCTAGCGGGACACAGAAAATTACCAAAAAAAAAATTGTTTGCGTACATAGTGTAAGGGGGATATAATGGGAATCTGACCAAAAGTAAGCGGGATCCGGGGTCAGAACTCAATGAGACCCACACTCTAAAATAGCAGAAAATGGCTTTTTGAAGCCTGATGGTTAAGGTTAAGGGCATCCTACTGTCAGAAATGCTTGTACCGTCAGTCTTGAATTGGTAATTTTCTGCTTCTGGTAATTTTTACATGATTCATCACTGTTCTCAAATATTAATCAGTTGTACTGTTTACTTTGGTAAAAAACCGTTAAGTGATGCGTTTATTTTGTTATCGTTATGCAACAAAATTACCTTCAAATGTGGAATGTCTTTCGGCAAGATTATTTACCATTTTTCATAATGAAGGTACTCATATTAAAGGTCTTCTTGATCATGTTGATAGATCCAAATTAAATGTTGATTTTTTCCATACATGATAAATTAATATTAATTCAATGAATTTGAAAATAGTTGAAAACAAAAAAATTACCATGTTTTTTATTGATGAAGCACAGCCAGGAAAATTATAGAACTAAGAATATTATGGTTATTTAAGAAATAATTCATGGGGGCTTGAATATATCGTGATTTTACCACGGGTTGTTGTCCCTTTATGACAAATATTTTACCCTGAGCGATAGCGAGGGGTAAAATAATGGCATAAAGGGATAACCCATGGTAAAATATATATATATTAATATTTTACCACAGGTGTGTACTCAAACATTTTGTCAAAGCATTTGAAGGACGTCATGTTGGAATAATTCATAGCAAATTTTAGGGGCCTATAAAATTAATATGAAATAGAAAGGAAAATCAAAGATACAATGTGTACAATGTACAAAATCATTGAAAAAACAACAAAGGAATAAACAAAATGATAAAATTAAAAAGATATAAATTTTATAGAAAACAAAATATGAATATTACATGTATCTTCCCTTTGCATTAATATTACAAGTGTTAGAATCGAGGAATTATTTGGGTCTAAGCATGATGCGGGATTGCCAATTTTTTGTATTAGCGTAAAAATGACATGTACATGTATACTGTAATTTGACTGTGATGATGGGAAACTTTTTCATTTCCTTTTTGTACAGGATTGGAGGAGCGTTAGGTGGCCTGGCAAGTTGGTCACGGTTGACTGGATCAGCAGACGACGACTGGATAGATAGAATCAACCATATATGGAGTGTCGTCCTTCTGACAGTTTTTACTATTATTGTCAGTTCAGCACAGTATGTTGGTGATCCTATCCATTGTTGGATGCCAGGGGAGTTCTCATTTGCCCGAATAGCCTACGCCAAATCAACCTGCTGGATTTCAAATACTTATTACATTCCGATGGACAATACGATTCCGGAACATATCGAAATGAGACAGAATAAAGAGATTACGTATTATCAGTGGATACCCATAATCCTCATGTTCATGGCTTTCCTGTTTAAAGTACCGAACATTGCATGGCGTCTGCTTAACGGTTATTCAGGCATTGATATGAATAAGATTGTCAGTATGTCAAATGCTTCGTTAATGTCTACTCCTGATGATCGGACAAAAAATATTTCTCAAATTGCGAAGTACCTTCATCGATGGATAGAATGTCAACAAGATTACCATAGCAACATTTTAGTTCGTATGCGACATAGATTTTCTAATATCTTTTGTTTCTGCTATGGTAAGCGTGACGGGACATTTTTAACTGGGTACTACCTTTTCATTAAATTGTTGTATTGCGCCAATGTTGTTGGTCAATTCTTTTTACTCAATGCCTTCATGGCTATGGACTATAACGTTTTCGGCTTTGAAGTTTTAGATTATTTGTTAAGTAATGGCGAATGGAAAGAATCTCCAAGATTTCCGCGAGTAACTTTATGTGACTTCCAGATTCGGCAGTTAAACAATGTGCAAAGATACACTATCCAGTGTGTTCTGCCGATAAATCTTTTCAACGAGAAGATCTTCATTTTTATATGGTTTTGGTTGTTTTTGGTGTCTGTTTTGACATTCATCAACTATTTTTCCTGGGTTTTCTATTGTACCTTTAAAGAAAAAAAGCTACAGTACGTTAAAAAATATTTAAAAATGGAACATGAAATAAGAACTGGTATGGACAAAAAGCTAGCTAGGAAATTTGTGGAGACCTATTTACGTGATGATGGTGTTTTCATTTTACGAGTCGTTGGGAAGAATTCTTCAGACATGGTTCTGACAGATCTGGTGGTGAATTTATGGAAAATATTCAAAGATACATATGTGCCTAACAAGAAAAGCAACATGTCACCAGGAAGCGATGATACAGATTATTTCCGGTTGAATGGTGACGACACGACTAAAGAGAATTATGTCTAAAGATATCATACAAATGTATAACATACAACATGTACAATGTATTTGTTTTCGACCAGATTTTAGAATATGTCTTAGTTTTGAATGACATTTTGAACAATGATTTGCTTGGAATTTTCTCCAAAAATAAAATTATGGAGATAACCAAAATATTATAAGAAAAATCCCTCTCATAAAACCAGTAAAAATGTAAACACTTCCATTAAAAGCATCCCTTTCCAATCTTTCCACTTGTTCAATATTGAAGCCCTGACACTAATGTGTATATATACACTATGTCTCAAACATGAAGGCTTGAAAACCTTTGAAAGTTAGTATAATAAATGGCAAAAATATATTTAAGTGGTAGCAAAGCTGCAAAATCCAGACGGACTTAAAGTAACAGTAAAACATTAAAGTTAAATACCTTAAAAATCCTGATTTGTTTTGAATTGTTTAAAATTAATTATAAGTTACAATATGTTGTGATTTTTATCTTTTGTGTTGTGAGAAGTGTAAAGTTAAAAGGCCATGATATTAACTCTTAGTTTTGTACTGTAGATATGTGATTGTTTGTTTTTGCATGTTGTTTTTTATTCAGGTAGAATATTTTTATTTTTGGAAGTTTTATTTTTTATTTCTTTGATCTCATTATTTATCTTATACATATTATTACTGCAGTATAATGCTCAAGAAAACATGAACATGTTTATATCTGTTTTTATGGTTTATAAGTTATATATATGTGAACATGATAATTGATTTCAATATACAATAATTGGGATGCCTCATGTGTTTCAGAATTTCAAATGTACCACAAGACTTTTTTCCTTAAGGCCAAATAAAAAATGTGTAGTTCCAGTTACCCTATAGCTACCTACCATACTTTTCAGTCTTAATAATAGCCTACCCTAAAGAATCTTGTCATTTTTCATTAAGCACTGTTAAATTCAGAATGTTGCTGTCATCATGGTCATACTCGTAGCCCAATGTAAAGGAAAATCAAAAATTTAAAATCCCTACCTACCTTACTTTTATTACGACGGAAATTTTTTTTCAATTGCTCTGAAATTGTACCACAATGTTTAATACCATAAGAAGAAGATTTGAATTTATTTTAAGGGTTATGGGGCAAACGGTCTAGGAATTAAGGGCCAAAAAGGGGCCAAAACAGGCATTTTTCTAGTTTTAGACAATAACTTGTGTGTAACTGTATGGATCTCTCTGACATTGTACTTCAAGGTTCCATATAACAAAGGGAAGGCTTGGATTGATTATTTGGGTTATGGTCCCAAAGGTTTAGGAATAAGGGGCCAAAAAAAGGGGCCCACATAAGCATTTTTGTAGTTTTCAGTCAATAAGTTGTGTATAAGTATTTCAATTGCTCTGTAATTGTACCACAATGTTTAATACCATAAGTAGAAGGTTGGGATTTATTTTAAGGGTTAATGGACAAATAGTTTAGGATTTAAGGGCTAAAAAAGGGGCAAAAACAAGCATTTTTCTAGTTTAAGGACAATAACTTGTGTGTAACTTTATGGATCTCTCTGCCATTTTATCACAAAGTTCCATATAACAAAGGGAATGCTTGGAATGATTATGGGGGTTCTGGTCCAAAAGGTTTAGGAATTAGTGTCCAAAAAAAGGGGCCCAAATAAGCATTTTTATACGACTGCAAAAATTTTAATTTTTTGGTCGTATATTGCTATCACGTTGGCGTCGTCGTCGTCCGAATACTTTTAGTTTTCGCACTCTAACTTTAGTAAAAGTGAATAGAAATCAATGAAATTTTAACACAAGGTTTATGACCACAAAAGGAAGGTTGGGATTGATTTTGGGAGTTTTGGTTCCAACAGTTTAGGAATTAAGGGCCAAAAAAGGGCCCAAATAAGCATTATTCTTGGTTTTCGCACAATAACTTTAGTATTAGTAAATAGAAATCAATGAAATTTTAACACAAGGTTTATGACCACAAAAGGAAGGTTGGGATTGATTTTTGGAGTTGAGGTCACAACAGTTTATGAATTAGGGGCCAAAAAGGGGCCCAAATAAGCATTATTTTTGGTTTTTGCACCATAACTTTAGTATAAGTAAATAGAAATCTATGAAATTTAAACACAAGGTTTATGACCATAAAAGGAAGGTTGGGTTTGATTTTGGGAGTTTTGGTCCTAACAGTTTAGGAATAAGGGGCCCAAAGGGTCCAAAATTGAACTTGGTGTGATTTCATCAAAAATTGAATAATTGGGGTTCTTTGATATGCCGAATCTAACTATGTATGTAGATTCTTAATTTTTGGTCCCGTTTTCAAATTGGTCTACATTAAGGTCCAAAGGGTCCAAAATTAAACTTAGTTTGATTTTAACAAAAAATTGAATCCTTGGGGTTCTTTGATATGATGAATTTAAAAATGTACTTAGATTTTTAATTATTGGCCTAGTTTTCAAGTTGGTCCAAATGGGGGTCCAAAATTAAACTTTGTTTGATTTCATCAAAAATTGAATAAATGGGTTCTTTGATATGCCAAATCTAACTGTGTATGTAGATTCTTAATTTTTGGTCCCGTTTTCAAATTGGTCTACATTAAGGTCCAAAGGGTCCAAAATTAAACTAAGTTTGATTTTAACAAAAATTAAATTCTTGGGCTTATTTGATATGCTTTATCTAAATATGTACTTTGATTTTTGATTATGGGCCCAGTTTTCAAGTTGGTCCAAATCAGGATTCCATATCAAGTATTGTGCAATAGCAAGAAATTTTCAATTGCACAGTATTGCACAATAGCAAGAAATATCTAATTGCACAATATTGTGCAATAGCAATTAATTTTCAATTGGAGTTATCTTTCTTTGTATAGAATAGTAGTTGATAATATATGTTGGAAATTTGCCAGACATGACTATGATGTCATTTTCTATTTTTATTTGCCAATAACTTTATGTAAATAACTTCATTGGAAATTTGCCAATATAAAATGTTGCTGATGAAGCTTTTTTTCCTTATCTTATCTAAAATGTTTTTAGATAATGTATGTTGGACATTTGCCAGACATGACTATGATGTCATTTTCTATTTTTATTTGCCAATAACTTTATGTAAATAACTTCTTTGGAAATTTGCCAATATAAAATGTTGCTGATGAAGTTTTTTTTATTGTTTTATACAATAAACAATGTATATTCACTTTTACTACCAACCAATCTTTACCATTCAGTGATAACAAGCACTTTATTTTACATTTTAATATTTTATGATGTATTTAAAAGAGTAGTTATTGTTTCAAACTCCATCAGAAATTTGAATTGATATCAGTTTTGGAAAAAGGGAAACGGGGATGTGAAAAAAAAGGGGGGGGGGGGGTTAAATTTTTCTCATTTCAGATTTCATAAATAAAAAGAAAATTTCTTCAAACATTTTTTTGAGAGGATTAATATTCAACAGCATAGTGAATTGCTCAAAGGCAAAAAAAAACTTTTAAGTTCATTAGACCACATTCATTCTGTGTCAGAAACCTATGCTGTGTCAACTATTTAATTTTAGATTTAAAAAGTTTGAAGAAGAAATCTTTAATTGATTTGTAAAATCTTGACATTTGTTTTGTGTAAAAAAAAACCATGTAATGTCAAAAATTTGATCACAATCCAAATTCAGAGCTGTATCACGCTTGAATGTTTTGTCCATACTTGCCCAAACTGTTCAGGGTTCGACCTCTGCGGTCGTATAAAGCTGCGCCCTGCGGAGCACCTGGTTGTAGTTTCCAGTCAATATCTTGTGTTTAAGTGTATAAATATCTCTGGTTAAAGGACAATTTAGACAATTTAAAAGCAGTGTAAGGGAGGTAATTCAATATAAATTCCATTTAAAGACTTCTGTTATATATATATATTTATATATATATATGTTTACACTGCTTGAAAATAATGTTTTAAGAAATGATGATTGTCTTGAGATGAAAATTTATTTTTAGAAGTTAATTTTAATCAATATTAATTTTAACCATGACTATGACTATGTCATTTTATATTTCAATATTTTATGATGTATCTAAATGAGTAGTTATTGTTGCAAGCTCCATTAGGAATTTGAATTGAGATTATTTTTGGAATAAGCGGAAGTGGTAGGTGAAAAAAATGGGGGAGGGGGTACAATTTTTCTCATTTTAGATTTCAGAAATTAAAAAGAAAATTTCTTCAAATGTTTTTTTTTGGGGGGGGGGGAATTAATATTCAAAAGGCATAGTGTATAGCTTATAAGCAAAAAAAAATAAATTTTTAAGTTCAGTTGACCAAATTCATTCTGTGTCAGAAACCTATGCTGTGTCAACTATTTAATCACAATCCAAATTCAGACCTGTATCAAGCTTGAGTGTTGTTTCCATACTTGCCCCAACTGTTCAGTGTTCAACCTCTTCGGTGGTATAAAGCTGTGCCCTGCGGAGCATCTGGTTATAGATGTAGTTAATTGGAACCACGCATAAGTACAATTCTATTTGGCCTAATATATATTATATTAGACAATGATTATTTGACATATCGTCGCTGGACTTCTAAAATGTTGTAAGTTACAAATTTTTCAAAAAAAAAATATCTCGCAAACAGTCTTTGAAAATTTTGGCAAAATGCATGCTTCCAAAATGTCGTAGGTAAACTTGAACATTTTTGTAAATAGCAGTGAAATAAAAACTTTGACATTTCTGGATTATCCAAGAACTTAAATTATTTTCACAGAAATAAAGAAATGTACAATTATTTTTTTCCCAAAGCCATTCTACAACGATTTTCAAGTTTTCATACAACATTTTGGAAGCAAACTTTACAAGCAACTGACATTGGCAATTTTGTAATATGTCTTATTTCACACATTTTGATTGGTCTAACTGCATGCTATTTTGTAATACCAAAGATTTCCTCCCGCCCAGACCATTGGTGTCAAAAAGTATTTTTAGCCAAAAAAGTCATATACGACATTTTAGAAGCCCAGCGACGATATATTCATGTAATGTTTTTTTCATAATTTAAATTGTACCACAAATGCAAGTGTTCTTTTTCTTTTCTAATATAAATTCTAATATGACGTTCTTCTTTAGCTTATGGTACAAAGCCATGTTCTAATTCGAATAGAACATAGGCTGCATGTGATTGACGTTACAATTGAAATTGAAATTTGACCAACACCAGAGATCAAAATGGACATTTTTGTTGGTTTTGCTCGCTAGGAAATTAAATAAAGACATTCTTCAAGTAAGTTTAAATGTTTCTGTTCTTTTTTTTTTATTGATAAACTTGATTTTTCTATAACGTTTTTGTTCATCAAATCAAAATGGCGACATTTCGAGTGTCTACTATAGGTCCGCTTCGAAGTACAAAAGTTCAAAATATTCCTATTAGAATCGAAATTATTCTATCATGCCATGCTCTATGTTCATTTTAACATGGGTAGGCATTATATTTGTAAACATTTTTAGATACCTCGCTAACACTTGGTATTAAGATATTAACAAATATAATGCCTACCCATGTTAAAATGAGCATAGAGCATGGCATGAAAGAATTATTTCTTAATTAGAAATGATAATTTTACATACCTAATGTGTTTCAGAATTTTAATTGTACCACAAGTGTTCTTTTCTATTAATATTAATTAGAAATGATAATTTTACATACATGTATGTAAAAGGTTTCAATTGTGCTGGAAGTGTTGTTTTCTAGTATGGGCTTTGCTCATTGTTGAAGGCCGTACGGTGACCTATAGTTGTTAATGTCAGTGTCATTTTGGTCTTTTGTGGATAGTTGTCTCATTGGCAATCATACCACATCTTCTTTTTTATATTATTAGAAATATAAGAAAAGATCAGTTTTCATACATGTACCTAATGTGTTCAAGATTTCAATTGTACCACAAGTGCTCTTTTCTAACATTACATTTGTTGTTTCATTGTTTATAATAAATATTTACATGTATACCTAATGTGTTTCAGAATTTCAATTGTACTACAAGTGTTCTTTTCTCATGATTTATTTTACACCATAGTTTCCTTAATTTGGGCAAAGGTCCTTAGGCTTACATTTTTATAGCTTCATATTGTTAAATCATCGTGTTTTTATTGGTTCTTATTACAGTCTGCACGGTTAGTCACTAGTCCGATGCCCCAGACTAGTAAAATTTGAGTCGGACCATTAAGTTTTTGCAAAACTTTGTTTGACCCAATAAGAAAAATGTCAGAATATTGTAGTTAAAAAAAGTTTTTGGTGAAAACTTCTATTTGTTTTAAAGATGTAATTTTTATACTACCACAAAAACATTGTGCGTCCTATATTGGTATGAAGACACATTTGGTTTCCAGACAATAACTTAAGTTTAAGTGAATGGATCTCTATGAAATTTTACCGGAAGGTTCCATACCACGAAAGGAAGGTTGAGATAGATCTTGAGGGTAATGATACCAACAGTTTAGAAATCAAGGGCCAAAACATGCATTTTTCTAATTTCCAGAAAATACATGTAACTTGTGTTTTTAAGTGTATGGATTTTTTTTTCACAATTTTTTGGGTTTCTTTTCTTAAAATTTTCAAAATTATGCCATTTTAGGTTAAAAATTTACGATTTTGGGTCAAAGTTGAATTACATTAATTCCATCTATTTTAATGTTGAAAAATAGCAAATTTAATTTTTTCAGACAAAAAAAAATAATCAAAACATTTTAACAAAACTGTGTGCATGGTGTAAGTAGATAAAATTAAGACATAAATAACTACAGACAAGATTTAATTGATATTTGATATGAAGTTCTCCCACTTGTGTCACAATAGCAAGGGAAGCCATCGTCTCAAGAGTAGCTTCTGTCAGGGCAGCTATTGGGGAAAGGGTTCAGGTTAAAGATCTTAGATCTTCACTTAAGCTTAGTTGCATGCCTTTGTCATTTCAATGCTTCGAACTACAAATTCTAGCTGTGTATTTTTGCTCAAATAGCATCCTAATTTCTTTGCGTAACTTTTGAAGAAAAAAACATTCATGTATACTTATATCTGGGTGTTTGTTAAATGCTTGATATTAGTTTGAAAGAGTGACAAGTTTTATGTATTAATGCTAAATATTAGCCAAAATATAATTGAAGTCTAGTTTATTTTATTATTGTGTTTTCACATTTTATGATATTTTGCAAATTATTGTACTAATCATGTTGTAGTTCCCCTACAAATATATATAAAATATAAATCCTGATTTTGTTAAATTCCAAGTATTTTAGCGATAAAACAATGTCCGTGATGTGACCCCCAGTGTTTATATTGAAATTTGAAAGAACACGACCCAGAGATTTTTAACAGAAGTTAAAGAGAAAGCTATTGTCAAACAATAAGAATTCTAGTAAACTTAAAGGTATGACCTAGTGACGTCGTGTTTAAGACTTTTTCTATCATCAGTATTATTGAGTGATATGATAACTCTAATGACATGTATGAACAATTTACAAATTACATATTGAAATACAGTAAAACCTGACTAAACCGAACCCTTTCAGGACATGAGATGTTGTTCGGTTTTGGCAGGTATTTGGTTTCACCAGGTTCACAATGCATAAAATGTGATATAATTGGTCTTCAGAACAAGTTTGGATTAGACAGGTTTCCAGTTTATTCAGGGTTCGGTTTAATCAGGTTTCAATGTATATGTATATTTAGGGATTTTCTGTAAAAAATTGATTTACAATGAAGTAAAATTTATTATAGTGCTTAATTTTTTGTTTGTTTTGTTGTTCAGAACGTTGTTGTTGTTTTTGTTCATTTTAATTACATATCGTTATTTTTACTTTTATAATGATCTTAAAACGATCTAAATTAAACTTTGAAAATATGCAATGGTTTTTGTTTATTTTTCTTGCCCATTCCATCAACAACTTTGGAAGTGTCAGCTGTTACTGCTGTAAATGTCATGTGCTTTGAAAGTAAACAGTTCCTGCAGTTAATATCATGTGCTCTTGAAGGGTCAACAGTTCCTGATGTAAATGTCATGTACTCTGGAAGGGAAAACAATTCCTTTTGTAAATGGCATGTGCTCTGGAAGGGTCAACAGTTCTTGCTGTAAATGTCATGTGATCTGGAAAGGTCATCAGTTCCTGTTGTAAATGTCATGTGATCTGGAAGGGTCAACAGTTCCGGCTGTAAATGTAATGTGATCTGGAAGGGTCAACAGTTCCTGTTGTAAATGTAATGTGATCTGGAAGGGTCAACCGTTCCTGCTGTAAATGCCATGTGCTCTAGAAGGGTAAACAATTCCTGCTGTACATGCCATGTGCTCTGGAAAGGTCAACAGTTCCTGATGTAAATCTCATGTGTTCTGGAAGGGTCAACAGTTCCTGGTGTAAATGCCATGTGTTCTGGAAGGGTCAACAGTCGATGCTGCAAATGTCATGTGCTCTGGAAGGGTCGACAGTTCCTGTTGTAAATGCCATGTGCTCTGGAGGGGTCAGTAGTTCCTACTGTAAATGTCATGTGCTCTGGAAGGGTTTTCAGTTCCTATTGTAAATGTCATGTGCTCTGGAGGGGTCAACAGTTCCTGAAGTTAATGTCATGTGATCTGGAAGGGTTGACAGTTCCTACTGTATATGGCATGTGCTCTGGAAGGGTCGACAGTTCCTACTGTAAATGTCATGTGCTCTGGAAGGGTCGGCAGTTCCTGTTGTAAATGTCATGTGCTCTGGAGGGGTCAGTAGTTCCTGTTGTAAGTGTCATGTGATCTGGAAGGGTTTTCAGTATCTACTGTAAATGTCATGTGCTCTGGAAGGGTCGGCAGTTCCTGATGTTAATGTCATGTGCTCTGGAAGGGTCAGCAGTTCCTGTTGTAAATGTCATGTGCTCTGGAAGTGTCATCAGTTCCTGAACTTAATGTCATGTGCTCTGGAAGGGTCATCAGTTCCTGCTGCAAATGTCATGTGCTCTGGAAGGGTCAGCAGTTCCTGTTGTAAATGTCATGTGCTCTGGAAGGGTAAACAGTCCCTTGTGTAAATGTCATGTGCTCTGGAAGGGTCAACAGTTCCTGCTGCAAATGTCATGTGCTCTGGAAGGGTCAGCAGTTCCTGTTGTAAATGTCATGTGCTCTGGAAGGGTAAACAGTCCCTTGTGTAAATGTCATGTGCTCTGGAAGGGTCAACAGTCCCTTGTGTAAATGTCATGTGCTCTGGAATGGTCAACAGTCCCTTGTGCAAATGTCATATGCTCTGGTAGGGTCAACAGTTCCTGCTGTAAATGTCATTTGCTCTGGAAGGGTCACCACTTCCTGTTGTAAATGTCATTTGCTCCGGAAGGGTCAACAGTCCCTTGTGTAAATGCCATGTGCTCTGGAAGGGTCAACAGTCCCTTGTGTAAATATCATGTGCTCTGGAAGAGTCAACAGTCCCTTGTGTAAATGTCATGTGTTCTGCCTGGAAGGGTCAACAGTCCCTTGTGCAAATGTCATATGCTGTGGAAGGGTCAACAGTCCCTTGTGCAAATGTCATGTGCTCTGGTAGGGTCAACAGTTCCTGCTGTAAATGTCATGTGCTCTGGTAGGGTCATAAGTTCCTGTTGTAAATGCCATGTGCTCTGGTAAGGTCACCAGTTCCTACTGTAAAGGTCATGTGCTCTGGAAGTGTCATCAGTTCCTACTGTAAGTGTCATGTGATCTGGAAGGGTCAACAGTTCCTACTTAAATGTCATGTGCTCTTGAAGGGTCACAGTTCCTGCTGTAAATGACATGTGCTCTGGAAGTGTCATCAGTTCCTACTGTATATGTCATGTGTTCTGGAAGGGTTAACAGTTCCTGCTGCAAATGTCATGTGCTCTGGAAGGGTCAGCAGTTCCTGTTGTAAATGTCATGTGCTCTGGAAGGGTAAACAGTCCCTTGTGTAAATGTCATGTGCTCTGGAAGGGTCAACAGTCCCTTGTGTAAATGTCATGTGCTCTGGAAGGGTCAACAGTCCCTTGTGCAAATGTCATGTGCTCTGGAAGGGTCATAAGTTCCTGCTGTAAATGTCATGTGCTCTGGAAGGGTCACCAGTTCCTGCTGTAAATGTCATTTGCTCTGGAAGGGTCACCAGTTCCTGTTGTAAATGTCATGTGCTCCGGAAGGGTCAACAGTCTATTGTGTAAATGCCATGTGCTCTGGAAGGGTCAACAGTCCCTTGTGTAAATGTCATGTGCTCTGGAAGAGTCAGCAGTCCCTTGTGTAAATGTCATGTGCCCTGGAAGGGCCAACAGTCCCTTGTGCAAATGTCATATGCTGTGGAAGTGTCGTTAGTTTCTGCTATAAATGTCATGTGCTCTGGAAGGGTCAACAGTTCCTGTTGTAAATGTCATGTGCTCTGGAAGGGTCACCAGTTCCTGCTGTAAATGTCATGTGCTCTGGAGGGGTCACCAGTTCCTGTTGTTAATGTCATGTGCTCTGGAAGGGTCATCAGTTCCTGTTGTATATGGCATGTGCTCTTGAAGGGTCATCAGTTCCTGATGTAAATGTCGTGTGCTCTGGAAGGGTCATCAGTTCCTGCTGTAAATGTCATGTGCTCTGGAAGGGTAAACAGTTCCTGTTGTAAATGGCATGTTATCTAGAAGGGTCAACAGTTCCTGCTGTAAATGTCTTGTGCTCTGGAAGGGTCAACAGTTCCTACTGTAAATGTCTTGTGCTCTAGAAGGGTCAACAGTTCCTGCTGTAAATGTTATGAGCTCTGGAAGGGTAAACAGTTCCTGTTGTAAATGTCATGTGCTCTGGAGGGGTCAACAGTTCCTGCTGTTAATGTCCTGTGCTCTGGAAGGGTCACAAGTTCCTGCTGTTAATATCATGTGCTCTGGAAGGGTCAACAGTTCCTGCTGTTAATGTCCTGTGCTCTGGAAGGGTCATCAGTTCCTGTTGTAAATGTAATGTGCTCTGGAATGGTCAACAATTCCTGCTGTAAATTTCACGTGCTCTGGAAGGGTCATCAGTTCCTGCTGTAAATGTCATGTGCTCTGGAAGGGTCCACAGTTCCTGTTGTAAATGTCATGTGCTCTGGAAGGGTCAACAGTTCCTGATGTAAATGTCATGTGCTCTGGAAGGGTCAACAGTTCCTGTTGTAAATGTCATGTGCTCTGGAAGGGTCAACAGTTCCTGATGTAAATGTCATATGCTCTGGAAGGGTCATAAGCTCCTGCTGTAAATGTCATGTACTCTGGAAGGGTCAACAGTCCCTTGTGCAAATGTCATGTGCTCTGGTAGGGTCAACAGTTCCGGCTGTAAATGTCATGTGCTCTGGAAGTGTCATTAGTTTCTGCTGTTAATGTCCTGTGCTCTGGAAGGGTCACCAGTTCCTGCTGTTAATATCATGTGCTCTGGAGGGGTCAACAGTTCCTGCTGTTAATGTCCTGTGCTCTGGAAGGGTCACCAGTTCCTGCTGTTAATATCATGTGCTCTGGAAGGGTCAACAGTTCCTGCTGTTAATGTCCTGTGCTCTGGAAGGGTCATCAGTTCCTGTTGTAAATGTAATGTGCTCTGGAAGGGTCAACAATTCCTGCTGTAAATTTCACGTGCTCTGGAAGGGTCATCAGTTCCTGCTGTAAATGTCATGTGCTCTGGAAGGGTCCACAGTTCCTGTTGTAAATGTCATGTGCTCTGGAAGGGTCAACAGTTCCTGATGTAAATGTCATGTGCTCTGGAAGGGTCAACAGTTCCTGTTGTAAATGTCATGTGCTCTGGAAGGGTCAACAGTTCCTGATGTAAATGTCATATGCTCTGGAAGGGTCATAAGCTCCTGCTGTAAATGTCATGTACTCTGGAAGGGTCAACAGTCCCTTGTGCAAATGTCATGTGCTCTGGTAGGGTCAACAGTTCCTGCTGTAAATGTCATGTGCTCTGGAAAGGTCATTAGTTTCTGCTGTAAATGTAATGTGCTCCGGATGGGTCAACAGTCCCTTGTGTAAATGCCATGTTCTCAGGAAGGGTCAACAGTTCCTGTAGTAAATGTCATGTGCTCTGGAAGGGTTGACCGTTCCTGATGCAAATGTCATGTGCTCTAGAAGGGTCAACAGTTCCTGCTGTAAATGTCATGTGCTCTGGAAGGGTCAATAGTTCCTACTTTAAATGGCATGTGCCCCGGAAGGGTCAACAGTTCCTTATGTAAATGTCATGTGCTCTGGAAGGGTCAACAGTTCCTGCTGTAAATGTCATGTGGTCTGGAAGGGTCATCAGTTCCTTTTGTAAATGTCATGTGCTCCGGATGGGTCAACAGTCCCTTGTGTAAATGCCATGTTCTCAGGAAGGGTCAACAGTTCCTGTAGTAAATGTCATATGCTCTGGAAGGGTCATCAGTTCCTGCTGTAAATGTCATGTGCTCTGGTAGGGTCAACAGTTCCTACTGTAAATGTCATTTGCTCTAGAATTGTCAACAGTTCCTGTTGTAAATATCATGTGCTCTGGAAGGGTTAACAGGTCCTACTTTAAATGTCATGTGCCCCGGAAGGGTCAACAGTTCCTTATGTAAATTTCATGTGCTCTGGAAGGGTCACCAGTTCCTGCTGTAAATGTCATATGCTCTGGAAGGGTCAACAGTTCCTGCTGTAAATGTCATGTACTCTGGAAAGGTCATCAGTTCCTGTTGTAAATGTCATGTGATCTGGAAGGGTCAACAGTTCCGGCTGTAAATGTCATATGCTCTGGAAGGGTCAACAGTTCCTGCTGTAAATGTAATGTGATCTGGAAGGGTCACCAGTTCCTACTGTAAATGTCATATGCTCCGGAAGGGTCAACAAACCTCATGAACATGTGTATTTTTTGTGACATTTGTCACACTACTTGATACCAGTATAAGGTATACTCTGGAACACTGAGTATTTCACTAGCTAAAATAAGTGGGAAGTATTGTAACGGTAAATCTGTGTGTAATTATATATCATTTGACGCTTGCCTTAGGACAGTTTAAGTCTGGTCATTTCTCTTCAATATGGCCGAACATTGGATGCTTAACTGTACTGTCCAGACAAGCTGATATCCCAAATAGTGTTTGGTTTTTATGCCACACCTACGATAGTAGAGGGGCATTATGTTTTCTGGTCTGTGGCTCCGTTCGTTCGTTCGTCCTTCCGTCCGTTCGTTCGTTCGTCCGCAGGTTTAAAGTTTTTGATGAAGCTGAAGTCCAATCAACTAGAAACTTAGTACACTTGTTGCTTATGATATGATCTTTTTAATTTTAAAGCCAAATTAGACTTTTGACCCCAATTTCACAGTCCACTGAACATAGAAAAAGAAAGTTGGAGTTTCAGGTTAAAGTTTTTGGTCAAGGTAGTTTTTGATGAAGCTGAAGTCCAATCAACTTGAAACTTAGTACACTGGTTGCTTATGATATGATCTTTCTAATTTTAAAGCCAAATTAGACTTTTGACCCCAATTTCACGGTCCACTGAACATAGAAAATGAAAGTGAGTTTCAGGTTAAAGTTTTTGGTCAAGGTATTTTTTGACGAAGCTGAAGTCCAAGCAACTTGAAACTTAGTTCACTTGTTGCTTATGATATGATCTTTCTAATTTTAAGCCAACTTAGACTTTTGACCCCAATTTCACCGTCCACTGAACATAGAAAATGAAAGTTGGAGTTTCAGGTTAAAGTTTTTGGTCAAGGTAGTTTTTGATGAAGCTGAAGTCCAATCAACTTGAAACTTAGTAAACTTGTTGCTTATGATATGATCTTTTTAATTTTAAAGCCAAATTAGACTTTTGACCCCAATTTCAAGCTCCACTGAACATAAAAAATGAAAGTGGGAGTTTCAGGTTAAAGTTTTTGGTCAAGGTAGTTTTTGATAAAATTGAAGTCCAATCAACTTGAAACTTAGTACATATGTTCTCTTTAGTATAATCTTTCTAATTTTAATGCCAAATTAGATTATTACCCAATTTCACGGTCCATGGAACATGGTAAAGGATAGTGCGAGTGGGGCATCCGTGTACTTTGGACACATTCTTGTTTTTTCAGTTCCTCATTCTGATTTCATTTTTACTTCATTCAAATTCTTAATTCCACAACACACTGACAGTGTATAAATTTTTGGCAATATGAGTTTAATATCCCTTTGTTATTTAGAAAATTGCAAAGTTTTCAGTTTTAATAAAGAATAAACCACATTGAAATAAACACTACAAACACAGAAATAAAGATTAAGGGAGCTACCATTTGATTTTTATGGGGGGGGGGGGGCTAGGATGAAATTTGAAAAAAATAGGCAGGACAGGAGTTTTGAGTAAAAAAAAAGGCAGGATGAGACACTTGCAAAAAAAAAAAAGTCAGGACGACAATTTAGGTAAAAAAAAAGTCAGGATAAACTAAAAAAAAAAGGCAGGACCGAACAGAGTGAAAAAATAAAAAGGCAGGACAGAGATTACAGCTAAAAAAAAATGCAGGACAAAATTTTTCATCCTAGCCCCCCCATAAAAATCAAATGGTAGCTCCCTAATCAACATAATTTCTAAAGCAGACCATGGTGGCTCAGTGGCCAAAGCAGTGCTAGTCTGTCAACAGGGAAGCTTTGAGTTCAAACACGAACATGGCAGGTGTGTTTGACTGCAAGTTTGAATGACTAGGATTGTCAATTTTTCTTGCAAGGGTTGTGCTTTTCGCCTTAGAATCTGGCTCTGGAAGGGTAAACAGTTCCAATTGTAAATGTCATTGTTTTCTGGAAGGGTCAACAGTTCCTGATGTAAATATCATGTGCTCTGGAAGGGTCAACAGTTCCTGCTGTTAATGTCCTGTGCTCTGGAAGGGTCATCAGTTCCTGTTGTAAATGGCATGTTATCTGGAAGGGTCAACAGTTCCTGCTGTAAATGTTATGTGATCTGGAAGGGTCAACAGTTCCTGCTGTAAATGTCATGTGCTTTGGAAGGGTCAACAGTTCCTCCTGTAAATGTCATGTGCTCTGGAAGGGTTGACAATTTTTGTTGTAAATGTCATGTGCTCTGGAAGGGTCAACAGTTCCTGTTGTAAATGTCATGTGCTCTGGAAGGGTAAACAGTTCCTACTGTAAATGTCATGTACTCTGGAAGGGTCAACAGTTCCTGCTGTAAATGTCATGTGCTCTGGAAGGGTCAACAGTTCCTACTGTAAATGTCATGTTCTCTGGACGGGTCAACAGTTCCTGTTGTAAATGTCATGTGCTCTGGAAGGGTCAACAGTTCCTACTGTAAATGTCATGTACTCTGGAAGGGTCAACAGTTCCTGTTGTAAATGTCATGTGCTCTGGAAGGGTCAACAGTTCCTACTGTAAATGTCATGTACTCTGGAAGGGTCAACAGTTCCTGTTGTAAATGTCATGTGCTCTGGAAGGGTCAACAGTTCCTACTGTAAATGTCATGTTCTCTGGAAACGTCAACAGTTCGTGCTGTAAATGTCATGTGCTCTAGAAGGGTCAACAGTTCCTACTGTAAATGTCATGTACTCTGGAAGGGTCAACAGTTCCTGTTGTAAATGTCATGTGCTCTGGAAGGGTCAACAGTTCCTACTGTAAATGTCATGTACTCTGGAAGGGTCAACAGTTCCTGTTGTAAATGTCATGTGCTCTAGAAGGGTCAACAGTTCCTACTGTAAATGTCATGTACTCTGGAAGGGTCAACAGTTCCTGTTGTAAATGTCATGTGCTCTGGAAGGGTCAACAGTTCCTGCTGTAAATGTCATGTTCTCTGGAAGGGTCAACAGTTCCTGCTGTAAATGTCATGTTCTCTGGAAGGATCAACAGTTCCTGTTGTAAATGTCATGTGCTCTAGAAGGGTCAACAGTTCCTACTGTAAATGTCGTGTGCTCTGGAAAGGTCAACAGTTCCTGCTGTAAATGTCATGTGCTCTGGAAGGGTCGATAGTTTCTACTGTAAATGTCATGTACTCTGGAAGGGTCAACAGTTCCTGTTGTAAATGTCATGTGCTCTGGAAGGGTCAACAGTTCCTGCTGTAAATGTCATGTTCTCTGGAAAGGTCAACAGTTCCTGTAGTAAATGTCATGTGCTCTGGAAGGGTCAACAGTTCCTGCTGTAAATGTCGTGTGCTCTGGAAAGGTCAACAGTTCCTGCTGTAAATGTCATGTGCTCTGGAAGGGTCGATAGTTCCTACTGTAAATGTCATGTACTCTGGAAGGGTCAACAGTTCCTGCTGTAAATGTCATGTGCTCTCGAAGGATCAACAGTTCCTGTTGTAAATGTCATGTGCTCTGGAAGGGTCATAAGTTCCTGTTGTAAATGTCATGTACTCTGGAAGGGTCAACAGTTCCTGCTGTAAATGTCATGTTCTCTGGACGGGTCAACAGTTCCTGTTGTAAATGTCATGTGCTCTGGAAGGGTCAACAGTTCCTCCTGTAAATGTCATGTACTCTGGAAGGGTCAACAGTTCCTGTTGTAAATGTCATGTGCTCTGGAAGGGTCAACAGTTCCTACTGTAAATGTCATGTACTCTGGAAGGGTCAACAGTTCCTGTTGTAAATGTCATGTACTCTGGAAGGGTCAACAGTTCATGTTGTAAATGTCATGTGCTATGGAAAGGTCAACAGTTCCTGCTGTAAATGTCATGTGCTCTGGAAAGGTCATAAGTTCCTGCTGTAAATGTCATGTTCTCTGGAAGGGTCAACAGTTCGTGCTGTAAATGTCATGTGCTCTGGAAAGGTCAACAGTTCCTGCTGTAAATGTCGTGCTCTGGAAGGGTCAACAGTTCCTGCTGTAAATGTCATGTGCTCTGGAAGGGTCATAAGTTCCTGCTGTAAATGTCATGTTCTCTGGAAGGGTCAACAGTTCGTGCTGTAAATGTCATGTGCTCTGGAAAGGTCAACAGTTCCTGCTGTAAATGTCGTGCTCTGGAAGGGTCAACAGTTCCTGTTGTAAATGTCATGTGCTCTAGAAAGGTCAACAGTTTGTGCTGTAAATGTCATGTGCTATGGAAGGGTCAACAGTTCCTACTGTAAATGTCATGTGCTCTGGAAGGGTCAACAGTTCCTACTGTAAATGTCATGTACTCTGGAAGGGTCAACAGTTCCTACTGTAAATGTCATGTACTCTGGAAGGGTCAACAGTTCGTGCTGTAAATGTCATGTGCTCTGGAAGGGTCAACAGTTCGTGCTGTAAATGTCATGTGCTCTGGAAAGGTCAACAGTTCCTGCTGTAAATGTCGTGCTCTGGAAGGGTCAACAGTTCCTGTTGTAAATGTCATGTGCTATGGAAGGGTCAACAGTTCCTGCTGTAAATGTCATGTTCTCTGGAAGGGTCAACAGTTCCTACTGTAAATGTCATGTACTCTGGAAGGGTCAACAGTTCCTGCTGTAAATGTCATGTTCTCTGGAAGGGTCAACAGTTCCTACTGTAAATGTCATGTACTCTGGAAGGGTCAACAGTTCCTGCTGTAAATGTCGTGCTCTGGAAGGGTCAACAGTTCCTGTTGTAAATGTCATGTGCTCTAGAAAGGTCAACAGTTCCTGCTGTAAATGTCATGTGCTCTGGAAGGGTCAACAGTTCGTGCTGTAAATGTCATGTTCTCTGGAAGGGTCAACAGTTCCTGCTGTAAATGTCATGTTCTCTGGAAGGGTCAACAGTTCCTACTGTAAATGTCATGTACTCTGGAAGGGTCAACAGTTCCTGCTGTAAATGTCGTGCTCTGGAAGGGTCAACAGTTCCTGTTGTAAATGTCATGTGCTCTAGAAAGGTCAACAGTTCCTGCTGTAAATGTCATGTGCTCTGGAAGGGTCAACAGTTCGTGCTGTAAATGTCATGTGCTCTGGAAAGGTCAACAGTTCCTGCTGTAAATGTCGTGCTCTGGAAGGGTCAACAATTCCTGTTGTAAATGTCATGTGCTCTAGAAAGGTCAACAGTTCGTGCTGTAAATGTCATGTGCTCTGGAAGGGTCAACAGTTCCTGCTGTAAATGTCATGTTCTCTGGAAGGGTCAACAGTTCGTGCTGTAAATGTCATGTGCTCTGGAAAGGTCAACAGTTCCTGCTGTAAATGTCGTGCTCTGGAAGGGTCAACAGTTCCTGTTGTAAATGTCATGTGCTCTAGAAAGGTCAACAGTTCGTGCTGTAAATGTCATGTGCTATGGAAAGGTCAACAGTTCCTACTGTAAATGTCATGTGCTCTGGAAGGGTCAACAGTTCCTACTGTAAATGTCATGTACTCTGGAAGGGTCAACAGTTCCTACTGTAAATGTCATGTACTCTGGAAAGGTCAACAGTTCCTACTGTAAATGTCATGTGCTCTGGAAGGGTCAACAGTTCCTGTTGTAAATGTCATGTGCTCTAGAAAGTTCAACAGTTCGTGCTGTAAATGTCGTGCTCTGGAAGGGTCAACAGTTCCTGTTGTAAATGTCATGTGCTCTGGAAGGGTCAACAGTTCCTGCTGTAAATGTCATGTTCTCTGGAAGGGTCAACAGTTCCTGTTGTAAATGTCATGTGCTCTGGAAGGGTCAACAGTTCCTACTGTAAATGTCATGTACTCTGGAAGGGTCAACAGTTCCTGTTGTAAATGTCATGTGCTCTGGAAGGGTCAACAGTTCCTACTGTAAATGTCATGTTCTCTAGAAACGTCAACAGTTCGTGCTGTAAATGTCATGTTCTCTGGAAAGGTCAACAGTTCCTACTGTAAATGTCATGTTCTCTGGAAGGGTCAACAGTTCCTGCTGTAAATGTCATGTTCTCTGAAAGGGTCAACAGTTCCTGCTGTAAATGTCATGTTCTCTGGAAGGGTCAACAGTTCGTGCTGTAAATGTCATGTGCTATGGAAGGGTCAACAGTTCCTACTGTAAATGTCATGTTCTCTGGAAAGGTCAACAGTTCCTACTGTAAATGTCATGTTCTCTGGAAGGGTCAACAGTTCCTACTGTAAATGTCATGTGCTCTGGAAAGGTCAACAGTTCCTGCTGTAAATGTCGTGCTCTGGAAGGGTCAACAGTTCCTGTTGTAAATGTCATGTGCTCTAGAAAGGTCAACAGTTCGTGCTGTAAATGTCATGTGCTATGGAAGGGTCAACAGTTCCTACTTTAAATGTCATGTGCTCTGGAAGGGTCAACAGTTCCTACTGTAAATGTCATGTACTCTGGAAGGGTCAACAGTTCCTACTGTAAATGTCATGTACTCTGGAAGGGTCAACAGTTCGTGCTGTCAATGTCATGTGCTCTGGAAGGGTCAACAGTTCGTGCTGTAAATGTCATGTGCTCTGGAAAGGTCAACAGTTCCTGCTGTAAATGTCGTGCTCTGGAAGGGTCAACAGTTCCTGTTGTAAATGTCATGTGCTATGGAAGGGTCAACAGTTCCTGCTGTAAATGTCATGTTCTCTGGAAGGGTCAACAGTTCGTGCTGTAAATGTCATGTTCTCTGGAAGGGTCAACAGTTCGTGCTGTAAATGTCATGTTCTCTGGAAGGGTCAACAGTTCGTGCTGTAAATGTCATGTACTCTGGAAGGGTCGATAGTTCATGCTGTAAATGTCATGTGCTCTGGAAAGGTCAACAGTTCCTGCTGTAAATGTCATGTTCTCTGGAAGGGTCAACAGTTCGTGCTGTAAATGTCATGTTCTCTGGAAGGGTCAACAGTTCGTGCTGTAAATGTCATGTACTCTGGAAGGGTCGATAGTTCGTGCTGTAAATGTCATGTTCTCTGGAAGGGTCAACAGTTCGTGCTGTAAATGTCATGTACTCTGGAAGGGTCGATAGTTCATGCTGTAAATGTCATGTGCTCTGGAAAGGTCAACAGTTCCTGCTGTAAATGTCATGTGCTCTGGAAGGGTCAACAGTTCCTGCTGTAAATGTCATGTGCTCTAAAAACGTCAACAGTTCCTGCTGTAAATGTCGTGCTCTGGAAGGGTCAACAGTTCCTGTTGTAAATGTCATGTGCTCTAGAAAGGTCAACAGTTCCTGTTGTAAATGTCATGTGCTCTAGAAACGTCAACAGTTCCTGCTGTAAATGTCGTGCTCTGGAAGGGTCAACAGTTCCTGTTGTAAATGTCATGTGCTCTAGAAAGGTCAACAGTTCGTGCTGTAAATGTCGTGCTCTGGAAGGGTCAACAGTTCCTGTTGTAAATGTCATGTGCTCTAGAAAGGTCAACAGTTCGTGCTGTAAATGTCATGTGCTCTGGAAGGGTCAACAGTTCCTGCTGTAAATGTCATGTTCTCTGGAAGGGTCAACAGTTCGTGCTGTAAATGTCATGTGCTCTGGAAAGGTCAACAGTTCCTGCTGTAAATGTCGTGCTCTGGAAGGGTCAACAGTTCCTGTTGTAAATGTCATGTGCTCTAGAAAGGTCAACAGTTCGTGCTGTAAATGTCATGTGCTATGGAAGGGTCAACAGTTCCTACTGTAAATGTCATGTGCTCTGGAAGGGTCAACAGTTCCTACTGTAAATGTCATGTACTCTGGAAGGGTCAACAGTTCCTACTGTAAATGTCATGTACTCTGGAAAGGTCAACAGTTCCTACTGTAAATGTCATGTGCTCTGGAAGGGTCAACAGTTCCTGTTGTAAATGTCATGTGCTCTAGAAAGGTCAACAGTTCGTGCTGTAAATGTCGTGCTCTGGAAGGGTCAACAGTTCCTGTTGTAAATGTCATGTGCTCTGGAAGGGTCAACAGTTCCTGCTGTAAATGTCATGTTCTCTGGAAGGGTCAACAGTTCCTGTTGTAAATGTCATGTGCTCTGGAAGGGTCAACAGTTCCTACTGTAAATGTCATGTACTCTGGAAGGGTCAACAGTTCCTGTTGTAAATGTCATGTGCTCTGGAAGGGTCAACAGTTCCTACTGTAAATGTCATGTTCTCTGGAAACGTCAACAGTTCGTGCTGAAAATGTCATGTTCTCTGGAAAGGTCAACAGTTCCTACTGTAAATGTCATGTTCTCTGGAAGGGTCAACAGTTCCTGCTGTAAATGTCATGTTCTCTGGAAACGTCAACAGTTCGTGCTGTAAATGTCATGTTCTCTGGAAAGGTCAACAGTTTCTACTGTAAATGTCATGTACTCTGGAAGGGTCAACAGTTCCTGTTGTAAATGTCATGTACTCTGGAAGGGTCAACAGTTCCTGCTGTAAATGTCATGTGCTCTGGAAGGATCAACAGTTCCTACTGTAAATGTCATGTGCTCTGGAAGGGTCAACAGTTCCTGTTGTAAATGTCATGTGCTCTAGAAAGGTCAACAGTTCGTGCTGTAAATGTCATGTGCTCTGGAAGGGTCAACAGTTCCTACTGTAAATGTCATGTACTCTGGAAGGGTCAACAGTTCGTGCTGTAAATGTCATGTTCTCTGGAAGGGTCAACAGTTCGTGCTGTAAATGTCATGTGCTCTGGAAAGGCCAACAGTTCCTGCTGTAAATGTCGTGCTCTGGAAGGGTCAACAGTTCCTGTTGTAAATGTCATGTGCTCTAGAAAGGTCAACAGTTCTTGCTGTAAATGTCATGTGCTATGGAAGGGTCAACAGTTCCTACTGTAAATGTCATGTGCTCTGGAAGGGTCAACAGTTCCTACTGTAAATGTCATGTACTCTGGAAGGGTCAACAGTTCCTACTGTAAATGTCATGTACTCTGGAAGGGTCAACAGTTCGTGCTGTAAATGTCATGTGCTCTGGAAGGGTCAACAGTTCGTGCTGTAAATGTCATGTGCTCTGGAAAGGTCAACAGTTCCTGCTGTAAATGTCGTGCTCTGGAAGGGTCACCAGTTCCTGTTGTAAATGTCATGTGCTCTAGAAAGGTCAACAGTTTGTGCTGTAAATGTCGTGCTCTGGAAGGGTCAACAGTTCCTGTTGTAAATATCATGTGCTCTGGAAGGGTCAACAGTTCGTGCTGTAAATGTCATGTGCTCTAGAAAGGTCAACAATTTCTGGTGTAAATGTCATGTGCTCTGGAAGGGTCAACAGTTCCTACTGTAAATGTCATGTTCTCTGGAAACGTCAACAGTTCCTGTAGTAAATGGCATGTGCTCTGGAAAGGTCAACAGTTCGTGCTGTAAATGTCGTGCTCTGGAAGGGTCAACAGTTCCTGTTGTAAATGTCATGTGCTCTGGAAGGGTCAACAGTTCCTGTTGTAAATGTCATGTTCTCTGGAAACGTCAACAGTTCCTGTAGTAAATGTCATGTGCTCTAGAAAGGTCAACAGTTCGTGCTGTAAATGTCGTGCTCTGGAAGGGTCAACAGTTCCTGTTGTAAATGTCATGTGCTCTGGAAGGGTCAACAGTTCGTGCTGTAAATGTCATGTGCTCTAGAAAGGTCAACAATTCCTGGTGTAAATGTCATATACTCTGGAAGGATCAACAGTTCCTGATGTAAATTTCATGTGCTCTGGAAAGGTCAACAGTTCCTACTGTAAATGTCATGTGCTCTAGAAGGGTCAACAGTTCCTGCTGTAAATGTCATGTGCTCTGGAAGGGTCAACAGTTCCTGTAGTAAATGGCATGTGCTCTGGAAAGGTCAACAGTTCCTACTGTAAATGTCATATACTCTGGAAGGGTCAACAGTTCCTGTTGTAAATGTCATGTGCTCTGGAAGGGTCAACAGTTTGTGCTGTAAATGTCATGTGCTCTAGAAAGGTCAACAATTCCTACTGTAAATGTCATGTGCTCTAGAAGGGTCAACAGTTCCTGCTGTAAATGTCATGTGCTCTGGAAGGGTCAACAGTTCCTGTAGTAAATGGCATGTGCTCTGGAAAGGTCAACAGTTCCTACTGTAAATGTCATATACTCTGGAAGGGTCAACAGTTCCTGTTGTAAATGTCATGTGCTCTGGAAGGGTCAACAGTTTGTGCTGTAAATGTCATGTGCTCTAGAAAGGTCAACAGTTCCTGTTGTAAATGTCATGTTCTCTGGAAGGGTCAACAGTTCCTGCTGTAAATGTCATGTGCTCTAGAAGGGTCAACAGTTCCTGCTGTAAATGTCATGTACTCTGGAAGGGTCAACAGTTCCTACTGTAAATGTCATGTACTCTGGAAGGGTCAACAGTTCCTGTTGTAAATGTCATGTGCTCTGGAAGGGTCAACAGTTCCTGCTGTAAATGTCATGTGCTCTAGAAGGATCAACAGTTCCTGTTGTAAATGTCATAGGCTCTGGAAGGGTCAACAGTTCCTACTGTAAATGTCATGTACTCTGGAAGGGTCAACAGTTCCTGTTGTAAATGTCATGTGCTCTGGAAGGGTCAACAGTTCCTACTGTAAATGTCATGTTCTCTGGAAACGTCAACAGTTCGTGCTGTAAATGTCATGTCCTATGGAAGGGTCAACAGTTCCTGTTGTAAATGTCATGTGCTCTGGAAGGGTCAACAGTTCCTGCTGTAAATGTCATGTGCTCTAGAAGGATCAACAGTTCCTGTTGTAAATGTCATAGGCTCTGGAAGGGTCAACAGTTCCTACTGTAAATGTCATGTACTCTGGAAGGGTCAACAGTTCCTGTTGTAAATGTCATGTGCTCTGGAAGGGTCAACAGTTCCTACTGTAAATGTCATGTTCTCTGGAAACGTCAACAGTTCGGTGCTGTAAATGTCATGTTCTCTGGAAGGGTCAACAGTTCCTACTGTAAATGTCATGTTCTCTGGAAACGTCAACAGTTCGTGCTGTAAATGTCATGTACTCTGGAAGGGTCAACAGTTCCTACTGTAAATGTCATGTTCTCTGGAAACGTCAACAGTTCGTGCTGTAAATGTCATGTGCTCTGGAAGGGTCAACAGTTCCTACTGTAAATGTCATGTGCTCTAGAAGGGTCAACAGTTAGTGCTGTAAATGTCATGTTCTCTGAAAGGGTCAACAGTTCCTACTGTAAATGTCATGTTCTCTGGAAACGTCAACAGTTCCTGCTGTAAATGTCGTCATGTTCTCTGGAAGGGTCGATAGTTCATGCTGTAAATGTCATGTGCTCTGGAAAGGTCAACAGTTCGTGCTGTAAATGTCATGTGCTCTGGAAAGGTCAACAGTTCCTGCTGTAAATGTCGTGCTCTGGAAGGGTCAACAGTTCCTGTTGTAAATGTCATGTGCTCTAGAAAGGTCAACAGTTCGTGCTGTAAATGTCATGTGCTATGGAAGGGTCAACAGTTCCTGCTGTAAATGTCATGTTCTCTGGAAGGGTCAATAGTTCGTGCTGTAAATGTCATGTGCTCTGGAAAGGTCAACAGTTCCTGCTGTAAATGTCGTGCTCTGGAAGGGTCAACAGTTCCTGTTGTAAATGTCATGTGCTCTAGAAAGGTCAACAGTTCGTGCTGTAAATGTCATGTGCTATGGAAGGGTCAACAGTTCCTACTGTAAATGTCATGTGCTCTAGAAGGGTCAACAGTTCGTGCTGTAAATGTCATGTGCTCTGGAAGGGTCAACAGTTCCTACTGTAAATGTCATGTGCTCTGGAAGGGTCAACAGTTCCTACTGTAAATGTCATGTACTCTGGAAGGGTCAACAGTTCGTGCTGTAAATGTCATGTGCTCTGGAAGGGTCAACAGTTCGTGCTGTAAATGTCATGTGCTCTGGAAAGGTCAACAGTTCGTGCTGTAAATGTCGTGCTCTGGAAGGGTCAACAGTTCGTGCTGTAAATGTCATGTGCTCTGGAAAGGTCAACAGTTCCTGCTGTAAATGTCGTGCTCTGGAAGGGTCAACAGTTCCTGTTGTAAATGTCATGTGCTCTAGAAAGGTCAACAGTTCGTGCTGTAAATGTCGTGCTCTGGAAGGGTCAACAGTTCCTGTTGTAAATGTCATGTGCTCTGGAAGGGTCAACAGTTCGTGCTGTAAATGTCATGTGCTCTAGAAAGGTCAACAATTCCTGGTGTAAATGTCATGTGCTCTGGAAGGGTCAACAGTTCCTACTGTAAATGTCATATACTCTGGAAGGATCAACAGTTCCTGATGTAAATTTCATGTGCTCTGGAAAGGTCAACAGTTCCTACTGTAAATGTCATGTGCTCTAGAAGGGTCAACAGTTCCTGCTGTAAATGTCATGTGCTCTGGAAGGGTCAACAGTTCCTGTAGTAAATGGCATGTGCTCTGGAAAGGTCAACAGTTCCTACTGTAAATGTCGTGCTCTGGAAGGGTCAACAGTTCGTGCTGTAAATGTCATGTGCTCTGGAAAGGTCAACAGTTCCTGCTGTAAATGTCGTGCTCTGGAAGGGTCAACAGTTCCTGTTGTAAATGTCATGTGCTCTAGAAAGGTTAACAGTTCGTGCTGTAAATGTCATGTGCTCTGGAAGGGTCGATAGTTCCTACTATAAATGTCATGTACTCTGGAAGGGTCAACAGTTTCTGCTGTAAATGTCATGTGCTCTGGAAGGGTCAACAGTTCCTGTTGTAAATGTCATGTGCTATGGAAGGGTCAACAGTTCCTGCTGTAAATGGCATGTGCTCTGGAAGGGTCAACCGTTCCTGTTGTAAATGTCATGTGCTCTGGAAGGGTCAACAATTCCTGCTGTAAATGTCATGTGCTCTGGAAAGGTCAACAGTTCCTACTGTAAATGTCATGTGCTCTGGAAGGGTCAACAGTTCCTGTTATAAATGTCATGTGCTCTGGAAGGGTCAACAGTTCCTACTGTAAATGTCATGTGCTCTGGAAGGGTCAACAGTTCCTACTGTAAATGTCATGTGCTCTGGAAAGGTCAACAGTTCCTGTTGTAAATGTCATGTTCTCTGGAAGGGTCAACAGTTCCTACTGTAAATGTCATGTGCTCTGGAAAGGTCAACAGTTCCTGTTGTAAATGTCTTGTGCTCTGGAAGGGTCGATAGTTCCTACTGTAAATGTCATGTGCTCTGGAAGGGTCAACAGTTCCTGCTGTAAATGTCATGTGCTCTGGAAAGGTCAACAGTTCCTGCTGTAAATGTCATGTGCTCTGGAAGGTTCATGCGTTCCTGTTGTGTATAGCATGTGCTCTGGAAGGGTCAACAGTACCTACTGTAAATGGCATGTGCTCTGGAAGGGTCAACAATTCCTACTATAAATGTCATGTGCTCTTGAAGGGTCAACCGTTCCTGCTGTAAATGTCATGTTCTCTGGAAGGGTCAACAATTCCTGGTGTAAATGTCATGTACTCTGGAAGGGTCAACAGTTCCTGCTGTAAATGTCATGTGCTCTGGAAACGTCAACAGTTCCTGCTGTAACTTTCATGTGCTCTGGAAGGGTCAACAGTTCCTGCTGTAAATGTCTTGTGCTCTGGAAGGGTCGATAGTTCATGCTGTAAATTTCATGTGCTCTGGAAGGGTCAACAGTTCCTGCTGTAAATGTCATGTTCTCCGGAAGGGTAAACAGTTACTACTGTAAATGTCATGTACTCTGGAAGGGTCAACAGTTCCTGTTGTAAATGTCATGTGCTCTAGAAGGTCAGCAGTTTCTGCTATAAATGTCATGTGCTCTGGAAGGGTCAACAGTTCCTGCTGTAAATGTCATGTTCTCCGGAAGGGTAAACAGTTACTACTGTAAATGTCATGTTCTCTGGAAGGGTCAACAGTTCCTGTTGTAAATGTCATGTGCTCTGGAAGGGTCATAAGCTCCTGCTGTAAATGTCATGTGCTCTGGAAGGGTCATAAGTTCCTGTTGTAAATGTCATGTTCTCTGGAAGGGCCAATAGTTCGTGCTGTAAATGTCATGTGCTCTGGAAGGGTCATAAGTTCCTGTTGTAAATGTCATGTTCTCTGGAAGGGCCAATAGTTCGTGCTGTAAATGTCATGTGCTCTGGAAGGGTCATAAGTTCCTGTTGTAAATGTCATGTGCTCTGGAAGGGTCAACAGTTCCTACTGTAAATGTAATGTGCTCTGGAAGGGTCAACAGTTCCTGTTGTAAATGTCATGTGCTCTGGAAGGGTCAACAGTTCCTGTTGTAAATGTCATGTGCTCTGGAAGGGTCAACAGTTCCTACTGTAAATGTCATGTGCTCTGGAAGGGTCAACAGTTCCTGTTGTAAATGTCATGTGCTCTGGAAGGGTCATAAGTTCCTGCTGCTGTAAATGTCATGTGCTCTGGAAGGGTTAACAGGTCCTACTCTAAATGTCATGTGCTCTAGAAGGATCAACAGTTCCTGATGTAAATGTCATGTGCTCTGGAAGGGTCATAAGTTCCTGCTGCTGTAAATGTCATGTGCTCTGGAAGGGTCATAAGCTCCTGTTGTAAATGTCATGTGCTCTGGAAAGGTCAACAGTTCATGTAGTAAATGTCATGCTCTGGAAGGGTCAACAGTTCCTGTTGTAAATGTCATGTGCTCTAGAAAGGTCAACAGTTCCTGTTGTAAATGTCATGTGCTCTGGAAGGATCAACAGTTCCTACTGTAAATGTAATGTGCTCTAAAAGGGTTAACAGGTCCTACTCTAAATGTCATGTGCTCTGGAAGGATGAACAGTTCCTGATGTAAATGTCATGTGCTCTGGAAAGGTCAACAGTTCCTGTTGTAAATGTCATATACTCTGGAAGGATCAACAGTTCCTGATGTAAATTTCATGTGCTCTGGAATGGTCAACAGTTCCTACTGTAAATGTAATGTGCTCTGGAAGGGTCAACAGTTCCTGTTGTAAATGTCATGTGCTCTGGAAGGATCAACAGTTCCTGTTGTAAATGTCATGTGCTCTGGAAGGGTCAACAGTTCCTACTGTAAATGTCATGTGCTCTGGAAGGGTCAACAGTTCCTGATGTAAATGTCATGTGCTCTGGAAGGGTTAACAGGTCCTACTCTAAATGTCATGTGCTCTGGAAGGATCAACAGTTCCTGATGTAAATGTCATGTGCTCTGGAAAGGTCAACAGTTCCTGTTGTAAATGTCATATACTCTGGAAGGATCAACAGTTCCTGATGTAAATTTCATGTGCTCTGGAAAGGTCAACAGTTCCTACTGTAAATGTCATGTGCTCTGGAAGGGTCAACAGTTCCTGTTGTAAATGTCATGTGCTCTGGAAAGGTCAACAGTTCATGTAGTAAATGTCATATACTCTGGAAGGGTCAACAGTTCCTGCTGTAAATGTCATGTGCTCTGGAAAGGTCAACAGTTCCTACTGTAAATGTCATGTGCTCTGGAAGGGTCAACAGTTTCTGCTGGAAGGGTCAACAGTTCGTGCTGTAAATGTCATGTGCTCTGGAAGGGTCAACAGTTCCTGCTGTAAATGTCATGTACTCTGGAAGGGTAAACAGTTCGAACTATAAATGTAATGTGGTCTGGGGGTCAACAGTTCCTATAGTAAATGTCATGTGCCCTAAAAGGGTAAACAGTTCCTGCTGTAAATGTCATGTGCTCTGGAAGGGTCAACAGTTCGTGCTGTAAATGTCGTGCTCTGGAAGGGTCAACAGTTCGTGCTGTAAATGTCATGTTCTCTGGAAGGGTCAACAGTTCCTGCTGTAAATGTCATGTTCTCTGGAAGGGTCAACAGTTCCTGTTGTAAATGTCATGTACTCTGGAAGGGTCAACAGTTCCTGTAGTAAATGGCATGTGCTCTGGAAGGGTTAACAGTTCCTGCTGTAAATGTCATGTACTCTGGAAGGGTCAACAGTTCCTACTGTAAATGTCATGTGCTCTGGAAGGGTCAACAGTTCCTGTAGTAAATGGCATGTGCTCTGGAAGGGTTAACAGTTCCTGTAGTAAATGTCATGTGCTCTGGAAGGGTCAACAGTTCCTGTAGTAAATGTCATGTGCTCTCGAAGGGTCAACAGTTCCTGTAGTAAATGTCATGTGCTCTGGAAGGGTCAGCAGTTTCTGTAGTAAATGTCATGTGCTCTGGAAGGGTCAACAGTTCCTGTTGTCATGTGATTTAGAAAGGTTAACAGATCCTGATGTAAATTTCATGTGCTCTGGAAGGGTCAACAGTTCCTGCTGTAACAGTGATATTGTTGGCCTTTTTTCAAAACTACCTCTACCCTTTTTTATTGAGAAAATATGCGTTATTTTCATCAAATTGGGAAATTTAGAATAAACCATGAATTTGACTGAAACTTCAAATTACAGACCCCCTTTCAAGAGGAAAACCGCTATTTGTCAGTGATGATACATAAAAAGACCCTTAAATCTGCACATATAGTCATTTTAGGCATGAGAAATGTATAAATGAGTGTTTTTCAGTTTGAATCCATGCACATTTACTACTGAGACTGCACTGTTTGGGAAAAAAAGTTGTCTTTTTGGGAATAATTTTAAGCCAATTTTTTTTTCAAATCAGAGGGAAAAGCCTTTATTCTCCACTAAAATAAGGCAAACAATATCACTGAGTAAATGTCATGTGCTGTGGAAGGGTCAACAGTTCCTGATGTAAATGTAGAGTTGAAACGCAGAATTTTTTTCTACATCTGTTTGATACTTATAACACAAAAATTTAAAGATACCATTCAATTCTCATTGTATTTACTTTCATCTGCTGGTCCTAAAGTTGGTTAGTATCCATTGTCCAAAACTATCTAACACTTGTGATTGGAACTTTATTTCAAGTTTAGTATCGTCCTGAATATGCCACTGGACCTTATGCAAATAGCAATTCATCATTTTTATTGGCCATTTTTCTCTTTTCTTAATACTTTTTGCCCATCATATTCTCCTTTCTTTATTTTTTGGGTCCATTTTTTTCTCTATTCTTTATATTTTTTTGCCATTGTTCTCTATTCTGCAAACCCCCCATCCGCACCCTCAATTCTGTGATGTAATCTGCCAAAAAGGAGGTTTAGTGTTTGGGTTTTTCATTATTTATTCTATAACTTTCTTAATCTGTTTTAGTCATTCTCTATTCTTCATATTTTAACATCTCATTTTCTCTTATATTTTTTTGTCCTTTATTTTGCATTATTTGCACATTAATATCTTCAATGCACTGATGATTTTTTGCCTTGTGACTAATTTTTTTGTAATTTAATAACAGGATGTGATTGAAACTATTGCGAAATTTATAATTATATATTAAATAAACGGCTGCATATGTGAAATGGACGAACATTTATTCAGGTAGAACGACAAAAGGTAAACTAAAATTTGTGACTGATTTTTACATCGCGATGACCTTGAGGTCATTTCGATGTATTGCCATCGCCTAAATTTCTATTAATAGAATAATATGCAAATTAGTTTTGGGTTTTCAACCGATTTATAAAAATTATAGGTCCGCGGTCATTACATGTGGATAAAGTGCATTTTTATACCTGCCGTGCTATTCCCGTTCTCCGTTCGTACAATGTTTCAACAAAATATGGAATCATTTCAGTTGTTGATCATTGTTGATTTAGTACTGAAAATTTGACTGAATTATCTCTTATCAAATACGGTTTTATATGTTTAATTGGTGTTTAAGAAAGAAGTCAGGTGCTCTTGTGTTCATAAAATTATCGTTCATTCATAAATTTATCGTAAAATCAAAATCAATACACAGGTCACACAGGTTAATATACGTAGCACTGTCAAATGCTTACCTGTAATCTAAAAATAGACATACCATTATTGTTATCTCGTATCGCATGAGGATGACACATATCAACTGAGCAATTATGTTTGGGACTTAATTTTAAGAAATGATGTCAAAGTAACATTATGAAAATATTTTTAGTAAGCTGACATATATATTTATTTTTTTACATGTTTATGTCTTGCAAGGACGTATGTTAGTTATACGTCCTTGTGTCTTGTAGCCAGCCCAGTAGTCAACACTTCGGTGTTGACATGAATATCAATAATGTGGTCATTTTTTTTTTTTTATAAATTTCCTGTAAACAAAAGTTTAAATTTTTCGAAAAACTAAGGATTTTCTTATTCCAGGCATAGATTTCCTTAGCCGTATTTGGCACAACTTTTTGGAATTTTGGATCCTCAATGCTCTTCAACTTTGTAATTGTTTGGATTTATAAATATTTTGATATGAGCGTCACTGATGAGTCTTATGTAGACGAAACGCGCGTCTGGCGTACTAAATTATAATCCTGGTACCTTTGATAACTATTGTAAGATATTTTATTTCTGTCCCGCTTTTCAACATTTGCGTCTGGAAAGTTGAAATGTTTTAACCAGAGACATATAATACATATCTGTTTTAACTGAATGGTTAATTTAAATTAATTATGAAAATTGTTAAAATTAAATCAACAAATGAAATTATTGCCAGGGGATAATCCATAATGATTTCTTTTTGAGTTATATGGTTCAGCACATGTATAATTAACCCCAACCCCAACTTTAGCCTGGTAAACTTTTTGTCTCCTTGTGAATTGAAATATAAAACATATTACACATGATTTCCTGCTAAAGTCTTTTATTGGTATAAAGTTCAAACCTACTTGCTTCTCACTAGACAACACTCCTGTCCTAGCTGTCAGGTTTAATTCTTATACATGTGGATGAAAAATAAAAGTCCCCCTAACATTAACATGACAGCAATTGCTTTTACAGCCTTTAAGGCTTTGATTTTTTTTACAGAAGAGTGTCCACCATGCACTTGCACTGCACTATGATAATAGTAGAATGGAATGATATACAAAAAGAAAAAAACATCTCTGTAAATTAACCTCAGTTTCCGGTATCATGAGAGATGTGATCTGTTTCTGTGACATGTGCTTTTGACCATCCACGAGAACCTGCGGTCATCCGATGTTCAGTACTTCAGTACTTTGATTATAGTTCGTTCTTATGTTGTACTGCTATACCACTGTCCCAGGTTAGAAAAGTAGGGAGGGTAGTATCCCGCTAACATGTTTAACCCTGCCACATTATGTATGTACATTGTATGTGCCTGTCCAAAGTCATGCAGGAGCCTGCAATTCAGTCGTTGTCGTTTGTTTATGTGTTCCATTTTTGCTTTTCGTTCATTTCTTGTCAGTAAATTTTTCTCTGTAGTAGTTGTTGTCCTTAAATGAACTGTTATTTTTAAAATCTGTGTGTGTGTTTTAGGCAAAAACTATATAATGGTTCCAAACTGCTTTGAATTCAAATTTTTCATTTTTCTTTGTTTGTAAATTTTCTGACAGTTTTAACAATACTGACCAGAAGTTTTATTTTGTTTGAGAAACTGTTATATATGTGAAATCAAGTTTAATTATTATAAATATAAAAGTGACAACACGGCTATGCAATTGTGGAGAAAACAGCGGACGGCGGAGGAGGTATAGGGTCGCGGGATGAAGAAGTTTTCAAAAAGAAAATTTATATTTTGTCTTGCACAAAGGTATCAGAGACATAATGTATTAGGAAGCTACCATTTGATAAAAAGTTAGAGGGTTGGGATTAAATTTGAGAGTTTTGAGTAAAAAAAAGGAAGGATTTTTTTTTATTTGACAAAAATAAAAGGCAGGATGACATTAAGTATGAATAGTCAAGATAAACTAATTAAAAAAGGCAGGACCGACTAGAGTGATGAATAAAAAGCAGCATGGACAGAGAAAACAACTTAAAAAATGAAGGACAAACTGGTTCATCCCGGGCTAGCCCTCCCCAAAAATTAAAAAGTAGCTCCCTTATATGTCTCTGTTGGGCAGGGGGAGCCTGGGGGGTAGGTGTGAGCCAAAATTTGTTCCTGTGAAAAAAGTTCCAGTGGAACTAATATCACAGGAAATATGTTCTGGGAGAACTTTTTTCATAGATAATTTCAATATAATTTGTTCCATCTCTATGAAATAAGTTCCACACTTTACCTGGTGAAATAAGTACCGGGTTGGTGATATTTGTTCCTTACCTAGTGAAATAGGTTCCAGGTTTATGAGATTTGTTCCTTACCTGGTGAAATAAGTTCTGGGTTTGTGAAATTTGTTCCTCACCTGGTAAAATAAGTTCCTTAGTCTGTGAAATATGTTCCACTGGTTAAACAGGTTATCTTATATACTGAACATTTGTCATCAATGAGTTTAAAGTTATCATTCAAGGGCATTATAAAAATAAGTATAATATATTGATAATATAATAAATGAGAAATGTAATTCATCCAATAAGAATCTTAAGGACTATAGCAAATGTTTAATTATAAACGTAAAAAATATCAAAATGACAGTCCCACTTTAAGCAGAAAAGAGTAGGATAAGAAAAATCTTTTTGAAAAAATTAAAGTCAAAGAACATGAACATATGAACTAATTTGGAAAGGACGAAATAACTGATTAATGATTGTAAAAGACATGAAGAAACAAAAGACACACTCTTTTGAAACTGTTCCATGACAAGTACATGTATGACTAGAAACAGGGCCATGACAGTTAACAAGAACCAAGACGGAATACCACATAAAACATAGATAAAAATTATGATAAATTACCACCACTTTATCCTGTAGAACTTTACAGTCATGCCTAAAATTGCACATGTATCCCATGCCAGCACACTCAGTACAGCATTTAGCTTGCTTTATAATTTAAGTGTAACAAGAAAATGTTTCGCTGTGCAATATGTTGCAAAGGTACATGTTCTTATTTCAGTGAAAATAGGTTTGAGAAGAACTTATTCATTGGTTTCTTTGAAATATGTACATATTGGTCTTAAACTAATATCACAGGAACTTATTTAAAACTTTTAATATTAACTGGAACAAAATTCATGGAGCTATGATATTTGTTCCGGAACTTATTTCATATTTGGTCAAAAAATTAGTTCCGGAACAAATTTTACAGTGCTGGAACATATTTTCTGTGATATAAGTTCCGGCGGTACATATTTCCTATGAAATTTGTTCCAGCGGAACAAATGTCACGCCGGAACATATTTTTTGTTACATAGGGTCCCCCTTTTGTGGGAAAAATTTGGTTGATTATATTGGTAATCACTGAAGCATGACTGGAGCCCCCCCTTTTGAGTCAGTCATTGGGCCCACCCTTAAACAGTTCAGATAAAACAGTTCTGGATCCGCCACTGATGGTATCTACTCGATCAGTATGTAAATATATGTTTTAAGAAATAAAACAGGGGCAAAGTTTTACAAGGGTTCTTTTACCATGCATAAGCTAAAAATGAAAGCTCTTGGGGCATCTCAGCATACATGTTATCAGAAGTCCATTACTAGACGTCTATAGTAATCAGTGGACTTCTGAGTGATGTTATATTATTAATTGAAAAAGGAAGGCATTTTAAAATTCCTCGCGAATACAGACTTTGCAAAAAATGCAAAGTACTAGATGATGAGAAACATTTCTTAAAAAATTGTTCTCACAATTCAAGTATTAGATTAGCATATTTTAATTGCATTAACATAGAAAATAATGCATTTGCTAATCTCACTGACAATGACAAAGTAACCTGAGTTTCTTCGTTATTGTCTTCATTTGTTTTTGTTGTTGTTATATGTCACAAACTGTGGGGGTCAATACCTTTTTGTGTTAACCTGTTATGGCCCTTTTCAATGTGTTGTTAACTGTTATCTGAGAAAAGTTTAAATTGAAAAGTTCAAAGAAAATATTTTTTCAAGATTATTTGTAAGCACGAAAAAGCCCCATCCTGAATAAGGTTAATAGATTAAATATATTGGAAAAAGTACCAGTTTCAAAAATTCGCATTACTTTCTTGTCAATCCGGAATTGACTTGAAAATTACTAAGTTCAAAGTCCTCAAGAAATTTTGGTTTTGGAACTGAACTTTTAATAACTGTTTTCCATAATTCAGAGACCTAACAGCGCACAGGCGTGACTTATTACTGTAATAGCATGGCCAGCGATGACGTTTTGAGAGAAGGTACATTATTTACGTACATAACACTAGATTTTTTAGTATTATACTGTTATAATTTACGGCAGATTCCAAAAAGACAAGAAAATTTCCGTCAAAAAGAACAAATTAAGAAAAATAATACTAACTGTTATATGATTTGAATGATAATATGTGAATGTTTTATTGAATAGTAATGTTATATAAAGCAAGCAAACCAATTATTGGATATGATTGTTTCCATTAAAAGTAGAAATGATCAAATCAAGTTGAAAAATGTGAAATGTTTGACGGAAATTACTTCCCATTTTTTGACACAAGGTTCATGTTTTACAAGGCTTTAAGTTGACACTGGTATAATGGTTTTTATTAGTGTAGTCTGATTATTCAAACATCCCTGTTTCCAAATTTTTTGCTTTTCTTTTGTTAAAAACATCTGTGATATATTTTTTTTCAATTTCAAATGACTTACTTATTAGATGCTCGTCTGTCAATAAATGTTATGATAGCAACAGGTTCATAAAATCTTGCCACATCATTGTAGGTACTTATATAAGCCTGTTGAAATTGTATTTCATAATGTACATTAAACATACACATTTTGGATCACTTTTTGTTTTGGATCTTTCAATTTACTTTATTTAATCAATAGTTTTATCAAATCTGTTGCTAACATAATTTCTGTCAAACTTGTCATTTTATGTTAGCAACATTTGGATGTGCTGCAAATTAGAGTTATCTGTCCATGGTTGAAATCTTTATAAATTTCAGGCAGCGGTATTTTGCAGGAGTTCTTAATATGACATTCAACTAGGATAAGATCTCCAATGTTGGTTTAAAATCTCAAATATATGGGTTATTTTCAAAAAATGTCGAATTTTGAAATTGAAAAAATTATTAAAAGTTACTTGTTCAAACAACCCTCTACATAAGCAAATCAAAACAAACAGTACTTTAAGAACAACATATTAAAAGATGCAATCTTAATGATGTCATACAAAAATATGTTGAAACATTTTTTGATCGGTGGTACATTATTTTGTCTATCCTGTTACCATTTTCAAAAGAAATTTTGGGTTATTAAGAAAAGGTTTAGATAAAATGTTAAGCTTGTTTTACGTAGACAATTAGATGGTTTTCAAGAGAATAAACTTCTATATATATTCATTCTGTAATATAATAGATTATTTGCCAATTTAAAATGTTGTACTGAAAAATGCCTCTAAAAATTGGTTTTCAAAGGTTGTAAAAACTACCACCAGTAATGCAAGTCTAAGATAGCAATTTATATTGTTCGGCATTTTTTCACCCTTTCAAATAAGCCCAACATCAAGTAAATCCCTCATAAGTTAGTTTACTTTTCTCTATATTTCATTGGTAACAGGAACGTACGTTTCTGATATATTACTATATAAAAGTCTATCCTGTTACCTTTTTGTCTATCCTGTTACCGATATCAGTATTGCACCTGCGAATGCTTAATTGGGAAGATTAATACGTTATAACCTTAAGATGCCTTCAAACAACGAAATATTTCATTCGTTTTGCACTTATATGTTAAGATAAAAAAATTAACGACGTTTTTGTCTACAATTGTCTATCCTGTTACTGTAACCATAGCAACCATAGTAACAGGATAGACATAACAGGATAGACAAATTTCTTCGTTTTTGATTGCTGTTGTGAAATAACTACTCCCTTTGGTGAAGTGATTACGTTTTTCTATTGTGAATTTGGTTTCCAACACGTTATTGCACTTTTTACAAGTATACTGTTGGTGTATTTAATCAAAATTGGTGGTAACAGCATAGACATGAAAAAAAGTACGCTATATTTTTTTCACTAAATTTCTTGAAATTTCTTTTCTCTACACTGTCGTTCAAGAAACGAGGCGTTTTAAATGTAAAGATTACTTTTCACTTTTGAGATCAACACTGACTGATTCAATATTCATAGGGAGAATAATTTCACGGCTGATTTAAGTAGCGGTAACAGGAAAGACATGAACCTCCTGTACGCAGATTCAATTTAGTTTGTAGATAATATGTTACATACAATGATATAGAAGCTACGATTTTTCGTTAGAGTAATATTAAACGTTCTTAAAAAGTCCCTTTTGCAGATATCAAGGCGATCAGAAAATCGCAAAAAAATCATTTGAAATGTGTTTTTCTGACACTGTACGCAGACAAATACCCCCAAAATGGGTCTTAAATGCAGTTTAATCTTATCAAAATAGATGTAAGGTGTGTTTATTATTAATGTTCTGAATCACAAATCCGACAAGCTTTCATTTAAACCATTTCAACTGAAATTTCCATTAGAAATAAAAAAGTTAGCATGGGTGTACTGAAAATTCGACATTTTTTGAAAACGACCCATATATTGTCCGTCAAATTTATTTATGTTAGCACAATCTTATGTTAGCAACAAGTCCGTCAACATCTTATGTTAGCAACACTATTTAGTCCGTCAAATTTTATGTTAGCAACAATAATGTCCGTCAAATCTTATGTTAGCAACAAAAAAGTCCGTCAAATATTATGTTAGCAACAAAAAAGTCCGTCAAATATTATGTTAGCAACAAAAAAGTCTGTCAAATGTTATGTTAGCAACAAAAAAGTCCGTCAAATATTATGTTAGCAACAACTTAATTTCTGTCAAATTTTATGTTAGCAGCATTGTTCATGTCTGTCAAATCTTATGTTAGCAACTCCAAGATAATCCTTTTTTAAAGTTATTCCAATTCCTTTTTTATTGGTGCAGATGTTCAGAAATGTTTTATTCCAATTTGCCTTTCATATTAAATCAAGATATACATTTGTACATCCAAACCTTGAAAATACTGAAAGTATCAGGATTTTTTGTGTTGCTAACATAAGAATTTTCCGTCAAAATGTCTGTCAATTTTGTTATGATAGCAACATTTTTTTAAGTTGTTCTTTATTTTAAAAAATATAATGTGAATAGATCTATTTTTTGTCAAAAAGTGTTTACTTATAAGTATAACATGTATTCCAAAACAGAACTTCATTGGTGTTGATTTTGTTAAACATAATTTTGGGAACTTTTCAACTTTGTTATTTTGAATCTGCCTTACGACAAGTTGTGGACAGGATACCTTTTGGGTGCCTCTGAGTGGGAGTACCCCGTGTGACCCTCCATATAATTGTATATTAAACATTTATCTAAATTGTTTTTACATGGAATGTATGTCAAAGTTACTCACACACACCATTTGAGATTTTTGCTGGGTGACTTATATGGGGTTGGGGAGGTGGGACCACAGGCACTTGTTTCTTTCCATAGGAAGGTCGACTATCCATATAAATATTTATATGGATAGTCGACCTTCCTATGGATAGAAACAAGTGCCTGTGGGTGGGACAATGAAATACAAGATTACATGGCACTTTTTGCAAATTTCTGGTAACCTTTGATTTATTTTTTATGAATTGTTTTATCCATCTCTCACATTTATTCTTTACGGGAGTACTCAACAATTTACCTAAAAGAGATTTGGCAAATATTTACTTTGATCTGTTGACAAAAATGTAAGAATTTCAAGAAATTTGAACCACACAATTTTCAGGAATAATTTTAATCGAATGTATATCAGTTTGACAAACACTTAATTTTGATTCTAGAGAAGCTTGATTTCTCTTTATTAATAGAGTGTGATTCAATTTTCAGATGATTTTAAAAGAGTTAACTCCCTTAGGTGTTCTATATCCCCTTAACCCTTTCATCAACTGTTTCCACAACTGTTTAAATAATTAAAATAATTCGTCGCCGATTTGTTTGATGATGGTATTTTAACGGAAAATACGCGAATATGATTCTAAACAAAGAGACTTCTCCGTCTTCTCCGCTTAAAAAAATCTGTTTTTGACGAATGGACTTAATGTAATATTCACTTATCGATGCTTAATCAACAATGGCACGACAGCTCCAGGAAAAGCATCAACATGTCGGTTTACGAAATGTCCGAAATGACAACAAAAACACCCACTTTTATGAAATCAATTTGGGCGGGTGACGGTCGCATGCAATTTTGATAATGTCATAGAGACGGTCAATCCAGTTCAATCCGGTAAAGAAAGTGTTAATTAATCTTCATTTAGATTAATTCATTGTTGTTTGTTTAAAGTCTTCTCAACTCAAATAGAAAATGTCTTATTGAGGACTTTTTATGAAGCAAAACTACTCAATAAAGATAAGAATAATTTTTGGCAAATGCCTAAAAAAATTTGTTGAGAATTTATCAAAAGAGTTTTAAAGATATCTATGAAAAATAAAGTTGTAATGAAAATTTTAACACCCTGCAATAGTCATCTTGTAAAAGTTTGAACCCATACTAACTCCACATCCAACATACAGTACATCAAGTTGCCCCTCTGTAGTAATTGCAAGAGTTGTGATATATCCTATCCCTGCATTGCTAGGGTCGTAAGTTGTCAGTAGATTTCCACTATTGTTCAGGACATGGAATTTATCACTATAAAGGAAATCACCAACAATAACATTGTCTAACGATGTTGTTACTAGGGAATTAGGGGAAAATCTTTTGTAATCATAATCATCGTCTGTTGAATCTCCAGTATAGGTATTGATAACCTCTGTCTTCCCCAACACAACCACTCTCTCAAAACTATCTATCGCAAAAATATTTCCATTATGGGTGCTTGTCATAGCATTAATACTTTCCCTAAATAAGAAATTTCTATCTTTATCAGTGTGATAATTTGTTAAATGTTTGCCATTAGTATCCATAGCAACAATCATTGTCATGAATGCAGGTTCTGGCTCTGTGCCTCCGACTAGCACTCTCCCGTCTTCAGATACATGAACTGTTCTTAGTTGTAATGATTTTACACAGTAAATAGAATCTTTCACTTTTTTAGAGCCCGCGGCTATTTGTCTCAGGCAGTTTTCATTTGTAGCCAGTAGAAGGTCATTGGAGGGTGTTAATGCGATACAGTTAATTTCAAGGTTAAAAGTATTAATTGTCTTACATTTGTTTCCTTGAACTTTGACGTTCTGTATTCCTGTACGGGCTGTAGCAGAATCAAACAGCCCTATATCACTTCGGAAAAACCCATCGCCAATCCATAGTGAACCATCAAAGGACACTGCTATGTGATTTATTGCAAAGTCGGTGATATATTTCACAACATTAGATACTTTTAATTCTGCTGCCTTAATATCAATAACACGATGTTCTTTCCTAGAATGCGTTGTGTCTTTACACATCATACACAAAAAAATATCACAATTCACACACTTCCATTTTACTCGAGGATCAATTTTACAAAGTCCACACTGCACATGCAGTTGTGCTTGTTTTAAAGCATGTACTGGATTTTGCGCTTGCTTTAGAGGCTGCACTGAACATTGTGCCTGTGGCAAATTTCCTTTTGATACGTTGGATCCCATTGAGAATAATGCCAAATTCGTTATTTTCTAGAAATAAAGTTTTTTGAGATCTCAGCCATTACAACAAATAATCTTGTTCTATTTTAGCAAATGTTTACTAGTTAATTTCACCTCTAAGATATGGTTTAAACATGCTTCTCATTTATATTTTTGTAGTTAAAAAAATGTTTATTGAATGAGCCCATTAGAATTTAAATGCCATGTTAAAAAATTTAAACGCACAAGTTTACAATTCACCTATATAATCATGATAATTATATGTAGATATCATATACATGATATATATGAATTAGAAAATAGTTTTCTGTATTAAAAAGATTATTGGAGTGTATCGTTAGATTTAAACAACTTTTCAAAATATTTTTAAATAATATTTAAGGAATGACTGTTTCCTGTTTACAAAGAAATAACATAAAAATATGGTGCAGTTATGCAGGTTATTACATATATTAAAAAGTGTGCCAATTTATTTGGTTATTTCAAATAGACAGAAAAAGTATTCCAGTTAATCCCAATCAATTAATTCTAAATTCCATTTTTTTAACAAATTATGTCAATGAGCTGATAGACAAAACACTTTCAGCCAATCTTTCAAAATTGAATTATAAGTGTACATGTAAAGTCATATAATTCACTTTTTAAATACTTTTTTTTTACATGTTTTAAAGACCTAGCTGTAGTAGACCTGGGTTAAATCAGTTATGCCTATTTGGAAACAATATGTCTGTTTTCAAATCTTAGAAAAGAAGACATTGAAATCCTAGAAAACCAGGCATAAAAATTCTAGAAAAAACCGGGATGGTTACATAATTTTTGTGGGAACCTTGAAAATTGACAATTGAGGAGGAGAAAAAACAAGCATAAAACGAGCTAACATAAAGTAAAGAAAAAAACAAATTAGACATATTGTATTCAATAGTTAAATTCTATTTCTCTTTCCAATTTCATGTGCTAAATGTGATTGATGGATTAGTACATGCAGTAACATAGAATTTTAGATATTTTGGCCATGTTTTTTATCTAAATCAGTTTTGACCTTGAGGTAAAGCCCACACACAAATATAGAAATCTTCTGATGATACCAGGGCCCTTGTTCATAACACTTTACTCGGTGCTGGGAGTACAAAATTTGTGCTTTAAACACTAAATCCTATTTTTTGATTTAGTACAAAAATTGTGCTTGGGAGTATTTTTTTTTTTACATATAGCTCTTCAACGATTTTCGGTACTTATACATCTTCGGATTTCAAATGTTTGGCTTTGAGCGTCCTGATGAAGGTAAATCCAGAAAAGCGCTTCGGATGCAAAAAATTATTAAACGTGTTGTTTTCCATTTTTTATGACTGCAAGACCAGGGTCTTTGGTCATAAAACTTTACTCAATACTGTGAGTACAAAATTTGTGCTTTAAACACTAAATCCTATATTTTGATTGGTTGATTTCCTAGTCTGGGTACAAAAACTGTGCTCAAAAGTATTGTGAATGCAAAACCAGGGCACATGTCGAAAATGCTATGCAATCATGGTAATTGATTATTGGTGTTTTAAGCATTTCTCAGCTCTACTAGATATTTCATGGCATCCATTTGTTCTTAATGGCGTGAACTGACCACCTCCAGCAAGAAAACTTGCAATCCTAGTCAATTGAGATAGGGTCAAGCGCACCTTGCCGCAATCGGTTCAAACTCACCACCTCAGAGGTGACAGTCTAGTTGTACACTGTGGATTCATTATTAGTCATTAAATACCTATATTTATGGATTTCAAGGATAAAATTTAATAAACCAAGTACAAATTTGCATGCAGACTTTGGCAAACCAAGGAAATCATGCAAATATCCATTGGAAAACCCTTTATCCTCAATCCTTCAAAACTGGTACCCACAAGGAATCCACAGTAATCTATAAAGTTATAATCTTTTCAGGTGTGAGAACAAATTAAGAAGCATGGGCAAAGAATCCATATTAAGACTGGTGGTTCAAACTCACAACCTCAGTGTAAACATGTTACCGTATTTTAATCTGTAAGAAATATTTTTTCAGGTGTTAGAACAAATTTGAAAGCATGGGCAAAGAAGCTGGATTGTGGTGGAGACTTGGAGAAACAAAATCACTTCAAGAAACTATTCATCAAAAGATTACAAAATTCTCCTGTTGCCATAGAAACAGACAAGGCAAATGAACAACATTACGAAGTTCCAACAGAATTTTTTAAAACAGTATGTGTTGATTTTTTGGGGGATTTTTCTCAAAACTTGTAGTTTTTATGAAAAAATTAACTGCTGGAAATTAAGATGGTTATGCAGGTACTTTCATGTCAGAGAAATAATGATTAAAAATCTTGACAAAATCTGTTGATAGTATTATTTTGGTGCATGTCAATAAAATGTACAATTTCTTTTAGACGATAAAAAATATACTAAATTTGACGAATCACATTATTTTTTTCCCAAAAATAACAGGATTGATAATTTTTTGAGACCGCTGACATGTCTGACAAATCAAGAATTTAAGGATATTTTGACAAATCACGTTTAAAATTTACCTAACTTGATGCTAATGGTAGCCACAAAATTACCAGTTGAAGCCTGAGGGTAAAGGACATTACTATCCTGTACTGTGTGTAGATATACAAAAATGATATAGGAAGATGTGGTATGAGGTGCCAATGAGACAACTCTCCATCCAAATAACAATTTATAACAGTAAAAACTGATGAAATTCATAGTTGTCTCCCTTTATAATATAAATTCATAGTTGTCTCCCTTTGTTATATAAATTCATAGTGGTCTCCCTTTATAATATAAATTCATAGTGGTCTCCCTTTATAATATAAATTCATAGTTGTCTCCCTTTGTTATATAAATTCATAGTTGTCTCCCTATGTAATATATTGTAGGTTCTCGGGAAGAGATTGAAGTACAGTTGCTGCTACTGGACAGAAATGACCAAAACTTTGGAGGAAGGTAATTTAAGGTTTCGTTTGGGGGTGTCAAAGTAATCACAAAATCACTATTTTTTTGCCGCAATAATCACACAATCAATAAATATTTTTTGGACAAGATAATCAAATAATCAATTAATAATTTATCTGGTGATTAAATAATTACTATTAAAACGGCAAAGTAATCACATAATCAAAAAACTCATGAGGAGGCTCTATGCTGAAACAGTATTTTCTAGTCATGAAACAAAACTTGATGTAACATAAATTTATTAAAAAATTACGAACAAATGGTATTCTTTTATTAAATCTTCGGAAATGTAATTCACTGAAATATATTGTTTAGTTTAATGAAAGAAAAAACACTGCAGCCATGATATAGCAAAGGGCACTGAAGGTAGTATTAAACACCTACAAACAGACATATTTAATTCTACTCTAGTCTTCATGCATAATAAGCTGCATTTCTTTTATTACTTCACCACATTAATGATTAATATGGCTTTAAACATATCAAATCTGCATTCTTTCTTGGTCTGTGTAATAAGAGAGTGATGGAAGATACCTTTATTATATAAGGAATATCAAAACTCACAAATGGACAATGTTGTGGAAAAAAGCAACCAAAAGAAAACAGTGTATAAAACACAACAAAGAAATAGCCTAGTCAATCTACCTCTAAAATCACTCAACCTCCAACTAATTGCAACACAAGCTTTTTTTCGTGAAAATTATAATACAGACTTGTACTAACAACATACTAAAACTATACATTGATAAAATTTGAGGAAAGGGTTATTTTGAGTGAAATATGTGGTTTTTAGAGAAAAAATGCTGAAAACTGGAAAAGAAGAAAATTTATTATTTATTGTTGCATTTTTAGACCTAAAGCTTGTGGAAGACAGGAAACCTTATCGTAATAGAATTTAAAGTAGTTCATTAGCTATTATTGTTCGTATTGAAGTAATTTTGAGGTGAAATGAGTGATTTTAGTGAAAAAACGTCGAAAACTGGAAACGCAGAAAATCTATGTTGTTAAATTGATCTATATAGAAAAAAGAACATACTATTTTATGTTTGTTTTGTGAAGTTCTTTAGTTATCAGTATTAATATTTGGGTAATTTAGTTGAATATATGTTTTGAGACAGAAACCCAATAATTGGAATTGAAAAAAAAAATCTTGGTTATAATGGTGGTTAAAACTTTCGAATTGGGATATAAATAGTAAATACTTTCTAATGTTTATCTTAAGAAGTCCTATAGAAATTAGTATTAAAAAATGTAATTCTTGTATAAATTATGATGTGTACAGAAAAATTGTTAAAATGGAAATAAAAAGCTCGATTATTCATGGTTATTCATAGTCAACACTTTTAACATAGAATCTTTATAGACAAATTAGCTTTATTATCTTATGATTATATGCATATGTATTCCTCTTGTAGACCAATTTGTTGTGTGAAATAGTTTTTTTTACAAACAAATTACAAAATAAGAATGTGTCCATAGTACATGGATGCCCCACAGCACTATTATTTTCTATGTCCAGTGGACCGTGAAATTGGGATCAAAACTGTAATTTGGCAAAATTAGAAGGATCATATAACAGGGAGAATGTGCACTAAGTTTCAAGTTGATTGGACTTCAACTTCATCAAACGCTATCTTGACCAAAAATTTTAATAGAAACAGGGTAGACGGACGAACGAATGAACAGACGCTCAGACTGAAAAACATAGTACCCCTAAGTGAGGGCATAACAAATGAAAATTTTAAAATCTTAGTTACTTTCAGCATGATTTTTAAAAAAGTTGAGAATGGAAACAGGAAATGTGTCAAAGAGAAAACAAGTCCCCTGTTATCAGTCTTCAACATAGCAAGTAAATCCGGCACACATAAGGCTCCAGCTGACCCCCTTAGTTATTGTGTACATTAGTTCAGCGAAATGGAAACCACTCTTGAAACTCCAATACATACACATGAACCAAAATTATCAACAACAAAAACCATAAATGCAAGACAAACTAAGGCTAGGGGTTCCTGACTAGGGTAATAATGTGGCTGGGAGAAAAACATGTTGTTTGAGAACTCAACCCTCCCATAGTTTCTCTAGACAATGTAGACAATGTAGAATAAATCAACACACAGTAAAACTCAGTTTTAAAGAAGTGCATTTTGTGGAAGTTTTAAATTGTTATCTTATGTAACTGTTATGCATTTATAGTAATTAAATGTGTAGCTATACTAAACCAAAAATTAGATTGTGTTAAAAAATAACTGTGAATCAGTTTGGTTACTGGCCTTTAATTTTGTCATGTTAATTGCTGGAAGAGATATTTTTCTAGTGTCATTGCTTCGTCATAGATTTGTAGTCCTTTTTTGTGTATTTTTTCCATGAGCTACTCTTTCAACATTTGAGTTGCATAAAGTCACAGTTAAACACAGACCAATTTTATTTAGCAAGCTCTATCAATATCAAGGTTTAATTTCAGATATATAAGCATTTAAATTTTTTGGAACATACACTTGTTCACCGCAATAGCATGAAACGTAGAAATTGTTTAAGGCAATTTCAAGAGAAGCTTTGTCAATATGATTATAATTTTATATCCAGAGCTTAAATTTAAATAGCAATTGTACCAAAGTTGTCAAATTTTAGATGTTGAAAATGAGATAAGCCGACTGTTGAATGAATTGATGGGATCACTTCCTGGATTGTTAATAGTAATAGCGCATTGGTGGATCCATGGGTGTTCCGGGGGTTGGAACCCCTCTTTTTTGGCCGTTCAATGCATTTAAATGGGGAGATATAGTTGGACCCCCCTTTTGTCCTGGGTTGGAACCCCCTTTTTTAAATGGCTGGATCTGCCCCTGCATCGCCTTTTATGAGTATCCTGTAAACCTGTATGTGGTGGTCTGAAACATTTATCAAAGGATAATGACAAAGAACTAACATAGATTGTCTGCTGTATGAAATATAATGGTCAAAGATATATATGTACATAAAGAAAAGCATTATCAAGTTCCTTCTTTAAGATATCTCATTGGGTTGATCTCAGGTGCTTCAGAATGTTGATAACTGTGGATTCATTATTATTTGTTGGATACCAATTTTCTTGGGTTTCGTGGGTACAGGTGAACCACGAAATCAAATGTTCAACAAATATCATATTTTCAATAGGCTTTGTTCAGTGTATACAGAGATTTGGAAAACCAGGAATTCAAATATCCACGAAAGTTTTCAGCAAACCACGAATATAGATACCTGCAGAAATAAAGAAATCAACAGTAACTCAGTTACATGTATACCACTATTAACATATTTAATCTACATTTTTGTTAAATTAAATACCGGAATATCAACATTATATTCTATATTTTAGCTGAAGTTGAGTCAGTGAAGATATATTGTGAATCTGCTAAAATAACAGATGGTTTGTCAGTTTTGGTAAGTTTTATATTTGCTTAAGGTCAAGTAACAGTAAATGAACGCCGTCTAGCGGATTCCGCGAAATATTGCGACGTTTTGTACGAATTACGTCCCTTTGACCAGATTTTGCAATGTAAAAACTGCACCCGGCGACTATCGATGGGACAACGTCAACGATTTTGACGGAAAGTATGTAACATCTATGAGAATGAACTTGTTTTTCTAAAATTAAAAATTGAAAATGAATATGAAAACAGTCCTGAAGACGATCTTCAAAATGAAAATCAGGACGTAGGGTGGTAGAGTTTGTATATCTGCCGACCAGTTAAACATGTTAAAACAAGTGTGAAAACTGTTGCTCACTACTATTTCTACATAATTGTGATGGGAAAAAACAGTGTGGTCTCGGAAGTATTCTATATGTTGTATGTCAAAACTGTCCTTTCAAAAACCCTATATTCACTGGGAAAAGACATCGTCTAGCAGAAAATAAGCAGAAGGGGTGCAAGTTTGGGACATATTAATACTAAAGATTCAAAAACTTAGTATTGTACGGTAAGACTATTTATCCCATATTTTGAAAATTATCACACCAGTCGGAACAAGTAAAAATATTTTCAAATTAGAGAAAAGGAAATGAACCACATAAACTAATACTGGTCATAAATTCGCCGCTGCTGTCAGTCAGTCATAGATGGCACTAAACTATAATACACTTAAATTAATTAACCTTGTTCACGGCTGGAACAATAGTTTAATATTCATACACACTTTTTAGACTATAACAAATTAAAAATAAACAAAAATGATGTTTCACGATCATTAATCCATCGCTACATTTTGTATTCTAACGTTGTTTTTTTTTTTTTTTTTTTTGTAATGGTGTTTTCTTTCACGTCCGCAATTTCGATGTTAAAAATAGAACACAAATCTTTAAATAGATACATGTATAAATAGTATATGGTTTGAAGATTTATATATGGCTTAGTATCCTAATAGTATTGATTCGTATGGTTGTCTTCTCAAAGGAATTGTTATATATATATATTTGGGTAAAAATTAACCGAATAAAAAAAATGTACCCTAGCTGAAAGTAGCATCTCAAATATACTATAGAACTGTTGTCAATTCTATTTCACTCATAAAACTTGAAGGTTGAGAACGAGATTATATCGATCACCTCTATATCATACTACTACTATATATACCGACTGAAAGATATGCACAGTGTCACAGACTTTCAGTACCTAAAGTTCAATGTAAATCCCGTAAGTAGTCAGTACTTCAATAAGACAGCAACCAGACAACAACACAAGACCAAAAGAAAATTAAAAAGGAAAAGACATCGTATGATATGCATTTGTCGGAAAAGGGGGGGGGGGGGGGGGTCATGATCCCGAAATCTCGGACTTTAAAACATGAAATCCCGAGGTTCCGAATTTATAGAAATTTCAATTCCGCCATCCCGAAATTCGAAAAAAGAATAGCCGGATCCAGAAAGGATCAATCCCGAAATCCCGTGCTTAAAAACACCCGATCCCGCAGTCCCGTTTAAGGTCCCGTTTAAGGTCCCCCCTCATTTGTGTAGATTGACTAAATAACAAAACACAATATTACGAGTCATGTCTCAGCCTGTGTGCAATTATTTTTTTCTTGTTTTTTTTCGGTTTTTTTTTTTTTTTTTGGGGGGGGGGGGGGTATTTTTGTAGGCATATTAAACATAAATATGTACATCTGTTTTTAGGTCTTATTTCAACCTCCGTATATTTGTTTTTACACGATGTATTTTCTGGAAAATACACTGTACTACAAAGACCGTGCAATGTCTTGAGAGAAAGCGAAATTCAGAGAGAGAAGCACATTAATTTATTGTCACATATAATTAGATCTCAAAGGGAGTTGCAGAATAACGGATACTGGCGAATGTAAAAAATTGAACAAAAAAGTTTGCAAAATTATAAAGAATAACAACGGAAAATAAAATAATTATTAAAAGATAAAGAACATTTAGGTACACACTTCATATGGACCCTTAAAAATCGTTGGATTATCTCGATGTTACTGGTCAGTAATGAATAAAAAATCACTGGTCAATTCAAAGGTTGTTGTAAGTGATGCAATATATTCTTATTTTCCTGTTCCCCTTATGTAACTTCCAGTTTTATTAAAGTTTACATCCATCAAAGCCTTAGTTTAATTTAGTTTCCTGTCATTACTACCCCACTTTATTTGTCGCATGTTGCGTATCATGTACTGATTCTATATATACTTCGAGCATACATATGTACACTTATGGAACAATAACCATTTAGTAAACTTTTTAAAACGTTTTTGTAGACTTGTATACAACAAATTTGATACAGAACAAAAAGATAATAACAAAGATGACAGTTTGTCTGCGTGTTTTACTTGTTAACTTGAAGATGTATTAATAACTACACGACACTCTTTCATGAATTTGTAGAATCATTGATATGATGTTTGTTTATATATGCGATATTAAGCAGCAGTATGTGGACAGAACACGTTCTGTACTGATATAGTACCAAAACACAAGCTATTACATGTTCCGCTGCTAAAAAATCCGTTTTTTTTTTCAAAGTGGCCAAATCATTATCGGAACGGATAAAAAGTGTAAACAGATGACTTACAAGATAGTCTAAGAGATTTATGAATTCGTTACCCAAAAATGACAAAGTTCAACTGTCTCTCATTAGAGCAAATATTAAAAAAGATCAAAACCTTGACCACATGCAAACAGACAGCAAAGTACGTTCCATGATTCAAACTGTAGATGTTTTGCGGAATAACTATAAACTATAAAGGGGGCGGACGGACGGAAGGACGGGCGGTCAGACGGAATGACGGACGGACAGACGTACAGGGGTAGTTGAAGGGGGCATAAACAAATATAGCTTCAATTACATCTTTTATTGCGTCAACTTGTTGACAGTAACCCTAATGATTTCTATTTTTTTAAGTTTTTACCATTTTTGCGTTCATGTACTTACAACGTATTTTTGTCTGAATTAGTAATTGTTTTAGGTATACAGTATATTAATAATGAACATACATGTACCACATTTTTTACAACGTATAATTTCTTTTTGACATGTTCCATAAAAGAGAGGTTTACGGAATACAGAATAATAGGCAACAATTGCAGAATAAAATGCAAAAAAGAAAAAAAAAAAAAGTGTATAATGGGGTGCTAAAATATAAAGAGTAAAGAATATTGGTAATACTAAATAAAAATTTATGATAATTATCCAGACTCTTATGATAAAAAGAATCTATCAATGCGAAACACATAATCATCGTGCATAATCAACACGAAGAACGTTGGAAATTATAAGCATGATAACTTGACGTTATGTAATAAAAATTACGACGTCACGAATTTTGATGGGTTTTTTTGCCAAAATGTTGTGTTTGCGTCGCTTCTACAGGGAAAACGAAGTCGGTGACTATATTTTTTTTTAATATCATCTAATTCGTAAGACAAAGAAGAAAAAAGTATTGATTTAAAAAAAAATTCTATGGAGCGGTTCTCGTGATTTATACCAGAAACCGAAAATTGTAGAAGGAAAATATAGATTTACCCTATATATTCAATGTAATTTAGTACCCTCTGGGACCATTTTAAAACTGGATTTTTCTTGAAAACGAAGTCGGTGACATATACTTTTTTTTACATTTTCTGATGTATATTTTCAATATCTAATAGAGTTCTAAATTTTAAAAAAATCTATGGACTAGTTTATTTACTGATCCTTGACCTTAATGATAGAAATGGGGCCTTACATTTTTCAGTCCGTTTGACTGTCCTGTATCAGGTTTTTAACCGGATTTTTGTGACAAAAATGTCGGATATTGATTTGGGGATGTACGGCGGGCGGGAGGGCGGGCGGGAACCAAATGTTGTCCGTGCATTTACTCATGAACCGTTCATCCAAAGCTTTTAAAATTTTATTATGATGTTACTGACAACAAAATGAAGGTCAAATTCAAGAATGACGATTTTGACTTTTACCGTTCAGGAGTTATGGTTCTTGAAAGATTGAAAAATGGCATTTCCAGTCGTGTCCGTGCATTTACTCATGAACTGTTCAAACAAAGCTTCCCAAATTTTAATATGTTGTTACTGATGACAAAATGGAGGTCAAGTTCAAGAATGACCATTTTGACTTTTACCGTTCAGGAGTTATGGTTCTTGAAAGATTGAAAAATGGCGTTTCCAGTCGTGTCAGTGCATTTAAACATGAACTGTTCAACCAAAGCTTCCCAAATTTTAATATGTTGTTACTGATGACAAAATGGAGGTCAAGTTCAAGAATGACGATTTTGACTTTTACCGTTCAGGAGTTATGGTTCTTGAAAGATCAAAAAATGGTGTTTCCATTCATGTTGTTGCATTTACTCATGAACCATTCAACCTAAGCTCTTTCAAATTTTAATATGTTGATACTGATGACAAATGGAGGTCAAATTTGATATTGACGATTTTGACTTTTACCGTTCATCAGTTATGGTTCTTGTGATATTGCCAGGACACAAATAAATGTTAATAAATCCGGTTTGCAGTCGTTGTGACAGCCTCTTGTTTGAAGATGGTTTATCATGAAGTTAGGCTCACATCAACTTGGAACTAATTACAAATAAAAAATGTTCATTTTGATATGTACTTATTAAAATACTTAATTAGCTTCTTATTATTAAAATACTACTCTATCAATTAATTAGTTCCATTGGTTATTGTAAATTTCTCCAAACAAAATAATAATGATGTTTCACCATTCACCTTTTATAAAATTTAAGGAATTATTTGACTGATACCAAAATTTTAATGTGGGATATTTTCCCATACAAATTTTTTTTACATGCACCAAAATAATTTTAACATTACTTCTATTTGCATTAAGTCCATGTATATATGCATGCTTACAGTTTAGTTTTTTTTGCAGGATTTAGGATGTGGATGGGGATCTTTGGGACTATACATATTACAGACCTACCCCAAATGTCAAGTCACATGTGTATCCAACTCTAACACACAGAGACGACACATTGAAACGGAGGCTCTGAAGATGGGCGTGGCTGACAGATTAGACTGTATAACTGCTGATGCCAATTTCTTTTCTACAAACAAAAGATTTGACAGAATCATGTCAATAGAAATGTTTGAGGTAATTAAATATGAAAAAGAAGATGTGGTATGATTGTCAATGAGACAAATCTCCACAAGAGACCAGTTGACACAAAAATTAATAATATTAGGTCACCGTACGGCCTTCAACAATGAGCAAAGCCCATACTGCATAGTCAGATTTAAAAGGCCCAATCACAAATGTAAAAAAAAAACAATTCAAAAGAGAAAACTATTGGCCTAGTTTATGTACACAAAATGATTGAAAAACAAATATGTAACACAGCAACAAAGGACAACCACTGAATTACAGGTTCTTGACTTGGGACAGGCAAATACATTCATTTCCAAATAGCTATATAAAAGTCTATTTATTTATGACATACATTTCCCACCATTGTTTACCTATTAAAGTTATACTTTGATCACCATACGAGAATGAACAGCTTTATCAACTTAAAATCACTTTCGGCCTTAAAACCATAGAATCTATATCTAACTTACAAGTAAGTGTCATATTTGTTAGAAAAATGAACTTTTTATTTTCTCATTGTAGCATATGAAAAATTATGAGATACTAATGCAGAGAGTATCGTCATGGCTGAAACCCTCTGGTTACCTGTTCATTCAGGTCTTGTGTCACAGACAACATGCTTATGCTTTTGATACCAAACCGGGATCAGATACAGAATGGATGGCTAAAAACTTTTTCACTGGCGGAACTATGCCATCAGCAGATTTGTTCTTGTATTTTCAGGTAAGAAGGCATAAAACTTTGCTCAGTGCTCAGAGCACAAAAATCTTGCTCCAAACATGAAATCCAGGATTTTGATTGGTTAATTTCAAGTACGAGTACAAAAAACTGACTCAAAAGTTTTATGACTGCAAGGCCTGGCAGTGGATGTTAAAACAGTTAAAACACGGCAAATAACCTACTTTTGTCTCTCAAATTTTAATTTTATAACAGATAACCTATTGTGGGTAACTCAGTCAAGTAAGAGCAACTAAAAGAAGTAAAGTAAGCTTCCAATGCAATTGTCAAATTTTTGGGAAAAAACAACTTTTTTTCTAATGATTTTGTCATGTATAGAAAAAAAATAAAACTATGAATGTTTTCCTCAAATTCAAATTTACTTCTTTCAGTTTGTCTCATTTTGACTGAGGCCACAATTAAAAATATTTTGGTTTGCCTAAACCCTACCCAAGGTTAAGACAGTAGGTAGGTAGGTAGGCATTTTTTTAATTTATTTTTTTAAAGAAATTGAAGTATCGGATGTTAATTAGTCTTCATGCCTATCTGATTAAAAAAAACTTCTTCAAATCAGGACAATAAAAGAATTTGAGTAGGCAGCTTTTTTCTGGGTAGGTAGGGTTTGGGCAAACAAACCTATTCTTTTTTATGGCCTGAGTACTAAAATTTCCTTCCAGAGAGAAGTTTACCTGTCAAAAAAAAAAATAGATAATCTTGAGACAAACATTGGTAATCTGAAAATAGTCTATTGACAGATGAACAAAACCATGGCAAAACAAAGAAAGATAAAAGACAGAGAAAAAATAATTAATTATTCATTATTAAAGAGGGTATGGATAGGGGCTTACAGATTAGAGAATATTGGGTAAAAAATAGTAAAGAATAGAGCATATTTGCCAATAGTTAAAAAAATACAGAAATACAGAACCCCATCATCCAGACCCTCATATAAGTCAAACCTTTTTTTTACAGAAAGATGTATATGTGGTAGATCATTGGGTTTGGAATGGACAGAATTACAGCAAAACTTTAGAGGCGTGGCTTGAGAAGACTGACCTTAATATTGACAAGGTCAAAGATATATTTAGAAACAATTATGGTGATGAGGCAGACAAACAGTTATTTAATTGGCGATTGTTTTTTATTTTTTGTTCGGAAGTTTTTGGATTCAAAGGTGGCAACGAGTGGCCTGTAGCTTTATATTTGTTTAAAAAACATCTTAGTAGCTCTTTATGATGTGTTTATTTTAAAGACGACTAAAAATGGCTAGAAACTTTATATTTACCAAGTATTTAAAATGTTTATTTATGTGTGTTGACATGAATTATCATTTATATGGTCATCTTAAGGTGGTACCTAACACTACAGGGAGATAACTCTGTAAAGTCAGCTAAACTTTTTAACTACGTTGTGTTGGAAAAGGAATATAAAGCTTCTCAATGATCAAAATTGGTGGTTGTCAAATCGCTATATAACCAGTGTAACTTTTCTGACAAAATGGTTGGTTCAAAAAAAATTAAATTTTTATGTTTTTGTTTAAAGTGTCATTATTTGACAAAATTTTATGAAAATTAAACGAGCCAAATTAATTTTAGTGAACGTGTTGGGTACCACCTTAAACATCTTAGTAGCTCTTTATATTATATTGGGAGACGTCTGGGTTTATTACGACCAACAATTGCTAGTAGCTTTATATTTATTCCAAATCTTTATTTGACATGAATTATCATATATATGGTAAATATCTTAGTAGTTTTTCATGATGTATTGATGACTTTTGCATTTTCTGGGACCAAATTGCATACCTGCCAACTGTCACTATTTGCCAGGGATTTCCCCCATGGAGGCTCCCAAATTGAAATTTTTAAAGAGCAATTATGTCCACAATATTAACAAAACAATTAATTTTACAATGAATTGAGGCTTATAAAAGAATGACGAAGTCAAAAAAAACATTACATATTTGAAGACCCCCTTGAAGGTTTTTTAGGACTATGGCAGCCATCTTGCACGCAAAACCCCCATGGGCATGTTGAAAACTTGGCAGGTATGAAATTGGGGTGTTCTTTGTCTCTCTTTTTCATTGTGTTTTGTATCAAAAAGAAATAGCTATAACTCACGGGGGTCTCATTGGGGGGTTCCCATCCCAGATCCCGCTTACTGTTTTGTCAGATTCCCGTATCCCGCTTACACTATGTACATAAGCAATTCTCATTTTCTTGTCATTTCCCCGGTCCCGCTAGACCTCATTTCCCGTTTTCCCGAGACAATAATTTGATTTTCACGTGTCACGCTTACAAAAAATCGGCAACCCCGCGTCACGCTTAGACCCCAATGAGACCCACACTCAGGTATTCTAAGTCTCTGATATTGGACGATAAATTGATTGCCACTTTTGGCTATATTGTGACAGCAAGTTTTTATTGGTCGAGGAAGCCAGAGTACCAAAAGAGAACTACCTATCTAAGAGAAGAAAACTTAACTATTTCAGACCTGCCAACTTTTGAAAATCTCCATGGGGGATTTAGTGCGCGACCAGATTTTAAGGGTTATAATTTTAGCGACTTTTCTGTGTGCATTGTTTTTTACTAATAAAATAGTCTTAAGTTCTCTTCTTCTTTTTTTGTTGCTTTAGTAATGATGAGCTTGAAGGCCTTGATTTCTTTTATTTGCATGATTCTTGTACTATTAAATTATAAAATTGACAAAATAACTGAAGAATAGAGAAAAATGGCATTAAAAATAAAGGTTTCAAAGTAGAGACCCCCCTTTTCCCCCTCCAAAGACCTTCTTAAATTATGAACCTTGAATCAAGAGACCTAAAACTACATGTCCTAAAGTTAGAAGGATTTGAATGATTGTAGAAAAACTAATATGTGTTTCATAATGTTAATTAATTAAGCCATTATTTTTTTCATTTGAATTGTTTTATATTTGTCATTTCGGGGTCTTTTAACACTGACTATGCAGTATGGGCTTTGCTCATTGTTGAAGGCCTTACTGTGACCTATAGTTGTTAATTTCTGTGTGATTTGGTATCTTGTGGAGAGTTGTCTCATTTGCAATCATAACACATCTTCTTTTTTACATCCTTGTCAATAAGTTGATACTGGAAAAGAGCATCTAGTAGAAGTTTTATAACTGAAGTAATTAATCTACAGCATAGTAACCCGAATAATTCAGTCGTTATATTCCGCTGATCTACGAAGGCTACATTAACGCCTGAACGTCTTCCTCGATAAAGACCGTCAACTGGAAAATTCACACTGCTATGCAATATGGGATTTTTTTTACTAAGTTGGCAGCTAAAGAAGGAGGAGTTTCGGATGTTAATTGATGTTAAATGGTGTAAACTGATGTTAATTGATGTTAATTAATTATTATCGGATTTGTGTTAATTAAACACACGTGTTTGGTAAGACAATTACAAGACAGTTACGCAGACTTATTATCCTGATCACAGAGAGCAGGCGACGCGGCCAATGATCATAAGGAGTTCAAGCCCTCGTGTGGGAGAAAATCGGACACGGAAAGGGCTTGAATTATTCAAGTTAACAGCATAGTTGAATTTTGATGTTTTCAATCAATATTGTGGTGCCTAAAATATTATATATTATGAAACTATATTACTAGTTTATTTAATTATGGGTTGTAAATAAAAATAATTACTGGTAATAGTCCATTTGCCAATTACCGATTTGCTTCTGTTATTACACACCTTTTAAACAAATTACTTCCCTTTGTCAATAGTAGACTGGTTCCATACCAGACAAAACTGGCTATAGCCAATGCAAAGCATGATGAATTGAAAGTGATGTATCGGCGGTTTCACTAATCGTTTTCACAAAAAATAATTTTTGATATCTAAAGTAATTAGTGAAACATTAAATTAATGCTATTAAAAGATTTGAAAACCTTATAAATTACTCACATTGTAGTTAAACATTAAATTAATGTTATTAAAAGATTTGAAAACCTTATCAATTACTCACATTACGCACAGGTAGATTTGCTCTTTCTGCCAGCTCTCCATTGTAAATAAAAATTAATGTCCCTCATAAGGGAGACAACTATTTTAGGGATCTCTAATTACAGGGTCAATTATGAGAATTGGCAAATAACCTATTGGGGTATGATTGAGTTTCAAATTGTGCTGAATTTGTAAACAAAACTTAATATTAGATATATGTATAATAATGACAATTGATTAAATTATACAATTGATTTTATATTGATAATTATTGCTGTTAATTTTGAATTATACAATTGATTTTATATTTATAAATTATTGCTGTTAATTTTTTTTACATCAATTTATGTAAGATTGACGAAATATGTTTAATGATTAAATGATTTACAGAATATCTCAGTGTTTGTTTTTCCTTCATAATGTTAATAAATATATAGCACTTTCAAAATGCATATACCTGGTACATCATGTGTATTTATCATTAATTTATTTTCATGGTTCGCTGGTCAATGTTCATTTTTGTTGAGCCTAAGACTTTTGTCACAGAGAGTGATTCTGTGGCGGCGTCGTTAGCTAACTTCTTAAAAGCTTTATATTTTAGAAGGTGGTACACCTTGATGCATCATACTTTGTATATAGTGTAAATTCTGAAATTATTGCGAATTTGTCATTTTAGACTTAAATTCAATTTTAATTTTTACGATTTTGAGAAAAATCCTTTTAAATTCCTATCAAATATTCAAAATGCAAGTTTAAATTATTGCGTTTACAACTCAGTTGCATTTTTCGCAATAATAAAAACCTTGGATTGATTTCTGAATTTACAGTAGATGCCTTATGTTATGAATTTTCCATCTGTCACATGTCCATTGTCCTTCACCTCATTTTCATGGTTCAGTGCTTCTTGAAAAAAAAAGTGATGTTAATTTCTTTCTAATGAGTAATAGGATAACTATATTGAGTATGTGAGTACCACTACCTTGCAAGGTCCTCATGCACCTCAGACAGTTTTCATTAGATGGATCAATGAACAAAGCTTTTCGTAGTCTAGTCCATAAATCAGATACTTTAAGCAATAGCTCTACTTTATTGGGTATGGAATGATTGTAAGGTGTACATGTCTAACTGGCAGGTGTCATCTGAACTTGACCTCATTTTCATGCTTGAGTGGTCAAAGTTTTGTTTTGAGTTTTGGTCTTTTTTTTTCTAATATTAAATGCAATAGGTCAACTATTATAGGATGTACATGTACATGTCAGTCTCTTAAGATTTTATTTGACCATTTTCAAAATTCGTTGTTCAATGTTAACTTGTTGTGTTTGGTACATATTTGTTATATGGAAGGATTGTAAGGTGTATATGTCTGTCTGGTAGGTATCACTGACTTGACCTAATTTTCATGGTTCATTGGTCAATGTGAATTCTTCAAGGTTAAGTTTGTTTCTTAGATACTTTAAGCAATAGGTCAACTATATTTAATGCAGATTGTTTGTAAGGTGTACATGTCTTGTCTTGTAAGGTTCATCTGACCTTGACAACATTGACAATTATTAGAAACTATAAGCAATAGGTCAACTATATTTTGTGTAATGAATCAGAATGATTGTAAGATGTAAATGTATTTCTTGTTTGGTTTAGGTAGCTACCATTTAATTTTTATGGGGGGGGGCTAGGATGAAATTTGAAAAAAATAGGTAGGACAGGAGTTTTGATTAAAAAAAAAAGGCAGGATGAGACACTTGCAAAAAAAAAAAGTCAGGACGACAATTTAGGTAAAAAAAAAGTCAGGATAAATTAAAAAAAAAAGGCAGGACTGAACAGAGTGAAAAATAAAAAGGCAGGACAGAGATTACAGCTAAAAAAATCAAAGCACTGTAAATGCTGTAGGCAGTTAACCAAAAACCAAGGCAATCATAATTATGAAAACTGGCAATGTTGCTTCAATTTTTTTTAAAAGATTTTTAAAAAAGAACAAACATTAAACAATCATATTTTGCACATTTATGTTCATTTAATGAATTAATCATTGAGGCAAATAATTCATATTTTGTCAAAGTTTTTAAAAGCAACACATATATCAAGTATTTTTTTTTCATGGTCATGAGTCTGCAGTGGTACAAGTTCGCAATGAATGGTTGCAGTTCTTCTAGTTGATAGTTGACGTTGATATTAGTTGACTTTTAGTAGTTCAAGTTGACTTTAGTACGAGCTTGTAAAAGTATGAATGGACTTGCTTCCTTGGAAAGAAAACTGAGTTTGTTTTCAACAGTACAAAAGTTATGAGACACAAATCAGACAAATGTTTACTACTACAGGGATCAAAGGTGAGGTCTGACTGACCTGTCCATAGTAAATGTAAATGACCCCCACCTTCACCCCAAGTCTATGATGTTTAAGTTTGGAATAAAATGACAGGTAATTATGAAAAACAGTTGGTCAAACATTCTTGGGCTTGAAAATGAGCCATATGAAAATGAAAATTTTTATAGGACCAGAAATAATTCAAATTATAATTAAGGTAAATTCTTTAAACCTACTAATTTTTTTCCATCAATAAAATTTTATAATAATCAAAAAAATGATTGTAACATAATGCTGTTACGAAGTCTCCCAAACAAATTAAGCTCCCATAATTATTCATTCCCATGGTCGGCTGAAATTGGGCAAGGTCTAGTACACATTGGTTAGGTCTAGCAATGTGATATGCATAATTATGTGACGCCTATGAGATTGACCTTGTATGTCATTCAATCTTTTTGAAATGACAAACAGGAATGAATATTGTTTAGGAGTTGGTATTTCAATCTTTTACAAGTTCTCAAAACACACACAAGAGGGGGTGGGGTGACCCTAGGGACTACCCCTATATTTCATTTAATTTTTTGTCTTGTCCCATACATGAATATATATGGTTTGGGGGTGGGGATCTCAACCGTTATCAAGTTTTCAAACAGGAGGGGGTGGGGTTACCCCAGTGACTTCCCCTATATTTCATTTGATTTGTTATATTGTCCCATACATGAATAAATATGGTTTAGGGGTGGGAATTTCGACTGTTTCCAAGTTTTAAAACATGAGGGGGTGGGGTGACCCTAGGGACTTCCCATATATTTCATTTGATTAGTTATTTAGTCTCATATATGAATATATATGGTTTAATTTAAAGGTGGGGATCTCAACTGTTTCCAAGTTCTCAATCAGGAGGGGTGGGGTGACCGTATGGACTTCCCCTATATTTCAGTTGATTAGTTCTTTAGACTAGTGTCATACATGAATGTATATGGTCGAGGGGTGGGGATCTCATCTGTTTCAAAGTTATCAAACAGGAGGGGGTAGAGTGGCCCAATGGACTCCTCCACCTATATATCATATGATTTGCTTACATTCAGGTATCATATAATATAGTTGCATTATTTGTGGAAATAAAGTAAGAAACTTTCAGCTATTTTAACTGACCCATCAAAATTGAGAAGAAAAAAATACCCCTTGAAATTGCAGTAGTATGTTTAACTTTAAAAGCATCTAACATGCATTACCAACATTTATCACTGATAAAGAAAATTTAAACTGTCACCAGGAACATATACATGTATATTGTTAGATATACTGTTCCCAGCTGTCACATTGTGTTGGATTTTGACATTAAAATTTGACAAAAAGTGATTTTGAGTTTGTGTACAAAATATTTTCTGCTTTTTTTTTCTTTTACATATATATCTTTTGGTTTTCAATTCTAGTGTTTATATTTATTTACCATGCAAAACCCGGGATTACCCTTATCCACTTCCGGAATCGGATCCGATATTAGTCTTTCTCGCGGCAGCCATTTTGTTTTCAATGTTGTTTTTGACAGATAGTGAGATACGATTTTACTCGGATTTACACATTATTTGTCGGCGATTTTCTGTATAAAGCTAGCGGTTGAACAATATGAACATCGCTGTCATGAATAATAATGATGAAAATAAGTTTTGAGATCGTTTATTAGGAGACTTTGGTGGGAGGGTCTAAAACGCGGAAGTAGAAAACGCGGAAGTGAAAAATGAGTGTATTATAACTAATATCTCTGGAACCGCTTAAGCTAAATCGATAAATAAAAGTGATTCTGAAAGCTATTATAATAGTCTATAAGATTAAATTAAAAAAATATTTATTTGAATATGTTTTTTTACCGAAAAGTTGACCGGAAGTCTTTCTTAGTGCGACTCTGGCAACACATTTTTGAACATTTCACTTCATTATTTGTATACAAGGGTGACTTCCGGTCAACTTTTTGCCCTTTTATAGTAATATATTTATTTTTTTCTTTATATCATATTATTTGTCATTTAAATGTCTTTAAGAATCAATTGACAGACTTTGACCGGGATTTTTATTTTTTTGGGAATTTTAGTTCAAAGTTGAAAATTTGACTTCATCATTTATATACAAGGGTGACTTCCGGTCAATTTTTTGCCCTTTTATAGTAATATATTTATTTTTTTCTTTATATCATATTATTTGTCATTTAAATATCTTTAAGAATCAATTTACAGACTTTGACCGGGTTATATGCTTTTTCGTGAATTTAAGTTTTAATGTTCAAAAATGTGTTGCCAGAGTCGCACTAAGAAAGACTTCCGGTCAACTTTTCGGTAAAAAAGCATATTCAAATAAATATTTTTTTAATTTAATCTTATAGACTATTATAATAGCTTTCAGAATCACTTCCGCGTTTTAGACCCTCCCGACTTTGGTAAAAATGTTTGCAAAGTGTCAAAGTTATTTTTTATTTTCCTTCTTTCGGGCATGTCGGGCGTAGCTAGTAACCAAGTAGAAAGTCCGACTGCAAAAGTGTAAGGTCGCAGACCTCGGACCACCGCTAATTTGAACCCCTGCCTCCAAATTGAAAAGATACGAAAATTTCGTCTTCTAATTCAAAATTGCCGCCAACAGCGTGAACAGTTGAACTTATTTTAATAGACTACTGACGTAGTTGACACTACGCATTGACGACAAACAATATTCCTACGACTTTTGCCATTTGGGAAATCTAAACTACTTGTCTTTAGAGATTTTCGGCGATTAAATATTTCACACATTTGTTCTTTGACATCTTAGCCAAAAGCTCAGGGGATAATAAACTACATAAGGATACCTAATGTGCTCTACTTCCTATGTGCAACTTCAAAACTTTTGGGAAAATCGACGATCATTTAAGGTTTTTCTGGTCATATTTTTTGTAATCCAGAATTAAAATATGAAAAAAACTGTCCAACAAGTTATAAATAACATAATATCCAGCTAGATAATAACAATGGCACGTATTTCAGCATTTATTGGGTAGAACACAAATCCAGGGTGCTCGCATAAGGCAGCTTAACTGCCTAAAAATGCAGGACAAAATTTTTCCTCCTAGCCCCCCCCCCCCATAAAAATCAAATGGTAGCTCCCTTATCTGACCTTAGCCTCATTTTCTTGGATCATGTAAAGTTTATGTGATACTTGTAAAGCTTTATATTTAGGACTATCAGCACAAAATCAATGGTTAGTAAAGAAGGCAAGACATTTCAGCATGTACACTCTTGAGCATATCTGACCTGACCCTTGACTACAATTCATACAATTCATGGATCATTGTTTTGTTGGTTTCTTGGATACACTAAGCAAAAGGTCAACTAAATTTTGTGTATGGAATGATTGTAGTGAACACGTCTGTCTGCCAGGGTTTATCTCACCTTTACCTTATTGTTAACAGTTCATGCGAGACTTGTAAAATCATTGTGAGAAATGAGGGAGAGACATTTCAGTATATACACTCTTGTTGCAATACTGTTCAGACACGGGTCTATCATTGATTGCTATATTGACCTCTATATTTCTTAAGGTCATTATTGTTGTTGGGTTGCCGTCTCATTGGCATATATTCTTACCTCAAGTTTTATTCAAACCAACAGAGATCTTTCATTTATGTGATTGGAAATTCACACCTTTAATTTCTTCTTCTAGGGAAGGAAGTGGAATCGAAATTTGATGACTTAATTCGATAGAAAAACTTTGAGATGTATTGGTGAACACAGAAAGTTCTCTCTTGATATTTACATTTAAAAGCTTTAAATATTTTCACAGTTGAAATATATTCATCTTGTTGTTGCCTTCTCATTCCAGAGAATTTAAAAAAGGTAGCTCTGACTTTAACAGAGTCGGTTGGTGATACTTATTTTGGTAGATTTTTTTGTTGTTGGTTGAATGCATACATATACACACAAACTGTTGATGATACTAATGTTGGTAGATTTTGTTATTGTTGGTTGAATGCATACATAAACACACAAACTGTTGATGATACTGATGTCGGTAGATTTTTAGCTCTTGCCATCACTTGGCGTCCGTCGTCGTCCGTCTGTCGTCGTCGTCCGTCCGTCGTAAACTATTTCAAAGATCTTCTCCTCTGAAACTACTGAACCAATTCAAACCAAACTTCATCTGATTGATTCCTAGGGTATCTAGAATAAAGTTTGTGTTTTAATTCCCATTTCATCAAAAAACATGGCCACCATGGCTAAAAATAGAACATAGGGGTAAAATGCAGTTTTTAGCTTATAACTCAAAAACCAAAGCATTTAGAGCAAATCTGAAATGGGGTAAAATTGTTTATCAGGTCAAGATCTATCTGCCCTGAAATTTTCAGATGAATCAAACAACCCGTTGTTAGGTTGCTGCCCCTGAATTGGTAATTTTAAGGAAATTTTGCTGTTTTTGGTTATTATCATGAATATTATTATAGATAGAGATAAACTGTAAACAGCAAAAATGTTCAGCAAAGTAAGATTTACAAATAAGTCAACATGACTGAAATGGTCAGTTGACCCCTTTAGGAGTTATGGCCCTTTATAGTCAATTTTTAACCATTTTCCGTAAATCTTAGTTATCTTTTACAAAAATCTTCTCTGAAACTACTGGGCCAAATTGAACCAAACTTGGCAACAATCATCATTGGGGTAACTAGTTTAAAAATTGTGTCCGGTGACCCGGCCAACCATCCAAGATGGCCACCATGGCTAAAAATAGAACATAGGGGTAAACTCAGTTTTTGGCTTATAACTCAAAAACCAAAGCATTTAGAGCAAATCTGACATGAGGTTAAATGGTTTATCAGGTCAAGATCTATCTGCCCTGAAATTTTCAGATGAATCAGACAACCGATTGTTAGGTTGCTGCCTCTGAATTGGTTATTTTAAGGAAATTTTGCTGTTTTTGGTTATTATCATGAATATTATTATAGATAGAGATAAACTGTAAACAGCAAAAATGTTCAGCAAAGTAAGATTTACAAATAAGTCAACATGTCCGAAATGGTCAGTTGACCCCTTTAGGAGTTATGGCCCTTTATAGTCAATTTTTAACCATTTTCCGTAAATCTTAGTTATCTTTTACAAAAATCTTCTCCTCTGAAACTACTGGGCCAAATTTAACCAAACATGGCCAAAATCATTATTAGGGTATCTAGTTTAAAAATTGTGTCTGGTGACCCGGCTAACCAACCAAGATGGCCGCCATGGCTAAAAATAGAACATAGGGGTAAAATGCAGTTTTTAGCTTATAACTTAAAAACCAAAGCATTTAGAGCAAATCTGAAATGGGGTAAAATTGTTTATCAGGTCAAGATCTATCTGCCCTGAAATTTTCAGATGAATCGGACAACCCGTTGTTGGGTTGCCGCCCCTGAATTGGTAATTTTAAGGAAATTTTGCTGTTTTTGGTTATTATCTTGAATATTATTATAGATGTAGATAAACTGTAAACAGCAATAATGTAATGCTTGGGGTATACAATGTTTTTTTATACTTTCATCATAAATTATATTATGAACACGAGACAAACGAGATATTTCAGTGTGTCCACTCTTGTTTTTGCTTTTGAAGAAGATATGACAGAATCGAAGAACCATTTATATAAATTGAAAACCCAAAATAATCATTGATGGAAGATTTAAGCAAAAAATTTAAGGTGAGCGATTCAGGCTCTTGGGAGCCTCTTGTTGTTATTGTTGGCTGAATGGCATATATAACAAACAGAAAAAAGACACACACAAACTATAATAAAATTTTATTAAGTGTCATTTTCAGCAATGACTATACCATAAAGTAGTCAAACAAAGATAGAAGACAGAAGTGGGCAGGGCAAGGGGCGTGGCAGTGTTCTTGACTGGCAGTCGATATGTATAAATATTCAGATCATATTTGTGTTTAATAGCTTGTGACTATTGTCTCTTTATTGCTTGAAAATCATTGGGTCTTCACAACCAGATATCACATTAGTGTAATCCTGAACTTCATCATATTAATCTTGAACTTTATTGTTTAAAAATATTTTTTTTCTGGTCACATTCAAGTTCAGAGTAGAAAATGCCCTGCCCACTTCTTGTCTTCACTTCAACATTATAAACATACACATGTAATTTCAAAAAACTATTTTTTAATAGCATTTGGTTTTAATTTTGGCTAAATTCTCTATGTAACAGTTATTGAAAAAAAAAATATGTTGGAAGTGTATTATATGATATTAAATACAGTCAAATGTACAAATGTTCAATTATTTACTTGTTTAATCTACAAAATAGGCACGATCTCTTTAAATTTGGATGAAGGATGATTGAGTTAACTCCCCTCTCATACATGATTTATGTCCCTTTGATGAACTAATATTTGCATGCCAACAATATGTTTTGAGATTCAAATATTGCAACATTATATGAAAATCATAGATTGAACATTTTACTGAAGCCAACAAATAAAAAAAAATTGTAACACATAATTTTATACTTTCAAGATTTCTGGACATATTCAAAAACATTAGAAAAACAGATTTCATTGTGAAAAAAGTCAATTTCATTTGGTGCAAATTTTCATCTTAATATATCCAAATATTAAATACATGATGTAATTGTTACACAATTGTAAAAAAAAAAGAATCAATATCTTCAACACAAAACATTTAACAGATCTTTTTCAAATAAAAACAATGACAGTTCTAGAAATGAATATCATCCCATATCTGACCCTCCCCCTTTATTTTCTCAAAATTTCCTAATTTTACTTATGAGGTTGTATATCATTTCTTAACTTGGTAATTGAGACACATTAAAAATATTCAAAATATAGATGTATACAATTTGTATGTAAATGTTAACAATTTTCTAATTGGTAAAAAAAAAAACATTTTGGTTGTGGCTTGAAAAAAAAAATAATCATGGAACTTTTATAGTTACAGTGAAATGATTTTTTTCATGTCAAAATTTCAAATATATCAAATTTTTTTAAAAAAACTTGGCTTTTAAAAGTTCTTAACAATAAATTGAAGCCAAAAAATTAACAGCCATCTTTCATTTTGATGCCAGAACAATAAATGACCATAGAATTTTCAGCTAAACACTTATATTTAAATGTACATCAGATTGAGTGAAAGAAAAAAAAATATGAACAATTCAGCACCATATTAAAAAATCTTTTGGCTACCCTACATTTTTAAGGTACAAACTAAAAAAAAACCAGTCAGGAATGAAAAAATAATGCAAATGGTCTATCTAAAATATCAGCTGAGAAGATATGTTTGGTAAAAATCAAAATTGGTCAAAAAAATGTTTAAAAAGTTTGTTAATCAAATATACAAACTCGCATGCAACACATTCACTCATTTTTAAACAAAGTATTCATTTGTTTTGAACAAAATCAAGCCTATTAGTAGATTACTGTATATAACATAATTATAGTCCTACACAAAACTTTTATGAAGTGGACAAGATATTTATTGACCAAAATTACTGTCACAGACAAAGGCTACTCAAGTCTTTTTAAATCATATTTATTCAAAAAAAAATCCTATATTCACCAAGGTCACCATGGTTTTGTTTATTTATTAATTTTATAAACTTCATTTTTACTTCTTAAAACAAAATAAATGTTTTATTTGTTTATTTTATATTAAAAAGACTTTCTTTGGTCAATCTGTGTGCCATATACAACTTATATATAACACTGTGTTAATCATTCAATACAAATATTCTTAGCTAATCTGAAAAAAATCTAGATTAATATAACAAAGTATCTTGTTTACCATGAGTAAACCTTTTGTTTCAAATTAAATAAGTCTTACAATTGACACCAAAATATAAGGGCTATTCCAGAAAAAAATGTTGGAAGGCACATTGTATTAATAATACATGGGTGATGGGTATCAGAGCAACTTTTCACACTATAATTCTCAATTACAATTGTCTGGGTGGCGGGTGCTGACAAAAACTGCCTTTCAAACCCCCCCCCCCCCCCCCCCCCCCCCCCCATACATTTTTTTTCTGGAAAAGCCCTAAGATAAAATTTCAACTTGTAAAATTATGTGTAAGAAAATTTTAATACAGATTTTTCATTATTATATCCACAAAACCTTTAACCAATATTTCAGACATAATTTCAGCTTTGTTCACACATATACACAACGACCACACATGCACACACTTGTGACTTGTACATACCTGTATTATCACATATCACTCAGACAGATGGCTATATTACAATGCACTATGTACAAAGTATCTGAGCAGACGGCAAACTGCACCATGTTTTGTTTACATTTCTGCAGTCATGACAACATCAAAAGTTGTCTTGGTTATTTGTTTACAAAATTATTCCTTCTTAAAATATTTAAGGACATATTTAGCATCTATAAAGGAAAAATAACCCTTTTCAAACCAATATGTATTATAAAAAAAAAAAAAAAAAAAAAAAAAAATTGCATATAACAAGTCATTAACTTTTAATCTTTGATGAATAAAAACTAGAGGCTCTAAAGAGCCTGTGTCGCTCACCTTGGTCTATGTGAATACTAAACAAAGGACACAGATGGATTCAAGACAAAATTGTGGTTTGGTGATGGTGATGTGTTTGTAGATATTACTTTACTGAACATTCTTGCTGCTTACAATTATCTCTATCTATAATGAACTTGACCCAGTAGTTACAGTGGAAAATGTTAGTAAAATTTTACAAATTTTGTGAAAATTGTTAAAAAAAAATGACTATATAAAGGGCAATAACTCCTTAGGGGTCAATTGACCATTTTGGTCATGTTGACTTCTTTTTAGGTCTTACTTTGCTGTACATTATTGCTGTTTACAGTTTATCTCTATCTATAATAATATTCAAGATAATAACCAAAAACAGCAAAATTTCCTTAAAATTACCATTTCAGGGGCAGCAACCCAACAACGAAATGTCCGATTCATCTGAAAATTTCAGGGCAGATAGATCTTGACGTGATGAACAATATTACTGCATTTTACCCCTATGTTCTAATTTTAGGCGTGGCGGCCATCTTGGTTAGTTGGCCGGGTCACCGGACACATTTTTTAAACTAGAAACCCCAATGATGATTGTGGCCAAGTCTGGATTAATTTGGCCCAGTAGTTTCAGAGGAGAAGATTTTTGTAAAAGATTACCTAGATTTACGAAAAATGGTTAAAAATTGACTATAAAGAGCAATAACTCCTAAATTGGTCAACTGACCATTTTGGTCATGTTGACTTTTTTGTAAATCTTACTTTGCTGAACATTATTGCTGTTTACAGTTTATCTCTATCTATAATAATATTCAAGATAATAACCAAAAACAGTAAAATTTCCTTAAAATTACCAATTCAGGGGCAGCAACCCAACAACAGGTTGTCCGATTCATCTGAAAATTTCAGGGCAGATAGATTTTGACCGGATGAACAATTTTATTCCATGTCAGATTTGCTCTAAATGCTTTGGTTTTTGAGTTATAAGCGAAAAACTGCATTTTACCCCCATGTTCTATTTTTAGCCATGGCGGCCATTTTGGTTGGTTGACCGGGTCACCAGACACATTTTTAAAACTAGATACCCCAATGATTATTGTGGCCATGTTTGGTTTAATTTGGCCCAGTAGTTTCAGAGGAGAAGATTTTTCTAAAAGATGACTAAGATTTACGAAAAATGGTTAAAAATTGACTATAAAGGGCAATAACTCCTAAAGTGGTCAACTGACCATTTTGATCATGTTGACTTATTTGTAGATCTTACTTTGCTGAACATTATTGCTGTTTACAGTTTATCTCTATCTATAATAATATTCAAGATAATAACCAAAAACAGCAAAATTTCCTTAAAATTACCATTTCAGGGGCAGCAACCCAACAACGAAATGTCCGATTCAACTGAAAATTTCAGGGCAGATAGATCTTGACCTGTTGAACAATATTACCCCATGTCAGATTTGCTCTAAATGCTTTGGTTTTTGAGTTATAAGCCAAAAACTGCATTTTACCCCTATGTTCTATTTTTAGCCAGGGCGGCCATCTTGGTTGGTTGGCCGGGTCACCGGACACATTTTTTAAACTAGATACCCCAATGATGATTGTGGCCAAGTTTGGTTAAATTTGGCCCAGTAGTTTCAGAGGAGAAGATTTTTGTAAAAGTTAACGCAGGACGACGACGACGACGGACGCCGACGGACGCCGGACGCCAAGTGATGAGAAAAGCTCACTTGGCCCTTTGGGCCAGGTGAGCTAAAAACCCAAACAGTATTCAAAATGTTTTGGAACTGTGGTTGAATTAAATGATCGACTTTTCATATTGTCTCAACTACAGAAATCTGATTTAAATTAGATGAACATGATCAAATATATTAAAACTTAATGATTGGAACTAAAAATATTTCACAAAAACTTCAGTTTGTATATTATTTCATTTTTATTGCAAGTTTAACCCTGTGAAAATAAATATATATATGAAATAGAAATTAATTAATTTTTTTAAAATGATTTCTATCAACAACAAAAAATTACACAGAAAAATCATTAAAAATTTTCATAGTTATAAATCAAACAGATTTTTTTCTGAAAGTCAAGAAAATTCTGATAATCTGAAATAAGTAAAAATATCTGTGTCATGGAGATTTAATTTAGTTTTGACAGCAAATTTGCAGCTGTTTAATTCAGATCTATATTCAGAGATTTCTTATTTTGAGCTTATAATCTACGGTAAAAAAGGCATTTTTAATAATGGCTGCCTAAGAAAGTAAACGTCTAAGTGTACATAAAGATAATTTTCTGTGTTTACTTTTAATTTCACATTCTAAATTATCTGAAGCATTGTCAGACTTGAATACAGTTAATAACTGAATTTTAGATCGACAAAACAAAAATAATATCATAAAAAGAATTTACTAAACAATTTTTGGCTTTAAAAGCACCATATCTCATCCATATTCATTAGAACATAATAGAACTTTGAAATAATTTAACAACAGTCTTAAATTTAATAGATCTGTGTGAAGACTATACAAATTGTGGTTCATGACTTTACACAATTGTGTGAAGACAATGCAACTTGTGGTTCATGACTTTACACAATTGTGTGAAGACAATGCAACTTGTGGTTCATGACTTTACACAATTGTGTGAAGACAATGCAACTTGTGGTTCATGACTTTACACAATTGTGTGAAGACACTAAAACTTGTGGTTCACAATTTTACGCAACTTAAAAATCAGCAAGTCCAGTTAAAATGGGTTTAAGACATTGGTAATTGGTCAAGGAAAACGGGATAAATCTTTAAGTCTTGTTTGTTCAAAAGTTATCTTTGTAGACTGGAATCAAATAACCTCAAGTTTTTGTATGCACAAATTCCACCAAGCAGAAACATCTGATTGAATATGTTAGTACAGAAAATATGGAGAGATAAAACTTATTATTATTTTTATTTCTAAACTTGTCAAAAATGTAGTTCAACTTGGCACCTTTAATATTCCTAAGCCTATCATTTCATCATCATTCAATCATAACTTAATACAAAATATTTTAGACTTTGTATGACACAAATAGTGTAGTAGTTTTACCGGAAAGTTAATTATCATACACACATACAGTCTGAAGTTAGTACTCCATAAAAATCTAAAAGATAATAATACAAAAACTTAATTTAAATAATGGACAAAAGCACTTTAAATATGAACAAATACAACCATAGTTATTAGTAACAAAAATATAAACACAATTTTATTGCATCAGTGTATTCCTTAACTCCATCATTTAAATCTTGAACTTTATAAAAAGAAATCACTCAAATCTTGAACATCATACTCTTTTTACAAAATTTCTGAGAATCTGAATTTCAAATTCAAATAATTTTTTGGCAATGATTTTTCTTTTGGCATAGTTTAAAACAGCGAGATTATTCAACATGTTTCAAACCCCTATGTTAAATAATTTTTGAAAAATTATTAATCTTGATTAAAAATGTGAAGTTATTAACGGAAAATATCTAATTATTAGAGACACAAATTCAAAATCGAGATTCTCAATTACTAACAAATCCTTATACAAACAAGAAACTCTTCCTCAATAACAAAAGATCAGTTACAACTTTCGAGCAGACGACAAAATATGACCCACAAATGTTTTTTTTTTGTTTTGATGAACTGGTACCACGACAAAGCAGTCTTAAAAATGTTCTGCTAGCAGTTCCCTTGATCATGTTGATGTTTTTGTTGATGAACTGGTACCACGAGAAAGCAGTCTAAAAAAATGTTCTGCTAGCAGTTCCCTTGATCATGTTGTTGATGTTGTTGTGGATGCTGAGGTTCCGATGACATTCCCTGGGCCATTCCCTGGGCGAGACATGATATATCTGGGCCACATTGGTCCTGCATCATACCGTACATGTTATGATGCATGGCCGATATTGTCTGTGACCCGTCCATGACAGGTTTGGAAGGACTTTCACGACAGTCGTATTTTACATCACCATATTTGTCCGACATTGTTAAAGGATTGTTTTCTTGTCCGGACATATAAGAATAATTCCCATGCATTGTTCCCACACGATTTCCTATGGACGGACTAGCTGCAAAGCCAAAAAAAAACAATATTTAATATTTTCAAGTAAAAATTAATTTATGAACAAGGAACAATGAATACATAATTTTTTGAAGAAAAATTCTGATATCTCATTGTTTGAAATCTTACCTGCAGTAACAGTAATTTTGTTTTGTTTTTGAGACTTTCTGATTTTTGTCTTTTTGCATTTCTGCTCTCTACTTTCACTTTTATGCTTTTATTGATTTATTTTTCTTTGGTTGAATGTTGTCTGCTCAAAATCAAATGCATAAAGTTTTACAATATGCAATATGAGTATTGTATTTTCTATATGATATTTTCCCCCTTTTCTATACAGTACAGATTCACATTTTGTGTGTTTTTTGCTTCCTTCACGACCTTGGGAAAATCACAAATTTCACTACATATAAACAAGATTCAATTAGAAGCAGAAATAAGATAAAAACACAAAAATTATCATAAAACGGGAATGACCCTAGATAATGTGAGCTTTGACCTTGACGGAAGTACACCTACATGTATATATGCCAGTAATTTTGTGGTTTTTCTTCTTTTCATTTAAAACATTCAGATATCTTACTGCCTTAACAAATTTCAGTTAATATCTCTGTCTATTTTTTCTAGTTTTTGCTTGCGTTAATTTATGATTTGATGTTTGCAAATAGCATGTACTAATCAAAAAATTGAACGCCAACAATGAAACTTAAGTTTGCTGAATACTCAACCCCTCCCCCCATTAACAAATTAGTGATAAAATTAACAAAATGATTCAGTTCTTAGAATTCTTGGCAACACAGTATATTCATTCTCTGTTCAATACAGTAAAGGGAAAAATAAAGCTAAAGTGTGAACCTACTCAACTTTCAATAAAGTGTAGGTACTTTTTTGCTGTCATGGAAGAAAAAAACATTAAAACCCAGAACTCCCTAGAACTTTATTACCCAGAATTCCCTAGAACTGAATCAGTGAATATTAGTGCACTTGAACTGAAGATATGGCATGCTAGCAGCAGACAAGGAGAAACCATATAACCAAGAGATTTGTAGATAGATGAAAATATAGAAATTTTGGAAAGAGAATTTACAACAACAAATAGCGAGGGCATTTGTAAGCTACAGTGTTTCAAAATTCAGAATAACTACCATCAAATTTAACTTTTTTCTCATGTATTAAAACTAATTTTTGATCTAAGTATCAAGGCTAAAATTTGTTCAAGTTCAAATGATATCATTTTTTCAAGTATCAAGGCTATAATTTTTTCAAGTATCAAGGCTATATTTTTCAATTATCAAGGCTATAATTTTTCAAGTATCAAGGCTATATTTTTCAAGTATAACGAATGATATCAATTTTTCAGGTTCAAATGTCATTTATTTTTTACAAACCTCAATTCTAAATATTTTGTACTATTTAAAGATCACTTTTAATGGGTTATAAATGAAAATAAGATTTTACAAGTTCTTTCTTAGTTAAGGAAGATGGAAATAAAATAAGGTAATTCCTAAGAAACAAGGACAATTTTCAAAATTTCATCTTTTACAGAAAAAGTTGATTTTTCATCAATCTGTTCATCATCAATCACTGAAACGTCTTACGCCAACTCTCGCAATGGTCACATGACTTTGTCAGTCACATGACCTGCTCACATGCTAACCATGTGATTTACCTGCTAGCAGTCCATATCATCGTAATCATCATAACTGTCGTCTGCCAAAAGAGGTAGCAACATGTTGCGTACCTTACCTGCCAAAGCTGCTTGCTGTGCAGCTATGTCATCTGATGTCATGCCCCGCCCCCCTGGTATCTCGTCCCCTTTCTCCTCCTCCCGTCTCTTCAGACAGGCTGCCTTGGGATTGAGATTTCGTTCTGTAAAGAAAAACAAGATATGGTTAAAGTTGAAATGTCAAAAAAATTCTAAATCTGAATTATTACTACTGGTTTACCATATAATGTTTTACACCTGAGTTAAAATCTTATTTTTTAAGGTTGGAAATTGAGGTCAGGATGAATTAACTGATGTGGTATTTGAAGCCCCTTTTGGATATTTAGTAGCAATCAGTCTTTGTTGGAAGCTGGAGTGAACTAACACCTTTAGCAAAAATTTTTAAACAAGATAAGAATTGAATGCACCTACCACATGTGGGGATTGCACTCAAGACCTCATTGTTCACAGGTTTGTGATAATGTTGATGTGTGGTGACCTACACTTGCTAATATCCACATCATTTAATTGATAATTATTGGCAAAATACCACATCATCTATAAATGCTGTTTTAGTGATGTTGTCAGAAGTTAGAGTTAGAGGACAGGTATGGATAACTAACCTCTGACTTGTTGTTCTAGTGTTGTTATGACATGAACAGCCTGTTGTAAAACCATAAGTTTTGTGAGAGGTGTTAACTGCTTCCTGAGTGTAATGTTGTCCGAGGCTAGAGCTAGAGGACAGATATGGATAACTAACCTCTGACTTGTTGTTCTAGTGTTGTAATGACATTAACAGCCTGTTGTAAAACCATTAGTTTTGTGAGAGATTGACTGCTTCCTGAGTGTAATGTTACCCGGGGCTGGGGCTAGAGGACAGATATAGATAACTTACCTCTGACTTGTTGTTCTAGTGTTGTAATGACATTAACAGCCTGTTGTAAAACCATTAGTTTTGTGAGAGGTTGACTGCTTCCTGAGTGTAAGGTTACCCGAGACTAGGGCTAGAGGACAGATTTAGATAACTTACCTCTGACTTGTTGTTCTAATGTTGTAATGACATTAACAGCCTGTTGTAAAACCATTAGTTTTGTGAGAGGTTGACTGCTTCCTGAGTGTAATGTAACCATGCTTCCTAATTCTTTAAAGGCTTCGTTTATATCTCGTACTCGCACTCTGAAAATAAATAAATTCAGACATTTCAATTTTGTATGCAAGTCTTTCTATTACACTAACTGCAATTAAATGTTATGAATAAAAATGTAAAAATATCCATCATCATTGGGCCATAAAAAAGAATAGGTTTGTTTGCCCAAACGCTCCCAACCCAGAAAAAGGCTGCCTACTCAAATTCTTTTATTGTCCTGATTTGAAGAAGTTTTTTTTTAATCAGATAGGCATGAAGACTAATGAACACCCGATACTTGGATTTCTCTTTTTGAAAAAAAAAAATAAAAAATGCCTACCTACCTACCCACTGTCTCAACCTTTGGGTAGGGTTTGGGCAAACCAAAATATTTTTAATTGTGGCCTTGATGGGTAATTTTTAGATATAATCGACATGTGGTTTGTTTCTATTTTATTCTTAGTTCTTCATTGGTCAAAATTCATTTATTTTCATTGATTTTTCTGCCCTCAATGCAGTGGGAAATCTATATATACATAGAGTTAGAGGAATCTTTTTTCCCAGAATAGTCATTGAAGATAATCTTCTGATCTATCATAACTATTATTACTATTGCAAAATACCAAAGTTGTGTGTGTCCTTTGCAAAATTTTAGTTGTCAAATACTTACAACCCCACTTTTCTTCCATGGAAGAATCTATACATACATTGTAATATCTCAATTCAAACCTTAATTCATTGCAATTAATATATCTCAATTCAAACCTTAATTCATTGCAATTAATATATCACAATTCAAACCTGAATTCATTGCAATTAATAACACAAGAGAAGATAATCAGTTAATTGCAATATGCACCAAGGGGAGATAATTGGTTAATTGCAATGAATACAGCAATGGGAGATAACCAGTTGATTGCAATACACACAAAGGGGAGATAACCAGTTAATTGCAATGTACCCCATGGGGAAATAATAACAATTAACCTTTCTGTAGCATTATTAGCCTGTCTCCTTATAAGTTTCCGTTGAAGTTTGGTTTCTAGTGTTTCGTCCTCCTTGCCCACATCATTAGTGCTAAGAAAAAAGACAGACAATGACATATTTCTTAAATTCTAACAATAAATTTGCAGTGAGAACATATTGAACCATCCATTAGTCTAAATTGAAAAAAAATCTAAATAGAAATTTTCTTGAATGTTGATTTTGCTCAAAAACTCCACAAATAAAAATGTCAGATAAAACAGACTTTCTAATTTCAGTCGGTTACTTTTTTATAAATCTTATAATGAATAGAAATTAAAAACAAAATTCTACACTAATTGTTAAATGCTATTTCTGAACATTAAAAAATTTCCAATCAAATAAAACTGCATGGATGGTTCATATTCACATTTAATAAATAAATACTATGGAAGTACTTTTGATTATCAAGACCAATTTTTGCAATTTGTAAAAAAACAATTTTTATAAAAAAAAATATTAATCAGATCTTTAAAGTAGATAGAAAACCTGCATTCTGACATTTGATTAAAAAATTCAAAAGTTTGATTTACAACAAAATCAGCCAAACTTGGTTTTTGCATAAATCCAAGTACTTCCACATTTTTTCAAAGTATAAAATCACAAACCTTTCTCTACAATTGTTGGCTTGCCTCCTCAATCTCTCTCTTTCTAGTTTAGTTTCAGGAGACTCATTTGGGTCGTCTCCAATGCTTCTGTTGAATAAATAACAACCTTGTGTCAAATCATAGCAATTTTTTCTCATATCACAACCTTATACAATCCTTATTAATTGTTTCAGATAAGGGTGAAGGTTTGGTACCATTAAAACTTTCAAACCTGCTGTAATTGTTTGCACCTGTCCTTAGTCAGCAATCTGATGTTCAGTAGTTGTCGTTTGTTGATGTGGTTCATAAGTGTTTCTTGTTTTTTTATATAGATTAGGTTTACCCGTTTGAATGGTTTTACACTAGTAATTTTTTGGGGTCCTTTATAGCTTGCTGTTTGGTGTGAGCCAAGGCTCGGTGTTGAAGTCCGTAACTTGACCTAAAATGGTTTACTTTTATAAATTGTGACTTGGATGGAGAGTTGTCTCATTGGCACTCATACCACATCTTTCTATATCTACTTCACACAAATAGTTTAGAGTCAGGACACTTGAGTGAGTTACTGCATTAAACATGAACAGCCCATGTTGCAGACTTTTAATGTCAGCTTGTAAGATGTTTAAGTCAGACTCTTTCCACAAAAATTCTTGTGAGAAAAAATACATAAAGCTTTTCAGTAAAACTTGCAACCTAAAATCTTAAAAGACTTGTTGCAATGTTTAATAAGAGTGGTTATAATTATCATAATTTCTTAACATTTGTTTGTAAAATGATATTTTTTTTTGTATTTTGGATCCTTAAAGCTCTTCAAATTTGTACATAATATTCCTTTTAAAATTTTTCATTCAAACATCACTCATGATTATTTTGTAGACAAAACTTATAATCCTGGTATCTGTTCTATGTGTTTGTCTTCTTTTCAGAGAAATAAACTTACGATGTTGGTGATGCTGGTCCTGCAGGCTCGACTTTCTCTTTAGCTGTCCATCTACAATAAATAAAATCTTATAAAAGAGGGGCGAAAGATACCAGATGATCAGTTAAACTCATAAATAGAAAAGAAACGGACAACGCCATGGTTATAAAAAAAATAAAAAAGTTCAAGACCTGTTTAAGTTATTGTTCAATCAAACATTTTTACACATGACTTCCAGATACTGGGGTTTAAGTTCACCAATTTTTTTTTTTTTTTTTGCAGTATTAGCAGATGTTATTTGTTTTTGTTTTGGCCATTATTTTGGCGGGAAAGTTTTGAGCCTTCCCGTTGGTATCTTCTGCAGAACATGAATTTGCTGAAAGTATCCAAAGTATGTCCACATTTGCCTAGATTGTCCATAATTTTTTTTAGTGACATTTTGAAGAGGTTCCACTGTATATTTTATAGAATAACATTAATTAAATAAGCCAAAATAGAAAATTATCTCTTGGGCAGACTGTCAAAGAAGTGAGAGATTTAGCTAGCTATAAAACCAGATTCAATCCACCATTTTCTACATAAGAAAATGCCTGTACCAAGTCAGGAATATGACAGTTGATATCCATTCGTTTGATGTGTTTGAGCTTTTGATTTTGCCATTTGATGAGGGACTTTCCTTTTTGAATTTTCCTCGGAGTTCAGATTTTTTTATTGTGATTTTACTTTTGCATTTATAAATTTCTTCCCAATTCAAATTTTTATCAAATTAAGTGCATTTACCAAAAGTGTGACAATTTCGTGCTTTTTGACTTACCGAGATCTTTTAGCTGGAGGTGGTTTGGCGGCTGTCTCTGTTTCTTTACCTTTACTGTCTTTTTTATCTACTTTCTGTGCAGTCTTTTGTTGAAGTGTCTGACTTTGTTCTAAATTGTGTACTGCAATAAACAATTATATTTTGAGGTACCCAACGCCTTCACTAAAATTGATTTGGCTCGTTTAATTTTCATAAAATTTTGACAGAGTATTTACTTTGGCCCTTTGACAAAAATATGAAAATTTCAAAAAATTTGAACCAACCGTTTTATCAGAAAAATTACACTGGTTATATAGCAGTTTGACAAACACTAATTTTGATCATTGAGAAGCTTAATATTTCTTTAACTATACAACATAACTAAAACGTTTAGCTGATATTACAGAGTTATCTCCCTGTAGTGTTAGGTACTACCTTAAGCAAAACCATGAAATCAAATATCAAATAAATTACAAATTTTCCCGAAATAATAAAGTGAGGTGTAATGGTTTCCAGGATCAATACACCACAGCTCAAAAGGAGGGAAGGTTGTTGTAAATGAATCCACAATCGATATAGATAAAAAATCAAGCAACAGTTGACTCAACCATTTTTACATATAAATTGGTAATATGCAACCTTTTAGAACTGCATTCTTCAGGATACTTGATCAGGATAGAAAACGGCATCTCAATACCTCCACTCATTGAAGTGTAAGGAACAATATACCAGCTTAATAGGGAAGTGGGTGGATTATTTTTTTCTTTATGGAGAGGGAGGATGGTGGTTAATAATAAAAACTTACAATCAGGTTTAGATTGTTCTGAAGTACTGGTTCGGTTCTCTGATAATGAGTTGTGTTGTGTTGCCTGAAAAGAAAATTATAATATTTTAATAAAATCAAATTAGAGAATTTACTTTCCCAGACCTGTCTTTTAATATAACTTTGTTATACATTTTGGAAAACAAATAAGTCAATAAAATGAAGTGAAACAGACACCTTCTTCATAAATCGATTACATGGCTGTGTTTTTTAAATACAAAAAACATCCCCGTCAATTTTTATCTGGTTAAGTTGATAAGTTGGTGTTATCTGAATTAAAGAAATCTGCCAAAACACTTTACATAAATGGATTACATCATGACAAGACAACAGCTCTTCTCTGGGGAGGTGGAAAGAAACTCTACCATATGTGCTCTTCTGCAAGAAGGCAGAAAACACTTTGCCAGATGTGGAAGCCATTACTCAGACTGCAAATCACTGAGTTATGCATGAACAATTCTGCAGCCGCCTCAAAAATAATCATTTTACCAGATAGCTTTATTTAAAAAAAGAAAGAAAAGAAAAGAAAAGCAGACATTCTGTAGTGCCTCAAAAATAATCATTTTACCAGAATGTTTTATTTCGAAAAAAAAAAAAATTCTCATCAAAGCAGACGATACATTTTCACAGAGAGGCTATATGCAAGTAGTTACTAAATACTTAATAATCACATTGTCCGTCTGCAGTTTGTAGAAAATGTGCAGCCATTACATCACAAATTATCATAATGTCCTTACCATGCATGGGAAACATATGTGAAAAGTCAATGGTGATACCATTACCGTTTTATTGCTTCCATAATAAATTATTTGAATGACTTCGACAGATCAAACTTATTACAAAATGATAAATGAATGCTTTGCCATTTTTTGCTAATGTCTATATCAGGTGTAGGCCTTTGTGCATACCCATCAATTCTCATTTAAACAGTGGAGGAAAACAACATGAATAGAAAATGCAACATCTCCAATAAACAAATAAAATGAGACTCTAGTGGTCACAAAATTAAACAATTGAAAAGAGAAAAGCAAACCAGGCATGACAAGCTCTCTATTGAATAAATTTGTTTGGAGGTACCCCTATTTTTATCATTTTTACCTATTGTTTCTGTTTGCTTTGTTTATGTTTTGATGTCAATATAGTGGAATTTGATGAGACTGTCATACAAGTGAAAGGTTTTGATAGCTACAAAACCAGGTTCAATCCACCATTTTCTACATAGGAAAGTGCATGTACCAATATAAGGAATATGACAGTTGTTGTCCATTCATTTAATGTGTTTGAGCTTTTGATTTTGCCATTTGATTAGAAACTTTCCTTTTTGAATTTTCCTCGGAGTTCAGTATTTTTGTGATTTTAATTTCATTCTTACCAAGGCCTCAATGGTATTTGATCCCATACCGCCAGCGTATCCCATAATACCATTGGAATGTGACGGTTGCATCATTCCTTGCTGGCCGACCATCTGAATCGGCTCAGCGTGGTGTCGTAAAACATGTATTGCATCGTCTAATCTCTCTTCCATCCGACTCTGCTACAAGGAAATAAAACGTTTTTAGTAACCATAACATACACCATGTCAATAAAACATCTCTGTGACCATGACTTTCAACCAATTCAAAGACCATTACTTGCAATTTCGATTCAAGTTGTTGTAATTTTTACAATTGGATTTTTTCTTCAGAAATAATTTCTTAAAAGATTCATTGATAATGTTTAAAATGCACTTGGAAAAAATGTTGAATTTTGGGAAAATCAAATTTTTAAACATAGCATGAAAATCTAACTAGGAAAGGGTCAAAATTGGTCCTATTCCTCCTAATAGCACATGACAATTGTTTTTCTATTTCTTTAAAATTTTAAATCTTTAAAAATGAAACCTACATATTATATAAATTTTGTGTCTGATGTGATTTTTAGCAAGTGTTTGAATATCCATATACATGTATATATATAGACAAACGTTGGAATGAAAAAAGACTGTTAATAGCAATCAACGAAAACTGAAACTAAGAAAAATCAATAGACTTTTCATATCGGTAGTAATTTGACCTAAAAAGAGCTTAACAGAGCTTAACAGAGCATGCAAAGCTTCGAGGATGATTATATATAAATGTATGTAGTAGCCGATAAATGATTTTTTTTTTTTTGATAAATGAAAAACATAAAACCCTAGATAAAAATAAGATGTGGTATGATTGCCAATGAGACAACTCTCCACCAGAGACTAAAACATAAGATGGTGTATGACTGCCAATGAGACAACTCTCCACCAGAGACTAAATGACGCAGAAATTAGCAACTATCTGTCACTGTACGGCCTCCTAACCATTTATAAGAGTCACACATCTATAAATCTTTAACTCATAACATTTACAACAAAGAATGCATTTAACAAAAATATAAATAATTTTTGGGGTCTGAAGCTGAAAGAAAGCAGATACATAAATAAACACAACAACTAAATTGAAAAGATTTTGTGAGAAAAAAAAATATGGCGGCAATTAATTCCATCAGTCTTTAAGGTCTGTTCGTTCAAAGACATTCAAAATTAACTGCATGAACTTTTTAAACGAATGAAATGACCAGACTTCAAATCACGAAATTATTTGAAATCAGCATTTTTCAGAACATTTTATGCATGTTATATTTCTATGACAAAAAGATTCATCCCCCCCCCCCCCCCCCCCCCAACATTCAAAAATATTTGCATTTCACTTGAGTTGTCTTTTCTTTTTTTTTTTCTCTCACAAAATCACCTTATATATACATGAACAGTTTCAACTGAACAACATAACCGCAGTCCCATAAACCTGGCAATATTTTGTTTTGAAGCAGATGGAAGCACCATTGAACCCTGGGAAATTTTTACCTCCAGCTCGACGTGATCTCGGAGTACGTGAATCGCGTCGTCCAGTCTCTCTTCCATGCCTCTTTGCTGGATAAACCAACAAAAGGGTTAGTACACATGCACCTAGATTATCTACCATGGATTCATTAATAATTTCAGGTGGGAAATAATTTTCGTGGATTTGAGTGTTTTAAGTAGCCACAAATTTAAATAGTAAACAAAGTATTCATTTTCTATTTGCTTGTAAGTAAAATTTTGAGAAAAAAATGAAATAAAATTTCCACAATTTTTTTTTAACTCCCTCAATCCAGATATTAATGAATCCACAGTATTTTCACTTTTTAGTGGGTTCTTATATTAAATCGTTTTCCGATTCAATCTGTTTCATTTGACCATATATGTATGAAATCATTTGAAATTTTCACGAGTGATTTAAACAAATTCTCCACATTTCTCATACATGTTTAGCTTATACAGAGGTGGTTTAAACTGTTAATTATCCCCTCAAGTTTGATACAAATTTCCATAATAATACTTATAAAACAGAATTAAATTATTTCACAGATCATTTCAAAATATGAAATAATAATTTTAATATGTTTGATTTTTACTCCAATGACTAAAAGAAAATATTTAGAGGTTCTGTTTTCAGATATTTAATTTAGCTGTTTAGTAATAATACAATATGTAAAATTCCCCCCAAATTTCTTATTGAAAAGCAGGGAAGTTTGCATACACACATGAAAACATATTTAAAGTTTAATCATACCACAGAGAAAATATTCATTAACAAACTAAACAGACATTCATAATATATATAAACATGCACACAAAAATTATTACAGTAAATCTTTTCAACTTTTCCATATTCATACACCACATTTGTAAGTACCCTCAGAAAGCAAACCATATCAATCCATCAAAAAATAGCACCCATATTATAACTTAACAGTATATATTTTTCATTTCTGTCATAATTCAACCATTTTTTGTTAAAAAAAATATGTCCATCTTTTGAAAATACATGTATACAAGAATTTTAAGAAAGCAAGAGTTAGTGCCCTTTACAAACTATATGAAGCTGTCCTCAAAGTAAACTTACTAAAGAAAAAAGAGTTTCTTGACAATTTTTGAAAATACATATAAAGGAATATTAAGAAAACAAGAGTTAGTGCCCTTTAAATAAAAGAATGTTAAGAAAACAAAAGTTAGTGCCCTTCACAACTTATACGAAGCTGTCCTCAAAGGTAAACTTACTAAAGAATGGAGTGTGCCTCCTCCTCCTCCTTCAACAAAATGGGGTGAGGTAGAACTCTGTTGTACTGGTCTCTGCCACTGGCCTGATGAACCTACAAAAGTCAATACAACAATGAAACCAGTCTACAAATTATATAAAAAATCTTAAATTCATGAATTTTTTCATTAAATTTTTTCTGTGATTTTTCAACAAAGGATAAACTACAGCATGGCCAAACAAAAAAGTAGAAAACATATATACAAAATGGGGATAAAAAAAAGATGAAAAGTGTCAACCCACTGATTTTCAAACATTAATAGGTATGTAATGTCATAGAAAATATCTTACTAAAGGAAACAAACATTGAAAAGCCAGTGATATTGTTAGCTTTTTTTAAAACTACCTCTAATCTTTTTTATTGGGAAAATATGCCTCATTTTTATCAAATTGGGAAATTAATAATAAATCATGAATTTGACTGGAACTTCAATTTGCAGATCCCCTTTCAAAAGAGGTAAACCCTCATTTGAAATAAGACCCCTTATTGTTAGTGATGATACATAAATAGACCCTCAAATCTGCACATGTAGTCATTTTAGGCATGAAAAATGTTTAAATGAGTCTTTTTCAGTTTGTACTCATGCACAATTACTACTGAAACTGCACTGTTTGGGAAAAAAGTTGTCCATTTTGGGAATAATTTCAAGCCATTTTTTTAAAATTGGGATTCTTCTCCAGAGGAAAATGCCTTTATTCTCCGGTAATTTAAGGCAAACAATATCACTGAAAGCTACCCCAGCAGGATTTGTTTGACATGCTTAATCAGCATTGAAGAAATTTACAATTATAAATTTTTAGTCTAAAGAGTTATCTCCCTCTATTCATAAAAAGAAATATTTAAGTTCCCATGAAGGAGAACTTTATGGGACACTCACCAGCTAATGGGGATGGAGATGATACTGGCGTTGAAGGGTTTGAACCATAATTACTACTTGTATGTTCATTTGGTGAATATATCTGAAAATATATAAAGTTCAAGATTTATCAAATATGTCAGAAAATGTGTAAATATCAGGATTTATTCAAATACATATATCTGAAAATATATAAAGATCAGGATTTATCTATTACTATGTATGAAATTATATGATGTTCAGGATTTATCTAATATTGTTTTATATATACAAAGTTCAGGATTTATCTAATATTGTAAGAAAATATAGTCATGATTTATCTAATATTGTAAGAAAATATAGTCATGATTTATCTAATATTGTAAGAAAATATAGTCATGATTTATCCTATACAATCTGAACTGCTTACTGTTTTATAGTTTTTCTATTTAACTATTTTGCCTTACACACGACTGAAACTTCTTTTGAGAGACCATTTTTTTCTATATAATATTTCCATACAGATCTAATAAACAAGAACTGTAATTTCAATAAATAAGTGCTATTTTTAAAATTCAACTTTTTCTTGTAATATTCTAATACATTTTTCACTTTCCCGTTTTTGAACTTGCTGTTTTTGTCATACTATTTTAAACTACTATGAAATACAATATTTAAATATAATAACTACTAATTCCATACCGAGGCTAATGCTTTTCCTAAGGCGTCGCCTGTCTGTGAACTGGCTGGGGGTCGTATCATTTCCGTCCCACCATTGACCGTGGGAGATGTACTGGAATACGCAGATGTTGTTGGCTGACCACCACGGAAGGTGGACATTGGAGGAAGACCGGAGTTTATCATGTTGTCATGTTGTGAAGGTGACATGGCAGGGTAGCCCTGCTGAAAAAAGACAAAAGACATACATCAATACAAAGTCTTAGCATATTGAAACTTAAACAACAGAAATTTAAAATAAACTATTGTTTTCAGAACATGTAAATAAAGCAGATAAATTGTACAGCGAATATTTTTATTGTACAGGGAGGGAATAGAAAATACAGACTGTACTCTTTTTTATTTTTTTTTCTGTTTTCCTATTTTCTCTTCTCTTTTTTTTATCCTGCAAAATATCTCAGAATCTCAAGATTTACCAAAAAACAAAAACCCTCTCTGAATCTCAATTTTTTTTATGAATATGGGGGGATTAGTTATAAGGACTGTGGTCATGAATTGTGTGAAGAATTGAGGGCTTATATAGAGTAAAAGTGCATTTCAAAATTCTAAAGGATTGGGGCCAATAAAAATCAAAGGGGCACAACTACGAATTAACCCTTCTACCGAAAATCTTAATATTATAAACATATGGTTAAAACAGCTTTGTACTTGATTTCCTTTTTCAAATGAAAGTAGTATTTCACCCATGCTGTCACAAGTGAAACTCGTAAAAAAACAGTTGAAAGATATAAGTGGCCCTTCATAAAAAGTGTGAAAATCACAAAATAATTGCATCACACATTTTCTTTCCTACAAACCTGGCAACACTTTCAATTTTTACTGCACAAAGTTTATTTATTTTAGAGAGCCAATTCTCTCAATTAATTATTTCCTACAAAAATAGTAACACCTCGCTTTCTTTGCTAGCTTTTTGATCGATGACGCAAGGGGCTGTGTCAAATTCTGATATAAATATTTAAAATGTCATGGTTTCATATTCACTCGAAAATGGATGTCCGCCAATTACTTTCTCTTTTTGCAGTTTTTATGTGTGTTCCCATGGAAACGATCAAATCTTACATTTCTTACATCTATATAGTGTCAGTGAAATTTTTTTGAATGAAAAATTATCAAATAATTAATTGTTGATAAAAATAATTTGTCAGTTTTCGATGTTTATCTCTTATATTTTTTAAGAAATTTTGATGTGTTGATTGACTGTAAGTAATGTAATATCACTATGCGGTATGGGCTTTGCTCATTGTTGAAGGCCGTACGGTGCCCTATAGTTGTTAATGTCTGTGTCATTTTGGTCTTTTGTGGATAGTTGTCTCATTGGCAATCATACCACATCTTTTTTTTTATAATGCCACCATTAGTTGATTAACACACATGGGCAATATCTAGTCTTGCAATCTTAACAATAATCATTTTCAAGACACAGGTATCAACCAATCAAATTACTAGATTTTGAGTTATGGAGCGTAATTTTGAACTCTTGAGTACGAAGTAAACTATTTTTTTACAAAAAGACAATGAATCTTTTGTTGGTCGACTGATGGTTCTTCTGAAGTTTGCTGAAGTTGGAGAGTGACATATTGTAGTCTGCACCAAAAACTTTTTCAACTACTAGTCCAAAGACAAATATTCTGACATTTTTCTTATTTGGCCAAACAAATGTTTTGCAAAAACTTACTAGTCCAAATGAAATTTTGCTAGTCTGGGGCATCGGGCTAGTGGCTAACCGTGCAGACTTTATTGAACCAACCCCTAACTGTCTTTATATTGTTGCAGTCTCATTGAGATTTTTTCCTATAAAACTTGTCAAATTCTGATCTATGTAGAGAAAGAAAAGAGCATTTTTCATCTCTTATTTTTTTTATTTCGTCAATGTGAGATTTTGAGAAATGTCTACTTTGAGTAGTGGAATTTCTTAGTCCTTTTTTTTTTTCTTCATTTTAACTATTGGTAGTCATGAAAGGTTTCTGAAACTTAAAAAACAAGAATGTGTCCCCAGTACACGAATGCCCCACTCGCACTATCATTTTCTATGTTCAGTGGACCGTGAAATTGGGGTAAACCCTCTAATTTGGCATTAAAATTAAAAAGATCATATCATAGGGAACATGTATACTAAGTTTGAAGTCGATTTGACTTCAATTTCATCAAAAACTACCTTGACCAAAAACTTTAACCTGAAGCGGGACAGACGGACGAACGAACGGACGGACGGACGAACGAACGGACAGACGGACGAACGAACAGACGGACGAACGGACGCACAGACCAGAAAACATAATGCCCCTCTACTATCGTAGGTGGGGCATAAAAATATCAAGAAGAGATTTTTCAGTTTAATTTCCATTTTTTGCACCTCTATAAACCCATAAAATAAAACTTGATTTATAGCTGAGAGTACACTTTTTGCACACAAAAAATTTTTCAAAGAAACATTCACATTTTACTGGTCTTTGCCAGGAAGTCCATCGTTAACCATGAGAAAATTTTGACATGTAAAAAAACATTTTTGACAAGTGACGTAACATTTCTCAATCTTGTAGATTGCAGTCACTGACAGTGCCATTTTTATGAATGAAATAAACATCTGTTTTCCATCTTTCTACAGGTAGTCATAGCAACGCATACACCAATCTCACCTCCACAAGAAAGAGGTCACAGTATTGCTCTCACCCTGAACGCTCTTTCCCTCATTAACTTTTACAAAATATACAAAGGTTTCTCTGTTTACATGGTGGTATACCCAACTTATGATTCGTCTGTTAATCCAATTAGAGGATTATTTCAGACTTTAGATAACAAGTTTATCTGTGTCCTAATTCACAAGCTGTTTTTCTAAATTTGCTAAATCATTCACTATAATTATATAAACATTAATGAAATCATAGATAGATTTTATTTCAAAAGTATGAAGTTTAATTTTCAAAATAAGTACAATTTTCATTTCAAGGCTTTTGAGTCTAGGTATTCCTGATGAAGTTTTATCCCCCAAATAAACTTTTAAGGCCCTAAATTTGATTTGTCATACTACGATTCATGAAACAGAACTGAATCAAAGAGAAGACCATGAAATTGATGATTTAACAAAGCTTATCACTTATATTACAAAAATATTTCTTTCAGACTTAGAATTTTACAAAAAAAGTTTAAATAAGAGTTTAAGAGACATTATTTTTATAAAAATTAGGATTTATCTTTAAACTGTATGAAGAAGATATATTACGATCATAATATATGAAATTCAGGATTTGTCTTATATTGTATGAAAACATAAAGGTCAAGATTTAGTCTAATATTGATTAAAATATATGAAGATCAAGATTTTTCTAATATATGAAGTTCAGGATTTGTCAAATATTGCAAAAAAATATATAAATATCATGATTTATCCAATACTATCTAATTCTTTATAAACTATCCCCATACACTGTAACAAAAGGGTGATAAACGAATCTACCTGAATATCTGAAAAAGATAATCGGGCTGATCTATCAATTATCAAAAGCCCTTAAAATCATTAAGAGGCTGTTGCCTCAATTATCTAAACCCCCCAACCGGGACATTTGGGTAAACTCTCTTTCACAGGTTTCTTTCTCTGCAGTAGGGATCACAAACAACCTGTCTTAAGAATCAAACTCTTCAATGATCTTTACTTAACAATATGCTTTTCATCTGACGATAAATAAAACATATGCGACTCTTTGTTAAATAGACAGCCATTTTTTTCTCGTTAATGATACAGACTTATTAATATACCAAATAGCCTCATTCAACTTGATCATGAGATATCCAGATAAGTTTAGAACACAGTTTGATACCGGTTACAAGTTAAGCTAGCAATTTCAAAACTATTTGGTAATGAATAAGTAAAGCTAGCAATTTCAAAACTATTTATAACTTAAATCTACTTATAACTTTCATTATTGTGATTTGTGAAAAATGAATTAAATTCAAGATTACATTTCAAGATTCCAGTAAATAGTGCTATAACAAATTTTAATGAGTATCAAAAGAACTGCTTCTATGAAACCTTTCCCATCACAGTTGACGCAATAATAAAAATATCCCCAAAAATATCTATTTTTGAATTAAATTTTGTTCCGATTCTAATTTTACCTAGAAATTTTTAAGGTAATGAATTTGACAATTCTCCTTATGACAAAAAAAAACATCGATTTCCAAGAGTGAACAACTTTGTTATGGAGGATTTCCTCTCAAATTCAACTGATTTTTCATGTACCAACAACCCACTACTTTTTCAGTGATACAAAGTGATTCATAATGATTCACGGGAGAGAGTAGATCATGAATTGTTATAAATATCACTGTACTTGAGCATTAGACTTGCGATTTCTATACTCAATCTTCACGCTTAACCACAAGATGACCAGCCTAAGCTTGCTTTTTACTTTTGGGCTCGTAAAATTCTTTTCTACAAGCCAAAAGAATCCAACTAAAGTCTTCGTAAGATTGACCATGGGGCTTGTTGTGGGTTCAAAACTTTATCTAGAAACTGTATGATGCCTGTTTGAATACCAATAATGACTGTACCTATGGCTTCAGACTTACCATTTCATGATGCATGTTTGAGTTGTACTGCTGATGACTGTTGCCAGGCAACATGGATGAAGGATATGTTGATGTGGGGGGAACATTATTCGATGACCAAGGATCCGGTTGACTGTGAGGAGTCGATGGATCTACAATAAAGACAACATCAGTCTTATGGGAACAAATTAAAATCACTTCTATTACATAGCACTCTATTACTTTTATTACAGACTGTTATACAAGTCAGAGGTTTAGCAAGCTATAAAACCAGGTTTAATACATTGTTTTCTACAAAAGAAAATGTCTGTAGCAAATCAGGAATATGACAGTTGTTATCTGTTCATTTGATGGGTTTGAGCTTTTGATTTCACCGTGTGATCAGGACTTTTCATTTTGAATTTTTATTAAAAGTTCAGTACTTTTTACACTCTTCAGTTTTCCATGTTGTGTTTTGGTTACTGCGGTTTGTCGTTTGGTCTTTTTTTTTTTAACTATTTGCTGTCAGTTTATTTTTCGTCTTAGTTTGTCCCTTTGGTTTCTTTCACCGTTTGTTTACAATTACAAAGCTATAAATTACAATTCCACTTGTTGCAATATAGCCTTTTTTGCGCTCAGGCAGTGTTTTAAGCAAACATCAAACAATCAATCAACTTACAAATTATCAGATACAAGATTTGAGTTTATGAGAAATTTTAGATACTCTTGAAGCCTTGATATAATTCAACAAGTTCTCTTCATGTTAAGGTGGTACCTAACACTTTAACTAAAATTAATTTGGCTCGTTTAATTTTCATAAAATTTTGACAAAGTATTTACTTTGACTCTTTAACAAGTATATAAAAATTTCAAAAATTTTGAACCAACCGTTTTGTCAGAAAAATTACACTGGTTATATAGCAGTTTGACAAACAACAATTTTGATCATTGAGAAGCTTAATATTCCCTTTACAACACAACGTAATTAAAACGTTTAGCTGATTTTACAGAGTTATCTCCCTGTAGTGTTAGGTACCACCTTAACCATTGTGCTGTCAGTTTATTTTTGACTTTGTATGACAACTTCTCTTCAAGTTGATAATTCTTTTTTTGATGTATGATATTCTAGATGCATTATTCATTTTTCCACCGATATTATAGGGTTATTGCATGAATATTGGGGAATATTGTCTCGAGTAGAATTTTATATTGCACGAGTTTGCGAGTGCAATATATGTTCTACGAGGGACAATATTCTCCAATATTCATGCAATAACCCTTTTATTGTATAGCAATATAATATTTGGAAGTTAAAATTGGTTTAAACTAAGATTTTGTCGTTGATGACGTCATGAATTTTGAAGATTTATTGCATGCTAACTTTTGGTTACTTTCTGTGGGAAATATTATATTGCTATGCAATAAATATTTTTACTGTATATAGTGAGACAAAATATGGGTGTAACTTTTCCATTAGCTTTAGTAATGGTTACCTGAAGAAAGATCAGTAGAAATTAAAACAATACAAAAATTTTGAAATTATAAGTTTCTTATTTATCTGGTCAAAAAAAATAATTTCTTTGCTCTATTCAGTCCACTTCATTTAAATATATCAGACCAAAAATTTTTTGTTTAAAAAACTTCAGATTTTTTTTTTTCAAAATTCTGGCCCTTAACGCTCATTAACTTCCTACTTTATATGACCTTTTTTTTTATTTGATTTAAGTGTCACTGAGGTGTCAAAATTTTTATCCTGGTATCTATGATGAGTTTATTATCTAGAATCAAGGTTTCAATACCTACCCATATAATACCCCCCTTCCCCATAAAGGGGTTTTGGGGAGGTGTATCTGTTAGGGGAATCTTGATAGTCTTCCGGACTGGGGGCAGGCGGATAAACCTGAAAATACAAAAAACATTAAACATTACATTAAAGTATAATTCATACAGATATTTTTCTGGGGCCAGCAGATAAACATAAAATTTTATAACATAAATCATAACTAGGCTATTTCTTCAGGTCCTTTTTGGTTAATAGCTCTTCAAAGTTTTCAGTCCTTGGCTTTCAATTATTCAGCTTTAACATGTTTAAGTGTTCCCCATGAAGTAAATCCAGAGAAGTGATTTGAACACGTGAAATTTATAACAGTTGTTTTTATTTTTCATAATTCATACAGAGATATTTGTATGAGAATACACTACAAATCACAGTAAATCATCCAAAGGGGTTAGCTATGCTTGAGCCAAGTGCCTGAACTAAATTAAATCTGACAATTTACCAGAGTAAAGGATGATTGCTTGTCATGTTTTGGAATTTTTGTCAGATTTTCGGAATCCTCTGGTTTTACCCATTTGAATGCCTTAAAAAATTTTGCCCATGAACCCCCATTTTTCTTTTTATAAATCTTTTACATGTTATAATTATAAGCCATTTGTAAAAGTCTTATAAAATCTTATTTATTTTTTCATAGTATTTGAGGACTTTGACTGGTCAATGATAAAGCTATGAAAAGTCCAGAGAGAACATTTTCCCGCCAATTTTCTAATGGCTAATATCTCGAAAACAAACACATTGACCCCTATATTTTTTTTGCTTTTTATATTCCTCAATTAATCCCCTATCAATATATACTAGTTTTATGAAAAGTTTTTTTATTTTGAAACTGAGCAGCGAACATCCTTAAATATGTAAACATTGCTGAAGGTGCACAATGTCAGCAGCCATCAGTAAAAATAACAGACACTAGACACCATTAAAATCATAACTTGTTTCTCACAAAATATTTGCTCATGGTGCTTTTCTCAAAGTGACAAATCAAAGCTCCTTTTACTTAGATATTTGGGTTAGATTTGAATGTAAAGACCATTGTTGGGATTTAAGGTGCATGTAAAGGTTAGTATTAGTTTATGATAGCATTAGATAGCTTCATATGGGTAATGATTGGTGAGGACCCAAAATTTAAAATGACAAGAATATTGTAAAGATTGCTGATGGTGCAAAATGTCAGCAGTGAACAGGAAATAGTACAGAAATTATTGTAATAAATTGTTTGTTTGCATTGAATCGTCTAACAGATTATAAATATTCATTATTTGTTTATTTCTGACATATACATCAATTTACAAACAGCACATTTATTGTTTAATTATGTGCAGTATAATTCCAACTTGTGTCGAAATTTAAAGAATGCACAATTTTTCTTCATGCTGATTTTGAGTTAATCTTTACTGAAGCATAATGCACAATTCTGTATTTTTTGTGCAATCATTTTTGCCTAAATTATGTTGTTAAGTTTGATTAAATCACCATGAAAATATATTTTGTGGGTAACAACTGATTCATTTCAATAAGGCTAATGTGACAACATCTTATCATGAAACGAATTGGTCTCTTATAATTGACAGAATTCAGCTTTTTAAAGCCAATATTCATCATCATAATTTCAATACATATATTCCTTAGATTTCCTAGATTTGATTTTTAATTTTTGGTGCTTTAATGCCACTCTTTAAGCACTGCTTTTAGGCTATTTCATGGCAGTCATTTTTTATTGGTTGAGGATGCCCGAGTGCCCTGAGAAAACCACCAATCTTCGATAGGAAAACTGACAATCCTAGTCAATTAAGATTGGAGTCAAGTGCACCCGCACGATCGGGATTTGAACTCATAACCTCAGTGTTGACTGGCTAGTGATTACAGAATAACTTCTTAGACCACTCGGCCAGCGAGATTTCCTAGACAATTGCTTCTCCCTTAAACGGATAGTAGCTACGATTATCATTAAAATTACTTTTTTAATCTATATGCCGGATTTTGTACAAAAAGTAAAATAATTATGATTAAAACAATTACTGGTTACGTTCCATTAAGCATTTAGAAGCTTTTTAACGTTTAACACCTACATTTATTTATTGTCTATAGATAATAATTCGATGTTAAGCCCAACCCTTATTCATATAACCTTTACTCTTCAGTTCCCAATGCGCAATCGCACATTGTGCCTCGAAGGGAAAATGGTCGAACAGGGGAATGTTATCGCGGAAATGGTACGCGAATTTACAGTTTCAGCATGTTCCGCGAGAAAAGAAACTAAAACGAGGTGCAGACAAGTTATTGTAAATTAAAAATTAAAAACGTCGATGAGATCGGTCATTAAAATCACTCAAAACACCTGCGACGCAGGCAAAGTCAAACAGAAGTAGCCGATGGTTTGCGTAATGTTTACATTTCTTAAATTTTCCAGATCACATGAAAACAAATCTCAACGTGTTCATAAATGTCAACCAGGTGCTCCGCAGGGCGCAGCTTTATACGACCGCAGAGGTCGAACCCTGAACAGTTGGGGCAAGTATGGACAAAACATTCAAGCATGATACAGCTCTGAATTTGGATTGTGATCAAATTTTTGACATTACATGGTTTTTTTTTTACACAAAACAAATGCCAAGATTTTACAAATCAATTAAAGATTTCTTCTTCAAACTTTTTAAATCTAAAATTAAATAGTTGACACAGCATAGGTTTCTGACACAGAATGAATGTGGTCTAATGAACTTAAAAGGTTTTTTTTGCCTTTGAGCAATTCACTATGCTGTTGAATATTAATTCTCTCAAAAAAATGTTTGAAGAAATTTTCTTTTTATTTATGAAATCTGAAATGAGAAAAATTTAACCCCCCCCCTTTTTTTTCACATCCCCGTTTCCCTTTTTCAAAACTGATATCAATTCAAATTTCTAATGGAGTTTGCAACAATAACTACTCATTTAAATACATCATAAAATATTAAGATGTAAAAAAACTGCTTGTTATCACTGAATGGTAAAGATTATTTAAATTTATCAGTTGGTAGTAAAAAGTGTATATACATTGTATATTGTATATAACAAAGATTTAAGTTGATTCTGGACAAAGACAGATAACTCCAATTAAAAAAAATTCCTGCTATTGCACAATATTGTGCAATAGGATATTTCTTGCTTACTATTCTGGACAAAGAAAGATAACTCTAATTAAAAAAAAATTTGCTATTTCACAATATTGTGCAATTAGATATTTCTTGCCATTGCACAATACTGTGCAATTGAAAAGACTTGCTATTGCACAATACTTAATATAATAATTTTAGATCCTGATTTGGACCAACTTGAAAACTGGGCCCATAATCAAAAATCTAAGTACATGTTTAGATTCAGCATATCAAAGAGGCCCAAGAATTCAATTTTTGTTAAAATCAAACTTAGTTTAATTTTGGACCCTTTGGACTTTAATGTAGAATTTGAAATTTGAAAACAGGACCAAAAATGAAGAATCTACATACACAGTTAGATTTGGCATATCAAAGAACCCCAAGGATTCAATTTTTGATGAAATCAAACAAAGTTTAATTTTGGACCCTTTGGACCTTAATGTAGACCAATTTGAAAACGGGACCAAAAGTTGAGAATCTACATATACAGTTAGATTCGGCATATCAAAGAACCCCAATTATTCAATTTTGATGAAATCAAACAAAGTTTAATTTTGGACCCTTTGGGCCCCTTTTTCCTAAACTGTTGGGACCAAAACTCCCAAAATCAATACCAACCTTCCTTTTATGGTCATAAGCCTTGTGTTTAAATTTCATAGATTTGTATTTACTTATACTAACGTTATGGTGCGAAAACCAAGAAAAATGCTTATTTGGGTCCCTTTTTGGCCCCTAATTCCTAAACTGTTGGGTCCTAAACTCCCAAAATCAATACCAACCTTCCTTTTGTGGTCATAAACATTGTGTTTAAATTTCATAGATTTCTATTTACTTAACCTAAGGTTATTGTGCAAAAACCAAGAAAAATGCTTATTTGGGCCCTTTATTGGCCCCTTATTCCTAAACTATTGAAACCAAAACTCCCAAAATCAATCCCAATCTTTCTTTTGTGGTCATAAACCTTGTGTCAAAATTTCATAGATTTCTATTAACTTAAACTAAAGTTATGGTGCGAAAACCAAGAAAATGCTTATTTGGGCCCTTTTTGGCCCCTAATTCCTAAAATGTTGTGACCAAAACTCCCAAAATCAATACCAACCTTCCTTTTATGGTCATAAACCTTGTGTTAAAATTTCATAGATTTCTATTCACTTTTACTACAGTTAGAGTGCGAAAACTAAAAGTATTCGGACGCCGGACGACGACGACGACGACGACGACGCAGACGCCAACGTGATAGCAATATACGACGAAAATTTTTTCAAAATTTGCGGTCGTATAAAAATATGTTTATAAATTTACGGGCAGTAATCTCCCACCTAAGAAGAAATTAGAAATTAACTGCCTAAACTTTAGTATTATTCTTCAAGTGTATCCTTCATGGAGGCCCCGATTTAACACACAAACACGTGTATACATTATCGGCATGGTTTGGTCATACAAATGTAATAACAAGTGTATAATATCGCTATTGTTGGAGAATCTTGGGTTGGAATGATATGCCAGTATTTATTGTATTTGTTATTTACATAATTTGATAAATGGCGTCAAATATGTACGTTTAATAAAGAGTAATTATCAAATATGTAAGAAAACAAAAAGCACGTGTTCGTATCTATATATATCTTGGTTAGCTCACTCGCTATGTCGGCAAAGTTCGGGAAGTAAACCCGATGCATAATTAATGAGATGAATAGGCACACAACACGATATGAATTATCAATTATTAACACTTCTGTAGTTTATGAAAACATTCTAGCGATCTTATTGCTTATATTCAGTACATATCTTTGATTTGAGCAGCTTTAAAACTTGTTCATAATTTTGTCAAAATCGTAGCTACTATCCCTTTAAAGATTTTCTTTAAAATAAGATTCGTTATCTGAATTAATTCCTGCTTAGGAATTGCTAAATGCAATGAAGTAAATCTTACAAAATCAACAAACCTATAAATAATATTTTCCTCCCCTCGGAAAAATAATAAAGCCATTACATTCAAGTGTCGAAATTTGTAAACAATGCTATATAACATATCTCCAGACATTTGTTACATGTTGGTATGTTTTGGTTCTTTCACACCTGTCGTGCGTTTTCAGAATTGGATAATTTATCCCTTCTGTGGTTTTTTACACCTGTACGTGTGTTTCACATCATGTCAGTATGGCAAAATACACCTGTCTACGAGCAGTATCTATTCCAACAGATAAACCCAGGTGCTGTATCAATTTAACAGTGTTTTTATCGTAAATCCCTAGCTGGGATAAATACCCCTAGCTGGGATAAATACGATAATACAATATTTTACAATATTTTATATCGTATCAAAACACAAACTGACATCTTTTTTAATTTTTCATAATTTCGTTTTCAATTTGGTTTAATATCTAGCAGATGTCTTTTAACTGTTTAATTTCACAATTTTTCATCTAAATTTCGTAATTTATGGCGGTTGCGATAAGAGTATCCCATAATTTTCCAATTTTAACAGCTGTAATATATTATAAGCTTTTCAAATGCATAATACATTTGATAAAATTTGGGTAAAATTAATTCAGTTTTTATTTTTGTAATGCCTTTTCACATAAATTATAATGAGCTATGCCACACTCCTATTTCAAAGCATTATTTAATCTTTTATTTATTTCCGCATAATTTTGTTTTTCTCTGATAAAGGTTCTGAATACTTAAATCTTGTAATTTAGTAACATTTCTCTGCTATTACTTTAATATATCACAGCTATGCAGATAAAGAATTATTAATTGTAACTTGCTCAGTCCAGTGGCAAGTATTTCATTCATATTAAAAAAGAATGTGAATTTAGTAATTGTAAACAGCCCATACTAAACAACTCTTCCCTGCCCATTAAAATTCATCCTCAAATTTTATGAGAAAAAAACCCGGAATATTTTCCATGCATTTGTTGTTGATATTGTTGATAAACGGGAGAAAAAAATGTGACATAAATTTACCGGATTTCAAATGTGAACTCATTTTAAAATACTATTTCAAATAAATTAGAAGATTAAAAATAACAGTTCAGAATTTATAAATTTAGAGTATCACATGATACACTACAGTTTTCAGTCACAAATGACATAAATTTATTTTTACATATTTTATTTTTAATGCTAGGTTTTAACTTGTAATCTTTTTTTAGGAAATTCTTATTTTCAGTAGTTAAAAGAAATTAATGTAATGTTTATAGACAGGCATTGATTGAAGGCATGATATATTTATTTCATTGTATAATATTATGCAAATTATGAGATTTGAATAACTTTCAATATTAATATAGAAATTGGATAAAATTGATGTTGCAAAAAATAAAACTCCTTTTTTTCATTTTGATAGCATTATTCATATAATATGCAGTATTTCCTGAAATATCAATTATTACTCTACTTAAACAATCACAATAATATTTTTTGAATTTATGGCGAATAGAAAATTTTCAAGTTATTATTTTTCTTTTGGTCTTAAATCCTATTTTTAGGAGAAAGTTTAAACCTATAAAAGACAAGTATGACTTGAATTTGTCTTTCTTTTCTTGAGAACTACGGGAAGAATTCATTCCTTCTATGAACCAGGTGCTCCGCAGGGCGCAGCTTTATACGACCGCAGAGGTCGAACCCTGAACAGTTGGGGCAAGTATGGACAAAACATTCAAGCATGATACAGCTCTGAATTTGGATTGTGATCAAATTTTTGACATTACATGGTTTTTTTTTACACAAAACAAATGCCAAGATTTTACAAATCAATTAAAGATTTCTTCTTCAAACTTTTTAAATCTAAAATTAAATAGTTGACACAGCATAGGTTTCTGACACAGAATGAATGTGGTCTAATGAACTTAAAAGGTTTTTTTTGCCTTTGAGCAATTCACTATGCTGTTGAATATTAATCCTCTCAAAAAAATGTTTGAAGAAATTTTCTTTTTATTTATGAAATCTGAAATGAGAAAAATTTAACCCCCCCCCCCTTTTTTTTCACATCCCTGTTTCCCTTTTTCAAAACTGATATCAATTCAAATTTCTAATGGAGTTTGCAACAATAACTACTCATTTAAATACATCATAAAATATTAAGATGTAAAAAAACTGTTTGTTATCACTGAATGGTAAAGATTATTTAAATTTATCAGTTGGTAGTAAAAAGTGTATATACATTGTATATTGTATATAACAAAGATTTAAATTGATTCTGGACAAAGAAAGATAACTCCAATTAAAAAAAATTCTTGCTATTGCACAATATTGTGCAATAGGATATTTCTTGCTTACTATTCTGGACAAAGAAAGATAACTCTAATTAAAAAAAAATTTGCTATTTCACAATATTGTGCAATTAGATATTTCTTGCCATTGCACAATACTGTGCAATTGAAAAGACTTGCTATTGCACAATACTTAATATAATAATTTTAGATCCTGATTTGGACCAACTTGAAAACTGGGCCCATAATCAAAAATCTAAGTACATGTTTAGATTCAGCATATCAAAGAGGCCCAAGAATTCAATTTTTGTTAAAGTCAAACTTAGTTTAATTTTGGACCCTTTGGACTTTAATGTAGAATTTGAAATTTGAAAACAGGACCAAAAATGAAGAATCTACATACACAGTTAGATTTGGCATATCAAAGAACCCCAAGGATTCAATTTTTGATGAAATCAAACAAAGTTTAATTTTGGACCCTTTGGACCTTAATGTAGACCAATTTGAAAACGGGACCAAAAGTTGAGAATCTACATATACAGTTAGATTCGGCATATCAAAGAACCCCAATTATTCAATTTTGATGAAATCAAACAAAGTTTAATTTTGGACCCTTTGGGCCCCTTTTTCCTAAACTGTTGGGACCAAAACTCCCAAAATCAATACCAACCTTCCTTTTATGGTCATAAGCCTTGTGTTTAAATTTCATAGATTTGTATTTACTTATACTAACGTTATGGTGCGAAAACCAAGAAAAATGCTTATTTGGGTCCCTTTTTGGCCCCTAATTCCTAAACTGTTGGGTCCTAAACTCCCAAAATCAATACCAACCTTCCTTTTGTGGTCATAAACATTGTGTTTAAATTTCATAGATTTCTATTTACTTAACCTAAGGTTATTGTGCAAAAACCAAGAAAAATGCTTATTTGGGCCCTTTATTGGCCCCTTATTCCTAAACTATTGAAACCAAAACTCCCAAAATCAATCCCAATCTTTCTTTTGTGGTCATAAACCTTGTGTCAAAATTTCATAGATTTCTATTAACTTAAACTAAAGTTATGGTGCGAAAACCAAGAAAATGCTTATTTGGGCCCTTTTTGGCCCCTAATTCCTAAAATGTTGTGACCAAAACTCCCAAAATCAATACCAACCTTCCTTTTATGGTCATAAACCTTGTGTTAAAATTTCATAGATTTCTATTCACTTTTACTACAGTTAGAGTGCGAAAACTAAAAGTATTCGGACGCCGGACGACGACGACGACGACGACGACGACGACGACGACGACGACGACGACGCTGACGCCAACGTGATAGCAATATACGACGAAAATTTTTTCAAAATTTGCGGTCGTATAAAAAGTATAAATTTCTGTCTGCTGTTGGCCCAAAATAATAAAATTTATGAGAACTATTTGCATATAATGTACCGAAAATAGATACAATTAAGAAATATCAATCAATTACAGAAGGTTTTTGAAGTCACAAGTATGTGTCATCTTATGCACCTTTTTATGATCCATATTTCAGTCTATTTTATAAAATGTAAATAACTTTCGCAACAGTTTATTGATGTGATAATTTGTAAAATTTATGAAAATTTGCTTTTATTTTTTAAACACCTTCAACTATAGTATTGCAAAGAATTTAAGATCTAATATAACATCTTTTAAATGTGCACCCTTTACAACTCTGTCACCAAAGTGGTATATAGAAAAGCACCAAGCACAAATACATGTACAAATTGAATATACATGTACAAGCATATTATACATACTCCCGATACTTTTGTCAAAAGGATTTTTTTATACTTACTCCCGATACTTTTGTCGGAAGATACATCCCTATCGGAGGATAAACAGGATAAGAATAGAACATCCTGCGATATATATCTCGATGTGACGCCACTTTGATATTTTTTCAAATCCAAGCTCTGAAATGTTTTTTTTTATTTTTTTTATTTTTCCTCTTTGAATATTTTTAAACACAAAGCCTGACTAGCAATTGCAACAGTCAATTTGTTTTTCTCTACAGTTGTCTTGTTGATAATTCCAACTGAAAATTCCAACGATGAAGTTTCTCACAAAGAATGATGATTTCCAAAAATAAAACTTTCCAACTTTAATAAATCCGAAAACCAAATTCAAATTCAAATTTGTTCAATCATTAATCCATGCACAAAGTTTACGAATAAATATTTTTTTGAAATTTCAAATCACATTTAAATTTTCCCAGAATAAACTACTTCTGCTTTATATCAAAAAGCACAAAAGCACCAAAAAAATACCAATCACTTCCTAGTCAGTTGAATGTTTGTGGAAATAGCAATGTTCTACACTCTGTCTAAACATCTGTGTGTAATTAGGACTGGCAAATTTTAACAGCATTTTGAATGCTGGTGGTTTGCAAGTTAAAATAAAACCCAGATTTATAAAACATTCTCGTGATTACCTGCACATGTGGAAAGTCTCAGAGAGAGATAATTATAAAATCTTTAGAATTACAAAACTTCCTTTCTCACGGAATTCCATGAATATTCAGATGTGTACATGTAACATTTATTGACAAACAAATTACCATGACATTTTCTGTCCATTTCAACATTTCTTTTTCACAGTTTTCCGACCTAAATGTTTCTTATTTTACATTTTTTACAATTTTTTTTTGTACATGTATTGTTTTTTGCTATCTTTTTAATCTCTTTTCTAAGAGTTTTACAATTTTCATCTTGTACCAAATGTACTTTTTACAGCATTTGGTACCAACTTTCATATTCCTTAGATCTTTTACAAGTTTCATCTGCCCAGCCTTTTGAATGTACTAACTTTCAAATCCCTAGTATTTTGTACCAACTTTCATCTGCCCAGCATTTTGCACCAACTTTCACCTCAGCATTTTGTAACAACTTTCATCTCTCGAGCCTTTTGTACCAACTTTCTTATCCTAACAGTTTTTACAATTTTCATCTGCTCAGCTTTTTTTACCAATTTTCATCTGCCCAGCATTTTGTATCAACTTAAATCTCCACAGCATTTTGTTACAATTTTCATCTTCCTAGCTTTTTGTACCAAATTTCATTTCCCCAGCTTTTTGTAACAAATTTCATCTCCCCCAACTTTTTGTACCAACTTTCATCTCCCCAATTCTTTTTAAACAACTTTCAACTCCCCAGATTTTTGTACCAACTTTCTTCTCCTAAGCATTTAGTATCAACTTATCTGCCCAGCATTTTGTGCCAACTTTCATCTTCCAAGCTTTTTGTACAAACTTTCACCTCCTAGCTTTTTGTACCAATTTTCATCTCCCCAGCTTTTAGTACCAACTTTCATTTCCCCAGTTTTTTTTGCACCAATTGTCATTTGCCCAACTTTTTGTACCAAATTTCTTCTCTCAGCCTTTTTGCACCACTTGTCATTTCCCTACCTTTTTGTACCAAATTTCTTCTCCCCAGCTTTTGGCAACAAATTTCATCTCCCCAGCTTTTTGTACCAATTTTAATCTTGCAAGCATTTAATATCAACTTTCATCTGCCCAGCATTTTGGGCCAACTTTCATCTTCCAAGCTTTTTGTACCAACTTTCACCTCCCAGCTTTTTGTACCAATTTTCATCTCCCCAGCTTTTTGTACCAACTTTCATCTCCCCAACTCTGTGTACCAATTTTCATTTCCCAAGCTTTTTCATGCTGGTTGTAATTACTTTCATCATCTATAAAGGTTTTTTTTATACTATCTTTTATTTTCCCTGTACTTTTTTTTTTCACAGTAGTTTGAGATTTTCATCTAACAAGCAGTTTGTTTTCCATGTTTACTACCCCAATGTGCATTCATCTCCCCACAGTTTGAACCAACTATCATTTCTCAAATGTTTTTTTACTAACTTTCATCTCCCCTCTAGTTTACACTAGTCAACTTTCATCTCTTCTTTAGTTTATTTCTCTCCTCTAGTTTACACCTACTTTCATCTCCCCTCTAGTTAACTCCACATTTCATCTCCCCTCAAGTTTACACCAACTTTCATCTCCCTCTAGTTTACATAAGCTTTCATCTTAACATTTTGTATTAAAATTTATCTTCCATGCAATTGTTTTACTATCTTTCATCTACCAAATAGTTTTTATCTTTCATCTCATTTATTACCCTCCTCCAGACCAGATAAACTTTATTCCTTCCTCCCCATACATAAATCAATTTGAAAGCAATATTTTACCAATAAACTTCTTCCCTTCAAACTAAAACCTATATCTTTCCCATTTCATTTTTTTCTAAAAAAAATAACTTACTAATATAATTTCCTTCCACTTTGACAAATTTTTTTCCGGATATTTATAAATGATTTTTATTTTTAAAAATCTGGCTTTACCGAATCCTGCACATTTTTGAAACTGAAAACCTGTATAAACCAAACATGTTCTTAAGCACCGTCATGTCAAATTGTATGCATTGTGAACCTGATAAAACCGAACATCGTTCAAAACTGAACAAAATCTTAAGTCCTGAAGAGGTTCGGCTTAAACAGGTTTCACTGTAACTACAAAACTTTAGAACAGAACATTTACAAGTTCCACAAAATTAACCAAAACAATCCCCCCTTACTGAACCTCACAGCATTCCTATTGGATATTGATGTGTTAATCTCCCCAGTGGGAGGGTCAAGTGGTTTATGAATGACCACTGGTCAGCATGGGGAGATCAAAGGGCCTGAGATTGAGGTCAATGTAGTGTATATGATAAGAAGTGACCCCCTGTGTAGATAGGCATGTAATTTATCTCCCAGATATCTTAATTATCTGTAATTTCACAGAGTGAGATGTTTATTTGCCCTTGTACTAGTTTGTAAACAAACTGCTTATCAGTTGTTTATTTGTATTAGAATTTAAAATACATGTATGTTTTCTCTCTTACAATGTGTTTTTTTGAAGGAAAATTTCATCATTAACATTTAAAACTAACAACCATTTATTTACAGTTTTATTATGTAAAAACATACATGTATTTTAAATAAAATGAATACATTTTTAAGGGAATTTCATTATTTACATTAACAACAGATGATCCATTTGTCTACAGTTTTAATTATCTGTAATTTCACAGAATCAGTTGTATGTATATTTGCCCTTGTACTAATTTGTAATGTAAAATTGTGAAATTCCCCTACAAATATTTTTATTTGATTTAAAATACATTTATATAACTGTAAACAAACAATTGTCAGTTGTTTATGTAAAATGGTGAAATTCCCCTACAAATATTTTTATTTGATTTAAAATACATGTATATAACCGTAAACAAACAATTGTCAGTTATTTATGTAAAATGGTGAAATTCCCCTACAAATATTTTTATTTGATTTAAAATACATTTATATAACTGTAAACAAACAATTGTCAGTTGTTTATGTAAAATGGTGAAATTCCCCTACAAATATTTTTATTTTATTCAAAATACATGTATGTTTCTCCTAATAAAACTGACAACAAATGGGTCATTTATTGTTTAGGTAAATGGTGAAATTCCCCTAAAAACATTTTTATTTGATTTAAAATACTGTAAACAAATGATTCCTCATTTCTTTATATAATTCGTGAAATTTATTAAACTATATTCTCTTTTTATCTTTTATTTGATTTTAAATATTTGAATGTAATTCAGGGTTCTCACTAAGGATCTTTGACAGCGAGTCCAGGGACTCGTCATTTTTAGGTATGATGAGTCCAACAGCAAGAAGAAAATATTTTATTACAATATAAAGTAACATTTTTGTCTCCATTTCCTAACAGAGCAATGAAATCAAATCAAATTCAGATCACTTTTAAACTTTTGCTATAAAATGATGATATTTGTGTTTAACTGTGTTCAGTTTATACAAAATATTTCAATCTTGATGCATCTGTGGACTCACCAATTTTGAAAATGGTGAGTCCAGATAGATTTTGATGAGTCCAGGACTCATGGACTCGCCTTAGTGAGAACCCTATGTATGTTATAGTATTTTCTTGCTGTACTGAGGGCTCATTGGTATCCTTCAGCTCTTTTCCACTCTTTGGTCAGGTTGTTTGTCTATTCAGGTTCAATCCACCATTTTCTACATAAGAAAATGCCTGTACCAAGTCAGGAATATGACAGTTGTTATCCATTCGTTTGATGTGTTTGAACTTTTGATTTTGCCATTTGATTGGGGACTTTCCTTTTTGAATTTGCCTTGGAGTTCAGTATTTTTGTGATTTTACTTTTTTTTTTGACACATTCCCCATTTCCTTTCTCAATTTCTAAGTTTAAGAAAATAAGTATAAGTAAAATTTCAACAGTTAATATTGAAATTTTCTTAAATATATTCCTTTCATCTTTCTATCTGATTTGGAGCAGAAAGTTGTTGAGGATGTCAACCAAACTAGCTTTAATCTTTTATCTAACTTTTAATACTTGTACATATTTAAGTTTTTATGTCTTAACCTAAAGTTTCGTCTCGCAACCTCAAATATGTTTTTTTTTTTTAAATGAAATTCTGAATCTTATCTTTTAAAACCCTTTTACCTTACAACTTATTTCATTTTCAAATGTTATAATTTTTATTTATTCCTTTTTGATTTTCAATCTGATAATTATTAAGTATCTTTAAATACATGTACTTTAAAATTTATGCTTAAAATTTTTCATTTTTCAAAAACATTTATGCATCCACTTTTCGATATTTAACTAAATGTTACATTATTTTTTTCAAAAATTCACATAACTTTTTAATGGCATACTTTTCTGTAAATTTTATTTCCTTCCATTCAAATGTAATCACATGTGCAAAAAAAAAATCCTCGCAGTTTAATATCTTTAGGCCAATTAAAATTAATTGCTAGATTTTCATCCCCGCCCGCCCCTCTGAAATCGTCCCGCCCCGATTTTTTTTATTTACCAAAAATACGATTTCCGGATTTTATCATGTCCGTTACCGGGAACCATCGATGATTTCGTTTCATTCAACACTTCCTGTTTCAAATTTCGTTTTTGTATTTCTCCGAGTAATCTAATAACGATATAATTGAGTCGACATATTCTGCTGCTCTATTATGACAACATCTACCGAGAATAGAGATTGATAACGAGAAGGGCATGAAATATTCGAGTAACGAGTAAAACGCCTTGCCATTTAACGCAAATTGCGGTAGTCACAAGTGAATCGAAAACCGTGTTTTTTCTTTATTTATACGATGACTTTGTGTCAGGAAATTTGGACTGTAAATGATATCCAAAGCGCAAGAATCGTAGAACAAATTGGTACAAAAAACATTACTGGATAAAAGAAATTGACACAAGCACGAATTTGTTTGATTTATGACCGTATATTGAGAAAAAAAAAGTCGACAAACACGCATTTTAATTCCCTTATATTTACCCATGGCTGTTGTTTTTGTTGACAAACAGCAAACACCCTCTGTAACTGTCCCAAAACCCTCAATTTAGTCATTAAAAAACTACTTTTTGGTTAAGTTCATGTTTAACATCACATAATTACTTTCCACACTGAGTTTACATTTTATTTTGTACTCATAATACTTGTGTTGCATACAATTGTACCAATACATTTTATTGATTTTATGTGGACTACAAACCATTGCTTAGAAAGCAAAATACATTTGGTGTAGGTCTAGTCCAACTGAAGAGAGCATTTCTCTTCCCTTTGATGTATACTATAAATAAGTTTCTAAAGCGGCAATTACATGTATAACAGTGGTTGCCAATCAGGGATTTTTATTTAAGAGTTTAAAAAATAGTGTCAGATTCCTTATACAACATGTATATACATTATACAAGCTTGTTTTCCACTAGCATATACCCCGCGCTATGTAGAACTTGTGACAAGGGTTTCATATGAAATAAAATTTAAAAAATAAAATCCTCCCACCCGCCCCATGTTTTTCAAAAATTTGGATGAAAATCTACTAATTAATTTTAGTTGGCCTTATATACAGTACTAAAAATAAATAGTAATAAATGTTACACTTCGTTTTTTCTTTCTCTTTTTCTTTCTCTTTTAGTATCATGTTTATATATATACTACTCAAAACTTTTAAGATCAGCATAATCAGTAACATATATATATATGGACATGGTACGTGGACTGCTGTTAATTCAAATTATTGCTTAAATTTTTATACATATATCATGTTTATATATATATGCCATCATGGCTTTAATTAAATTATCAGCCAAATTTATATCTAATGCTTTTATAACGGCACTGGTCAGAACTGATGAAAGTTAATTTTTGTAAATGCACTGCCTCTCAGCAAAGCACTATATATAGCTTTCATGGTAAAATATATTGAATAAATAAATTTGAATTAACAGCAGTCCACGTACCATGTCGGTATATATATATGTTACTGATTATGCTGATCTCAAAAGTTTTGAGTAGTATATCTATAAACATGATACTAAAAGAGAAAGGTCGAAAAAGAGTTCCAGACAGACAAAAATTGTATATATTGGTGAATTACAAAATCCCTGAATCCTAATGAACTCAACTTGATAATTATGATTCATACATCAGAATTAAAGCTGTAAATTGAGGATGGGTCCTTTATTTTTTCTTTCAAGAAGAGGAGGGGGAGAGGGGGAAGGGGACAGTGAGTCAGATTCTAACCTATAACAGACTCCTTTGGGGTGTAGATTTGATGTTGACTATGACAAACAACCGTGTTTATTTTTCCCACCATTTCTACATATATACATAAATAAATTAATCTCTATTTAATTTCCCACCATTTCTACATATACACAAATAAATTAATCTCTATTTAATTTCCCACCATTTCTACATATACACAAATAAATTAATCTCTATTTAAAATTAACAAAAAATTAACTAACATCTTTGTTCAATGTTGGATGGTATTCAGTTTTTTGTAATTTACCAGCTCACTCTAATCGCTTTACAATACAACAGCCAAATTATCTGTTTTTAATTTTAGAAAAAAAAAATGGCTGCCAAAACACAACCACACCTGTGTATAAAACCTCAGACTTATCATGACAACAACCAGATGGCGGGGAGATCATGTCGTTCCGTTACACATCTCCAAAACACAACACATGCAGCATAAGAAAAAACACACGAAACATGCATCTGAAAAACATGCACACGACAACGCACCTGTGAGGGTCTGAGTGGTCGCGGGTAGTAGAACATTGGAACCAAATGTTTAATATTCCAACACAATGAAAACCAGATTTTCGATCACAAGTATTTTTTTTCTCTCGCTCTGCTATAATTCCTAAAACCTGAGAACTGGGCGCCTGTCCAAGATTTCTGATTGCTACCACATGGCAGTAACACTCAGGGCTATTAACAAAACTTTTCTGGCAGGGCAAAGGAAGTGGATTATTCCATTAGTTAATGTCAGCAGGGGTGTGTTTGTGTTTTTAATTTCTTGATAATTATTCACTTTATCTATACTTTTTTTGTATTGACTTGAGTTGGTTTGTTGAAAGCAATTAACATTATTTAATAATAACCTAATTTCTTAATGTATTTTGTGTATTTTTTATTATTTTTAAAAATATGTTTTGTTATAATATCAAAGAAAATTAAAGAAAATTAAAGACAGTATTGTTTGTTTTTGAATTCTAAGTTTTCTTAAAGCGATTTTAGTCAATAAATTATTTCACACCCCTCAACATCACATGGACTATTCCAATGCATGTGAAATATGACCTGCATTAAGAATTTACATACAGTAATTATGATTTCCAGATGTTACCAATCACACACTGGTAAATACTTTTACACAGCAGGAACACACCAGGGCAGTTTTATTGTTTATTTCAAACTTTTTTTATTTTAATGGGTCCTGGTGGTATGGTTTCAATTAGAAGTTAGGGAGGATAAAAAAGATTGTAATAAAAAAAAATATATATATATATATATATAAATCTTTTTTTTAATTAAAAAATAAAATAAAATAAAAGATAAAAAAAAAAAAATAAACACCTTTTAAAGGGTTAAATTGAATCCCTATGAATGTACATGTTTTACTGATATTTCAGATTAAATTTTTAATAGCAGGAAACAAACTTCAAATGCTCTTAAATTTTACTGTCAATGAACATTATTCCACTTTTGATCATAGTTTATATCATTCATTAATTCTCAGATGCTTTAACCTCACATGTATGGAATTAAACTCCAAAATATTATTTTTTTTTCTGTACAAGGTAAACAATTTATATGTAGATGCCAAACTTGGAAAATCTTTAAATTAAACTTTTCAATTTCAAAATGGAGACCAGCTCACAAGGTTTTTTTTATTTTAGCAAATACTCCTCTTCTGACACATATAGATTCCCACAACCCAAATAAAATGTGTCCCTTTTTATTAGGGTCAAAGCAAAAGGTAAATAAAAGTTAAACCGGAGCAGGTAGCTGAGTCTAACATTATTTTGTTCGCAATGTGAAAATAATCAAATTCTTTCTATATATGATTAATCTCCCTTTAAACACATTTTTGTATAGTAAAATTTCATAAAAATTCATTACAACCGTCTCTGTTGAAGAGTCTAAATAAGTAGAAACAATCACACGAACTGACAGGGAACTAAAAAAATAAATTTTCATAACATTCTAAATTGGGGACAAAAACAATGCAAGTGTAATTTTCTTGTACTGATAAATATTATTCTTTTGATGTCCAGCTTATTTCCTTATAATGAAAAACGGGACTTGATTACAAAATTAACACCCTTGACCCCTAGTGACCCTTTCTGTGTGGTAATTAATACAGATTGTCCTACAGAATTAATGACCTAAATTATACCTAATAAAGACAATGTTAAAGCATGTTCAAAGAGACCGCAAAACATCATACAACCGCGACCTGCATAAAAATGACGAAACATCTAATTAACCCTGGTGGCAATAATTGCTTACCTCACGCAGGTACGACAAGACAATACCTTGTTTATGTAGGACAAACAGGTGAATTAAATGTAATCGTAAAATTTAATGTCCTCTGACAATATTAAGATAGATTAGTTACATCATCATAAATGTATTGAGCAAGACTGTTCTATTTTTTGTGGTCCAGTATTCTGTGGTTATCTGTATTTGTCCTATTTCAAAATAACCACCACTCTCTTGATTTGTTTAAGAACTAGTTCATATAAAAGATAGAAATTTAAAAATTAAACTACCAACGATTTTAGAATACATAATTTTCCCCTCATGTAGTATATATACTTATTTTTCAGTGACAACAAATACACCACAGATTAGCATCAACAAACAATTTCATCAAGGTATTTCCTTAAACAATTGCCACATTACAGATTTGTTAAAATAGCTTGCTCTTTTTGTGTTTGAAAAAAATCTTGTTTACATTATTTAAGAAGTTATTTCTAATCTTCATTTCTTTATTTGTTTTAATTACATAATTTCAATTAATCTCCTTTCAAAAAGTTCACTTTCTTCAAAACAAACTTGAGTTGTCTCCCTTAGACTGCTACACACTGCTTGCCAATACACAAACAGGTGTATTACACAGATGTTGTTAATAAACTGAAGATAACAGATCAGTTCTGTCAGCTCTATTACATCACTAAACAGATGGAGCAATAAAAAACACATTCTCTGCACATGCTTCCAATACATAAACCAACCTTACACATTATTGTAGATAGCAATTGAATAGTGTTATTTGATCTTATTTGATCTTCAGAGAAAAACCTGTTCTAAAGGCCAAAAATCACAAGTATACAAAACAGTTATTTAAAATTATAATATGGCACAGAATATCTTAATATCTAAAAATAGATTATGTGTTAAAAAAGTAATTTATAATTGAAAAATATTTTGAAAAAAAAATCATAAGTATACAAAACATTTATTCAAAATAGGGCACAGAAGAATATCTATATATCTAAAAATAGATTATTTAAATGTTAAGAAATTATAATTAAAAAATATCTAAATAAAGATAAACAAAACATCTGTTTTGATGAATCTTTGAATTCAAAATTTCGTGCAGAGAATATCTAAATATGATGTATTACGAAATCTAAAAACAGAAAACAAAACATTTCTTTTGATGAGTCTTAGAAGTCTAAATATGGCACTTCAAATTACAAGAAGATCTCTTTATGATATACAGGGAAATCTCTACTAGGTTATGAAAAGCCTTGGGATAAAACACAACTATTTTTTCTATATGATTCTTAAGTAAACCCAAGCATCCACTAAATAGAATATTGCTATTGCTATTTTGAAGCCAGGGAGCTCAGCCAATAGTTTTGGTGGCCAAGTGCTGTATGATCAAACAAAATAGTTTAAAAAATAACTAGCCCATCTCAAATCTTAATTTAAGGTGCCATATTTTATCAGGCCCCTGCCAATTTCAATCATTATATAATAAATAGTATGCCAAAGCCTTCACTCCCTCCTTTTTTGATTGCCAAAAATTCCTCATCTTTGACTTAATTCACAAATTTTAGATTAAATGTCTGACCATTGTTTGTTTAAAGCCCATTAATAGATCAGTTTTTAATAATTTCTATTTTTTCCAGAGAGATAAATCAATTTTAATCAGTTTTTAATAGCATTGTCATAATGCTATATACCACCCTACTGGTTCTCAGTTCTTTGATTATTTTCACGGAAACCAGATACACCCTAAACAATTTTTAATTCAATTCTGCAATATTTCATGTTGCTAACACCATCCATTTTATCCATGGATGCTAATTTTTAACTCTACCATTTTTTTTTTACTTTCTAATCTAAACATGCATTTCCTCGTTTGAGCATAAGCACACAGCTGTGTACCACATTTTCAATCTCAATTCTAAAATATATTGTTTTTTCAAAAGTTCAAGTTAACACAATTTTTATAACGCACATTAAAAATCCAGTTCCGCTTAAAACAAAAGCATATTTTTCGTCAAATCGCTTCAACAGATTTTCCCCAGCTGTATCTAAAACAATAACAGCTTTCGTTTATTGTAATGAACTAAGTTAATGGAGTTCTATTCACAATTTATGGTGTCATAATTTTACTTTAAGTATATTTGAAAATAAACATATGACAACTGCAAAATTTTACAAAACTATGCAAGGAAAAGAGATAAGATCATGAAATAAAGGAAGCTAGGCATCTTCCTACACATGTATCACTTTCAGCTTGTCCAGTGGAAAACATCTTTGGTTTTTAGGGGGATATATTTTTCCATATTACCTTACATAGAGAAAGTATTAAAAAAAAAAAAAAAAAAAAAAAAATAATATTTTCATTGCACACATCATGCCCATGAAACATTTTTTTCTCTCATTTTAAATCAGACTTTATTAATTTTTTTTTACCAAAACTATGCCTCAGCATCTCCTCCCTCAATATAAGAATTTATGTATTTGAATGTGAGGAAAAGATTTGAGCTGATTTATGGAATAAGATGCTTATTTCAAAGCAGTACTACATTAACACATCCATGATCAAAGCAAGGCCGTCATGGCAGGATAAGTCACATGACCAATAACATGACCTCAGTGTGATAACGACATTAACATTTACCTGTGGTGCTAGGAAATCTAGGAAAGCCCAATCGTCCAGAGCCATCATGGCGAAATAATTGTTAGAGATTCAAATCTCTAGGTACAGTGAAACCTGATTAAACCGAACCCTGAATAAACCGGAAACCTGTCTAATCCAAACTTGTTCTGAAGACCAATCATATCACATTGTATGCATTGTGAACCTGATCAAACCGAATACCTGCCAAAACCGAACAAAATCTCAAGTCCCGAAAGGGTTCGGTTTAGTCAGGTTTCACTGTATATATGACGCTGGTGAAAAACCACAATAAACACACACTATCAATCTCGTTCCACAAAACACGGACAAATCGGCTTTGTTACTCTTTGATCACATAAAAAAGTGTCAGACAAATTTCAGATCTTTGAGGTTTTGAAAACAAACTTAGTCTAATCCTTCTGTGTCATTAAATATATTACTCATCTTCAAAAACAACTATGGTTTTTTTTTTGGGAAGTTCCTTCCCTTTCACAGATCCAATGCCAGACAAATGATAAGATACTATTTTGGCCTTCCATAAATTTCTGATGACACAATTCTACAAGTTATAGTCCTCTTCTTTCATCCATCTTTTGACAATCTTCACTTTATTTTCACTTTTCAATGAAATTTTTTAAGTTTAAAGTTTTTTAACCACAAGAACAAAGAAAAACATCAACTTCTTCAGATATCAGTCCAAATTTATCAAATCCATGTTCAACAGCTCATTCTAAGAATACAGTTATCTTCAGACTTCTAAAGGTATACATTTCAACACAAAGGACCTTCCTTTTTTAAAACCACACAAATAAAACTGAACAAAGGAAACTTGGTATGGATGTGTTTTCTGTTTTTATTTAAAATTTATTTACATTCATCATTTTATCCTATCATAAAAGAGACATGGGACATGGTCAATTGTCTTTATTATAAATCTATTTAAATAATTACATGGAAAGATGAACTGTAAACTGAACTGTCTGAGGTTCACAAAAGGGGTATCAAATTTCAAATTACAATATTTTTTTAGAAACTTATAAAAAATCTTTTATATAATTCAAAAGATATTTGCATTTTTAAATATAAAGTGGAAAATTATCCTCAAATGAAAATAATTACCAGACAATTTTCTAAACATTCAAATCTGATATCATTTTACAAATCTTTTTTAATTAGGTATTTATTTTAAACATCCTTGCCCAAGGACCTCTCCCGTGCATTCAACCATGACCAATCCTCACCCTAGGTCCCATAGATGTTTTAGATAATGTAAATAACAAGGTAAACTTCATCTGGCCATCTGTTACCTTAGAATCAATAGCCTCTGAACCATGGAACAGGTGCCTGTCTTCTGATTGGTCAATTTTGTTTTTTAAGTATAAAAATCTAAATACACACACAAACATTGTAATAGGATTTAACCCCTATGTAAAGTCAAACATATTCAGGGAACAATACCTTATATTGTATTTGCTTTTCCTAAAAAAAATCATTATTTTGAAAATCCATCACCATGGTACAATAAACTACATCTTCTACTATAAATAGTCATATTATTCATTACTTTCAAATATATTTTAATCAATCCTTATCCCGTCAAAGTTTTTGGCAACAACAAAAAATAATAAAAGAAGTCTTCATTTTTTCAGAAAAATTTTCAATACTTTAATTTAATCCTTTACATTTCCTGAAAGTTCTTAACTAATTTTCAACAATACTTTAATATCAATAAATTCCCAACTATCTGATCTGTTGTTAGAGAAAAACAAGGTTCCGATCAGAGCACAAAAGATGGTCATAAAAACAATATCCGACCTTATTTGACCTTTAGTGGACATTTATTTTTAAAATTCTATAATTTCAAACTATATTTTAATTGGCAATACTTTAAAAAGCAATTTAATTTTAAGTTTAATAAAACAGCCCCCCATAAACAATGTCTTTATATCCAGCTAATGCAAGATGAAAACCAAGTTATTTAAAATTTTATGCAGCTTTTAGCCCTTTCTAGGGGCTACACAACATTATGTGTTTTGAATGATTAGAACCTTCTGTAAACAGTAAATTTATTGCAAGAGACCAAGGCAATGATATTTGGTCTCACACCACAGGAGCAACGAGCAAAACTGAGTTTATTTACAGACTAAAATATCAGACAACACTTTCAATGAATAACTTTTTTAACAGACTAAAATATCGGAACACGGTCAATGGATAACCTTTGAGTAGCCAAATTGTTTCTCAAATAATTAAAAAAAAAAAAAAAAAAAAAAAAAAAAAATATTAATAATATTGCTGAAGATGACATTTTGCTGACAAACAGAGCAAAGTGACATCGTCTAGATGTATTTACCAAGTCTCTCATTTGCACTTTAATACAGACCAAAATATTGGACCTCACAGACATTGGATAACCTTTGGAAGGCCTTACTGTTATATAATCATTTTAAAATGAGAGAAAAAAAAAAAAAAATTAACGGGAAAGATAACGTATTGCTGCAAGTGCTATTAGTGCACAGAAATACAGAGCAAAATGACATCATCTGATTTTAAGTCTCTCGTAAGGGTTTAAATAAAGACTAACATATTGGACCTCACTTCCACTGAATAACCTTTTGGAAAGCCTAACTGTTATATAAAGATTTAATGAGATAAAATAAATAAAATATATGAAATAACCGTGAAGATGACATTATGTTGCAGGTGCTAAAAATGCACAAGAGTTACAGAGCAACCTGACATTCAACACTTCCGACCCCCTCCCAGTATCTTGAAGGTTGTGACTTGAACTTCCCTTAAAATTGAGAAGACGTGTGTATCATACAAATTGTTTTGATGTAAAGATGAGTTGCGCACACTGCAACATTACGTTGACATAGGCTTTACGTAAACAAAAGGTAACATTAAGGAGTTAATGAACAGCGCCATATCATTGACACCCTGTTTACACGTGTGAAATTGGAAAAAAAATGTTTTTGAATCGTTTCATTCATGTTAACATTTGCACAAATCTTTGTTGGTCCAGTATTTACTCTTCAATTAAAGAAAGGGGGAAACAGTCTGACCTTGGTACTTTACTTTTCATCAACAAACAATCATAAAAATACAATATACTTAGACATGTATTTAATGAGATTAAACCACTACTGAGAAAAGAGTGATGAAAAAAATATAGGACCCATCCCTAGAGAGGGTATAATTATGAAACAAATTTATTTCAACTATGTTCTAAAAAGCAACATGAAAATACTTTGCACAACTTTACTTTTGTTAAATTCTTTAAGCTTTTGGTTCCAATTTTTATCCCTGGTCTATTTTAAGCCAAGTCAGCCATCTTAGTTGACAAACTTGGTCATCAAACACCTTGTTTAAGCTAGATATTACAATGATGATTGTGGCCAAAGTTAAAAGATGATGATATTGATAGTTTAATTTTCAGAAAATTTTGACAAAATATTAACTTTGACCCTTACCCTTTGATAATATAGAAATTTTAAATAAATTGGACAACACCCACATTCGGAAAAATTTCATTAAATGTATAGCAGTTTGACAAACCTTCATTTTGTTCCTTGAGAAGCTTAATATTTCCTTAACAACAGAAAGTGATTAAAATGTTCAACTGATTTTTTATAGAGTTATCTCCCTGTACAGATATGTACCACCATAAATTTAATGAGCTACTGGTAACAATATTATTACTCTGATTCAAAAAATAAAAATCAACAAACCTTTGATCGTTTTCCTGGAGCACTGTGACCACTTTGCCGTCGTCCTGGAAACAAATAAACATAATTGATAAGCTTTTCATTTATTATTTTTTTTTAAATGAACTTTAATTGCTTACATCAACTTTTTATTTGAACTTTGGTGGATATTCGTCACATTAGCATTGAGTCCATTCATACCACATCTCCTTATTCTTATATTCTAAACTAGAGGCTCTAAAGAGCCTGTGTCGCTCACCTTGGTCTGTGTGAATATTAAACAAAGGAAGCAGATGGATTCATGACAAAATTGTGTTTTGGTGATGGTGATGTGTTTGTACATCTTACTTTACTGAACATTCTTGCTGCTTACAATTATCTCTATTTATAGTGAACTTGGCCCAGTAGTTTCAGTGGAAAATGTTAGTAAAAATCTACAAATTTTATGAAAATTGTTAAAAATTGACTATAAAGGAAATAAATAACTCCTTAGGGGGTCAATTGACCATTTCGGTCATGTTGACTTATTTGTAAATCTTACTTTGCTGAACATTATTGCTGTTGACAGTTTATCTCTATCTATAATAATATTCAAGATAATAACCCAAAACAGCAAAATTTCCTTAAAATTACCAATTCAGGTGCAGCAACCCAACAACAGGTTGTGATTCATCTGAAAATTTCAGAGCAGATAGATCTTGACCTGATAAACATATTTAGTCCATGTCAGGTTTGCTCTTAATGCTTTGGTTTTTGAGTTATAAGCCTAAAACTGCATTTTACCCCTATGTTATATTTTTAGCTATGGCGGCCATCTTGGTTGGATGGCCAGGTCACCGGACAATTTTTTTAAAGAAGATACCCCAAAGATGATTGTGGCCAAGTTTGGATTAATTTGGCCCAGTAGTTTCAGAGGAGAAGATTTTTGTAAAAGATAACTAAGATTTACGAAAAATGGTTAAAAATTGACTATAAAGGGCAATAACTCCTAAAGGGGTCAACTGACCATTTCGGTCATGTTGACCTATTTGTAAATCTTACTTTGCTGAACATTATAGCTGTTTACAGTTTATCTCTATCTATAATAATATTCAAGATAATAACCCAAAACAGCAAAATTTCCTTAAAATTACCAATTCAGGTGCAGCAACCCAACAACAGGTTGTGATTCATCTGAAAATTTCAGAGCAGATAGATCTTGACCTGATAAACAATTTTAACCCATGTCAGGTTTGCTCTTAATGCTTTGGTTTTTGAGTTATAAGCCTAAAACTGCATTTTACCCCTATGTTATATTTTTAGCTATGGCGGCCATCTTGGTTGGATGGCCAGGTCACCGGACAATTTTTTTAAAGAAGATACCCCAAAGATGATTGTGGCCAAGTTTGGATTAATTTGGCCCAGTAGTTTCAGAGGAGAAGATTTTTGTAAAAGATAACTAAGATTTACGAAAAATGGTTAAAAATTGACTATAAAGGGCAATAACTCCTAAAGGGGTCAACTGACCATTTCGGTCATGTTGACTTATTTGTAAATCTTACTTTGCTGAACATTATTGCTGTTTACAGTTTATCTCTATCTATAATAATATTCAAGATAATAACCAAAAACAGCAAAATTTCCTTAAAAATACCAATTCAGGGGCAGCAACCCAACAACAGTTTGTCAGATTCATCTGAAAATTTCAGGACAGATAAATCTTGACCTGATAAACACTTTTAATCATGTCAGATTTGCTCTAAATGCCTTGGTTTTTAAGTTATAAGCCAAAAACTGCATTTTACCCCTATGTTCTATTTTTAGCCATGGCGGCCATCTTGGTTGGTTGGCCGGGTCACGCCACACATTTTTTAAACTAGATACCCCAAAGATGATTGTGGCCAAGTTTGGATTAATTTGGCCCAGTAGTTTCAGAGGAGAAGATTTTTGTAAAAGTTAACGACGACGGACGACGGACGACGACGGACGACGGACGACGACGGACGCAAAGTGATGGGAAAAGCTCACTTGGCCCTTCGGGCCAGGTGAGCTAATAATATTCAAGATAATAACCAAAAACAGCAAAAAATCCCTAAAATTACCAATTCAGGGGCAGCAACCCAACAACAGGTTGTCGGATTCATCTGAAAATTTGAGGGCAGAAAGATCTTGACCTGATAAACAATTTTACCCCACGTCAGATTTGCTCTAAATGCTTTGCTTTTTGAGTTATAAGCCAAAAACTGCATTTTACCCCTATGTTCTATTTTTAGCCATGGCGGCCATCTTGGTTGGTTGGCCGGGTCACGCCACACATTTTTTAAACTAGATACCCCAATGATGATTGTGGCCAAGTTTGGTTTAATTTGGCCCAGTAGTTTCAGAGGAGAAGATTTTTGTAAAAGTTGACGACGACGGACGACGGACGCCAAGTGATGGGAAAAGCTCACTTGGCCCTTCGGGCCAGGTGAGCTAATAAAAATATTGAGATGATTATCAATGAAACAAGATCACAACAAACTGAAGAACAGGGATTTGAACAACTAGTTCACCAAACAGCCCTTCTGTACCCAGGATTCTCATAAAGGATTTTGAAGGCAAAAAACAAGTTTTCAAGGCTTATGTTCAGTGACAAATATTTCATGATAATCAAACTTTAAAATTAATTTGGTATTTCTATAAAAGTTGTCCTAGGTTTAGCAGTCTTCACACTTAACCACAGGCCCAAATCCCCAGGCTTGTAAAAATTGCTTTCGAACCTGTAAAAATCTTCTATAGAGGCCAACAGAATCCAACAAAAAGCTTCTGATCTGTGGATTCAAAAGTTTATCATAAACACTGGTTAATGGAGGGAACTTTGTATTGTCATTGGAAAAAGAGGATATTCTGCCTAAGTTATAATATAATCATTGGCGGATCCAGGGGGGGGGGTCCTGGGGTTGGAACCCCCCCTTTTTTTTTGGCCGATCAATGCATTTGAATGGGAGCATATAGCTGGACCCCCCCCCTTTACTCTGGGTTGGGAACCCCCCTTTTTAAAATGGCTGGATCCGCCCCTCATAATGGCTAACCTAAACAAACCCCTTTTGTCTAGGGTTTTCACAAGCAAAGAAAGATATTCATCCTTTGGATGTAATTGATAGTCCGTTTCCTTATTTTCTTTGTCAAGATTTTTTTTTTTTTTTTTTTTTACAATTTATCCCAAAAGAACTTGTTTTGAGGATTTCTAACCAAATTAGAACAACTATTATTATTTGTATGCAAAAACACAAAAAAAATATATAGTCTCCAAAAAAGATTACATTTGCTATACAATTACACCAGATATTGTATTTAGGCAAATAACATATATATACAAGTGTTTTTGTCTCCTGACAAAGTTAAATAAGTAGGTACAACATTTCCACTTTGACAAAAAATATTTTACATAAAATATAGAGAAATGTTCTGAATTTTAATGCTGCTCCACAAAAAATTTCAAGTCTTTTAATTAGTTTAAACATATTTAATTATAGTGGATTGGGAAACAAGTTTTGCATCTTAAATTAATCCCTTTTCACTTTGCGGGTGCGAGTGCTGCATTGTAGCGGCATTAGTCTGCTCCTTTTCGAAATCTACAAGGGTATCTTTAACCTGCAAGAGATATGGCTCTCTCTTAACACGGGTCAGCCATTTATCATCCCCTTCCGACGGACTATCATCGTTTCCTCAAGACCATACTCGCAAATGGTGTCAAGGGAGCGCCAAAAATTCAGTCCCTGAAATGTTCATCCTAGTCTTTTGATTATCAATCCTTCACCAAATTTCTCCATGTGTTAGGGTATGGGATAAACATTTTAGGAAGGTAGGGGCAGAGGGGAGGGAGGGAGGGAGGAAAAAGTGCCTAATTCATAAGTATGTACAAATTTACAACATCTGGTTTCACATTTTACAGAATTTTAATTAGTTTCATTTTTAATTCTATGGCTGAAGTCTTGCATCCTTCCAAATGTTGGCAAAGCATAAGGTAAACTTATTGTCTAATGAATGAGGTAAACTTAATTGTCCAATGAATGAGGCAAACTTATGGTCTAAAGGATGAGGTAAATGTATGATCAATGAATGAGGTAAGCTTATTGTCTAATGAATAAGGTAAACTTAATTTCTAATGAATAAGCTTATTGTCTAATGAATAAGGTAAACTTAATTTCTAATGAATGAGGTAAACTTAATTTCTAATGAATGAGGTAAACTTAATTTCTAATGAATGAGGTAAACTTATTGTCTAATGAATGAGGTAAACTTTTTGTCTGATGAAATAGGTAAACAACAAAGACATGTTAGACATTATATTTTAAACCTTATATTTGGTCAATGTATGACGGCTAGTCTCACACTGTCAAAGCAAACAAACCTAAATATAAATACCTTGAACCATATATAGTAAAATAGAAATTGTGTAAATTTAGTATACACTTTCAATCCAAACCATCTGCTGAGCAGTGTTAGTGAAATTTTCTTGGAAGATTTATTTACATGTACACGAAAAAACATTCCAATTTTGAACATTTAATTTAGATTGTGGACCAATTTACATGAGCATGTGCAAACAAATGCAGCATAAATACCTATATATAAATCTGATGAAACTAATTATGAAATTCTGTAAAATTAGTTTAAGGGATAAAAAAAAACCAAAATAAACATGTAGGATTCAACCCGAATTCCCCCATAATGGTTAGTACCACATTAAGTTAAAGGTTAGTCCATTTTAGGAAGTAAGGGTAGAACACATGCCTCGGAAGAATGCAGCTTTACCTCCAGGTGACAGGGTGTCAGGTGACATCGGCATACTGTTACCCATCATTCCCTGAAAATAAAAATAAATTTACGAATTAGAATTCTCTTATCTATACTTCTAAAGGAAGAGACGGATGTCATTGAGCCACAACTTCTCTGAAACCATACAAAGTCGGAAAATATTTGTGATATGACATATAAACATGATAAATTTAGTGTTTTGTACTTCCTAAATTTGTCTTCGAAACAATCTTTTTTCAACAGAAAACTCCAATTTTTTTTTTTTTTAGAAATTTCCAAATTTCAAGACTGCTATCATTCAGTGTCTTATACGCTTTGCGGAATGCTCAGTCAAAGTATAGTACTGCTACAGAAAAATTAAAAACTCTGTTAATACTTGCGGATTGCACCTTGATTTCGCAGGCATATTGTAGTTACATTAAACATAGAAAAATATAAAAGTTGAACTTTTTCAAATTTTATACATAAAATTGAGAATGGAAATACGGAATATGTCAAAGAGACATCAACCAAGTATAGAGTTAGTAATAATATCAAGATGGTGTCACTATCACATTCCCTATATAAAAAAAATATAAACATTTAAATATCACCTTCAAGACGCTAAAGTGATTATCCTTAGTAATTCACACCCCATCCTTTTAATTTACAAGCCATAAATACTCACAATGCCCTAATTAAAATATCACAATATCGTGCTGAGGATTGTCCCCACTTGTTATTCAAGTGCTGAGGACTGCCCCCACTTGTTATTCAAAGTTTTGGCAAGCTAGGAGTAGGTGTTTTAACAGAATCAAATAGTGCTAATATGAAACCATTCTCTTCAACAGAAAAGTGTGATGGAAATGTTTGTAAAACCAAAACACAGAAAAGGTGAATGCAATATACTCTTCATTCTAGGAGTGGGGGGGGGGGGGGGGGGGGGGGGGGGGGGGGGGGGGGGGGGGTATAACAACAATTTCCCTACATGGAAAATGTCCTATATGTCAAAAGCTAAAATCAGTATAAAGATAAGATGCAGTGAGCGCCAATGAGACGATTTAAAAGCACAGATCAATTAAAGAAGTAAACAACTTTACGTCACCCTACGACCTTCATCAATGAGCAAAATCCATTCAGCATTGTAAACTATTACAGGCCAAAACGACTTTATGTCGCCCTACGACCTTCATCAATGAGCAAAACCCGTACAACATTGTAAACTATTACAGGCCAAAACAACTTTACGTCACCCTACGACCTTCATCAATGAGCAAAAGCCATACAGCATTGTAAACTATTACAGGCCAAAACGACTTTACGTCACCCTACGACCTTCATCAATGAGCAAAACCCATACAGCATTGTAAACTATTACAGGCCAAAATGATAAATTTAAAACAAATCTAACTAGAAAACTAAATTAAAGTACAATACAATAAACGAAAAACAAATACGATATGCAACAACAAATGGCAACTTCTGAATTTCAGGCTCCTAACTTAGGACATGCACATACAGAATTTTAACGTACTAAATAATTCTGCAAGCATCAAAATCACACCGCTGGTTATCGATACAAAAACACAAAAAATATTCATAATAATAAATATTCTTTAAGTTTTACATAAATAAAATGTCCATGATTTATAGTATTCCAGGTGCATTCAATGTGCCAAAGTATTTACACAATGCCAGGTGTCTTCTGTTCAACTTTCTTTCCATTAAAATTCAACCCTTGTAATGGGTAACATGCCAGCTGATTTAAAATGGAGAAAAAGACCTTTTTACACTTAACTCAAAATTTCCTCCCTTTGACTTTTTTTTACAAGAGTTGTCTTTCTTAGTAGGTGATTTTAGGATTTAAGAATTCTGTTTATAATATAAATGGATTTTTTAAAGATTTTTCTCAATAAAAAACAAACATTGGGGGAGGGTAATTTATATATATTGTCCTTCAAACAAACAAGTTGAAGACCGTACCTTGACTTATAATGATTTACTTTTACAAATTGTGACTTGAATGGAGAGTTGTCTCATTGGCACTCATACCACATCTTCTTTTATCACTTTTTTTTTTATATATAGTACAAATTGCCAAGAAAAAAGTAAACTCACAAAAATATTGAACTCCCAGCAAAATTCAAAACAGAAAATCCCTAATTAAAGACCTTGAGGTCAAAATAAGTTAAAACCATTACTTTATATATTTTTTTTCATAATAAAAGCAACTTCTTAATAAGATAAACTATTATGAAGTGCATCCAGCTACCAGGGGTTGATTTCAACACCTGAGCAGGAGTTACATTGGTACAGAGTTGTTTATCTTTTTATTACATAAACATGTAAAATCACTTCAAAGAATGCAAACATTTTTTACCTCCTATCACAAAATTAGCCAATATCAGGAATACAAAATCCCCAATCAATCAACAAGCCAAACAACTGGTCTAAAATAGGATCACAAGGACCTTAATTCTTTTAAAAACATGTTAAGTTACATCAAAGCATGCAAACATGTTTTACCTCCTATCTCAAAATTAGTCAATATCAGGAATACAAAATCACTGATCAATTGACAAACCAAACAACTGGTCTAAAATAGGATCACAACGACCTAAAATCTTTAATTATTAAAAAGAAGATGTGGTATGATTGCCAATGAGACAACTTCTTAACCACTATAGGTTACTGTAGGGCCTTCAACAATGAGCAAAGCCCCTACCACATCGTCAGTTCATATTTAATTCTTTTTTTCTTACTGTTGTGAACTACCTACTTTTTGGGGAGGAGTAGGGCTGTAATATATGAGGGTAAACAAGTGAAACTGCGAGCTACTGCTCACTGATGATACCCCTGCCGCAAGTGGATAATATTAATTGTGTAAAAATATGCAAGTGTTCGGTAAACAGGAAGTTGTCGAGTGATGAATCTGAAAACGCATCACACGGTATAGCTGACTTATATTAAACCTTAAACCAAATTTCAGAAATCCTTGTATTGTAGTTCCTGAGAAAAATGTGACGAAAAATTTTCAACTTGGCTATCATGTGTAAAATCAAACAAGTGTTCGGTAAACAGGAAGTTGTTGAGTGATGAATCTGAAAACGCATCACACGGTATAGCTGACTTACATCAAGTCTGAAACCAAATTTCAGAAATCCTGGTAGTGTAGTTCCTGAGAAAAATGTGACGAAAAATATTCATGGGACGGACGGACTGATGGACTGACGGACTGACGGAAGGACAGACAGAGGTAAAACAGTATACCCCCCTTTTTTTCAAAGCGGGGGTATAAAAAAGAATATTAAACTTCATATCAGTTGGGGGATTTCGATGATATGTTCCAGGGGTTGGTTGACCCCTCTCCCTCTAATTTCTTTCTGAAAAGTGTGAAAATCTCATGGTATTCCAGGCGTTGAAACTACTTTTTCAAAATAGCTAAATAAATCTGTGCCTACTTTCTATTCTATTTATTTACACAATTGTAAAAGACGCAGGTGAAAACACATGTACACACAAACTGCAAATTAAGAATTTAGCACAATTTCAAAAGTGTTACGCCTCATGCTGGTTTAGTTCAGTCAATGACTTAGATAAGAATAACAACATTACCTATATTTGTACACGTATACTATTTTCATCAAATCAATTTTTCATTAAAAATATTTCTTTTCATGATATTAAGAAACTTTCGAAAATCTTTCTTTTTTCTTTCGTCATAAACCACCTTCCGTAAAATATTCTTTTTGAAAAATCTCTAATATAAATTACATATTTATATTCATTACGCATTTTTTACAAAGCTCAGAATACAAACAAAAGACAGCATAGCTTTGCTAATCAATCCAGACTCTCTCTACGACACCTGCGTCCCTAGCTTAAGGCTGATCATTGCCAGGGACCATCTCAAAAGTTTAAATTTTGTCAGATAGGAATGTTATAGAAATTCCTATCATACTACTCAAATAGTACAGATTTATACCTTATAATCGCGTGAGTTTAGAAACATTTTTTTTATTCATGACAAATGTAATGTTCGGGATTAAAAGTGCATAAGTTAACTTTTAATGTACTATTTTTCTTAATTTATGTATTTTTTTTAACAGTTGAATTTGATGATATATAAAGGAATTTGCGCACTTAGGCCAAACTATGACATGACAATTAAAATAACACTCAGTGGCAGATCCAGAAGAGGGATGGGTTCTGGAGGTTCATTTGTTGGAACCCCTTTTGGATGTTCAATACTTTGAATGGGGACATACATGTAATTGGAACCCCTCTTTTAAAAATGGTTGGATTCGCCCCTGACACTAGTCAAGATCAAAGTCAATCCATAACTATCTATCATTTCTATAAAATCAGATACTTCTAAAACGTCAAGGAAAATTCAAAACAGACAGTTCCTTACCAAATGGTGAAATCAAAAGCTATAAAAAAATCAACGAAAGGAAGGCTCTGATTGCAACAATGAAATTTTAACATCTTCTACAACAAATCCATTCTGAGACGGCCCCTGTAGTTAAAATGACAGGAAAAGCTATGATAGTTTATTGACAATAATAACATGAGGACTCCAATGTTCTGCACCTGAGACCAGTACGACGTGAGACTAATTAGAAAACAATATCACGATACATCTAAAATTAGTCAATGTGCTACTGGGACTCAGTCGCCTAAACACATCTCTGAAAGTGTAAAAATGTTACAGAGATATCTTTCAATTGGAAAATGTGCTAAAGGATCAACATTGCCAAAAAGAAAGTATTTAAAAACAGTTGAAATATAATGAAACAGATCTGGATAAATGAAAAACAAACATTTCTAATTTTAGTAAGAATCATATTGTGATTTCAGAAAATGCTCAAATGAAATAATTTATCATACTTCAGAGTTATTTTTGGAAAACCTGTTCCGTCACAAATATTTCTGAATAAACAGTTTGATAGAAACTCTTTTAACAACAAAAATACCAATTTGTAAATTTGCGAGTCAAAGTGTCTTGGCTTTTCTATATCAACCTCCATCAGGAACTCTTAAATTCAAATATTTGAAAGCCAAGGGAGTAATAACATGAGGACTCCAATGTTCTGCACCTGAGACTAATTAGAAAACAATATCACGACACATCTATAATAAGTCAATGTGCTACAGGGACTCAGTCGCCTAAACACATCTCGGAAAGTGTAAAAATATTACATAGAGATATGTTTAAATCGGAAATGTGCTAAAGGGATAACTTTGCCAAAATGAAATATTTCAAAATGGTTGAAATATAATAGAATATATATATTTATTTGACTGAAAACTAAAATTTCTAACTTTAGTAAAATCACATCGTGATTTCTAAAAATGCTCAAATGAAATAATTTTACCATTCTTCAGAGTTATTTTTGTAAAACCTATTCAGTCACATAAATTTCTGAATTTACAGTTTAATAGCAACATTTGTAACTGAAATAACAGTTTGAATATTTGAAAATTTGGCGAGTCTGAGATACTTGGCTTTTCTTGATTAACTTTTATCAAAGATTCTAAAATCCCAAAATTTTAAATCTAAGTGTACGTATACCTAGACTACACCACTTCTTTCCAAAAAAGTTAACTCTTTTCTAAAACCTGATAAAAGCACAACAAATTCCTATATAAATACATGTAGGCAGTGACATCGGAACACAAACAAAACAAAAAAAAAAAACAAATTTCAAAGATTTTTTCAACAAAACATGCTCGTCTTTAAAAGAATTCTTACCATGCCATAATAATTTCTCAACATTTCTTCCTCTAACAAATATCGTCGTTTCTTGGCGTAATACATGTCGCACGGGAGACGTGAAACAATACAGTGAGACAATACTTAACAGTAGAAAACATATGTCGTATAACAACCTGTTACTGTAGAAACTTAACTTTGATAATTTATAGATATATATATGTTAATTAATTTCAGCAAAACTTTCGATCACTGTTTTAGTAAACAGTTTCCTGCTGTGATTTCCGTCAGAATCTTTTCAGCAGATGTCAAAAGTTGAAATCACCAAAAGGCCTTTGAAAACAATATAAGGAAGAAAGTCCACAAGTATGTTTTCTTCAATATCAGGTTCTATAATTACACTGCAGAAATGACCAAACAAGTGGTCATAGGGTCCATTCAAGAAATGACCAAACTCTGTTGTCACTATTTAAATAGTTGAGAACACTCATAGACCTTTGACAAAAACTATATGGTATATAGTCCACTGCCATGAATACTTTTAGGGTCTATTCTAGAAATTACAAAACTGGCCATGGGTAGTCCATATATTAATATTTGAGCACCAATCAATAGTTAAAATAGGCCTTTCACAACATTATATGATAGAAAGTCTACTAGCATGTTTTTTTTTTTGGAGGGGGTCTATAGTAACCAGGTGCTCCGCAGGGCGCAGCTTTATACGACCGCAGAGGTCGAACCCTGAACAGTTGGGGCAAGTATGGACAAAACATTCTAGCGTGATACAGCTCTGAATTTGGATTGTGATCAAATTTTTGACATTACATGTTTTTTTTTTACACAAAACAAATGTCAAGATTTTACAAATTTTACAATTAAAGATTTCTTCTTCAAACTTTTTAAATCTAAAATTAAATAGTTGACACAGCATAGGTTTCTGACACAGAATGAATGTGGTCTAATGAACTTAAAAGTTTGTTTTTGCCTTTTAGCAATTCACTATGCTGTTGAATATTAATCCTCTCAAAAAAATGTTTGAAGAAATTTTCTTTTTATTTATGAAATCTGAAATGAGAAAAATTTAACCCCCCCCCCCCTTTTTTCACATCCCCGTTTCCCTTTTTCCAAAACTGATATCAATTCAAATTTCTAATGGAGTTTGCAACAATAACTACTCTTTTAAATACATCATAAAATATTAAAATGTAAAATAAAGTGCTTGTTATCACTGAATGGTAAAGATTGGTTGGTAGTAAAAGTGAATATACATTGTTTATTGTATAAAACAATAAAAAAAACTTCATCAGCAACATTTTATATTGGCAAATTTCCAATGAAGTTATTTACATAAAGTTATTGGCAAATAAAAATAGAAAATGACATCATAGTCATGTCTGGCAAATGTCCAACATACATTATCTAAAAACATTTTAGATAAGATAAGGAAATAAGATGTAAAAAAACTGCTTGTTATCACTGAATGGTAAAGATTATTTTAATTTATCAGTTGGTAGTAAAAAGTGAATATACATTGTATATTATATATAACAAAGATTTAAGTTGATTCTGGACAAAGAAAGATAACTCCAATTAAAAAAAAATCTTGCTATTGCACAATATTTTGCAATTAGATATTTCTTGCTTACTATTCTGGACAAAGAAAGATAACTCTAAAACTCCAATTAAAAAAAAATCTTGCTATTGCACAATATTTTGCAATTAGATATTTCTTGCTTACTATTCTGGACAAAGAAAGATAACTCTAATTAAAAAAAATTTGCTATTTCACAATATTGTGCAATTAGATATTTCTTGCCATTGCGCAATACTGTGCAATTGAAAAGACTTGCTATTGCACAATACTTAATATAATAATTTTAGATCCTGATTTGGACCAACTTGAAAACTGGGCCCATAATAAAAAATCTAAGTACATTTTTGGATTCAGCATATCAAAGAACCCCAAGATTTCAATTTTTGTTAAAATCAGACTAAGTTTAATTTTGGACCCTTTGGACTTTAGTGTAGACCAATTTGAAAACAGGACCAAAAATGAAGAATCTACATACACAGTTAGATTTGGTATATCAAAGAACCCCATTTATTCAATTTTTGATGAAATCAAACAAAGTTTAATTTTGGACCCCGATTTGGACCAACTTGAAAACTGGGCCAATAATCAAGAATCTAAGTACATTTTTAGATTCAGCATATCAAAGAACCTAACTGATTCATTTTTTGTCAAAATCAAACTAAGTTTAATTTTGGACCCTTTGGACCTTAATGTAGACCAATTTGAAAACGGGACCAAAAGTTAAGAATCTACATACACAGTCATGACAGTTAGATTCGGCATATCAAAGAACCCCAATTATTCAATTTTGATGAAATCAAACAAAGTTTAATTTTGGACCCTTTGGGCCCCTTATTCTGTTGGGACCAAAACTCCCAAAATCAATACCAACCTTTCTTTTATGGTCATAAACCTTGTGTTTAAATTTCATAGATTTCTATTTACTTATACTAACGTTATGGTGCGAAAACCAAGAAAAATGCTTATTTGGGTCCCTTTTTGGCCCCTAATTCCTAAACTGTTGGGACCTAAACTCCCAAAATCAATACCAACCTTCCTTTTGTAGTCATTAACATTGTGTTTAAATTTCATTGATTTCTATTTACTTAAACTAAAGTTATTGTGCGAAAACCAAGAATAATGCTTATTTGGGCCCTTTTTTGGCCCCTAATTCCTAAACTGTTGAAACCTAAACTCCCAAAATCAATCCCAACCGTTCTTTTGTGGTCATAAACCTTGTGTCAAAATTTCATAGATTTCTATTAACTTAAACTAAAGTTATAGTGCGAAAACCAAGAAAATGCTTATTTGGGCCCTTTTTGGCCCCTAATTCCTAAAATGTTGGGACCAAAACTCCCAAAATCAATACCAACCTTCCTTTTGTGGTCATAAACCTTGTGTTAAAATTTCATAGGTTTCCATTCACTTTTACTAAAGTTAGAGTGCGAAAACTAAAAGTATTCGGACGACGACGCTGACGACGACGACGACGCCAACGTGATAGCAATATACGACGAAAAATTTTTCAAATTTTGCGGTCGTATAAAAATTACCAAACTGGGTGGTCAGTAGTAACTTTGAACTAATTTTTACTTGGATACCAACTTTCTTGATTCGAGAAAAATATTATTTTCCAGAACACTGCAGATTCATTTATTTTCATGGGTACCAATTTTTATGGATGAAGGCAAACTTGCATGTTCGTGGATATTTAATTTCTTGCTTTTGATAATCTCTGCATACAAAGCCTATAGAAAATGTTTATTTCGTTGTTCAATTGAATTCGTGGTTCAACTGTAAACCCACAACAAATTGGTAACCAACCAATAATAATGAATCCACAGTACCTCTTCACATTTACAAGGTTAAGAAATAGTACTTCCTTTAACACAAACAGTACCCAGAATGCAAAGGAATAAACTTCCTGTGGAAAGGCAGAGTCTTACCTGTTGTTGCTGTGAATTCATGCCTGGTCCATACTGTTGTCTGTGGTCTTTAGCTGAAACATACATAAGACAGTGATAAAAACATACAAATGATTCTGATGATAAAAATGGCAGTTACCATATAAGCATCTCTGTGTCTTTTGAGAAGTGGTCTTTAGCTGAAACATATATACATAGATACTGATAAAAAAACAAACAAAAGATACTGATTATAGAAATAGCAGTCACCATATAAGTATCTCTGTGTCATTTGAAAAGGTCAGAAAGGCTTGGCAGATGTTGGTTATATACTATACTTACTATTTACAAATATCAAGAGAAAAAAAACACAGAAAATTTAGCAATATAAGCTATAGGTTAAAACGACTTCTGTCTGGTTAAATTTGACCAACCTATTTTTTTTCACAATTGAACCTTTTAAGGTTAAGACCAACAGCTTTAATTGTAAATTTTCATTAAAATACACATGTTTTCAAAAGGTTGTCAATTTACTTCAAATATGAATCTATGGAGGGTCCTTATAACACATTTGCTATGTGTCATAAGACCAGTTAAAATCTATATGGTCAAATGGCACATTCAAAGTTTATGTAAAATGTTATATAATTATCAATATAGAAAGTGATCGACTTAAGGTAACATCTAATACATAATCTGTTTTTGTTTGTTTGTTGTGTCATATGGTTGCTTTCTCGTTAAAATGTTATATCTCTCTGCAGGAGACTAAGTGGCTTTATCGGACCACAGATGAATTATCACGTTGTGATTGGTTAAATGCCGTCACGTGGTGACCCCCTATGAGACCGTATGGGGTTAGTAAGTTTCATATGGGGTTCATGACGCGTTAATGGCGACGTCATCTATTAATGTTGTTGTGTTTCATTGCTTATTTTTCAACAAAACGCTGCAGAAAAAGACCAGCGTCCGATAAATTCGTTATACGGTTAACTACTGACCCCCTACGGATCCATAGAGGGTGAATAAAATTCATAGGATTTTACTAACCCTCTATGGATCCGTATGGGGTCAGTAGCGAACCATATAACTTATAGTGTGATCTAAGTAACACATCTACACTGACCACCAGTGGATCAACTTGAGGTTGTGACTTTGAGTCTGACTCATGCTGAGATGCGTATGACTCCAATCTTAATTGACAAGGGATAAATAATTCCCATGCTGACCCGAATAATTCAGTCGTTATATTCCGCTTACTACATTAACGCCTGAATGCATAGACAATGAAAAATTTTCAATCAACCATTCGGAATTAGCTCGGGATTTACCTATCTCGATAAAATTGAGCTAATTGCTGATTGGTCATCTCTTCTACAGGGCACCAATCAAAATCTAGGATTCGTGAAGAGTTTTTATCGTTAGGAATTCAGGCCCTCGCAAGTAGGAGAGATCGATTACGGGGAGGGACTGAATTATTCGGGTTATTCCCATGCTGAAACTTGTTATTCACTCTGGATATGCCAGCATCAAACACCAATGTTAATGGATCACAATGACATGTCTAGGACACTAAACGTAGCATTAAACATCAACAATCTAGCATATTTCCCCTCATTCAAAAATAAACATAAGTTGACAAAATCATACATACTCATAAAAGGATGCATATTATCATTTTGGCCGTCATAATTTTGTCCATCATATGGAATCTGAAAAGAAAGAAAAAATGCATTGAAATAAAAATACCATGAGTCAAATGCTTATGCCTAGAATATTATGTAAATGTATAATAATGTAAAACTTTTAACAACCATATTTTACTTAAAATTCTCAACCAATTTTTTTTCTTTGCTTGTTGCTAATAAATTTTAGGTGACAGTGATAATATTTTCACTTATCAACTATAATACTTATTTCAATTTGGTCTATATGGACTATCAGTTTGATAGCCTTTGTAAGTCTTGTATGAGTTTTAATTTTAGTTTCTTTAATATATTTCACAGTTTAGTATGATGTCCATTATCACTGAACTAGTATACATTTTTGTATAGGGGCCAGCTGAAACAGGCCTTCGGGTGCAGGATTTTCTCGCTGCATTGAAGACCCTTTGGTGGCCTTTGGCTGTTGGCTGCTCTATGGTTGGGTTGTTGTCTCTACGACACATTCCCCATTTCCATTCTCAATTTTATTTTAAGAAGAACATAGACTAACCTGATGATTATTGTAATGTCCTGGAGGGGGATGTCCAGGAGGGGCATGTCCTGGAGGGGGGTTTCCTTGCTGCCAATTTCCATCATCCATACCTGAAAAATAAACACAAAATTCATCAAACTGCCAATTTCAAATTTTGAATACACATTGATAATGTCATCTTTAAAGCTACACTGCAGTTAAGGAAGATTTGGTCACTTTTGCTGACAGTTGGTGATATTAGTGGTGGTAATGTGTATGGAGTGGAAAAATCTATTTAATGTCCCTTTTTCAAGCCCATCGTTGCCCAAAAAGACAACATGGTATTTATTTTCTTTCATTTTTATGCTTGCACCATGCATTGTGCATAAGTCTGATGATGGGAAAGAAAATGAATGGTAAAAGGTCACCACTATAATAAGGACACATCTGAATATCTAGAAGTTTTTAACATTCTACACATGTTTATAAATTAAAAGGGTGGATAGGTGGTGCCATCAAAACCTGTAAGATATGCTCTTGGAAATAGTTACTTTTATTCTGTTAAAACTAAAAGCTATCAAAATAACTGATTCCTATTTCAGTTTCAATTTCAAAATTCCCAATTTAAACTTACTTCACTATATATTTCTAAGATATTTTACTTAAACGCTACAGCTACCTAATGCGTTACATAATCTCTGTAACAATATGACTAACCCATTACAAAAGATCTAACAGATTGAGAATTCAAATCAAACTTTTACAAAGCTATTAGAACTCCATTTTTTTTTTTTTTTATTAAAGTGTACTCTACAAACAAGTATCATTGTTTTACAAGAACTCTGACCCCTGCCACGAAAAATATTCAAAGACTAGCAACCTCCTCAGTTTTGATACCAAAAGTGTAAATTTATTCACTCTAAATCAATTTTTCTACACTGGTATTAACGACTGGCGTATAAATAGAGAACCATAATTTCCTCCTAAGCCAGATAAAACAATTGGACGACTTTAGAAGGTGTTCCCGAACAAATTACAGACAAATTGATAAACATACACAAGTCATTACAAAAGTAATCCGCGGCGCTGCGACATATAATCGAAAAATCCAATCATATTTCCTGTAACGGTTGCCCCATCAGGACTGACGACAGCCTTTCCATTCAAATCAAACCGCGATTGGAATTAAACGAGCTGAAGATGTGAATTCCCAACGATTTCACTTGTGACAATTCTATTAGCCTTTCCTCTATAATTGGCCGTAGGGAGAGTGAAGTAAACAACATTCTACATTTCTTCCTTATTGATCAGACCATTAGACAATGGATTAAAGATAGCTTCTGTTGTCTTTAAGGTTAAATACTTAACACACAACGTTAAACAATTGACTAACGTTTCATTACATGCTTAATCAGCAATAATTAAGTTTTTGATCTTAAAATTATTGGGATTTTTTTTTTTCTGAAATTGTTTGAATTTTTTTGTTAAATTGTTTGAATTTTTTGTCTTTAATACTTAACACACAATGTTAAACAATTGACTAACGTTTCATTACATGCTTAATCAGCAATAATTAATTTTTTGATCTTAAAATTATTGGGATTTTTTTTTTCTGAAATTGTTTGATTTTTTTTTTGTAAAATTGTTTGAATTTTTTGTCTTTAAGGTTAAATACTTAACACAAAGTTAAACAATTGACTAACATTTAATTACATGCTTAATCAACATTAATTCATTTTTATCTTAAAATTGTTTGAAATTCTTTTTCTTAAATTGTGTGAATTGTTGCATTTAGAAACAATTAATCAACTCCTATTTTATTAATTTTATTACATGCTTAAACAGCATTAATAGTTTTTGTCTTAAATTTGTAAATTTCGTTGTCTTTAAAGTTAAACACAATTATAATTGAAAAAAATTTACTCACGTTTCATTACAGACTGAAACATCATTAATAAATTGTCTTCTTCAAATTGTGATTTTTTTTTTCTCAAAAATTTGTCTATAAGGTTAACATAACATTTATCATTTAACATACCATGATAAACAATAAACTCACGTTTCATCACATGCTTAAACTATTTTTTGACTTACTTTAGTGAATTGTTTGTTTTAAATTGTGTTTAACACTCATAATTAACACACCACCTTGAACAATTGACTCCGTTTCATTGCAAGCTTATATTTAATTATCATTAAAAAAAAATCATCTAAAAACTGTGACATTTTTTTTCTTCTAAAAATTGTTGTATTCAAAGTTAATTAAACACTTAACAAAGCCATGTTAAATAATTGACTCGAATTTATTACATGCTTTGGAGTTTAGTATGACATCCATTTTCACTAGTACACAATTTTATTTAGGGGCCAGCTGAGGACCACCAGAGTCCAGGTGTGGAATTTTAACACTGCATTGAAGACCCATTAGTGGCCTTGAGCTGTTATATGCTTTTTGGTCAGGTTGATGTCTCACCATTCCATTCTCAATTTTATTATATCTTAACCTGATTTATAAAAAACAAGAATGTGTCCTCAGTACACGAATGCCCCACTCGCACTATCATTTTCCATGTTCAGTGGACCGTGAAATTGGGGTAAAAACTCTAATTTGGCATTAAAATTAGAAAGATCATATCATAGGGAACATGTGTACTAAGTTTGAAGTCGATTGGACTTCAACTTCATCAAAAACTACCTTGACCAAAAACTTTAACCTGAAGCGGGACAGACGGACGAACGGACGGACGGACGAACGGATGAACGGACGCACAGACCAGAAAACATAATGCCTCTCTACTATCGAAGGTGGGGCATAAAAATCCTAAAATTGTTTGATTTTCTTGTTTTTTAAATTATTGTCTTTTTGGTTAAACACTAAACATGTGATTATAAATTGCTTCACTTTTCATTTAATGCTTAAACACCCTTTAAAATAATCTTGAAATTATTGTTTTATAGGTTAAACACTTAGCCCCCATGTTAAACAATTGACTCTTTTTTCTAAATATATTAGAACATCTATTAATAATTGTTTTTTTTTAAATGTTGTCTTTAAGGTTAAACATTTAACACAAGAAAGATGTTAAACAATTGGCTCACGTTTCAACCACACACGTTCTCAACCAATGTTAATTTTAATTTAGTTTTTTTTAACTTTTGTGAATTTTTTGCTATAAATTGTTAAGATTTTTTTTTAATTGTATGAGCCTTCTTGCTGTGCATAGTAAAAAATGTCTGAAGTAATCTAAAATTTAGAAAATTTGTAAAAAAGCCTCCTCTGATTTTGTCAGATTAATGCACATTCAAAATTTTAAAGGCTGAAATTTCATTGGCTAGACGCTGTTGTCACATCCTTGTGAGCAAAGCTTGACATTTTGATCACAGTTTTTTTAGGCCGCGTCGCCTGCTCTCTATGAGAGAGAGCCAATCAGCGGCGATCAGGATCTGAGTCTGCGCAACTCTCTTGAAATTGTCTTACCAAACACGTGTGTTCAATTAACACAAATCCGATAATAAATAATTAACATCAATTAACATCAGTTTACATCATTTAACATCAATTAACATCCGGAACTCCTCCTTCTTTAGCTGCCAATTTAAATCAAAATTCCCATATTGCAAAGCGGTGTGAATTTTCCGGTTGACAGTCTTGATTGAGGAAGACGTTCAGGCATTACTATAGCCTTCGTAGATCAGCGGAATATAACGACTGAATTATTCGGGTTAGATCGGGCCTTACAAATAATACCTGCTATTACATCTGGTCTGTAATAATGATCAATAAACATTGGAATAAGCCTAGAATTGTGTTAACAACTCTTTCATCCTCCTGCTTTTACAGAAAATTTAAAATAATGTGGTGTTTTGCTCATTGTTGAACGTTAGGTACCGGTAACCTATAGATTTAATGAGCTACTGTTGTTAACATATTTGTACTTTGTTCGATAGTTGTCTAATAATGGGCAACCTTACTAAAAATAAATCTGTCCTTTATACGTGTTATATATTTTATAAAGGAATGAAAGTTGTAAATATAACTCGCCTTCCCACATATGTTCCTGTAAAATTTATTTTTATCATAAAAATTTACACTTAGTGTTGAACTTGATGGCAAAAACTGAATTCCACAATTGTTAACCAAACTGTGAACTTTTGTTTTCAAATGGAAATAATAAACCAAAATACTTAATTGATCACCTATATCCAAAGCTTAGAATACAAACTATATTTGGTTTAAGCCATAAACATATCTAAATTTGAAAATACTTCGTCAAAGCATTTTCACGCTAATTATAGCAGAGTGAGACACAGTTTGGCAGCCACCCACCTGCACACCAAACATCCCCAAATCATTAACAATTTTTTCCTTAAAAAGTCAAATCGAAAATAGACAAATATCAAATTTGTGCCAAGCAGTCCTAGAAATGAAGACAGCATTAAAATATCTGGAACATAGTGAAAATTCAAGGAGTATAATTATACTGTTGCCAAAAACCCAGTTATGAATTTCTATTTACCTAACATTAAGGATTAATTGAAGGACGATGGGTACAGAACACCCAGCGGCTAGTATTACAATCCTAACAATCCTACCTGGGAAGATGTTTTAATGCAGTCAAAAATATAAGCAGATGCCCAGTATGTTAGGCTTATACATTTGGAACTTCAACTGGCTCAAGTATTCACCTCCATACGAAAGAAAGACAATAAAGAAAATTCATCAAATTTTGTTGGACATTAAGGGGCAAGTATACATTCATATTCTTAATGAAAAATAATGGTAATCTCAGTTTGGAAGAAATCTAACCATTCCAATGACATTAACAACATCATGATAAACATTTGTCTTTCTTTCTGTTTATCACACTTTCCCTTGAAATTTGAACGTTCAGCGGCAAATATTTCATATTCATGTTTGATATAAAAAAAAAAATAAAGGAAGTCTGGAACAGTAGAAACCTAACCTTTATATTGACATTAAACACATCACAATAAACATTTGTCTCAATTTCTTGTTTTCACACCTTTTCCCCTGACATTTAACATATAACTTCAATATATATATACATGTATATATTTCATACATGTATATTTCATTATTTGTTTCATAAAAAAAGTATATCAAAGATATGAAAACTCTAAATAAATTCAAAGTAGTGGAGACCATAAATACTCATAAAATTGTCTCTTACTTTATAAACCAATGGAATGTATGGAAAACAACTGTTATATTCCTGACTTAGTGTAGACATTTTCAGAAGGAATGATGGGCTTTGCTCATTGTTGAAGGCTGTACGGTGACCTGAAGTTGTTAATGTCTGTGTCATTTTGGTTTCTTGTAGACAGTTGTCTCATTGGCAATCATACCACATCTTCTTTTTTTATATAAACCTGGTTTTGTAGCTAAGGAGGTAGCTAAAAGATCTATATTTGAGTGCAGACTTTCACAACCATACCGAGAAAGATGATAAAGTGACTGCAAATTGCTGGCCGTTCAGCAGCAGATATTTCATATTCATGTTTGATAAAAAAAAATAAATAAAAGAAGTCTAAGAACAGTACAAACTTAACCTTTATATTGACATTAAACACATCGCAATAAACATTTGTCTCAATTTCTTGTTTTCACACCTTTTCCCCTGACATTTATCTTGTGAATTTCAATACCGTTCGATATTTGTGTCGTTTGGTGTCTTTCAATAAATCTTAATGTTCACAAATTGTTTATACTTGTATATGAAAATCAGAAAGATGTTGTATGGTTGCCAATGGGAGACAACTCTCCACCAAAAAACCTAATAATGTAGAAGTTAACAACTTTAAGTCTTCTTTGTGTCGTTTGTTTTCTCTTATTTTTGAGTGTGAATTCACATTACAAGACGTGTCACGGTACTTATCTATCCCAAATTCATGTATTTGGTTTTGATGTTATATTTGTTATTCTCATAGGATTTTGTCTAATGCTTAGTCCGTTTCTGTGTGTGTGTGTTACATTTTAATGTTGTGTCGTTGTTCTCCTCTTATATTTGATGCGTTTCCCTCAGTTTTAGTTTGTTACCCCGATTTTGTTTTTTGTCCATGGATTTATGAGTTTTGAACAGTGGTAAAAAAAAATTAAACTTAATTTTAATTCTATATATATATATATGCATAAATTCCAACAGGTATTTCACTAGCCTAATGACTTCTGACCACAACATACATTGTACAGGCCAGATGTCTTTTAACCATTGTCCACCCTTTAAACTATTATATGATATGTGTATACATTTCAATAACATTCAGGTGTCTTTGCACACACAATTATACATGTGTATTACTTGTATACAGCAGTCAAAAGTTAGTGTGTCAACACAAGATGACACATTTATCTATCAGGATTAGATAACCCTGACACCTTTCTATTTACCAATGGCCAATAAAGTTATACCTTTATAAGATATAAGTCCCAATCTTTAATCTTATAAGTGGCTAAGGATTTTCACACCTCAGGTTTTATTTTGCATTAATAAATCTAAATTCCATCAACTCTATTCAGGCCATTCAAACAAATTTGGGTTTTTGAAATCCTTGAAATTAGAACGGTTTATGTATTGAACTAAAGATCTTCTTTACATGTATCACTAAATTGTAAAATATGACATTTTTTAATTTTCTTTTTTAAAAATTTGTTATTTGATCAAACTTAAAGGCTTCTTTATAATTAATTGAATAAATTACAAAAACTAAGAATCATTTATATTTCAGTAATGTCCAAAATAAGAATTCACCAGACCGAAAGTAATCTATTCTTTCTGAGTAATTTCAAAAAATTTATCGTTAATATGTAGGACTCGGAACCGCGATGGTACTCCGAAACGCGATGGTCACGCTGAAGTGAGATGGTCTACGCTGAAGTCCGATGGTAACATTGTGACGTTAACTTGTTGGTATTTACGCTGAAGTGCGATGGTGGATACGCTGTAGTGCGAAGGCCAACTTAAAGACTTTGAGTAAAATCAAAATGCACATGGGCTGTTGTAATAAAATAACACCATTAATATTTGGTTGATAGCCTCTTATTTTGAAGATGTTATAACTTCTGTTTAGATCAAACAAAAGACTTTAATTTTTGTTTTAATCTAATTTTCCAAGTCTCCAATTATTCTTTTAGCACGCAAGAGTATGGAATAAGGTGTTCAAAGGCGAAATAAAACTAGAGGCTCTAAAGAGCCTGTGTCGCTCACCTTGGTCTAGGTGAATATTAAAGGAAGCAGATGGATTCATGACAAAATTGTGTTTTGGTGATGGTGATGTGTTTGTACATCTTACTTTACTGAACATTCTTGCTGCTTAAAATTATCTCTATCTATAATGAACTTGGCCCATTAGTTTCAGTGGAAAATGTTAGTAAAAATTTACAAATTTTATGAAAATTGTTAAAAATTGACTATAAAGAACAATAACTCCTAAGGGGGTCAATTGACCATTTGGGTCATGTTGACTTATTAGTAAATCTTACTTTGCTGAACATTATTGTTGTTTACAGTTTATCTCTATCAATAATAATATTCAAGATAATGACCAAAAACAGCAAAATTTCCTTAAAACTAACAATTCAGGGTCAGCAACCCAACAACGGGTTGTCCGATTCATCTAAAAATTTCAGAGCAGATAAATGTTGACCTGATAAACAATTTTACCCCTGTCAGATTTGCTCTAAATGCTTTGGGTTTTGAGTTATAAGCCAAAAACTGCATTTTACCCCATGTTCTATTTTTAGCCATGGCGGCCATTTTGTTTGGATGGCCGGGTCACCGGACACATTTTTCAAACTACTAACCCAAAAGATGATTGTGGCCAAGTTTGGATTAATTTGGCCAAGTAGTTTCAGAGGAGAAGATTTTTGTAAAAGATTAGTAAGATTTACGAAAAATGGTTAAAAATTTACTATAAAGGGCAATAACTCCTAAAGGGGTCAACTGACCATTTTGCTCACGTTGACTTATTTGTAAATCTTACTTTGCTGAACATTATTGGTGTTTATAGTTTATCTCTATCTATAATAATATTCAAGATAATAACCAAAAACATCAAAATTTCCTTAAAATTACTAATTCAGGGCCAGCAACCCCACAACGGGTTGTCCAATTCATCTGAAAATTTCAGGGCAGATAGATCTTGAACTGATAAACAATTTTACCCCTGTCAGATTTGCTCTAAATGCTTTGGGTTTTGAGTTATAAGCCAAAAACTGCATTTTACCCCATGTTCTATTTTTAGCCATGGCGGCCATCTTGTTTGGATGGCCGGGTCACCGGACACATTTTTCAAACTACTAACCCTAAAGATGATTGTGGCCAAGTTTGGATTAATTTGGCCCAGTAGTTTCAGAGGAGAAGATTTTTGTAAAATATTACTAAGATTTACGAAAAATGGTTAAAAATTGACTATAAAGGGCAATAACTCCTAAAGGGGTCAACTGACCATTTCAGTCATGTTGACTTATTTGTAAATCTTACTTTGCTGAACATTATTGCTGTTACTGTTTATCTCTATCTATAATAATATTCAAGATAATAACCAAAAACAGCAAAATTTCCTTAAAATTACTAATTCAGGGGCAGCAACCCAACAACGGGTTATCCGATTCATCTGAAAATTTCAGGGCAGATAGATCTTCACCTGTTTAACAATTCTACCCATGTCAGATTTGCTCTAAATGCTTTGGTTTTTGAGTTGTGAGCCAAAAACTGCATTTTACCCCTATGTTCTATTTTTAGCCATGGCGGCCATCTTGGATGGTTGGCCGGGTCACCGGACACATTTTTTAAACTAGATACCCCAATGATGATTGTGGCCAAGTTTGGTTTAATTTGGCCCAGTAGTTTCAGAGAAGAAGATTTTTGTAAAAGTTAACGACGACGACGGACGACGCCGGACGCCGGACGCCAAGTGATGAGAAAAGCTCACTTGGCCTTTTAGGCCAGGTGAGCTAAAAAAAGATTCAGCGTGTAGGTCTTTATAATAGTACTAAGAAGTGTCCATCTCATTTACTTAAATATTATGATAAAACTTAGTAATTGCTCACATTCTTCTTCAATTTATATATACATGTTGTACCTTGAATGTCGGAACAGTAACCACGAAGTAAAAATACTGACAAGTAAATTCATGCTTTACTAATAGCGAAGCTTGTCGATTATTTCACGAAAAACAAAGATGAGGATGATAAATTGGGAAGTACACGTAGGGTTTAGTCGGGTTAATTTCTGTCTGACATGTTTAAGACTGAAACCATAAAAAACCAAGAACGACAGTGTTCTTTCAAAACAAAACAAAAAAATCTCGGGAACAAAACAACATTATATGAACTTGATATAGCAAAATCATTGAAACATTGCTAATACTATCATATTTTTTTTTTAATTTTTAAATTGCCCACATAAAATCATGTGACGCCGTTATCGTAAGATAAATTAAGATTAATATTTAGATTAGTATACTGTATTTATCGTACAAAAAGTCTGCGGCATAATTCAGAATAATGGTTAGCCCATTTGGTGACCAAGTTCATCTTTCAGCCGGTTTGCTGCCTTAAATGTTTTAACATATTTTTTTAACCTCAACATGTAATGCTTAAAACTGTTCGGGACTTGAATTGTTTGTTTCTTTCTTATTTCTTTACTTTTCTTTGTTAGCATGAAACCTTCATCTACAAAACCCTATTCTCCTGCCTGCAAATCCATGTTGTTTTTTGAAAACGTCATATTATTCAAACGTCATACACAAAACCATCGCACTTCAGCGAAAGGACCATCATACTTCGGCGTGGACCATCGCACTTCAGCGTCCCCAGCGCACCTCCGAGTCCTACAAATATACTCTTGAGTTTCAACTACCAGCACTTCCCATATTTTGATATTTTATTTAGCATGATAAATTTATTGTAGTTTTATCCAAAATTACTAAAACAATCTTCATAGATCTCTGTTAACTTAAACTTTCTTTCTATAACAGTGGCACTATTTCATTATATTAAGTTCTTTTTAAAGGAAGCTTTTCTTATAATTGGCAAGTTAACGAATACATTTGTAATGGTTATGAATATAACCTCCTCCAATGATTTTCAGTCCCCTCAATTTCTTCCACATTTGATCAAATTTCTTAAATCAGGGTCAAATGATATAATTGACATATCTCAATTAAGCCTTTGAAATCACCTGGCAGAAGATTGTCCTATTTTATCTGGTGTAGTATTACAATCTCTTATAAAGGGGTGACGAGGTCAGATTTAAACAGACAACACAGAAGGTTTTGTCCCACTGTTCCATTTAAATCAATTTTGGGTAAATCACAACAGTCCTTTATTTGTGTCACAGTAATTACACCCAGTTCATTAGACTGTGTAATACTACAGCCAGTAACTACAATGTATTAGCTGTGCAATACTACAGCTCTTATAAATACAGCCAGTCTAATAAACTGTGAAATACTACAGTCAGCCATTCGAGTCCATTCTTCAATGAATTAATTCAGTCTTACATGTTACAAATTGGATACACCACGACTTAACACTGGCTTGGAAGAGGATAAGATAAAATTACCTCAGATAATCAACAGATTAAACTTTGGATTTTTTTTGGGGTGGTTTTGAGTTCATCTTTGTATAATGAACATGCATAATGGGAATAGTGTGTAACCCTTTCCCATGTTTTGACTAGATTTCTAATGAAGACACTACTCAGTACGGCTCAGGTTAATTTAGTAATTGCAACCTCTCCTATTATCGTAGACAGACAGTCAACTTCAACTCCCGTTCAATAAAACTGAATTTTGTATACCAGTAAATATTAAAAGACAAAGCCTGAACTCACTTTCCAAAACATGTGCAAGGAACACGTAGTTGGACACAGAGGCACTAAAAAATTTGGCCATTTTGTACCCTGTTCCACCATAGATGGGTGCCACTGGGTGAAAATAAAAATATCCTTATTCACTAATGCACCAAATCAGGTACATTCAAAACTGGTTCTATAAGAACTGTACTCCCTCACCTCACTCTACAGATTTGTAAGCTATAACATCTGCAAACACATTTTTTTCTCTCATTGTGAATGATAATAAAACGACTTATCATTTAAAAGAAAACAATTTGTATCAAAAATGTGATTAAAAGGTTAAATCTCAAATCGTAACCACTCCCCTAATCCCTTTAAACTAAAATGTCAAATGACTAAAGGAAACATTTAAAAATCTACCGTAGGACATTCAATATCAACTTCTACAAAATGAGTGCTTTTAAACTCAGATCATTGTTTTGTTTAATACAAATATATAACCCTTCCATACATGTCATGTGTACATATTGGAGAGAACAGACAGGCAAGCTATTGAAGGCCTCAAAATGAGGAAACTAACAGGCTTGCTCCATTTTACTACATGTACATGTAGCTGAAAATGACAAACTACATATTTCATCAATCACTTTCCACCAATAATTATGCCCATATAATAAATTGCATCACTCTTACACTACTGTTTTTTATTTGAGTAAAATGTCATTTAATAACTGGTGTAAAGTAAAAGAACTGTTATTTTTTGTGTTTGTAAAATTTTAAAATATAGAAATTTGATTAAGTTCAGATTGACTACAAGATAACATCAGATAGAAATGTTTACATTGGCAACAGCTGTTCCGTAAAGTGGCTGCCGATGTTGACACAGGCCGCAGATGTTTAGCAACCAACCTGTTTTAAATATCGGTCTTTTTTTGTCTTTTATATTCTTACATCAAATAATACTTTGTTTTATGCTACATTACTGTATAATTCATTTATTTATTTACAATTAAATAATTCCTTATCGAACATTATAGGATGGGTTGGAATAGTTAGGAAAAAAAATTATTGAGGAGGGAAAATATTGACAATTTTTTTTTTTAGCTCAAAAGGTAATAAGTTGTATATTTGTCAACTCAAAATTTTTGTCCATGGAATTCTAGCCTTCTTCAAATCGACAAAAAGATAAGAAAATGGCTTACGTCAGAGAATAATTTTATTGAAATAGAAAGCTGTCATATCTTTTATTTCTGCACTTCTAAATCATTTGTCTGATATGAGTAATGATTTAATTTTATTTTTGTATTTTTAAGGCCACTTTTGTGCTATTTTATGGTTGCCAGTTTTTATTGATGGAGGAAGCCCGAGTGCCAAAGAGAACCACCAAACTTGGTAGGAAAACTGACAAAGCTTGTCAATTAAGCTTGGAGATGAGTGCACCCGCAAGAGTGGGGTTCAACTCACAACCTCAGGGTTGACTGGCTAGTGATAACAGTAGTTACATAACAACCTAAACAACTCGGCCACCAAGCCTAACATGATTTATATTTAGGCCTAAAAAAAAAAGATATGTGTTTCCGGTAACATCATTTTGAAAAATAGGGTCGGAAGGTCGGAATTCTTTTTTTTTTTTTTTTTTTTTTTTTTTTTTTTTTTTGACATCGTAAATGAAATCCGGAAAATTATCATGGTTTTTCCAAGTCCGGATCCGTAATTAGTTTCAAAAACAGGAAGTGTGCCATTTGCAATGTTTTTGAAGCACCTGCTGTGCAAATTTCTTGGATTTTAACCTATTTGGAATACCTTTTGACATTAATAAAATGTTTTACTGGCTTTCTATGCAAGTAGAAGCAAGAGAGAAAAAATATTATGTCATCTATCAGAAGCCTGTGTCAAAAACGGGGTCGGTTGATACAATTTTTTTTTTTTTTTTTGAAGATCCAATAAAAAAGTTAGGGTCGGGGCTAAAAAACAGGGTCGGTCGGGTTACCGGAAACATCGATCTTTTTTCTCTCGGCCTTATAATGCAATCCAAGTCTGACCATTAGAAAAAAATTCAAAGAGTAAATAATAATCATAAGGTCCACTTTTATCCATTATCCCCAATTTTCACTGAGGGGCCTATTTCTGTCAGTCAGACTTCTGTGAAATTAAAACAATACGCCCACATTTCCACCACTTAACTTCATGTATGTATAGCTTCATGTACATGATTTATAGGCCAAATAAAAATATATGTGTGGTTCCAGTAACCCTACCATCCCTACTTTTTCAGCTTAAAAATAGCCTACCCTAAAGATTTTATTGTCATTTTTCATTAAGCACTGTTAATGTCAGAATGTTGCTCCCATATATATAGACTCAATGTAAAAAAAAATCCCTACCTACCTACCCTAACTTTTTTTCAGATGTAACTGGAACCACACAATATACTTTTTTATTTGGCCTTATGCAAGTAGTGATATTAGTAGTCCACCTAAGGTCCAGACCCCCATAATTTGCAGAGGACTAATACAACTTAGGCATTTGGTAATAGAAATAATATTGAGGACCAGTAGATTTTCTTTCACAAGGACCACCATGCACTTGTTCGGGAAATGATTTTGAGAACTCTGTTCCTAGTTGAACAAAAATCTATTATATTACGTGTACATGTATATATTTATATATCATGAATCACTAAACCAAATAAATCAATTATTAACTTGATCGCATCATTTAACGATCCATCACTAAATATGAATTATTTGAAATAAATTTCTCGTTATTCATCCGAGGTAACAAAAATATATGACATCTGAAATTTCTAATACACAAATAACAACTTGTGTATGGTAATTTAAAATACATTTGTACTAGCCTAGGTTTGTCAAAATCAAAATTACAAATTTAAATTGAACTTGTTAAATTATAATTAAGTCAAGTTTTGAAATGATCGTAGTAAAATTTAAACCAATATTCCAATCGCTCACAGTAGATTAAAGAAATATAAAAGGCGAGGAAATACTTGTGGTTACGTTATTTTACACCTTTCTGTCTTAATCATATATTAAGGGCAATCAGTTAACTTGTACAAATCCTCCACCAAAAATAAATAATATTTGTGTATATATATATATATAATAGGCCACACTTCAAAAAATTTTGGTTTGCCCAAACCCTACCCAAACATCCAGACAGTGGGTAGGTAGGTAGGCATTTTCATTTTTTTTTTTGGCAAAGAGAAATTAAAAAAATATCAGATGTTTACTAGTTTTTCATGCCAATCAGAATAAAAAAAAATATTTTCACATCAGGACAATAAAAATTTTTGAGTAGGCAGCTTTTTTCTGGGTAGGTAGGGGTAGGGCAAACCTATTCTTTTTTTATGGCCTTATATACAGGTACTTTAAATTGCGTTACAAGTAGCAGCTTTTGTACCTTGTTGTACTCAAATTGTAGAGAACTTGCAAGGTTCCAACCAATCCCCCCTTCACAAAAATACCTAACTAGAGGCTCTAAAGAGCCTGTGTCGCTCACCTTGGTCTATGTGAATATTAAACAAAGGAAGCAGATTGAAAATTGACTACAAAGGTCAATAACTCCTACAGGGGTCAATTGACCATTTCGTTCATGTTGACTTATTTGTAGATCTTACTTTGCTGAACATTATTCCTGTTTACAGTTTACCTATATCTATAATAATATTCAATATAATAACCAAAAACAGCAAAATTTCCTTAAAATTACCAATTCAGGGGCCGCAACCCAAAAACAGGTTGTCCAATTCATCTGAAAATTTCAGGGCAGATAGATCTTGACCTGATTAACAATTTTACTTCATGTCAGATTTTCCCTTAATTATTTGGTTTTTGAGTTATAAGCCAAAAACTGCATTTTACCCCTATGTTCTATTTTTAGCCCTGGCGGCCATCTTAGTTCGATGGCCGGGTCACCGGACACATTTTTTAAACAAGAAACCCCAAAGATGATTGTGGCCAAGTTTGGATCAATTTGGCACAGCAGTTTCAGAGAAGAAGATTTTAGTAAAAGATATATAAAATTTACGAAAAATGGTTAAAAATTGACTTTAAAGGGCAATAACTCCTAAAGAGGTCAACTGACCATTTTGGTCATGTTGACTTATTTGTAAATCTGACCTTGCTGAACATTATTGCTGTTTACAGTTTACCTATATCTATAATAATATTCAATATAATAACCAAAAACAGCAAAATTTCCTTAAAATTACCAATTCAGGGGCCGCAACCCAAAAACAGGTTGTCCAATTCATCTGAAAATTTCAGGGCAGATAGATCTTAGCCTGATTAACAATGTTACCCCATGTCAGATTTGCTCTAAATGCTTTGGTTTTTGAGTTATAAGCCAAAAATTGCATTTTACCCCTAGGTCTATTTATAGCCATGGCGGTCATCTTGGTTAGTTGGCGGGGTCACCGGACACAATTTTTAAACTAGATACTCCAATGATGATTGTGGCCAAGTTTCAAATAATTTGGCCCAGCAGTTTCAGAGGAGAAGATTTTTCTAAAAGATTACTAAGATTTACGAAAAATGGTTAAAAATTGACTATAAAGGGCAATAACTCCTAAAGTGGTCAACTGATCACTTTGGTCATTTTGACTTATTTGTAGATCTTACTTTGCTGAACATTATTGCTTTTTACAGTTTATCTCTATCTAAAATAATATTCAAGATAATAACCAAAAACAACAAAATTTCCTTAAAATTACCAATTCAGGGGCAGCAACCTAACAACGGAATGTCAGATTCATCTGAAAATTTCAGGGCAGACAGATCTTTACCTGATTAACAATGTTACCCCATGTCAGATTTGCCCTAAATGCTTTGGTTTTTGAGTTATAAGCCAAAAACTGCATTTTACCCCTATGTTCTATTTATAGCCATGGCGGCCATCTTGGTTAGTTGGCGGGGTCACCGGACACAATTTTTAAACTAGATACCCCAATGATGATTGTGGCCAAGTTTCAAATAATTTGGCCCAGCAGTTTCAGAGGAGAAGATTTTTCTAAAAGATTACTAAGATTTACGAAAAATGGTTAAAAATTGACTATAAAGGGCAATAACTCCTAAAGTGGTCAACTGATCACTTTGGTCATTTTGACTTATTTGTAGATCTTACTTTGCTGAACATTATTGCTTTTTACAGTTTATCTCTATCTAAAATAATATTCAAGATAATAACCAAAAACAACAAAATTTCCTTAAAATTACCAATTCAGGGGCAGCAACCTAACAACGGAATGTCAGATTCATCTGAAAATTTCAGGGCAGATAGATCTTTACCTGATTAACAATATTACCCCATGTCAGATTTGCCCTAAATGCTTTGGTTTTTGAGTTATAAGCCAAAAACTGCATTTTACCCCTATGTTCTATTTATAGCCATGGCGGCCATCTTGGTTAGTTGGCGGGGTCACCGGACACAATTTTTAAACTAGATACCCCAATGATGATTGTGGCCAAGTTTGGTTAAATTTGGCCTAGTAGTTTCAGAGGAGAAGATTTTTGTAAAAGTTAACGCCGGACGCAGGACGACGACGACGGACGACGACGACGACGGACGCCGGACGCCAAGTGATGAGAAAAGCTCACTTGGCCCTTTGGGCCAGGTGAGCTAAAAATGATATTCGGCTGAAAAAATTACAAATGAGGGTCTAGATTTTATATTTAGGGGGGAGGGGGGAAGGGGGGAAGGGGGGAGTATTCCACTGCTCACTGTAGATTGATGAACCACAAAAGATGAGGAAAAGCTTGTGGTTACAATTTTGACATTATTTTACACCTTTCTGTCTTAATCATGTAAGGCAAACCTCAAGTTCAAATCCTGGTAAGTTGTACATGTATGTATTTTATCCAAAGGTATTTAATTGAGGTTTAGATAATTCTCAATAGGATCTTTGAATAGATGGACTGTTGGACTTAAAATAGGTCAAATCAAGTAAAACACATGACTTAAAATAGGTCAAATCAAGTAAAACACATGACTTAAAAATAGGTCAAATCAAGTAAAACACATATGTACATATCAGGCAAACCTGAAGTACAAATCCTTCGTATAGGTATATATATACATGTTTGTACATACATGTACTTAACATTTAGATACTCCAAAGTAAAAGTTTTTGTACCTAAATTGTTCGGTCTGTTGAAAGTTGGTAAAATCTGGTAAAATTCAAGACCTTGCATGGGTGCAATTATTCTTTGTTACAAAAAAAAAATCTTTAAAATAAAATGGTACATGTATTTGGAAATACAGAAAGATTATTTTTTTTGAGGATCTGGATTGGGCTGGGGGGGAGGGGGTATCTTCATTTCAGTATTCTACTCTCATCTTAATCTTTTTTTGTTTTGGTATTCTTTTCCATTCTTTTATTTTTTACAACCCCATTATTCTCTGTTCTTTATTATTTTTTGTTACATTTTTTTTCTATATTCTGTATCTTTTTGACCCTTTATTCTGCATTATTTGCAAATTATACACTACTTTTTCAACTCTACAATATCTTCAGTAAAATGGTCAGCCTCACCCAAACCAAAATAAACAAATATTAAATAACATTTTTCATAATATCACTATCAGACTTCATTTTAATAGCTGTATGAGATGTTTTAATAACAATAAGATGATAAATATACCCCATTTTTTTTTTACTTCCATGCAAATTCTACTTAAAATGATATGTTATACCTATACATTTTAGCCTTTTGAAATAGTGCACCTGGCCTCCCCACACGATAATTTAACGGGCGTTGATTTCTTTAATATTGAAATGAACATTATAGTAAAATTTACGACAATAATCTGAAATCTAAATAAGGCCAGTTTTTTACTATATACATGTATAATAAGACTCTTAAGAACTTTGTGACAGTGCAAAATCTTAATCTATGAACATTTTAATAAGGAATTTCAAATTTATTCTTATATCAAAACAACTTTGATTTATTTTTGATGTTTTTTGTATAAATGAAATATTAGAAACAAACCACAGACTTAATTCATCAATAATTCATCTTTAGAAAGACTTTCAAATTAGGAATTATGGAGAGAAAAAAACTGTCTAGGTCATATTTAAAATTTAAAATTCAGAAATATAATTTATATAGATCTTTAAAAATGAATACTTTTGATAGACATTTCTGGATGTTTTCTATTTTCCCCCTTATATATGGCACATAATTTCTTTGATTTGAAAGCTATTCAGGGTGTTCGAAAAAGGACACATTTGCCTTTCTTTCAATAAAGAAAGTTATAAAAAAATTCAATAAAATGTTTGCTAATTAAAATATGGCTTCACTACCACGTTTTTCTCTTAAAATCAAGGAGTTGCTTAAAATTTAATTAGTGACCCAGGTTACAGGGAAGAATGTTCAGTTTTCATTTTTTTTTTTTTTTTTAACATTATCCCACACACTATAGGTCCAGTCTTAATTCTTAGTCTCCCAAGTAAGGATTTTACCCTTTTCCATCTTTTCTGAAGAAACTTATTACACAAAATAATCAATTACATTATTTACAGCGATTTCTCGAGGAGGCTTTAAGAAATCGGCTGATCAGTTACTTCTCCATTTCAGAAGAAATTCAATTTCTCTTTACCATAAACTATTATCCGGAGCTTAAGAGGTGATAATGTTAACAAAAGCACCAGCCATAACATGATCGCTCGAGGGCTAATAAATTTGTACAACTTCAGGTAAAATTTATCACACAGGTAGTATACTTGTGGCTCGTCTAACACCTGTTCAACTTTTTATTCACGACAAAAACTTATATGGGGCTCAAAACAGGAAAAGAAATTATTAGAACAACACACTGAATAAGAACTTATCTTTTTCAGAACTTTCTGAGACTGGAATATTTTGAATTTTAGATTCAGTGGTCTTTTAGTCCCACAAGAAAGGCTGCAAATCCAATTTTGAGTGAATATATACAGAAAGATTATAACCCCTCAACCAGGAAAATGCAGTGTTTATGTTATAAAGGTGGCCTCTGTTTAGAGGTTTAATTTCAAAGGAAAAATACAAACACAGCTCTTCTAGTGTCTGGGACTATGATGTAAGAACTTATCTAAGTCATCAGAGTTCTTGAATTCATGTTTAGCCTGGTGGTCATGCAGACCACCAAGACTAAAGATTTGGTGGTCCACATGTACAGTATTTGTTGAAAACTTTTGTTTTCAATTATTTTTCATGCATGTAGATAAAAGATAAGATTAGACTAATTTATAAATAATTACATGTATATATTTCAGTATCAACAATATATATGTATTGTAATCAGATGTGATATTAAACCAGAGAGCCAAAAAAAAAAAAACCCAATATATAAAACCAACACAAACTTTTACTTGGATATCAGGACAACCACTATACTCATCAGGGGCGGATGCAGAAATTTTCGAAAGGGGGGGTGCTAACCCAGGGCACCCAGGGCAAAGGGGGGGGGTGCAAAACATATGTCCCGATACAAATGCATTGATCGGCAAAAATAAAGGGGGGGTGCGCACCCCCGGAACCCCCCCCCCCTGGATCCGCCACTGCTCATAATGGCGGACATACATAATATTTGGTGCCGTGGTCAGGACTTACAGATCTGCCAGTTTTCCAGAACACTGGACATGTGATCAACATCACTTTGTAAAAACATGATCTAAACCTTCAACCAGGAAGTGTTGACAGAAGAGTTAGTTCCCTTTAATAAAGAGTTAACAAACCTTGTTTATAATTCATCCCAGCAGGGTGACCAGTAGGATGACCACCAGGGTGTCCGCCAGGGTGGTTACCAGGGTGGCCACCATTTCCTCCAGTTGGTGGGGAAAACATCTGAAAATACAGAAAACAATTTTTATTTCAGATACAAGTGAACCATATCATAGACAAAGTTTTCTTAATACACAAACCTTTCAGAATTTTTAGTTCTTTTTCAAATGCTCATCAACTTTGTATTTGATTGACAGGTAGCCATGCATCTTACTGAGGTAATTTAAGCGCCACTAATGATGGTTAGGCATACCAAAATAAAATCCTGGGATCTTTGACCACTCCAGGGCTCACACTACTTCAGAATTATAGGGAGAAGTGACTTCTCTTTTTGAAACTGATAGGGAGAAGTGGTGAGATTTGAAAGAGAAGTGCTCATTCGTGCGGGTGCGCTACAATCTGTTTGGATTTTACAATAGTATAAAGGGCCATATGTAAATAATGTTCTTTTTATGTTGATCAATTCATATGAGTAAAAAATTACAATTAAAGTAACATTTGAAATTAAAAGTTGTTTAAGTTTTACTAAGGTTCTTGTGAGAAACTACCAACTAAATATCTAGCACTAAAAAAAAAAAAAAATTATTTTAAAAAATGTAAAGAAATTATATCAATTACAATTTAATTAAAAATTATCTTGTGTATGAAATTCAGTGTTTCTCATAAAAAAATATAAAAGTTATTAAGCTGGGCCATAATATATTGATATTAGTATAACAGTCTCAGAGTTAAGCAACTTTAATCAATAGTTTGAAACATTCATAAAAAATATAGGGAATTATATACACCAATCAATTAGATGTAACCAAAAGTCTCTTAATGCGTGTGGGATGCGTAATTTTTCCCTTTGGGATCAATATTCTTCTGTCAGCTGTTCCATCCGTGCGTCCGTAGTAATTATTGTAAAAGTACGGATTTCGGTCATAGCTGGTCCGGTTCAGATCTGTAGTTTAGAAATCGGTCAATGGCGGACGAATGCAAGAAAATTTACAAAAATAAACGATGTTTGACAAGTTATTTGGAAAGGAACATGACGGTTTTAATGCAATAAATGGATTAAACATTTACTGGAGGCAACTTTTATCACGTTTAAATGAAGTAACAAACTTATTTTGCCGCCGAAATTTAGGTTGATGTACGTTTTCGAGTAACAAGCACCGGAACTTGCGAAAATGCACGAAGTGATAAAAAGTTGTATTTTTATCAAATAACCTGATACACACTGCGAAGACAATGCTTCAACCTCTTTTCTAAAGATAATGAATAGTTTATGTCTGAATTTCTTTAATTATCAGTAAAAAATTGATGTTTCATCAACTTGGTAAAAATTGAAAATGTCCGATGACGGAAGCGACTAAAAGCGACTTTCGTCAAGAACAGGGCGACTTGTTTTCGCTTTTGGGGGTCAGGGAAAGCGAAGTGACGGTCGGGAGGGCGACTTCTTCGCCCAAGTCGCCTGGTAGCGTGAGCACTCTTGATCAATTTTAGTATACAAAACTTGATTTAGATATATAATTCAAAAGAATTTGTACCTTTACGAACCATCTGACACCTAGAGAGATCAGGATGAAAAAAAACAAAAGTCACATGACAACAGTAAATGTATGTTTTTTACGGAAACCTTTAAAATCAGAATATATATACTATGTTGATTGGCCTGTGAGTTTGGATATCTATGGACTCAATTCATATACATATACATGGATAGAGCCTTAGAGGTCACCTTCAAGACCAGAGTAAGCTGATCTTAGAATAGATTCTAAATGCATAGGTATTACTAATGAGACAAGAGGATGGTGACCTGACATGACAGATTTGACCTAACAGAGGTGACCTTAAAAGCAGGTTAAGACAAATCAAACCATCTTTCATTGTTACTAGATGGTAAACAAATATATGAATCATCCCTCCATGAAATGCCATGACGTTTTAAAATTTCAATATCTTTGAAAATTTCAATATTGTGTTTTTCAAGGAATAATTTTTTTTCTATATTCATGTTATTGGTGCATATATAGAATTTGAAGGTAAACATGGTAAACACGTGTTTGAATTAACCCTCTCTCCAGCGCCATGACATATTAGAATTTCACTGTCGTGCCATTGAAGAATCCATTACAAGTTTGACATGTCAGACAAAGTAACAACCAGGTGTAACATTTGTGTATAAATTACAAATTTGTGTTACAAAATTAGGGTCGTGTGTCACCAAAGAATGCACAAAGTTTAATTATAGATTATGATGTCAAGATGATATAGGTATAATACTTATATAACCTCAAAATTGTCTGTTTATTAAATTTCTTGAATAGTCAGCAGAAAAAAGTTAGAAGACGATCTAATAAGATTCACTTACTTGCGTCTCTTCAGGTTTTTTTAATATTTAATACAGGTTATTTTTGAATTTTCATGACACTTACATACACTGTACATTACATAAATTTATGCACTAATATATGATTGTGGATTTTGTGGGTACATGTATATAACCAAAAACATATAATATAAAAAAGAAGATGTGGTATGATTGCCAATGAGACAACTATCCATAAAGGACCGAAATGACACAGACATTAACAACTATAGGTCACCCTACAGCCTTCAACAATGAGCAAAGCCCATACCGCATAGTCATAAGACTTGAGTGAAAACTTAATCTAAGGAATCCACAGAAATTTTGAATTTCTCCTGCAGTGTCCAAAATTTTTCTAAAGAATGCTGCAGACTAAACGACTTTTCCTTATTCCCCTATGTTTTACATGAAGTTAACTGTAATCCTCAAACTAGAATCCATTTCAAACATTGAAAATTTTTCAAATTTAATGAACAATTTTTCTAATGCTAAATTTTCTGGTTTCAAATTATATCTAAATCTGTCCATAAATATGTACACAAGATTGTGCTTTTTTAAAGACAGACAGACAGGCCAAACATTCTTACTAACAGTTAGTAAATAATTACCATCAATGCCAACGGAATCAGACAATTTTCATGGCCAACTGATTATAGTATTGTCTTGGGAAAATAAATGTAATTTGCAAGAGGCATAGAAAACAGGTACTGATATATATTTGAGGTTTGGCAAGTCTTTTACTCTAGTTCAATGCCAAGTACAAATAGAAATATCATGGTAATGGTATATCGATGCTTTCTACTACCGATTTTTCAAATTATTCAAAAAACTAGGTATTATTTTTGCAAATATGTTCATGCAACAAGAAAATGCAAACAAGATATGTAAGAACTACCAACAAGTGCAGTTTTATTTCTGATACAAATGTAATAAACGGTGTTTAAATTTTACTAGTAAGTAATGGAAGAGGGAGGTGACATTATAGTGCTCATTTCCCAAATAACTTTTTTGGGGAAATTTTGTCTTACCCCCCTGTCATGTTTCCAGAAATGCATGCACTTCCCTACTTGTTTAACCCCTTTTTTCCACATCCCTAAAGCATACCATCTCCCTTTATGGAAGATGGTAATCAAATCATAAAAGGTTTAATCATAAAAGGTTTGACTCTATTGCATTTCATTCTTTATCAACAAGATATTTTTACAACTGTATAATATCTCCCCTTAATGTTTGCAATGCAATATTTCCCATCTGGTGCTTCTATTCTTCAGTAGTAATAACTTTTATGAATGGTGCACTTTGGACCATCTGGTCTTTTCCCCGTAGTTTTTTTCAAACATTTTTTCCCCCTGCAAATGTTGCATCATAAAATGTAAATAATCTTATGCACTGAAATGACACAGATTTTCCATCTGCTTCACCCACTGCCCAGAAATAATATGATCATTACTACTTCATTCAATGAAACATTCTTCCGACCTTGTCCAAAACATCTGGCAGATCCAGACTTATGCCATATTGGAGGGCAATATGGAAAATATTGACTGATATTTTCTCTCTACACATCAAATGCAAAGGAGTTCCAGGTGGTTGGATCATTTGGCCAGAGGGCAATATGGAAAATATTGACTGATTTTTCTCTCTGCATCAAATGCAATGTCAAGGGCAAAATCAGAAAAGTTCCAGGTGGCTGGATCAGATGGCCAGAGTGCAATATGGAAAATATTGACTGATTTCTCTCTCTTCTTCCATGAATGTCAAGGACAAAAGCAGAGGAGTTCCAGGTGGCTGGATCAGATGGCCAGTAACAAGCCTTGATGGGAACCAAGACAGATGTGAAACAGACGAGGGAATCAATATCAGATAACAGAATGTAAACAAACAGAAAATACCTCCGATAACCTGGGTTTTAAACAGAAGGGATATATCTAAGAATAGGAAATGCCTGAAGACAATTTGTATAAAAAATCGAAATCCACAAAAAACTACAAATTAAAATAAATCTTTCATGTCATTTACAAATTTTTAAAGTGGTGTATACAGTGAAACCTGACTTAACCGAATCCTGTATAAACCGAAAACCTGTATAAACCAAACATGTTCGTAAGCACCGTCATATCAAATAAAGTGCGTTGTGAACCTGATTAAACCAAACATCGGCCAAAACCGAACAAAATCTTAAGTCCAGAAGAGGTTCGGTTTTAACAGGTTTCACTGTATATGATTGCCAAATGAAACAACTACCAGTATCCACTAGAGTTCAAATTACGGGATGTTAAAAGTAATTACAGGCCACTGAATGGCCTTCAACAGTATTATATGATTCCTAGTTTGGTGGATTTAGGGCCTAAAATAAAATATTGTTTGTTTCCCCAATCCCGACCGACCCTGCAAAAATGGTGCTACTCATAAAATTTTATTGTCAAAACTAAGTCAAATATTATTTTATTCATTTCTGATTTTCAGGCTTGCTGGATCGTCCGATAATGTTCAAGCTTTTTGGAAAAATAAAATTATTTCCCTACCTACCTACCCACACCTGGCTGGCAGGGTCGGGATTGGGGAAACAAACACTATATTAATCTAGGCCTAGTCAATGTTTTCAGAGATCCCACTTCCAGACAATGAAATGATTGGACCAAAGATTACGATTTCTAAAGAGCAAAGCATTGAAACTATTCCCTTCAAAAAGACACTGCAGTAGACACATTCAAAATGTACAGCCTTGATGTAAAGCTGTATTTGTTTAACTTCTTTTAAACTCATTTCAAATTTCTCGACTTCTCTTATGTAAGAATCATCATAAATTTAATAATTTAGGAGTTAAAATTAAGTTGAAATTGAATACTCATTACTGTTAGTCAAGGACTCATGATTTCCAGCTGTTTGCATTAGTCTAAGGTCACAGACTAGAATTTGGAATAGTAAGTATTTGGAAAACTAATATTAAAAAAAAACAGTAAATAAACATGTAGCAGGTTTTGTTAAAGTACCAGCCAGGACTGGAGCAGACTTAAATTTATTATAGACATGTCCAAAACATCTGGATGATCTAGATCTAGACTAATCCCCAATTGGAGGTCAATATGAATGTGAAGGACAAAAGCATGAGAGTTCCAAAAATGATATCCTGCAACGACTGAAATTTTGAAGGAAAGAAAGTACATTGTACCATTGTGCTTTTCATGTTCAACTTCTTGGTAATTATCATACATGTATCTTATTTTTCTCAGGAAAACAGTGGACATTGGACCTTCAAACTGACCGTAATCTAATTCTATTTTAAATGACTTGTTGATATGACCAATATTTTTCAAAATATTTTTTACAATTGCGTTGGACAATATATTCTCTACTCAGACTGACAGATGACTAAAATAGAAGCAACAATGTGCATGTCAATCTGTCTATCTGTCAACAGGCTACAAATTTCACCAGAAAAATGTAAGAGGTCAAGGTCAGTCTAACAAACTCAGGGTTCTCACTAAGGATTTTTGAAGGCGAGTCCAGGGACTCGTCATTTTTAGCCATTATCAAGTCCAACAGCAAGAAGAAAATATTTTATTGCAATATAATGTAATATTATAGTCTCTATATCCTAATAGAGCAATGAAATGACATTAAATTCAGATCACTTATAAACTTTTGCTACAAAATGATGATATTTGTGTTTAACTGCATGAACTAGCTGTGTTCAGTTTATACAAAATATTTCAATCTTCATGCATCTGTGGACTAACCAGTTTTGAAAATGGTGAGTCCAGACAGATTTTGATGAGTCCAGGACTCATGGACTCGCCTTAGTGAGAACCCTGAAGTCTGAAACTGCATGTACTTAAATGGATCGAGAATTGTCCATGGAATTAAAATAGTTCATTTGTTTATAGTGTAGTTTAAATTTATTCAAACTATTTTTTTTCATTATGATTGTGCTGCTGATATTCATATCTTCTATAGTCAGCAGACATGATGTACATGTTGGAAGTATATCCTAAAACAGTGGGGTGAACAGGGTCACTGCTGGTAGGTGAAATATCTACAATATCCCAAAAGGGGATGAGGGTTATTGCATGTGAAATGTCTCTGTTTACCCAAAGAAGTAGTGATATGTCATCATATGATCACCATAATTCACTAAAGCAACGAACACAGAGTACTTTCCCCCTATTTTTGTTCCAAATCTGTTTTGCCAAGGGTGGCAAATTGAAATGGTTTAATCTCTTAAAGTTGTACTGCCTCAAAAAACTCCTAACAAATTAATTAGGGAGTATTTAAACTGAAGTGAGGAAAAATGGGGTTTGAAATTGTATTGGTCATTAGATTTTTAATGCATGGAGTAGGAAATAGAAGACTGTTCAGGACCTACATTTTTGTATGGGGAAGTTACCAAAAAAAATCAATTGTTCATATTTATTTGGGTTCAAGGTCATAGACCTGATTTTTTAAAGAGAGGACTTTTAATTTCAAAATAACAATGTTGTGAACCTTCCATTCTTTACACTGATACTTTACACAGGACAATTGAATTTATTATGGAGTACCTTTCACCTTGATTTCAAATGGTCTTGAACCTTTGATTATTTAAGGCAAATTTGAACCCCTGATATACTGGCAGGATGTTTTAAGTTTTTAAGCCTTAACATATTTTCTACAACTGTTCATAAAGTGAAGAATTTTTAAATGCCAAAAAAGTATTTCCAATGCAATGAAAGACGAGAAATCAGACATAAACTTTTTTCAACATCTGCGACATATTTTTCCTAAATTTCTTTTCAGTCTACAAAAAAACTTCAAATAACTTAAGGACAATTACACTGTGACAATGAAAACACACCAAAACACAATAAATTTTAATGGGCAGCTATTTACAATTGATCAATTACAAATTTACAGATCAACCCACAGAAATCTACAACGAAATCTACACAATTTACAGCGATATTGATCTTTTGGAGTTTTTCATAAATAAGTTGAATAATATACCAAAAAGACAAGTAAGGGAACAGCTGGGGAGGCCCTTTAAGGGATAACAAGAAATTCTATAATGACGTTTTTAGGGGCCATCTAAGGGAACTATATTTATTTTTCTTTGAACTAAATCACACAAATAATTTCAATTTCAGAGTTTTTCCCATCTTTCATTAAAATTACAGTAGTGGATAATTTTCGTAAATTTATAGAGTAACTTAAGCTTAATTAAATTACTGAAACTTTTTAAAAAGTTGTGTGATAAAAATCCTAGAGAAGGCAATTTGAAATCTCAATACTGGGGAGCATTAAATACTACATTTAGTGCAGTGAAAATATTTGAGAAATTTTGAAATCATCTCTCAATGCACGGTAAATGTAACCCCCAACTTTAAATTGACGAATTCCCTGTGTACGATATAAATGTTAAAATTGACAAGCACTAATTTCAATTCTTCTTTCAAATGCTCTTAAAATTAAAAAGATCAGTTTTGAATAGTTTAAGTTTTTTCTAATAAATTCTTATTGAAACTTCAGGTTTTAGGTTTCCTATTGAACAAACTGAAGAACCCATATATATACACATTTGTTTAAACACAATTTTAAATGGTTGTCACCTCCGCTCTACAAACTACAGACTACACATTCCAAAACCACTAGAAATATATACAAACATGTGCAAAAGTAACAAATTCAAGAAAGTACATGTACATGTATGTGTACATCGTTTACATATTTATATATACATTTGTACATGTACATGTATATCTGGCCAATATCAAAGGAACACAACTCTAACGGAAAACAAATTACATTTATAAGCATATATACATGTATGAAGTGTATACAGTACAAGATGTTTTGTTTTTAATAAAATCTTTAATCAGCATGGATTAATTGATAAGCTTAATTTTACAGGACACCATACTGATGAAGAATATATATGTATATCTTTATTTCAAAATATTTTTGATGTTTCTATTTACTTTTTCATTTTTTATTTAATTCTTTATTTTGGTGTTGGTTTTGACACCTTTTATGCTAATTATTTATAATACAGTGAAACCTGGCTAAACTGAATTCTGCATGAACTGAAAACCTGTATGCACCAAACATGTTCTAAAGCACCGTCATATCAAATAGTATGCATTGTAAACCTAACAAAACCAAACAAAATTTCAAGTCCAGAAGAGAGTCGGTCTAAACAGGTTTCACTATATCGTACTTTTGTTTATTTTGTTTATATAACTATCCAACACCCTTACATTGTATATTTATAAGAATTGCAAGAAGTGATTATTATGTAAAAATATTGGAGAACTAAAACAAATTGGATGTTATTCTACCATTATCCTTACCATTGGGGGAAAAAAACCTTTTACATGAATGTTCAATAATTGGATTAACACAATTTACTAAGGTGTTTTTTTGTAAACTTGCTTTCTACCATGGCATGGAATTAACACCTGATTAAAGAATAGAATTAACACTATAAACTGTGGTACGTCTGAAGCTCTTTTCTGGATTTTCTTTCATTAGACTGGTCAAAACCATATATATAAAATACTAGGACAAAAAATACATATATGAAATTCTGATATATCAAGGTCCATGTTAGCATGTACAGTATTGATGAATTGAGCTCTATTTTTTTTTTTTTAATTTGACTCTGTTGGTCTAAAGGGATGATTTCTACAGGCCCGAGGAGAATTTACAAGGCTGGGCTGCCAGGCCTATGGTTATCAAGCATGAAGACTGCATGTATCTTTGTTCAGTTTGTTGTACTTACATTACTTTAGAATCTTAATTTTCTCTTGTAAAAATTTGACAAATTTGTCCCTTTAGGGAATGCAATTATTAACAGTTATAACACAATGTTCGGAAATACATGTAATTCCCCAGATAGATTCAGAGTTTGAAAATGTTCAATACAACATGAACATACAACATGAACAATACTTAAATAAATATGTTTGTATTTTTTTGTGTTTAATGTTGTCTTTTCTTTAACAAAATTTCTAATTCAATAGATATTCATGTTACATTGTATGTATCATTTTCAATGGTATTTTCAAACAGTTCTGAATTAACAGTAATTCATGTTATCTATCATTTTCAATGGTATTTTCAGACAGTTAATACATTAATTTCAAAGTGAGTTTAATGTTTTTTACTTACTGCACTGAAATCTAATAAGTCATTTAGTTCTTTATCAGAATGAACATTCATCCGGTCACCAAATGTTGGTCCCATTCCATGCATAAATCTGAAAAAGTGCAATAAATATTGAAGTTTTTTTTTATCAAAATGAACATTCTTTGTAACCATAAACCTGAAATATAAAAAAATATTAAATTCTCTATCGGAATGAATCCATAAGATCACCAAAATTCGGTACCATTCCATGCATAAATCTAAAATAGTACAAAAAATATTTAAGTTCTTAATCAGAATGGACATTCATGATCACCCTGACCAATATCTTGCATAAATCTGAAATTAAAAATCCTTAAATTTAACTTAAGATTCTTTATTTATATCAGAAAAGCATTTTAGAACTTTATGTCAAGTCCATCGTCTTGAAGGAGTTTTCCTTGCTGGTTGTTGCAGTGATCTATTATGTACTGTCAAATACTATGCTCATGGTTGAAGGCCACAAAGACATATAGTTGTTAATTTCTGTGTCATTTCGTCTCTTTTAGAGTCGGAGAGGTTATCTGTCATTGGCAATCATTCCATATCCTCATGGTTGCAGATCACAAAGACATATACTCGAAGTCTTGATAAGAGAATTACTGAGTGACAGAGCAGGGTGATATAGGCATAGGGAAGGACGATAAGTATTGCTATAGAATGATGCATCAAGTTTTGAAAATAATGAGTCCAGGACTACATGACAAAATATAGCAAGGAAATAACATCAAATAAGTATTGGCATAGAATGATGCATCAAGTTTTGAAAATAATGAGTCCAGAACCCTGAAAAGTTTAGTATACATGTATGTACATGTATAAGATAGACTACAATTGCAACATGTTCAAATAAATGAAGACAGAAATCATCCTGGGCTCCCTAGGGAATCAACTGACCTTTCCCTAAATCAAAACATAGGCAGAGAGGCCTAGTCTCAATCTACAGAGGTCAAGGTTATACTGTCAACAGAGGACAAGAGAACTTAAAATTATGACAAGCTCTAAATCATCCCCTTGTTTTAAGACAATTTGTAAATAAACTAAAACAAACCTGACAAAATTATCTGACACTGACACCAAATCAATTAGGAGCTACAAGTGTGGTGTCAAACACAGGGAGATGTCACATCGGGTTTTGACTTGGGTTGTGGTGAAAACCAAAAATTAGGTTATTAAATTTTTTTTTTAAATAGTTTACAGAACAAGACGGATCTCTGCATAACACATATAACATGTCAACAGCAACAAGTTTTTGTTTAACAAGCATTGGAACTAGGACTTTTATCATGGGACCTGCATCTAGGTCAGAGAGTGCTGAGAAAGACATTCTAGAAATGAACAAAATTTAACGACCATCAGAACATTTTATATCAGCTGTGACCTTGTAGTATAAGAACAGGTAATTCCCCTAAAATGTTTCTTAAATATTGGAATTAAAAAAAAAAACATGTTTCATTAAATTGAATTGCATGCATTTACATGCATTTATCTTTTAATACAGTGATATTGTTGTCTTTTTTCAAAACTACCTCTACCGTTTTTTATTGGGAAAAATGCATATTTTTTATTGAAATTGGGAAATATTATTCTAAACACATCTCCGATTTTTTGCTGACCTTTGCGGTCTTTTTTGCACTGTTTTTTCATGTATATTTTGGTTGTCAGACATTTTCAACCCGGAAGGTACTTTTCAGAGAGGGGAAAGAAACAAAAGCAATGATGGTACTTAATGCATTGAAAACCACATGTGTTACAAACACCTTGATGATTCTAATCAGAAAACAGGATCTCAAAAGTACTTTATAATATCAAAATAATAACATGAATACGATATTTACAAACATTACTACCAATGCCATCACTGTTTGGGGAAAATGTAGACCTTTTTGGGAGGAATTTTAAGCCATTTTCTTTTAGTAATTGGGAATTTTCTCTAGGGGAAAAGGCCGAATTTCGGCTGTTATTTGAGGCAAACAATATCACTGTAATAGGACAACCTTTCAAGTAAGGGTCTCTTTTATTTTATAAATTTTGAAAGACTCAATTCGAAATGCACAGTAACTCAACAAATATAATTTACATGGTCATATAAGGTGTACAGCTATGTGTAGCAGCGGTTTGAAGTGTGTTTTGCTCGATCCAGATCCATAAATTATCTCCCTTTTAAAATTCTAAGTTAAATTTTTGTTTCTACCTTATTATTAGAAAGACAAATCTAATATCTTACAGAAAGTCAGAAATACATAATGATATAAATAAAGAATTATTGCTGCTAAAAATAATTTAGAAATGATATCATTATTTTGTGAAATTTTATTCAGACAAAATTTATGCAGTATGAAGTTTTGTAAACAGAAAGGCCTACATGTATTTTAAATATTTTAAAGTTGAAACTGTTTTTTATTAATATATGAAGGGAAAAGTCAGAAACTGGAATATATGAGAAGGGAGCAACCAAAAATCATGAATTTATCAAAACTGGTACCGGTCAACAAAGTCTTCAACAAAGTTCTTGAAAAGTTGTGGTCAGAAGGTATTGCCCATAAAAAAAAATGGAATTTGGCAATAGAAAAAGAATTAAACAGCAGATTTTCTACAAAAACCAACAACAGCAAAAGATTTAGACAAATATCTCTACGCTGACATACATGTAATACAAGTTTCTACACAATACGAGCTTGAATGTAGAAAAGATAAACATTTCGAAGTATACATATATATTCGCCTTTAATGCAACCTGGAAATCTTAACACCAACATATTATATTCAACATCTCATGTGAGTTGGACATGTCATGAAAGAGATAAAAATTTAAATTCTGACTTGGGATAATAGTTGACCTTAGAAGATTTCAAACAGTATAATGACCAGTTGCATTTGGAATAAAATAATGTCTTATAAATATTATTCCAAATTCAAGTAAAAATTAAGCCGTAAACATTGGTTCTACATGTAGTTCTCACGATTTCATTGAAAATATTTTGACAAAGAGTACATAGACATTATAAAAATAACAAAAAATATACATAGTAAAAATAAATAGTGAATTAAAATTGCATGTCCTTCTAAAACAAATACTGCATTAAAAATTGATACAGTAAAAAAACATGAACAGTTGTTTAGCATTGATTATATAAGGGGTGCCGTGTGTTTCTCAATGGTAGGACCATCTGTTCTGTAAAATATGGTCTTTCCCACGAGCAACAGTTGGAACTATTACAGCTGGTCATAACATGAACGACAAAGTCGAAGAGATCGGATGTGTATTTATTTACTATATTCATTTTCATTTTAAGGAATAGTTCCTGAAATTTAATGTGTAATTTCTATTGACCAGCATCTCCAACATCTTAGTGTCGGTCATCTGATCGGAATGTATTAATTTGATTCATCAATATTTTTTTTCGTGCATGGTATCGGATTTCAAAAAAGTTTAGGATATTTCACCAAGAAATGGATGCATTTATTTGTCAAGTGTAGATCTGACTTACTGTCATTGAAAACATATTGAGATCTTGAGATTTACACGTCTACAAATTAAGGAACGTATCGGAATATGGCGACAGTTCTTACCAAAAATAGGGGGGTTCATGTCCACGCTGCCTTACCTTTGTGGGCGACGATTTTGCCAACCGCCCTGGCGATCTTCCAACCCGTCAGAATTTATCATGCTTGAAACTCTACCCTACGAGTAGGGATTCCAATTTTTAACTTCCAATGAGTTATAAGGACTTTTCATGCACTTGAAATTAACCTTATCCTTAATTTTCTGACATTGTTCGATATTTTCTTTGTCGTGACGGCGTACCGAAGTTGATATTCCTACGCGGAGCGGCTGACATTTGAAATCGCTTTGTTTACCATTTATTTGATTATTGGGTTGAAATCAAGCGACTGCATTGATTGAAATAAAATATAAACTCTTCAGTTTTTTACATTTTGAATACAATAATGTTGATATATCAATGTCATGTTTTCACAGGAAGGAGAAACATTTTTGGATCGCGGACTAAAATTAAAGAGAGTCGTGAAGTGACCAATGTTTTCATCCAAGTTGCAATATACAACAAGGTTCCAAAAGGGAATTTTTATCAAATAATTATATTTTAAACTATGTTAACATTTTTGTTTCGTAAAACTACGATAAATAAAATCCATTATGTTAATCACCTTACCGAAAATTCATCTCTTTTCACCAAATTTACAGCTCTATTTTATTGTTTTCCGATGGCACACTTATTACCCCATGTAGATTACCTCTCTACCGATCGTTATGAATGGGGTCAACGTGCACGCTTGAATGAAATAGTTTCGGAAACGAATTGATGATCACATCGAAGGTGTGAAAATCTTCGTTAATCTTGTTTAAGCAGATTAAAAGGGATTGAGTTTATATATACACGGAAATACAATGTAAAAGTGTTTGAGTATATTTGTTACCCCTTTCAATTTAATATTTTAGTCTTTCTTTCATCTTTAGAATGTTTTAATACTGAATTATTATTATATTATTATTTACCATAGTTCTCAATATAGATACTATTTTACCAGTCATTTTTATATTGATAATAATTGATAGAATATTTACCAACTTTAAAAAAAGGGAAAAAAAACTTAAAAGTTTAAAAAGCATGAAATATATGATAATTCAAAGACAACACCTTCATTGAAAGTTTTAAGCACAAATAAAAAAAAAAACAGAATTAAGCAATCGGATGCATGTGGTGTACTACTGAGATGGTCTAGTCGAATATTTTTGACGATTGATTATTCCTTTATTCTCCAAGTTTATATAGTATCATGAAACAAAATAGATAATCTCAGTAGATAATAGAAATAAGCAAATATTTGTGAAAATATTTCATGTAATTTCATTATTTATAAATTTGAATATTTGTAAAATAACTATATATATGTATAAAACATCAGACAATGCTGTTAAAATATTACTAAAGCAGTTCAGTTAAGTTTAGCTCTGAGACATAACAATGCCCCTAAATTCCCTTTCATAGCCCAGAGCAATCGAACAAGCTAGGGTATAAATGTCATAGTACCTTAATGCTGATGATACCGTATGAGAACCGACAATTTACAATATCATAGGTGGATTTTAAAATACCCCGAGTGTGTGAACAGTTTTGTTGATTATTTAGGATAACACTGAAGTATGACTTGAGCTGACCCCCTCTTGGCCAGTCAACGGACCCCTTATGCTAATTTCTTGATCCGTCGCTGTGTCACTCAGTTAGGTTTGAGTCAAAGCTCCGCGTTGAAGGTCGTATACTTTGATGATGATGGAAGTTTTTAACAACCTTGACTGGCCCTTGCACGGTCGGTCGTACTAAGACCTATAATTGTTAAGTTTTTATACATTGCAACTTGGAGCTAAATATAAATAATTTAATTTTGGATGTAACGCGTCTTCTGATTGGCTGACGTTATTTTGTTATCACCCAATAGACATAATTTAGTCATGTGACCGTGACGTCATCAACGTTTTTTCATGTTTTTTTACGGTTTGAAATGGAATTTAGAATTAATTTATAAGAAATGACTGTAATATTTTTTCTGTCTATTCGAAATAAGATAAAAAATGTGGTGCACACTGTTAAATAACCCGCTACGCGCGTTATTCAGTGTGCACCAAATTAATTATGTTAGTTCTTCATAGACAGAGAAAATAGTACAGTCATTCCTTAAATGAATACGTTGCAGGACCAGTATATAGCACCAATGGCAACGGGAGAGAGGTGCTGGAAAATTTCTAGTACAACGTTGTGAGAGCAACCGAAGTCTTAAAGCTCTCAATTGATTTAGCACACACGAGATTGTCTGGTAGTCTATTCCAATCGGGTATTGTTCTTACAAAGAATGACTGTTTGTATTGATCGTATTTGCAGGTGGAATTTTAAAGCACCGGCTGTTGTTTTAGCAAATTCGTCTACAATGTTTGTTGTTTTAAAGTCACTAAATTGTTTTGATTTAATTGTCGTTTTGATCTCTCTTTGACTGATACTGAGCCTTGTAGACTAGTATATAGCTGGTACCAACTCTCCGGCCACCTTGTAAAGAAAAGTGATTCTACCGTGACGCCGTCTGTTTTCCAGTGTTAGAAGTTTTAGTTCATTCATTCATTAGTCGCCGTATACTTCCTTCCTCGCTGTTTGTATAATCCCCACCGATGAAACGCACTGCTTGTCTCTGAACTCCTTCGAGTACTTTTTATATCCTTGATTAAGTAAGGGTACCAAACTATGGACGCGTATTCTAAAAGTGATCGGATAAGTCCTATATACGCCTGTTTCCTGCAATCATTTGGACAGTGGTGGAGGTTTCGTCGCAAGAAGCATAGAGTGGAATTAGCCATCTTTACGGTTTTAGCGATGTGGGCGCCCCACTGACCTCAGATGTCTTAATGGCACTCACACCATATTCGTATTGATATCGCATTGCCATGTTCTTATTGATATCGCATTGCCAAATTTATATTGATATCACATTGCAATGTTACTATTAACATCGCAGTGTCATGGTCTCATTGATATCGCATCGGCATGTTTGTGTTGATATCGCATTGCCATGTTTGACAAAGATCGTTTGACTGCGTTGGATGTAAACATCCAAAGACACTCCACTAGGAATTGGGACGTTAAATCCGATGCCTCATGTAGGGAGATTACCACGCTCTACATGGAAACCTTGTTACAACTCTTCAAAGGGTCACGTTTGCTTTTTTCACGGAAAATTTCTGTCCCCTTAAAATAGTCTTCATTTTTGGGGTCTTTAGGGAGTTTACATGAAGAATAGAGAATACTGGACAAACTTTTTAGAAAATAAGGCAAACAAGTAACAAAAAGAGAATGAAGAAGTTACAGAAAAACTGTACTCATGCAGAACTCTGAGTAAAAAATGTGTGCTCGAAAATCAAATGCAGTATTTGATTGGTTGAATTCCAAGTTTGAGTATTGCAAATGTGAATACTAGAAAAAAAACAGTGATCTGATATCTCTACTGTATTATGCATCAGGATAAACACATTTGGCTGTTCTATACTCTTTAAAATAGTATTCGCCATAGATTAAGATAATTACTTAACTTTTGTTTCCTAAAATAGAATAACATACATAGGTAATGCATTGTTTTAGGTAGGGACACACCATGCTTCGTAATCTAACCACTTTTGTCTGATTCAAACAAAACGTTAATTTAAAGTTGCACCGTCAAGATGCTAGATGTGTATATTTGCACTAGTATTTGTTGTACGTTTGGAGGATGTGGTTTTTTTTCTTCAAAATCCAGATGAAACTCATATGGAAACCAGATGTGCCCCCTTTGCCTACCCATTTGTTCCTTTATTCTCATGATACAGAATTCATTGAAGGAGGACCAAGAAGAGAAGGAGTGGAAGTTATCCTTTAACCACACGTTTCACTATTGCACTGAATTTTTTTTTATTTACTCTGCTTTATTTTTTGGTTGACTGTTTTGGCACATTCATATCACCACATTGTTGTAGGGATATATTCCAATTATCTTAACTACAATCCCGACTCCTCTTCTTTTGTGATTTTACCGAGTGAAACTTATCACTGTAATTTTAATTGGCAAACACGACGCGTGCCACATGTAGATCAGGAACTGCTTAATCTTCTAGATGACGTTACATCACTTCAGTTTTTTTGACGAGTTTGCATTGCCTCATCTTCAGTTTTCTGTGTATTGTATTCCATTTTTTTTACGAATTTGGTGATGTCTAAATATTTCATAAATAAAGGATCAGTAAAGAGCACGCCCAGTTTTGGTTGGGTCCGTGTTGGTCAGTTTTTACTTGTTGCTGCTCACAAGGAAGCTATTAAACCAAGAGTTCCAAATGGTGGAGTTAAAATCATCCCTTCGTAAATTTTACAGACGCCATTACGAGTTGGTTGACCGTTATGGAATAACCGTTTCACAGATGATATCGGATATGTTCCTTACGTCGTTACTACAACCCCCTTCCCTTTCATGAATGTGACATACCGAATAAGACTATTTACCGGATTTGTAATAAAATGAGCAATACGACGGGTGCCACATGTGGAGCAGGATCTGCTTACCCTTCCGGAGCACCTGAGATCAACCCCAGTTTTTTGTGGGGTTCGTGTTGCTTATTCTTTAGTTTTATATGTTTTGTCATTTGTTCCATTGTTTGTCTGTTTGTCTTTTTCATTTTTAGCCATGGCGTTGTCAGTTTATTTTCGATTTATGAGTTTGACTGTCCCAATGGTATCTTTCGTCCCTCTTTTTAGTTTCCCATGTTGTGTGTTTTGGATATTGTTGCTTGCCTTTGGGTTTTTTTCATTTTTATCATCGATTTATCGGGTTGTCTCTTTGACACATTCATCATTTCAATTCTCAATACTAGCCGCAATTTTGCGCCTGTCCCAAGTCAGGAGCCTCTGGCCTTTGTTAGTCTTGTATGATTTTTAATTTTAGTTACTTGTGTATAATTCGGAGTTTAGTATGACGTCCATTATCACTGTACTAGTATACATATTTTTAGGGGCCAGCTGAAGGACACCTACGGGTGCGGGAATTCTCGCTACATTGAAGACCCACTGGTGGCCTTCGGCTGTTGTCTGCTCTATGGTCGGATTGTTGTCGCTTTGACACATTCCCCATTTCCTTTCACAATTTTATTTGTCCCCAAAATCACTCTTTTTGCCTGAATAACATACTTTATGTTTAAACTGTTGTTTGAACATCATCTATAATTAATTTGTAATATCGATTAATTAATAAATAATTTAAAACGGTTCTTTAAAGTTTTTTACTTTTTCTTTGCTGCATGTGGAAATAAATAAATTTGGTGTATTTACTGTCCTCTGATTGGTTTAAAGAATTAGCTTTATTTTCAATGTTATCAATTTTAATGACGACACGCCCACTCTTGCGTTGTGTATTCATACGCAAACATCTGTGTACGTTGTTATTCGTATTAGTATACATCTTTGAGCCTTATTTTTTTTATAGAAATTTATTTATAATGAATGGCAATAATTTATTTTGAATTTATTGAACCATAAAATTAATTTTATGGTTCAATAAATTCAAAATAAATAACAGCCATTCATTAAATAAAGTTTCAATGTTATTTTTGAAATTGCATAAAACATGAATTTTCTTGTGCGTCGTTCATAACGTTGCTGCACGAAACTTACTTGAAAGTACAACAACTCATATACGAATTCATTGACAAGATGGCGTACTGTCTGCATCATTTGAGTTTGCTTTCAGTAAGCGCAAGCATTCCTTGATACGACGGAAAAGAATGACGTTGGAATATTAAACAGTATTCATTTTTTGTTGTTTTTATAGTTTGAAAACTACATGTTTAACAACACTGAAAGTCTTATAGAAATTACCTGTTGCAAGACGGCTACCTCTAGTGGACCAGAAACGTTTATTCTTCCGGAACATCTTCTTTCACCCTTATTTTTGTTTTAAAGGGGCGGGTGCTGCTTGACTTTGTTATGTTTCTTTAGTGCTGTTTCATTTTTCAAAGACTGTGTTAATCTTTCTGTGTTAATTTTTCTATCAGTTTACAGCTTGTGTATCATTTCTTTTTTCTGAGAACCATGCATTCGGTCACGTTTTAATGCATAGAAAAATTCACACCACCAGATGACGTAGCCGGAATTTATGTGAACTATTACTTATTATATGTTGTGAAAATATTTGACACTAGTCTTCAACGTATTTTAGCAGGATTAGCTGACGGTATATGTCACAAGTTAAATGGAGGAACTGTTTACCCTCCCAGAGCTCAATACTTCTGATATTGGGTTGCGGTGTTGAGACTTTATCTGCATGTGTATTCTTTTGAAAGAGGGGCGAAAGATACCAGAGGGACATGCAAACTCATAGATGGAAAAAAAACTGACAACGCCATGTATAAAAAAGTAAAAAAAGACAAACAATATAGTACACAAGACACAAAATAGAAAACTAAAGACTTAGCAACACGAACCCCACCAAAACTTTGAGCGATCTCAGGTGCTCCGAAAGGGTAAGCAGAGTCGAGGCTCCGGTGTTGAAGGCCATACTTTGAACTATATATAATGATTCACTTTTTACATGAATTTGTGACTTGGATGGAGAGTTTTCTCATTGGCACTCATACCACATTTTCTATTATATACTTAATATATACGAAAAAAGGAAAAGATATATTCCGAAAAAGTAAGACATCAAAACAACTAGATATGTAACAACAAGGTGTTTATTTTACATACTAGTATTTTATAAAATCGTTGGAACTGTCTTACATCTGTCATTTCGGGGCTTTTTACACTAGAACGGTATATATGGGGTCAGTAAATTTCATACACTAGACTTTTTTGTATTGGTTTTGTTTATTGTTGAAGGTCCTTCTTGTGACATAAAGTTGTTAAAACTTCTATATCATTGTGACTCTGATGGAGAGTTGTCGCATTGGCAATCATACCAAATCTTTTTATTTTCTATGAATGTTTTCATCAGTCTCCTACATGCATTATTTCATCCAACTAGTCAAATATGCGGATGGTTAACTGTGATGGTTAACTGTTAAACCAATTCAACACGTTACAGTCTTTGATCATTAACTTGCCTTTCCAATGAAGAAACTAAGGTATAACTTTCTAAGTCAATGGCAGAAGATACAATTGACGGACAATATTCAAATGCTGAAAATTGAAGCTTAAAATTATTCAGCGCAGAACAATTTTACCGATCTTTACCATATGATGGGTACATTGATGCAAATCAACTTCATTTGCAGTGACGGGTCTAGACATTTACATAAGTGGGGGCCCACTGACTGGCTTAAAGAGGGCCCGCTCAGGTCATGCGTCAGTAATTCCCTATATAATCACAAAAAAAAAAATCCCCCAAAAGGGGGGGGCTCTAAATATGCTTCTGCTTTGTCTAATACTGACATTGTTGTGTCGTGGGATTTTTTTTGTCTAAAACTGATATTGTAGTGTCGCGGGATTTTGTAATTGACCTCGCGTGTTATCGGTTGACCATCAAGTTCAGTTTTGAAAAAAATAGAAAGATTTCCAAGTAGACCGTTATGGTGATAGAATACACAAAGAGGGATAACTCAATTTTAAAATTTTGAAAGTACAACAAATATTCATATTATTTCGGCGCGATGAAAATAAAATGACAAATGCAAATTTTAACAAATCTGTGTTAATACATAAAAGTCACAGTTTGTGAATTCTACAGTTAACATTCCGAAGTGTTGTGAACGCTTAAATAAACGGAGCAATAAATTGCATACATATACTTCTGGGAACTTAAGATATAAAATAAAATTCTGTGTTAAAAATTATATTATTTTCAAATTCTATATTTTCTAAACAGAATGACAAAATGTGTTGTTTAATATTCTATTCAGTCAACTAACTCACTATGTGAGCAAATCATATTGCGATGTCGCACTCATAATTATTGTGAGTTATTCTTGTGTTTTGTTTTGTATCTGAATACTAGTATATATTGCTTTGAATAAAATTAGTTTTTATTTGTTTTGTTATAAATAATGTATTATAATTAAAAGAAAATGAATGGATCGAAACCATCACTTAACCATTCAAGTTTTAGTTGTCAGTGCTTTGTTTTGGTTGTGAACTGATAAATACTAGTTTTGAATTTTCAAGCATAAAATTGAGATATAAAGTATTTAAATTTCATTTAGGGTTTCTATCTTTTTCTTCAGACTTTTTAGAAGTATTGTTGTGAATGCTTCAATACCGAAGAATATAAGTAACATAAAATCACAAGGAATATACAAACTTCGTAATGATTTCAGGTTTATATTTAACTTTATAAGACTAGTTTTTGCTTCTAGCAACACAATTTAAATGAGGAGCTGGACTGGGGTCTTTAATTCTTTGTCTTTCAAAATTCTTGTGCATTTTTTTCTTTTTCCGTTTTTTTCAACAATCTCGAATCTTTATATTTTAGCATTTGATTATATTCTTCAATATTTAAAAAAAATAAAAAATTCTTCAATCTTTATTTATTAAAACATGTCACTGAAACGATGAAAATATGTAGAACGCAGAAAAAAAGGGGAAAAGGTGTTTATGGGGTTTACAAAATAGTAACAAAAATATAGAGAATAGTGGATAAAAAAATAAATAAATGCGAGTGAAGAGAATCGGTTTCACAAGCATACCTTTTAAAGAAACTATAAAATGAAAGGACATTATGACTTTGCCTTAAAAGTTTTTTTTTTTAATTTTTATTTTAGCATGTAAAATGAGTAAATCCTGTCTTTAATTTGTTTACGCAGCATAAAATTGAAAGTGGAAATGGGGAATGTGTCAAAAAGACTACAACCCGACCAACAACTGTTCAAAGAGCACAACTTCGTTTAGTGAGATCTCAACCCTCTTATAAACCTCTAGCCAATGTAGAAAAAACACAGAGCAATACGCAAAGCAAAACTCAGTATAAAGAAGTCCGAGTCCAATGTCAGAACATGTAATAAGAAAAACTAAGCAAAATTACAACGAAACATAAATTCACAAGGGACTACTAGCAGTTACAAAGTATGACGATTGATTGACAATTTTTGGTGATAAATGCGACTTTCAACACAATGACCACAATGTGGAGATAGCCGTCTCCTGTCACTCTTTCCATACACATTTTCTTTCCGTGTCAAGCAAATAAAGCTAAACTATTTTGTCAAGTATTAAAACAATGCATTTACTTGTTATCATCCAACAATGTTCGATGTAATCTTTATAAACTTTTGATAAAATTTTATCTAACCGGAAGTTGAAATCTGTTTACAATCACAATTAGAGGTAAGATCGGAATATTTTAAACTTCACTTCTCGCTTTTCATGATAGAGGCGAAAGATACCAGAAGACACACAAACTCGCAAGTCGAAAACAAACGACTTTGCTAAATAAAGAAAAAGTTTATTAAACAAACAAGAGGATACCGCTGAAAACACAAAAAAGCCTGAGCGACACGGACCCCACCAAAACGTGGGAAGAGTATAGGTACTTTGAAAGGACACATACATTCATTTACAGTTCATTGATTTTATTCTATTTCTTACGACTTATAAGTTTGATCATGGAGTATACCATCTTGACCCGCTTATGATACTAACAATTACAAATATGTACAAAACTGCATATGTAGTTGCTTCAAATTATAGAACAAGTAGAAGTAACTAAGATCCTTCATAAGTTTGTGATATTGGGTTTTCTTTCTCATATTTTCTAAACTCAATCATGATGTACCATCGTTACCCACTACAAAAACTGGTATTAAAAGTATGCACAGAACTGTTTATGTATCAAATCACAGAACCAGTAGCAGTACCTAAGATCCTTTATAACAGTTTGTGAGATAGGGTTTTCTTTCTTTTATCTTTTTTCTTTAATCATGGAATATTTTGGACGTCCGATCTCATATCCTACTAACTTAATTGTTCACACAGATAACAGTTTACTGTATTATAACACCTAAGTTAGATAACAGTTCTTTGATTGATATTTCCTTCTCATTTTTCTCTATGTCTAGTCATGGGCTACCATCTTAACCCCCTTCTCATGACTAAAGCAGAAAATGTAAATTTGCTTTTTGTGTAGTGTTTTTGTTGTTATGCATGGACTTATTTTATGTCATGGACGATAGGTGGATACTCTATATCCTTTTTTTTCTATTACAATACGTTTTTAATACTTCATATATTTCAGAACTAGTTCTTGTGCCAGAAAACGTTCTTCAAAACTACTGAAACAGAGTATGATCGAATTGAAAATACCCAAGAGTGCACTAATCGTGTTGAGCCTGTCTTTCTGCTTTGATATAGCTTTACAAAAAGAATGTAGGTTTAAAATAGATCAGAAACAAACCAAAACTCCAGTTAATCCAAACACTTTATTCGTGATTTTGTTTTAAACGTACATTTCGGTACGTTGTTTTACATTCTACATGCATACCCAATAACATTTTTTAAGTATCAACGATACTGTATACAAGCTGAAGCCACGTCTAGCTATTGTTTGCAGATGCTTAAGCAAACATTTATAGCAAGCAAACCAAACCTTCGAACTATACGTCAAGTATTAGGATAATAGCTTCAAGTCCGAGAACTTTATTGAAATAAGAAACTCGTGACACGTGAACAAAGAGTACGAACTAACACATACATGTTAAAGAACTAACACATACATACACATACATGTTAAAGAACTAACACATACATATACATACATGTTAAAGAACTAACACATACATACACATACATGTTAAAGAACTAACACATACATACACATACATGTTAAAGAACTAACACATACATATACATACATGTTAAAGAACTAACACATACATACACATACATGTTAAAGAACTAACACATACATATTATTTCTGCTGCTCTTTTCCCGGCATTGTTTTCAAATACTGTTCTACACACGTGCAATTGTTTGAATTGTTAAGTTTAATATCTATTTTTATAATGCATGTCTACAAAATCATTACATCGTCATTTCATTAAAGGGTTCAAATGTCTCTTGCCGTAGATAAGATTGTCTGATTTGACCCTTTTTGACAAAAACGACACATATCGTAATATTTTCGATTTTCTTTATTTAAAATAACCTGGTTTCTTTAATTTTAAATTCCTTAGTAACATGATCAGAAATTATCCAAAATATTATTGAAACCTTTAATAAAATTGAAAGTGATAATAGGGAATGTGCCAAAGAGACAACAACCCGCCCAAAGAGCAGAAGACAGCCTAAGGTCACCAATGGGTCTTCAATACAGTTAGAAAATCTCGCACCCACTGAAAGCACATCTATATATATATAGAATGTCGTCTTACTCTAAAAGAAGTAGGTTCAGTAAGAACCCTTTTTGGCCCCAAAATGTAGCAGTTTTACAAAATTATGAAAATGTAATCTTTTAGCTATTTATTGGAAAGCAGAATGCTTCTGTTACACAAATATGGGCTGTTTTTGACAATACAATGCACATATATCAGGTACTAATATCATTAAGTCATGCTAAATTACTGAAATCTTCACAATTTTCGCATTTTAAGTTAAAATTTAGACGGTTTCCGTCTTAAATGAAAGTGGCCGCATTCGTGTTCATTCGTGATATTTAAATGTAAGTTGTATTTGATGATAATCCATAACATATACAAAGATTGATGATGCACACGGATGCGGCCACTTTCATTTTTGACAAAAACCATCTGAAAAGTGACGAATTTTTTGCATATTTGATAGATTTTTCATATTTAAGCTTGAGTCGGAGCGTTTTTAATGACCTAATCAGTTAAAATATTTCACATAAACTAATTGAATCAATTGAAATAGACACGGATGTGTTTAAAAAGTGTCCAAAATATTTCGTTAGATGAACCTGAAATTTGAGACCGGACCTACTCCTTTAGCAAAGCTTGGACTGATTTTCAACGGTATATTTAAACAGACGTTTTATAGCTTATTGTTCGGTGTGAGCAAAGGCCGTACATTGACCTATAATGGTTTACTTTAATAAATTGTTATTTGTATGGCACTCACACCACATCTTCTTATATCTATTGATTAATTCATTCAATTTTACAATTGTAGTATGCAAAGATTATATCATCAGAAAAACGGAAATTGGTATAAATACTAATATTGAATCAATAGAAAACTATGCATTGAACCTCGAAGCCACACTTAAAGGAGTCGATAAATATAATGTCACATTCTTCTGTCGAAACAATTTCTTATTACAAGGACCAAGCCATGCATACTGTTTTCCAAATGGTAGTTGGAGTCTAGAAATTCCCAAGTGTTTGGAACAATGTGTTACTTTGACAAATCTTATTAAAAACATCCAGGTAAGAACAAAATATTTTACTAAAACAAATGCTAAAATAAAAACTATGAGATGGGGTAGGATTGAAACCAGAGACTAAAAGACATACATGGCTCCAGAACATCACAACTTAATTTTTTTCTTCCTAATGTTCCATATATCCATAATTGCTTATTCATAATTTGCATAGAGGTGTTCTACGTGACATATAGTTTCTCCTGTTACCTATTCTAACATCGGACTCGACTGATTTTAAACAGAGTTCCTTTCTCATTGGCTAGAGGTAAAGAGGAGGGTTGAATTCTCACAAAACATGTTTAACCCCGCCGAATGTTTGCGTCCATCCGAAGTCAAGAATCTCTTGCCTTTGTTAGTTTTGTATGCTTTTATATTGAATTTTGGTTCATTTATTATATGTTGCGGAGTTTATTGTGGCGTCCGTTCTTGTCTAGGGCCGTCCAATTGAAACCCGCCTCCTGATACGGGATTTTCTCGCTTTGTTGGAGACCAATTAGTGGCCTCGGGCTGTTTTCTCTTTGCCACTCCCTGTTCAAATCCAGTCACGTCCGGTAAGAATGTGGACGTTAAATCCAAGGCTTCGTGGAAAGAGAGTGCCACCATCTCCGCGCGTTAAGAAACTCTTGCATCCGATCTTCAAGAAGTCCGTAGGCGGCCTGGAGCAAGACTAAATTTCTGCCCCACTCCAACATACAAATTTTACCGTCGTTCATTCCGGTCATCTAACCTTGGTGAAATCATCTAGAAATGTTCTTGTCCTAAATATTCTTGAAATAATTGCTACTGAACATCAGTTACCATGGATAACAAATAACCAAACGACATCTATAAAAATTGTTAACATAGACTTGAAAAATAGCAAGGTGTCTGAAGAATTCAAGGTTAATTTCATTTTCCGTACACCAAAATGAAAAGTACGTCACGTCATTTGTTAAGTTTCCAATGAACGTTTTAGCCAATCACAACAAATTGGTGTACACTTGTGAAAATATTACCCAGAACTCATTAGATTCTAAAACAGGGGATAGTTTCAATACGTGAATGAATTACACAGAAACTACTAGATTTGAACTGGTATTAGTTGTTCTAGTTTCTTTCGTCTGTTTAAGTTTCTTTGTATTCAATAGGCAATTGTTGTAAGCATATCGAGACGAGACCATGTGACAACTGCAATGTCCCCATTCAAATGCATTGATCGTCTAAAAAAGGGGTGTTTCAACCCCGTAACTTTCCCCTGGATCCACCACTGCTGTAATTATTCTGCTTCTCTAAATAATCATTGTTGTTGTTGTTGTTGTATCAAACGGATGAGATAAGTCGTTTTCGACTGATTTTTTTTGTTCTTATGTCGTACCATTACATCACTATCCCATGTTAGAGGGAGAGTTTGGTACCAAAACAAATGTTTAATCCCGTATATTCATGTCGCAAGTCAGTAGCTTGTAATTCAGGCGTTGCTGTTTAATAGTTTCTGTATACCAACTTTGTTTTTCGACACATTCGATGATTGCTTTGTACATAAATTAGACCATTAGTTTTTTGTTTTAAATTTGTCTTTTTTTGCTTTAAAAAACTGACTATGCGATATGGGCTTTGCAAATGATTGAAGGCCGTTCGGTGCTTTGTTAACTTCTATATGTCATTTGATCTCTGGCGGAGAGTTGTTTTATTGTAATCTTCTTATTTTTATTACTAACACATACATATATTTAAAAAAAACCAATAACATTGACATTTTTTACGTCTTTAGGTGTCTACTAACAAACGAACTATCAACTCAACGGTTGAAGTTTCCTGTAGACTCCCAAAGTACGAGTTTAAAGGACCAAAAAAACTTTACTGTAAACATGGTGGATGGTGGTCTGAAAAAAAGAAACTGAATGATAAAGATTTTCCTAGTTGCAAAGGTAATTAGATTGATTTATTGATTGCTGCTTTACGCACAGTGACAAATAATTTAATTTTGGATGTGACGCGTCTTTTGATTGGCTGACGTTATTTTGTTATCAGACCATAGACATAATTTAGTCAGTTGACCGTGACGTCATCAACGTTTTTTCAAGGTTTTCTACGGTTTAAAATGGAATTTAGAATTAAATTATAAGAAATGACTGTAATATTTTTTCTGTCTAGATTCGAAATAACATAAAAAATGTGGTGCACACTGCTAAATAACCCGCTACGCGCGTTGTTCAGTGTGCACCAATTTTTTAATGTTATTTCTTCATAGACATAAAACATATTACAGTCATTCCTTAAATAATTTAATTTTGGATGTGACGCGTCTTTTGATTGGCTGACGTTATTTTGTTATCAGACCATAGACATAATTTAGTCATGTGACCCATAGGCGGATCCAGGGGGTGGGCCCCCCTTTCGTGGGAAAAATTTGGTTGATTATATAGGGAATCATTGAAGCATGACTGGAGCGGCCCCACCCTTAGGTCAGTCAGCGCCCGCCCCCCCCCCCCTTAGGAAAAGTTCAGGATCCGCCACTGTGACCGTGACGTCATCAACGTTTTTGCAAGGTTTTCTACGGTTTAAAATGGAATTTAGAATTAAATTATAAGAAATGACTGTAATATTTTTTCTGTCTATTCGAAATAACATATAAAATGTGGTGCACACTTTTAGATAACCGCTACGCGCGTTGTTCAGTGTGCACCAAATTTTTTATGTTATTTCTTCATAGACAGGAAAAATATTACAGTCATTCCTTAAATATTACACATATATTTCGGACAATAACATGTTAAGGTGACATAAAGACACCATTTTTCACATCATTTATAATAAACCACCAAATCAACTCTGAGTTCTAACGTGCTAAATCACCTGGTCATCATACCCTGACATTATATTATGACTACGAACCAACAAATCTTTTCTCTCTGTGCTCCTACATAATCGCGTTATTAATGGAGACGCAACAATTAATCTTTAATTTGACACGCTTTTTGATCGAAACATTGCACATGCATCTGGTTCAGCAACAAAGAAGACTTAGTGTCTATACAAAAGACACCGGTTTCATGGTACAAACCGTATAAATATAGCATTGCAATGCACGATTAAAGATGTCACGTATTTTTGCGAAACATGTAAAATAGTTTACAACCAACTACTTGCTATCGGTACCATGCACAGATGAAAATCTGCTGTACACCTGTATCTATATATTAGCTATATATTAGCTGCATGGTTTAGGGAAGCACAGTTCTTCTTCTTCCCGTTACGACTTGAACTCTGTGGTAAAGTGTAATTGAATCGGGCGCATCTCGAACACACATGAGGCCAATCCTCTGGCCAAAAGTAAAAGTCCAGGTAAAAACTGGACGACATTTACAATAAAATATTGATCTTAATTACATCTATGTACACTGGTTATCCTGCTGTCTATTTCAGGTGTGGCTGGGTCCACGGGATGGTATTCACTCTAGCCCTGAAGTCTTCTAGTGATCCGGACTCCACTACAAATTCGGGGAGTTACTATTCTTTAGATGTTCTTGTGAAGAATAATTAGTAGTAGACATCCCTCTTCACTCTAGTTTGTCCAAGTTAGTGGTTGCCCCTGGTCCTACTGCCCCCATTTGACCGAAAGAGTTGCAACTTTTCTTAACTGATTGACAAATGATTACTGCCTTTTGTCGAGTAAACACGACTCTCATATTTCAGGGAGCTAGCTTAACTGTATGGCCAATAGAAGCCAGGATAAAGCCTTCTTTGAATTTCTTACATCCATTTTATTTAAGCTTTGATGCATTGTTGTCTCTTTGGAATATATATCGCACATCTTTATTTGCATACTATCAGAACACGTAGATCCTCCCTCCCCCACTCCAAAATAAAATTTATTTTTCTTGTATATTTTTACTATAGAAAAGCCTACATATACAAGTTGGAAGGTTTACCTCATCGTTGCCGGATGTGTTGCTGGTGCCATTTTGATTTTGATTATTTTCCTGGCAATTTGCATATGGACAAGGAGAAAACATGGGTGAGTTCTGGTCACATAAAAAAATGTATATTTCTGTTTATTCTGAAATTGTTTTTGTACTACGAAATAATTTTTTTTTATTCAAGAACTTAACATAAAATTTAATGGCATTAACTCACGATCAGAATATCCCTTCTCCCCTGATCAAAATATTCTTTTTGCTTTTAATCATACTACCTTTTCAGAAAAATACCATGAACCCCCTAAGAGTAAAATATCTACCAACCCTTTTCTTCCGCTTTACGAAACGAATTTTAATATTATCGATACAACAGATATAGGCTAGTCTATTTTTATTATCAGTACCTGACTCTATTGTACTAGATTTTGTTTGAAAAAATGTAAAATCACAAAAATACTCGAGGAATATTCAAAACGGAAAGTTCCTCATCAAATATCAAATCAAAAGATTTTTTTCCGAGGAAAATTGAAAACGAATGGACAACAACTGTCATATTCCTGACTTGGTAAACGTATTCTATATCACCTAAGCCGTCTTTGGCACAACTTTTTGGAATGGTCTTTAACTTTGTACTTGTTTGGCTTTATAACTATTTTGATCTGAGCGTCACTGATGAGTCTTATGTAGAAGAAACACACGTCTCTCGTATCAAATTATAATCCTGATACCTTTGATAACTATTTACACCACTGGGTCGATACCAATGCTGGTGGACGTTTCGTCCCCGAGGGTATCACCAGCCCATTAGTCAGCACTTCGGTGTTGACATAAATATCAAATATATGTTCATTTTTATAGATTTCCTGTTTGAATTTTTCGAAAAACTAAGGATTTTCTTATACCAGGAATAGATTACCTTAGCCGTCTTTGGCACAACTGTTTGGAATTTTTGGTCCTCAATGCTCTTCAACTTTTATTTGTTTGGCTTTATAACTATTTTGATCTGAGCGTCACTGATGAGTCTCATGTAGACGAAACGCGCGTCTGGCGTATCAAATTTTAATCCTGGTACCTTTGATAACTATTATATATAGAAATTAGTAAATTAAACCTGGTATTATAGCTAGCTAAACCTCTCACTTTTATGACAGTCGCATCCAATTATATTACTAGTATATTGACAAAGATGTATGAACAAAGCAAACATACCTGTAGATGTTAATTTCTGTGTCAGTTGGTCTCTTGCGGAGAGTTGTCTCATTGGAAACCATTCCATATCTCCTTTTTTACATATGTAATAGGTATAATGTCAAAAATAGGGATACACCATTTAACATTGTGTTATAACCTTAATCACTATGAAAACAAACAAAAATGTAACAAAGAAGCACATAAAGGCAAATAGACAATTAAAGCACATAAGAAAAAATGAAAAACAAGAATACATAATTTACCATAGCACATTAACACAATGACGTGATGTATGAATATTGAGTCACATCATATGTATGAAAGAATTAAACACAAAAAAGCATAAAGACAAAGCACATAAGCAAAAATGAAAGAGAAGAACACACACATTATCATAGAAAAACAACACAATCACGGGATGTATAAGTAAAGAGTCACGTCAAATGGATATCAACAAAACAGTAAACGAAATATTCACAAAGACAAATAAAGAATATTTTAACATGTTATAAAGAAGACAAACAACGTCAGTACCTGGAATCTATACTTCAAGACCTTTTTGTATTATTTGTGAAGTTGATATGGATATTTTTCAACAAAGTCTTGAGACCTTCCGATGATTTTTTAGTTTTTTAGGAAAAGGACGACACATACTTTGTCATATTCCTGGTTCATCAACTTTCTGTTCAGAATTGTGTGACGTTTTACAAAATCTGAGTAAGAGCTGTAAGCTCTTGATTATCGAATATTTTTGAAAGTTTATATCCCATATACAGGTGAAGTTGGGATATTGCTACTAAGATAGGGGGAAATTGATAATTTCAAAATTAAAATCGTCTCATTTGTCTTAGATTCTGGTAATGAGATGTACAATTTATGTCAAATTCGAGCTATAAGTTAAAAGATGAAGCGGAGGAAGTCGTGTTTGTTGTTTCAAGGATATTTTGGTGGAACCCAACCAGAAATGTTTGGATTGGTAGTGGAAAGAACATCATCATACATCTGAATCTGAAATTAAATGACCGGGCATCTTTGATCTTTTTGTATTTGACAAGTGTCTGAAGGAACTCCGATTTATCTGAAAATAAGAAGATGTCGGCAAGGAGAAGAGCACAGTTCGTTACCATAGGAATACCGAAAATTTATTGAAAAAGTCAACAAATATGTTGTCAGTTGAAATTTCAAGCATAATGATCACTTGTTCCTCTGTGTAGCATGTTTTTCATTTTGGATTATTATTAACAAAATATGCCGTATGGTATTAACGTTAAGTAATTGTTTATCTTTTAGTTTGAAGTAAAATAAATATTAAAAATGAATAAGGTATTTAGCAATAAAAATATGTCATTATTTTTTTTTACAGAAAAGACATAGATGGCGAAGTTAAGGCAAACCCTGATTTACTGAAATCTTTGTTGTAAGTCTCTTTATATTCAAGTTTTAATTCTTGAGTTTTAATATTTTGTGAGAAATTTACCATTTGGTTTTATAGTTGTTTTTAATTTCGCATTATTTATTTTCGAAGCTAAAGTCGTCTGATAATAGTACATAATTGAATTTCGCATTTCAGATATCAGATCAAATAAATGATTGATATAAACTGAAGGAATTCTCGACAAATGTATTTTACGGTTCGGCGGTTTTTGAAATCTGAATTATTTACTTTTACTAAAAGAACATGTACACAAAACAGTCAGGGCAAATGCTACCTATATTTCACACTTCACTAACAATGTTCGAGTATTTCATCCGAGTTCTTTCTTTGATATTGAGGTATCTTCAGTTATCTCATGAAAACTGTTTAAACCCAAAGACGTTTTTAAGAGGATCTACACGTTTCAAAGTGATGCCGTTATTTTGAAAATCTTTTACATTTCATTTTCTGAGGGAAACTTGAATAGCAAAGCGAATGTTTTAATCCATTTTTATTTAATGTTTGAAATTGCAGTTGTGTCAAAGTATGGAGTGCTGACCGAGAGAAGAGAATAGTTATGGTAACAGAAGGTTATACATCACTTAGAAACTCAGGTACTGTATCAAGTAATTTAAAGAATAACAAGAGGCTCCTGACTAAGAACAGGCACACAAATGCGGCGGGGTTAAACTTTTTTTTTAGATATCAACCCTCCCCTATACCTCACGGCAATGTGGAAAAAACAAACACACAGCAATACGCACATCTAAATAAAGACAACAGTAGTATACCGCTGTTCGAATGTCATAAATCGATTAAGAGAAAACAAATCCGGGTTACAAACTAAAACCGAGGGAAAACTATAAGAGGAAAACAACAAAATAACAGAAACACTAACGTGCAACAAAAAACCAAACGACAATGTACCATACTCAGATACGAACTATAAGTTAACAACTGTCATTTTTCTGACTTGGTACAGAACATTTTAAGAAAAAAATGGTGGGTTGAACCTGGTTTTGTAAATAAATAATACAATAATACATTTCGACATGCTAATAGTTATCAAAGGTATCAGGCTTATAATTTGATACGCCAGACGCGCGTTTCATCTACAGAAGACTCATCAGTGACGCTGTGATCAAAATAGTCAGAAACGAAATACGTATAAAGTTGAAGAGCATTGATGACCCAAAATTTCAAAACTCAGTTTAAAAGAAGTCCGAGTCCGATGTCAGAATAGGTAACAAAAGAAACTAAGCAAAATGACAATGATACATAAATATACAAAGGACTACTGACATGCAAGCTCCAGAACTCAATTATACTGATTGAAAGATTATATCTTCATCATATGAATATCAAGCATAATCCCTTCTGTAAGGGGTTTAGTATCATGCCATTATAAAATAAATGAAAAGAACACAACCCGTATCATACCAACAACTGATGAATCACTGATTTTAGAATAAATGTGTTTATTTCCGAAGCAAATACCCTATAAGTGAATCAATATTAAAGCCAATATTAAATGATCTGACAACAGTATTGCATTTCGACTCCTCTCAATTTCTTTAACCTATGGTCTGTTGTAATTCACAATCATTATTAGTGATATAGTAAGGTTGTGATAGCTGTTCAACCTGAAATCAAATACTTGAAGAGGAGCCCGTTTTAGCTTACCAGTTCAAGTTTAGAAATATTTAGACTTTTCAGAATCTAATTAATTCTTGGTAATATTATCACAAACGTACATCAAACTTTTGTGATTGGCATACCACCTCTTTCACAATGAGGATTCAATCAATGACGTGAAGTAATTTTCATTTTGGGGTACGAACAATGAAATTACCCACAATCCTTTAGATTATGAAACGGCAAACTGCATGTAGAAGGTAGCACACATGCTGATCTCTTATTAAACTTTCAATGATATTTCAAATGCGGTTTATTGATATTAATAAGTGTTGTAATTTTCACAAATGTGACGTCATTTTGTGTGTTTTTTTAGAATTTCTAATGTGACGTTACTTTATGTGTTGAGGCTTTGGCTAACTCGACTGTGTACTTTTATGTGCTGGATTAGGTTGTTTTATGTATTGTTTCCGTTTTTATTCTGTAGTTAGTCACCACTTCAGTTTTATCATGTATATCTATTATATAGTCATTTTTTTATATAAAATTACTGTTTGCAAAAGTATGAATTATTCTAAATAATAACGATGTTCTTATCCCCGGCAGAAAACCCTAGCTGTATTGGGCACAACTTTTTGGAACTTTTTGTCCTCAGTGCTCTTCAACTTTGTACTTGTTTTGGCTTTCGAACTTTTTTCATCCGAGCGTCACTGGTTAGTCTTGTGTGGACGAAACGCACGTCTGGCGTATTAAATTTTAAACCTGGTACCTTTTGTTAGCTATTATTCGTGTGTTTCTCCGTCCTATTTGTTCTCCCATTTATTTGTATTGTAGTCTTGTCATGTAATGTTGTCATTTTGATGTTATATTTAACATTGCCATAAAAGCGGGAGGTTTGGCATGCTACAAAACCAGGTTCAACCCACCATTTTTTTTTCTTAAAATGTCCCATACCAAATCAGAAAAATGGCCATTGTTATATTATAGTTCGTTTCTGTGTGTGTTAAATTTTAATGTTGTGTTTCTGTTGTGTCGTTGTTCTCCTCTGATATTTGATGCGTTTCCGTCAGTTATAGTTTGTAAACCAGATTTATGAATTTCGAACAGCGGTATACTACTGTTGCCTTTATTTATAGGATATATCAAATAGAATCGAATTTGTGCAAAAAATAAAAAAAATTATGTCAAAAGATATCAGTAGAAAAACAAGTTAATTAAGATAGCAAAATCGAATAACTCAAATCGATATGTTACTTTGTGATACACCTTACATTTCAGTTAGTTTAGAATTCAATATCAATGGCCGATTAGTTTTGGAAGAAGATGGCACTGAAATAGAAAACGACGAATCTTTACATAGAAGTAAAGACAAAACTTTGATGGTTTTAGCGAAGAATGAACAGTGGAGGAATTCAAGATCGCGTCAATATAACTCCTCTCAAAGGTACTAGGAATATGTCCAAAATACACTAATTTCATTGGACGACGTCATAAGAAGTGAGGGATATAATCCTGTTTTCCTACCGGAATATGTATCATGAATCTTTATAGCGTTTTCTAAAGTTAGGTTAACTCCAACATATTTCGAAGTTAAATGCATGTGAACATGTATGTATATAGTTAGATTTAAGATATTTAGTTGTGTATGGCATAGTCCGTAGTGTTACAACCATAGTCAGAGGCGGATCTAGAAATTTTCCGAAGGGGGACCCACTGACTGGGCATGCTGCAGTCATGCCCCAGTGATTCCCTATATAATCAACCATATAATTTTTCCAACAAAAAAAAGCGGGGGACCGCAGCCCGACACCCTAAATCTGTCTCTGATGGTGGATATTGTAGCTAATTTCATTGTTATGATAAACCAAAAATGTATATAATGCCACGCGATTGGTTGAATTTTCATATTTGAGAACATTTTAACTTATCACAATTTTTTGGTGTACGCTTTGCAAAATGATACCCAGCATGTATTATATTCTGAACCGGTGATTAAAGCGGATAGTCTACATGTACAAAATATAAATGTATTCTTTATTTGTGGGAATGCAAGAACAAATATCTTAGTAATTATATAGTATTAGATACACCAAGTTTAACATTCAATTGAAAATTCTTTCTTTCAGTGCAGCCTTCCACGTGTTTAGTCATGATAGACAGAAATCTGTCATGATTTTGTGTTTCTCATTGGAAGATTTGTGTGAACAAGGTAAGTTAAAATGTTTTTTTTTAAGATCTGTTAGTTCAAACATATTTATTTATAGCGGAAATGGAAACAACTTATATTAATCACTTCCCATTTTGTTTGTGCGAGTATTGATTTGTCATTAGCCGACTCATGTTTGAAATCTACAATGGTGTCTTTTACGTGCAAGAGATATTGCTCTCTCTTAACATGAGCCAGCCATTTATCGCCCTCTTTCGATGAACGATTGTCGTTATTCAAGACCATATTCGCAAGTGGTGTCAAGGGAGAGCCAAAAATCCGGTCCCTGATATTTTCCACCGAAACGGGGATCGAACCAGGAACCTGTGTGCTTGTAGTCCGATGCGCTTACTACTACACCATACATATGTTTTTCAATATATAAATATATGTATGCTTTAAAGTCTTCTAAAAACCTAAAATGATATGTGATTGCACCTTAAAATTTTAAGAAAATCAAAAACTCGAAATACAAATGTCAATGTTTAAAGTTAAATGCATTGTTACCGCACTGTGAGCGGTTTCTCATTAAATAATATTTGTGAATGCATTTAAATATTTTAATGTACTAAAAGAGGGACGAAAGATACCAAAGGGACAGTCAAACTCATAAACCCAAAATAAACTGACAACGCCATGGCTAAAAATGAAAAAGACAAACAGACAAACAATAGTACACATGACACAACATAGAAAACTAAAGAATAAACAACACGAACCCAAAAAGTTCTTTCAACAAAACCAATCACGCAAATCTTCGTAGTTCTAATTTATTTGACCTTTTTAACTTTTTTTCATTCGAGCGTCACCGATGAGTCTTTTGTAGATGAAACACGTGTCTGGTCCATTACTAAATTTCAATCCTGGTATATATGATGAGTTTATTTATATCTATCAATAACTCTCTTAATATTACCTCCTTCCAAAAAATATTATTATTAACCATCAGCCATCCCCTGTTGGACTATTTAATCACCTTTGTTTCTTCACAGCATTACATATGCTTGGGTATAAACCGCAGTACATCTGTCTTGAAAATGACGGCACATACGTTGAGTCTGATCGTGAGCTTATGGCTTTTACCGGAAGTCGTCTGATGGCGGTAAAAAATGGATGCACGTGGACAGTACCCCAAGATGGCGATTTTCCACATAGCTCGCATTATTCGGCAAACCAAGAAAGGTATGGATATAAAAATAACGTGGATGAAGGCAACTATAAGTCATCGTACGACATATAACAATGAACAATTCTATTAGTTTAACTATAAAAGGCTACGACATGAAAAATGTTAAATAGTTCAAACGAGAAAAGCAACGACACTTTTGGTGATACAACAAAACAATGATATCAAACAGGAACCAACTCGAGCGTAAGTAAATTAGAGGCTCATATGGAATGTGGCGGAGTTCTTATAACATGTTTGTGAGCCCTCAACCCTTCTTTTACCTGGGATAGTGGTATAACAGCACAATAAAAGAACAAACCGCAAAAACCGGTTGGAAATTACTTAATTCATCCGATTGCCACGAAGCACAAGCACAACAAACACGAATTTACAAGTGATTTTTTATGTTGACACTTTGACATAAAGGTGGTACCCAACGCCTTGACTAATATTAATTTGGCTTGTTTATTTTTGATAAAATTTTGACAAAATGTTTACCTTGACCCTTTTCAAAAAAAAAAATGAACAAACCACTTTATCAGAAAAATTTCATTGGTTATACAGCAGTTTGACAAACACGAATTTTGATCATTGAGAAGCTTAGTGTTTCTTTAGCAATACAAAGTTATTAAAACGTTTAACTGATTTTTACGGAGTTATCTCCCTGTAATAGTAGGTACCACCTTAACTGATATACATTGAATTGGGAAAGAATACTAGGACGGACAATTTAAAAAAAAATGATAAAATCTTTGGAAGGAAGTGTTTAATAAAGTGTATTTTAACGCAATTCCATTCTGACTGCAAACATGTTTCACTGTAATGATCTTTCTCGACGTGTTTGACTGGTGTAACGATTTCAGGTTTATTTACTGTGTAGTATGTATACATGACTAATATTTATAACTGGGCGATAATAATCTATTATTCAGTCCTATATATATGATGTATAATGTAGCTTACGTTTGAATAATTTTGCTTGTGCATTACGGTACATAGCTAATAATATCATTCCATATTCATGACATTCGAAAATCATCATTTAGCATACATGTATATACTGGTTCTGAATGGTTGACTTATGACCTGACTATGTTCTTCCGGTATTGGCTGGAATGATTTTAAGAATGGGAACATGTCTCAGACCAACTTCCAAGCATGGACCGAAGTTCATAAACTCGACAATTAAGGTTAACGCAGGACTTCGGGAAAGTCCGGAGAGTCGAAAATCTTGCTTCGGAAGATGTTCCCTAACAAAAGACAACACACCACAGTATGGGTATTCGAGATCTGATCAACAATAGTTACTTCCTGTTGACGTTATTTATGCACCTGAGATCACCCCTAGTTTTTGGTAGGGTTCGTGTTGTTTATTCTTTAGTTTTCTATGTTGTGTCATGTGTACTATTGTTTGTCTGTTTGTCTTTTTCATTTTTAGCCAAGACGTTGTCAGTTTATTTTAGATTTATGAGTTTGACTGTCCCTTTGGTATCTTTCGTCCCTCTTTCATGATACTGTGCAAAGAGGTTTAACTTGATATATCTTACTTTTGAAGGCATATGTTTGTTGTACGGTCCCTCGATGGACGAAAAAGGAAAGAAATATTTGCAAGTAATGTAGTTGGACTACACTTTGCAGGTAAAACTTATGTAAAACAACTTATTTTCAAAATTATATTCCTGTTAATTTTCTACTCTCGAAAATAAGTTAGTGTACATTATGAGTGAACGATCGACTTTTATTTTAAGTCAAAAAGAAATCTCCTGCGGTATTGCCGGCTCCGGCAGTATTGAAAATAAAGCAAACTTCTGGGTATGTATATCTGAGTTTTTTTTCGATGTTCTAACCTCATAACTCGATGAAGAAAATTTAATTCACGTAGACGCACGTTAAGAAAATAATGGGAGGCAGGATGGGCGGAATTTATTAATGACCAACCATATCCGCAATCGGTAATTCTCGGTTTAATCCGCTGATCTCGGAAGGAGGAACGGAATTTGCCGATTTTAAACGAATGATACGTCCGATCGATAAGAGAATTGTAAATCCGACATCCTGTGTAACGTGAAACCCACACTCACATACTCTTCACGTTTTCACCTTTGCAACAACTCTGAGGGTGTCTAAGATGCCTATGTTAAATAAGGCAAAATTACTGTCCCTATACAACTTTCCCAAATTATATTTTTCACACTTCATCAAAGGTGGAACTTACATATTGTACATTTAATAAATGTTTGCCACTGTATATCAAATTGTCAACCAACACACAGCAATCAACAATCCTCTTCAAGAGATCAAATACAATCACCAATGTAATTACTTATAATTTCTATTTTAATATGTTTATCCGTAATAGCTCAACGTTTGATTTGATTTCAGTATCAAAACTGAATTTATGCAGGTATGAGGGTATGGATAAGGGTTCTTCATTTTTTTGCTTTTATTTTTTAAGTTTTTTTCTCTGTATAGATTTTTTTTATATTTTCACATTCAATTTGAAAAATATATGTTTTGCCAATCCTTCTGGAATTTTTTACTATCTGTCTTTGTAAACCCAGTAAACAAGTTCTGTTTGTACGCTTACATTCGCAATTGAATGCTTTTCATTTCATGTTATTTTTTTCCGTTTCAGCTGCAACTGCTCTTAGATTAAACCCACCAGTTGAAGTTACAACAAATGATGGGGTGTTGATTTCTGATGACGCCACGCTACCACAACACGTGCATGAAGTACTAACAGTAACGGAAGTACGCAAGAGTCGTAAATTACTCTTACAAAACGACACACCTCGTTCCTCAAGTGTATACAGTGCATAATTATAGTAGAAATAATTAACATTACATTTATTTTAAATATTCATATTAACATTACATTTATGTGAAATATCCATATAAACATTACATTTATTATAAATATCCATATTAACATTAGCTATAAGAAATATTTATGTTAACATTACATTTCATATTTATTAGAAATATTCACATTAACATTAACTTATTGTATTAACATTACATTAAATGGATATATTTTGATTTCTATTACATTTTCGGGAAATATTCGTATAAACATTACATTTACTGGAAATATTCGTATAAACGTTACATTTACTGGAAATTTTCGTATAACCTCATATTTATAAGAAATATTCATATTAACATTACATGAATTAGAAATATCATATTAACATTGTTTTTATTAGAAATAATCTTATTTACATTACATTTAATGGAAATATTTTTGTTAACATTACATTTACTGAAAATATTTTTTTATTAACATTACGTTTATTAAAAACATCCTAAGTACATTACATTTATTAGTGATATCATAAGTACATTTCATTTATTAGAAATATCCCAACTACATCACATTTATTTAGTGATACAAAACTGTATCCTAAGTACATTACATCTTTTAGAAATAACCTAACTACATTACATTTATTAGAAATATTTATATTTAAATTACATTAATTCAATCTGATTAAATTATTGACCATGTATATAAGATATGCCTCCGAATTCAAAGATCTGACAACACTCTGTTTGTTCTTACTGTTCTTGTAATTATTATACAAAAGAACTTGCAAATCTTTTAAGGCTTGTATTAATCCGACAAAACCAGAGAATCTCGAATTTGTGAAATTTACTTTCAATGGTCAAGAAATTTTAGCAGTGTACATTATCACAGTTAAAAAAAACAACCTCACATTAGACATCAAGATTAAAGAGAACACACATTACATAGAAAAGACGAGTAACACGGTGTCTATTTCTTTGAGAATTAACACCACAAGCGGACTAAAATTACCATTGAAATATTATGATCTTTTTACCAAACAACATATGTAAAAACTACACACCCAGCAGAGCCAAATTAGAGTAAAATAGAACATTTAGAAAACTTGTTGCCAATACAAAGACAGCTGCCCTTAAATTCGAAATAGATATAAGTGTCAATATCAGCAAATTATTTTAAATTGCAAACTGCAAACTGACTGGCTGATTAAAAAAGAAGAAGATTCAAATGTGTTTTTATTAAACGATGATCCTAATGTCGAAATGATCACATATTTTATTTCTAACACGAAAAATGACCATTCGAAGTGAACGATAGCCTAGGTGCATGAAATTTAACGGTGTCATGAACTTTTGCTATAAACATTGAGAAGATTAATGTAATATTTACCAATATAAGGCAGGTATAAATCATTTTAATACTTTTATTCCAAATAATAATTGTTCTTGCTCCTGATTTTGTTTTGCTACGTCACTTCCGGAATATACCCATGATGAGATCGTTTTCAAGTGTGCCTGTAATAGAAAGAAATTAAATCACTATTCTTCGTCCTTAGTAGTAGTTATATAGTCATAAGCAGTAAAATATTGGACCGTACAAATATTCCCAACAAAAAGTAAATTAACAGAGATACCAAACTCCTAGGAAAATTCAACACGGAAAGTCCCTACGCAAAAGACAAATTCGAAAGGTCAAACACATCAAACGAATGGATACCAGTTGTCATACTCCTGACTTTGTACAGCCATTTTGTCATGTAGAAACTGGTTGATTAAACCTGGTTTTATAGCTAGCTTAACCTCTCACTTGTAGGCTAAATGACTACTCTGTGAAAATGGAGTTGTCTAAATCTGTTTGATCCTGGGAGTCATTGAATAGCATCTGTTGCTCTTAACTACTATTTCAATTGCAAAAAAAAAAAGAAAACTAAAGTTGTGCCGCTCCTTTGCAAATTTGAGTGCAGAGAACTTTCGAGGCAACACTTTTCGAGTACTCCAACGTGGAAAGACATATAACTTGGCTATGAGGTTTGATAGATTATACAAATATATATATATTCAGTAAACACCATTCAGACAAATATAAGCATAAATATATTATCACTAACCTTCGACAAGACCACCGTCTTTCGCTGAACATGATGGCCCAAAGCAATTCTCGTTATATGACGTCTGTTCCACTACAATACATATAGATAAATTTGTATCATTTGTTTAATACAAAAAAAAAGTAAGTGAAATGGTTAAACTTGTTACCAATCCAAAGACAGCTGCCCTTAATTTTTTTTTATGAAAACACTTGTCTGTTTCTCTCCTCTCCCTTTTTAGGGTGGGTGGGTGGGGGATAAAAACAGCGAGACTCTTTCACACCCAGCAATTTGAGATATAATATCCTAATCTCCCTACTGTTCAAGTTTCAAGATTGAGATGTACCCCAGGCGTGTTTTTTTTTATTTCACATTGTAAACTTTCATCGCCGTTTGGCTTCAGTGTCCACACAAGGCAAGGCTATGTATTATACTTTAACGTACCTTTCTTTTGACTTGGAAAACCTGGATCTATAAATATAAAAATAAGAAATCACGTTTTCACCTTCTCTTGCGGATTGCTTTGCTCATAACAAAAATAGAGTATATATTTTTTTACCTTTATTCAATCTAACTTCTTTATATCTTACTAAGATATCCTAGACTCCAACGATTAAAATTTATAGTGATAATAATTTGAATAAGACACCGTAAAGCGGGTTATTTTCCCGGGGTGTGAATTTTCGCTTAATTTTCCGGATGGAACAAAATCGTCAAAATAAATTCCGCCAATTTAAAGGCCACATGCATAGGTATTGATACAAGTTTTGAATCCGCCAAAATAATAACCGCCAAAATTTTTCGTACACCTTACTCAATGAAAATTACGAAATCTTACACCCGCGAAAATAACCCGCTATATGGTAACTGCACTATTTCACTTTTTGCGCTAAGTCTGCATAAAGCAAAATTAATATAAATCAATCGTAGGTTTGAAATAACATAAGAATATCATTTATTATATATTGTTAACTGACATATTTTTGTTATTTTCCCATTTTTTTTTCTTCAATTTTTTGTTTTAAATGTGAAGAAAGAACACAAACTACCGTAAGAGACCATCCAGAGAAGTCAATTTCGTTATATATAAACACCACTTGAAATTAGCATCTCCAGCGCCTCAAAACAAAGTTCACAGGTCAACATTAAGTCGTAATAAAAAAGCGCGTCTCTTTCACAGGCACATGTTTGATTCAGAAATTTGTTTTTGGGGGCGGATCCAGTCATTTTAAAAAGGGATTCCCAACCCAAAGTAGAAAGGGGAGGGGTCCAATTCTGAGACAAGTGCCTGGGGTGTCTTTACAATGTTGTAAGCTGAACGTCGTCCCAAGTTAAAGCAAAGATATAAATTAAAGAATTTTAAAACCGTTGTTTGCCCACTAAATCTTCAAGAAAGCACTTTGTACTACTTACTTGAAGGTCCATGTGGACCCATTCCTCCCATACCGGGAGCACCACCCGGACCTGCACCTGGTCCTCCTTTGCTAAACGGACTTTTCATTCCGGCGCCCGATCCTGCTCCTCCAGATGATGAACCAAATGGACTTTTCATTCCGGTGCCCGATCCTGCTCCACCAGATGATGAACCAAAAGGATTCTTCATTCCTCCACCCGAACCAGAACCTCCTCCCATGGGATTAAACGGACCGCTACCACTTCCGCTACCACTAGAACCACCACTGCCTGCAGAACCACCGCTGCCACCAGACATTGTTTGCATTACTACAGGGAAATAATTACTAATTATTGAATTCATAACTATGAGGTATGATAATAAGACAATTTGTTCACAAAGTTATCACAGTCATTTATCGAAATCTCAACATACAAAATGGACTTTTCTAAGAACGTGTCAACAATAACAAAATCATATCTGTAACACCCATTAAAATTAAACAAAATTGGACAGCTAATGATATGTAAACATAACAAAGTATATGAAATTATACAAGTTTTTTTTTTAATTTTGAGACGATCCCCTACAATTTCATCATGACTTACAATTATTACCATCATTGGTACACATGACCATTGGAGGATTACATTTCGCTTTCGACTCGTTACTTGCTTTATCAGGAGCTGAAAATATACGAAAGAACAGCATAACTTAAAAGTAATTGGTCACAACTCGGCTGACTCCGTAACTTCATCTAAAGAAGAAAAGTAGCGGAGTCACCCGAGGATTGCCGATTGAACTTAAAGTAATTGAACAATGTATCGAGTCAATGTTTAGCATTGATATTTATAGGACATCTGGTTAAACAAATATGATGATGTTAAGACAAGAGCTGCACCATTTACTTGGTACCCAGAGCCCACGCATCTTGACACATCAAAGATTCGAAGCCCTATCAGGGGAACACGGAGCCCCTTTTGAAGCCTGGATACCTTAAACGTACTCAAAGGAGGTTGTCCCAATAAAATGAAGCCTGGATCACAACAAAATAAATTGAGTACGAAACCGAGAGCCAAGAAACCAAAGCTCGTGCTATCTAGAGCTAAGAAACCAAAGCTCGTGCTATCTCTCTAATAAAAAAAATACAAACTCATCGTTTCTTATCTTATACTCACATTACGATTAATATAATGAAGTGATCCAAAAGAACATTCATGTCATTAATTGTACCTGTTTAGCAAGACACATTTAGTACTAACTATACTTTCACGAACAGCAAAATGTTGGGTTTTCTGATTTGATTCGGCAATTTATTTATGGACCTGCTTACCCTTCCGGAGTACCTGAGATCACCCCTTGTTTTTGGTGGGGTTCGTGTTACTTATTCTTTAGTTTTCTATGTTGTATCATATGTTATTGTTTGTCTGTTTGTCTTTTTTATCTTTAGCTATGCAGTTTATTTTCGACTGGTATCTTTCGTCCCTCTTTTAGAACTAGTGACATTTGGTTCAGCTAACACAAATTAAGCATATATTGCTTTGAAAAGGAACGGAATAAAACAAAGAGAGCAAAATAAGACAAAATTCAAGATTATTAAAAATTCGAGAACAAGTATCATATACTAGTAATAAGACTATGGTAAATCTTGTTTTAGAGGGACACTCACACTTAAGAACATTGTTGCCACCATTTGTATTGCCAAACATTTCCATCATGGATCCTCCGCCACCGTTGTTTGTTTTGCCACCGCTGCCACTAGATTTCCCCTCTTGACATTTACAACTCCTACAGCCATCGGAAGTTTCTTCCCCAACAGTAAATCCCAACTTTCTTTCGGAACATTTAATGATACATTCGTATAACTTTAAGCATGTTTTTTCCTCGTTCTTATGTGTTTTTTCAGTTTGTTTTTGTTCTGGAATGTCAAACAATATGTTGCATTATTAATTCAAGTTCGTTTCAATCTAATTAAAATTATTGGTCTGTTATGAACGAGCAAGCTATTAATAAAAATATGGATTTTAGTTAGTTTGAATTCGCTTGAAATACAAATATAACCTTATTTTCTGTACAGTCTATCATTTTTTGTCTTTTTTCAGTTTATTGAAAAGATATGATATGTCTTTGAGAATAAACACGTAGTTTTTTTTCTTACAAACGGCGAAGTAAATTGTGCAATAACTTCGTTATACTTCGTTATACTTCGTTTAAAAAGGCCAATGACATTTTATCATCTTACTACAGCTTTAATGAATTTACTATGAAAAGTATTTTTAAGCGCTTTGTATTTTGTTTTATTCTCGATTTGAAAATTCCTTCTAATTTTTACCAAATGTAATGAAGAATTTGAGTATCAAATGAATTTATGCTATTACTATATGACTCCAATGAAAACAAAATACGTATTCATCGAAGACACAAAGGAATTTGATATACATTGAAGAATTGACGGGCCTCATAATATTTACCACTTCCTGCTAACCTCGTTTTAAACATGTACACGACTGGCAACCGTCAGAACCAGTTTCTCCTAGATGATAACCTCCTTTACAAGACATCATACACAACGTTGTACCAAGGCATTCATTGTGTTTCGGTTTCGGTTTTTCTTGAGATTCTTTCGGCCTGACTGCGATCCAAAATCTGCTTGCTAAACGTAATCAAAGATTGATAATAAATTTAAAAAAAAATAATGATAAATGAATACCTAAATGTAAGTTCGACAATAAAGAAGGGACAATTATAAATTCAAATCGGAGATTAATTAAGGAATGATTGTAATATTTTTTATTTTTTATGTTATTTCGAATAGACAGAAAAAAATATAACAGTCATTTCTTATAATTTAATGCTAAATTCCATTTTAAACCGTAGAAAACCACGAAAAAACGTTGATGACGTCACGGTCACATGACTAGATTATGTCTATGGGCTTATAACAAAATAACGTCAGCCAATCAAAAGACGCGTTACATCCAAAATTAAATTATTGACCAATAAAACCAGGCACAGATCATGCCATTTTAACAGGAGGTCCAGACCATTTGAACACCTTTAAACGTTCATATAATTACATTTTGTTTTAAATCTACATTTTATGTACTATTTAAACCTCGCAACCCGAACACAGAGGTATACATATAAAGTTTACCTGAGTAACAAGGACACGTTTGACACCCTCCTTCGTCGACGACAGTGCAGGAACAATCTTCAAATTCCATCTTATCTACAGATATACAGTATTTAGGAATTCCTGGACTTTTAAGAGGTACATTCATAGAATGTCCACGTCCGTATGATGATGTCTGAAAGAAGTTACAAGCAGTCTTAGTTTAAATGTATTAAACCTACTATGTTACAAGGTGAATTAGAAAAGTGAAATATGAAGGCCAAAAGACGATCGAGACACACATCAACAGCAACAAGATAGAAGTAAGAACAGATTTAGAAAACCCCCAAGCGTTAACTGATACAATTATGAACGCATGGATGCTATTATAGCGTAAACAATGCCATTAGGTCCATACATACGGTTTATCTATAGTATGCAATATAAAACCCTTCTTGTAACCATTTTCAGGTTTCTATGTATCATCCTCTTTAATTAGACAAAGGGCCTTAAACTGGATTTTTCAAACTGTGTGTATACTCAATTGTGTTAACACATGCGTTAAGGAACACTAAATCATTTATTCATATGATAATCATTCCTTTTACTAATCATATTCTTGTTGTTTGATTGAGGTCTCAATGGCATAATTCAACTTTATTTTAAATCAATCTTCCTGTAGTAAAATATCAAAGAATAACATGATAAAAAACAACGAGTCTAAACTTATTGATATTTTTAAATACACACATGATGAGAAAAGGGATTCTGAACAGCCATTGGTCCGTGTGGCATATTAAATGACATGTGACTCGCCATGTGACCACCCATGTTACCTCCCATCGGTAAACCTGGCAATGCGCTCAATTGTTGAGTTTGTGTATCTTTTTCGTGAATTATGATAACTTTTGTATTTTCTGTATTTCCACCACTATTTGAAGAATTTTCTGTATGACCCCCTCCGAAACTATTTGAATTATCTCCGTAATTTGAATTCCACTTGTCACTTGAACCACTCCCACTTCCACCATATTTGTCTCTTGAACTACTTCCGCTTCCACTTGACGGGGCTGAAATAACTGAAAATATGATGTAAATTGTGGAATTTAAAAAGTAAAAAAAAACTAACAAATATTCATAAAACTAAGTGAATAATTGACCAATTCAGTAAGTACGTCTCATTTCGACATGCATACAAACTTGATATTTCTATGAATTTACTTAACTTCACTACAAAACAGTAAAAGAAAACGATAATCTAGAGCCGTTACGATTTTATATACTTTTCCTATTTATCTCTCTGAAATATTTCCTTTATCTGAAGTTGTTAGCAATGTTTTGAAGCTGGTATATATTTATTTGTCTCCTTGTATACTGCCGCTTGACTTTCAGATCCACATGACTTTGTTGTATAATTAAAACCGTAATACGTCCTCCAACTAATCATTGATGAAGTTAAATACTGTTTGATGCGGTTATATAATTTTTTATATCTACTTTTCATAACTTGGTTATTATTTCATAATTGCCATGCAAACTAACAACCATTATCAGGAAGCATTGACTATGAACAAGGGAGGCGAAAGATGTACCAGAGGGAAATTCAAACTCATAAAGCAAATATAATGACATTTCATTAGCTATAAAGGAAAAGACCAAAAGACAAATAACAGTACAGAAAACACATTATCGCACCGCGGGTAAATTATCACGTTGTGATTGTTTTAACACCGTCACGTGGTGACCGGTTCATAGGGGGTTAGTAAATTTCATAGGGGGTTCGTGACGCTGTAACGGTGACGTCATCTATGAATGTTGTTGTGTTTCTTTGATCATTTTTTATCAAAACGCAACAAAAAAAGTTCAGCGTGGGATAATTCGTTATACGGTTAACTACTGACCCCTTACGGATCCATAGAGGGTGAATAAAATCCATAGGAGATTCGGCCTCTGGCCTCTACCTCTATGGATTTTACTAACCCTCTATGGATCCGTAGGGGGTCAGTAGCGAACCATATAACTTATATAATAGCATAGAAGACTTAAGACTGAGCAATACGAACTTCACCCAAAAACTTAGGGTGATCTCAGGTACTCCGAAAGGGTAAGCAGATCCTGCTCCACATGTGGCACCCTCTGTGTTTCTTTATTTACTAACTTACCCTTGCATCTGCAGTATTTACATACACCTTTATATTCAATGCACAGAGGATGGCATTGTGGGTCGGAAAATGGACAGGAAGACGTCGCTTGTCCTGAAATAACATATATTGAATATAAGCAATTTAGCATCATTAACGTAACAGATGTTCAGACGACATGATGTTGACATCGATAGCGAAATGCAATTTGTTATCTCAGAAATAATTGCGAAAAAATATCAACGGAAAAAATACAAAATTAATTAATCAAAGCCATTCAAGAAAAGGCTTCAACAATTTCCAGCGGCCCTAAATGAAATTCTGACATTTTTCAAGAAAGTAGTATACAATACTATAAGAAATATCAAAATGGAAATCGTATTTACTCTTTAACATATTAAATTTTATATACAACAATAATGTTTTTGAAACACGTAGTCATTTATCAGTCGTGATAATATGTAAGTTGTACAGCTGCAAGTTATCTTTTTATCATTTTTCTATCGTAGCAAAACGGTGTAAAGCTAAATTTGACAAGTCTGTCTTTTGTTGCATTTAGTTAGTGAAACATTCACATTGATGTCATATTCAATTGAAGACTGACAATTAGTCCGAAATTTTGCGATATTTTTTATTTAACAAGGGATGTTAGTGACATTACAAGTTTACGAGTCAAAACACAAAACATGCATCTTAAAAATATATTATTTAAAACAATATTGTGAGTTGTGTATATTAGTACTTTTCCATTTTCACTGAGAATAAGAATAAAATCTAATTTCGGAAAAGATAACAATACGATGATCATTAACTTTGATTATGTATTAAGAAATAATACAAATTGCAAATAATTTAAAGAATAAGAAAACGATTATCATTCTTAAAGCAAAGTATAGTATATAATGAAAATTCTTACCATATAAAAATCCAAAAATAAGTAAAATTAAAATCAAAATGTTTTCCATGTTGAAATTTTGTGCCGCTGTTTATTGTTGTTGCAAATATTACTTATAAACAATCACCTGTCGCCCGTTACCTATCTTTCTTATTACCTAGCCACACCTGCTAATGTTATACCGATACAATTCAAACATTACGCTCAATTTAAGATAATTATATACTATAATCGTTCGTTTATTTTTTTTTTATACTAATTTTTTTCAAATAAAATCGAAAATGGAAATAGAGAAAGAGTAGAAAACAGCCGAAGTCCACACGAGTCTTCAACACGAGGAAAAAAATCCCGCATCGGAGGCGGACTTCAGCTGCCCCCTTAACAAAAAATTGTACCAAATGAAATCTAATATATTGATGCTATTTGAAGAGGGTCCGAATGTGGGCTATTCATTTCTGCATTTTATTTTCGATTTTATATATTATAGCATACATTTATTCTTTATTTTATTGGCTTGTTGTTTTCTAGTCTTAAAATTTTTATCCCTTCATTTCTGACTTTTGGTCTTTATATTCTATTCTGTAAACCCCATGTAGAACCTCACAGAAGCTTCCATGTAATAACAGGTACTCTGTAGATCGCAAATTTGAATTAAGATGTTTGTTGATACTTTATCGATATACATGTTATATGGTACTGTATCGAAACTTTATATTCTGAATAAGGATAGTTAATTACACAACGGGAGAAATTGCAAAGGGTGCAACCAAAAACGGTAAATTAAAGACAAACAAAAAATTCCACGATGGTAAAAAAAAAAAAAAAAAAAAAAAAAAAACCGGGCAGAAAAACAACCGCCCACAAAACACAAAATTATAACATTACAATAAGATTCTAATGAAACATAATTTACAAATAAACACGACTATAAAGACAAAAATTGACCCTCAAACTACAGGACCAAATTAATAATAATAAGTTAGAAACTTTTATCAAAATAAAAAGTCTGAGATTTGAATTGAATGCCTTAAGATACACAAATGCATATGTTTGTAAAATTGTTGGTCATGCACAAATAAAAATCATTCAATTCTTTTAAGTACTTTTATATGCTACAACTATGCAATTACGAGTTAAATCGAGCTTTTCGTTTGGCTTTGCCATATGCAATGTTGGGATGTTGTAACCGGGAACGTTTGCAGTCATGGATGACGAATTATATAGAGAACTACACTTTTATATTGGAATGCCTAATGATAGCTCTCAGCCAATCAAAAGTACAAATTATTATGAGACATGCATGTGTGTAATAATAGCTCAGTGATGTTTTATAACGTATTGTCATTATCTCGTCTTTGTTGATTTCATATACAAATACATATATACAGTATCTCAATTCCAAATCTTGAACGAATCAAAATTTCAATAGTTCCGTTACACCAGCAATCGTTGAATCAATACATTATTGACATTTAAAGTCACCATGCTCTCATTGGCTTATCAATCCTGGCATAAAAACCACAAATTGTTTCAATAGGTCAACGTACTTTACAACAACTGACCAAACAGCGATAAGTAAATGTCAATATTCGCTCTCAGACCTTGATAGTGACATTGATTCCATAAGAAGCTGTGAATATGCCAAACGTTTAAACACAAATTTTAACCTTAGATGTCTAGATCCTATTGCTTGCAGTCTAAGGGTTGTTGTTCCATTGCCATATTCCACCGTGATCTCTACATCAATATATTCTAAGTCTTGTATGGACGGATTACCAAATGTTTTTTAGTGTCTTTACATAATAGAAAAACCAAGTATATGGGGTATCCATTCATGACACAAAAGCAGTAGATTCACAGCAAAACACATAAAAACAAAGGAACAGCGCATTTATTGCTGTTCTTCATCTTAAAGTAATAAAAGTCTCACCTCACGGCAAATTCAAGAGCTGTTTAAGCGGAATTCTTTGCAAAAATGTTTTGAATAGACTTCGTAATATGTAATTCATCAAATCGGACCCAGTCAAAATTAAACATAGTGGAAAGTTGGACACATTTAAAACAAAATAGTTCGTATGCATAGGTGTAAATATAAAACTAGTTCTTATTTTTCTTCATTATTAGCGATTCACCTATGTTTTGCAAGGTCAAGGTTTATACGACATATATTTAAAGATGACATTAGTATTATTTAGTCAATATACAGGTATTACCAAACACCTGTCTTTCAATGCAAGTTTATATCGGGACATGTCGGCCCTTATCTATAACACTAAAGGTTATCAGAAAATGGCATTATGGAAACCACGCATATATATACTATTATCTAGTTCATTCATAAAAGTCACAATTTTATCATAACCTTTCGGAAAAGTCATTTGAAGAATTTTCATTTTTTCTATGTTTCGATTTTCATTTGGGATTTAAAATGCTTGGGATGTTTTTCGCTATTTTTGTGTTAAATTTTGTATGTTTTGTTCATGGTAAGTGTTTATCTTAAATTTTATATTTGAGAATAATGCAAAAATCTTTGTTTTTTCAAAAAATAAAAAAATAAAAAATTCTAACATGTCATCGCTGAACAAAATAACAAGTTACTGACAGTGGTAGATAAGTTTACTACACCTGAAATTATAGTCGAAAGATATCAAATAATTTATAAAATAAATGAAGTCGAATAACTATCTTCTCTCACTGAATAACACAAATTTAGTGACTTTTTTGTCGCATATATACCATTTAACTGGAAACAAAGGATACCACAGCTGCAGTATAGCCTGTTTAATATCTTGTCATTCTGTTTGAATTGTTTATTCACTAGTCATTTAGGGCCCTCTGTAGGTTGCTGTTCGGTTTTAAGCTTTGGCTCCGTTTTGATGAGCGGACGTTGACCTATAATTGTTTACTTTTTCATGCATATGCATATATGGATGGAGAGCTGTCTGATAGTCATTCAGTAATATATCTAGACATATTGACAGTTAGGAAGTGACAGATAACTAAATTGTAGTACAAAAAAATATTTTAATTTCCCGTTGTAGACTTGCCATTTCTATATTCAAACATTCTAGCAGCACTTATATGGAGTAGATATCTTCCAGTAAAAATGATAATCACGTACGAGCGTTGTCTATCATTATTTTTTTTAAAGAAGATTGTGCTGCTTATAAAAAAGAAGATGTGGTATGATTGCCAATGAGACAACTCTCCACAAGAGACCAAATGGCAAACAAATTTACAACTATAGGTCACAGAATGGCCTTTAACAATGAGCAAAAATTGCCGCGAAATGATAATGTAAAACAATTTAAACGAGAAAACTAACGCAAACATTTTAGTAATGTAGCTATATTGAACTAAGGGTCTGTAAAGTTAAGGTCATCTGTCTAAATGTTTACGGATGCCATCATGGTTGATTGATCTTTATACAATACCTATGTCAAAAAATTACCACCAAAATGCTGCCTCAATCCGGATTTCTTATCATCGTTTGTGGCATTACAAATTTATCATCGGAAAAACCGCGGGTGCAAGATGTATAGCAGGAACTCTTAATTTTGGTCTCGTTTTTTGTTAACGTTCATGTTGCTCAGATTTTGAGTTTCTTCCTATTTAAAAAAAAAAAATTGTTTGGCTGCAACGTTTTTTGTTAACCAAGGCGTTATCTGTCGTTCATTGTCTTTTGAGTTTGTATTGTTTCTTTGTATCGAGTCTGGATTGGGGCTCCTCTTTTTCTTTTTTTTTTATTTCTTTTTCCAATTGTTTTCTATATTTTATTTTTAGACATTTTTCGCATTTTATTAATCTTTGTGCACCTAGTTCAACACTTATGCACATAACTCTCTGAAAAGTAAATACATTTATCCCATGAATAATGATAACAGACATATATACAAGTAATCGACTGCAATTTTGATTAATAGGAAGTCCTGTATTGCGATCAGGATGTGCGCCTTATCCTAAAGACTGTAAAATGGAGTGTGTATCTATAGCTACTGATAGATGTATTGTTTGTAAATGTCCTTCAGGTAATTCCGGAACCGGAAGTGGGCGTGTTTCAGGTAGAAATTGTTTAATATCAACAGAATAAAAGTTAGCACTATTGTAAGAAGTGTAACATAAAAAGGTCTTTGAATAGATATGCTACAAATGCTACTTAGCACGTGTATTACATGCATGACAGATATGTTATTGTACTCAAAGATAAAGTCTAAAACAACATATATGTGTGTGTTGAGTCAATGTTGCCAGGGAAGCACAAAGAAGAATGTTACACCATTTTTGCTATTGAAAAAAATAGTCTAAAACATTTTGATCACATGCATGATACAAAACGCTTAAGTATATGAGAAAGCCAGGAAACGAGGATAGTCAAAGATTGTGTGGGTCAATTTGATTTTTCTTTTGCAAACTGTCAAGTGTTTGATTTTTTGAATGCAGGAACCCAGACTTCCGTTTTGACTGGTATCCACCAAACGGGCACTGAATGTCCTGCCTATCCCAAGGACTGCAGCAATGCCGCCATTGATTCAAACACCGGATGTGTTATCTGTTTGGGTAATATTAAATATGCAGTAGGTTGTGACATCATTTGGTCAATTCATTTTCATTTGTCGTTTCAGAATTAAAAAAAATCGAGTACAATTTCATTGTTGAAATACCGTACATAAGTACAAAGCAATCGTTGCATATCTGTTGTTTAAGAATTTGTTAACCAATCAAAAGCTAAATTTGTACTTTTGAAAATATTATAAAGAATGTTTGATATTTCATAAAGATGGAATTACAATTTCTTCTAACGTTTCATTGATACAAAACGTGTAGGAATATGTCAATTTGAATGTCTAAAGAAAATAAAGAAAATAAAAAAAAACTAAACAAAATCATATCAAGAAAAGATTTTTTAATTTAATTTACATAAATAAAGAAACTCTGTCGTTCATCAAGTTTCATTCTAAGACTTGATATTTTACTCCCATAACTTTTGCACTTATTCACTTAAACATAACAAAAAAAGGCATCTCGGACATTAACGCTACAATAATAAGTGAAGGCTTCTTTTCGTTATTTACGTTTCGTAATTTACGACAAACATCAGTACATTCAATTAAATCATGTCTTATGAAACTAGGTTCCGGTACAGGACAGAGTAGCAAAGGGACAGGCATAAATGGTGGTGGTACATCAACAGGAAGTGGAGGCCAAACTCAATCAGGTAAACAAAATACTTTACAAAACATTACAAAATGTTTTACAATAATACAAATAACGAAAGTCCCTCATCAAATATCAAAATTAAAAGCTGAAATACACAAAACGAATGTAAACAACTTTATTTTTTCTGAATTAGTTCAGGCATTTTTTTTAATGAAGGAAATATAAAAAAACCTGGTTTTATAGCTAAACATGTATATTTAGCTAAACATCTCTTTTGTATGACAGTCGCATACTATTTGCTATTGACAACAAAACAAACGGAGATAAAAGGTAACAACTTGTCAATAGTGTACACAGGCGCGGATCCAGAGGGGGGGTTCCGGGGGTTGGAACCCCTCCTTTTTTTTGGACGATCAATGCATTTGAATGGGGACATGTAGTTGGAACCCCCCCTTTTGTCCTGGGTTAGGAACCCCCCTTTTTAAAATGGCTGGATCCGCCCCTGGTACAACAGTCAACATTGTGTTATATTTTTAATTACAATAAAACAAACAGATATGTAAAAAAGAAAAACAAATGGCATATATATAAAGCACATAAATCAAAAATGAAGAATGCCAACAAATTACAGTAGCAATATAATACAATGACGGGATGTATAGGTACAGAGCCACGCCAAAAGGATATTACCGATGTGGACTAAACATTAAACATGCTAAAGATTAGTTATTTACAACTACAATCATCTGCCCTTTTAACCACGATTGTGACCTACTGAATTAGACTATTTACCGAGTTTGTAATAACATGAGCAAAGCGACGTTGATATGCTTACTATTCCGGAGCTCCTGAGATCACCCCCAGATTTTGGTGGGGTTCGTGTTGCTTAGTCTTTAGTATTCTATGTTGAGTCTTTTGTACTATTATTTGTCTGTTTGTATTTTTATTGTTAAGTAATGGCGTTGTCAGTTTATTTTCGATCAATGCGTTTGACTGTCCCTCTGGTAACATTCACCCCTCGTTTACAAATACAAATAAAAGAACAATATAAAAATAAACATACGTTATACAACTAGTCAATATTGATTCACTGAAAGTTGTAAGGCTAACGATCGTGTTTTACCTTAAAATTTTATCCGCACTATGATATAGTTCATTGCGCATGGCACCTGTTTCCGGTACGTTTTAGACCAAATACACAAAATCATTATGAAGATAATTTCTTACAAATGCCATAAGATACATTTACATGACTTGGTTGCAGTGTTCGCAAGAATATAAACCATGGAAGGTATTGGTATCAAAAACTTGATCGGCACACACAAACTTCCATGAGGGTCTGGATTTGTTTTAGTGAATAGAGAATAATGACCAAAAGGGCAGAATAAAGGACTTGAAACAAGAAGAATGAAAAAATAATAGCGAACGTAATAAAGAAAAGTAAATAATTGATTGGAAAAAAATAATAAAGAATAATGGGGAAAAATGATAATACATAAAGAAAGATAAAAATTAATTGAAAAAAAACAAAGAATACATAATTTAAAGATCACCAATTAAGAGCCTCTTTCATGAGAAGGTCATAGATACTAATTTTAATTGACAGGTACTGGTTGTCCAACATTTCCAAAGGGCTGTCCTATGGCTTGTGTTTCAATAGACACTATGGGATGTGTTTTATGCAAATGCAGCAATAATACACAAGGTAACGGATACAAATAGTTATTAAAGGTACCAGGATTATGATTCAGTACGTCAGACGCGCTTTTCGTCTTCATAAGACTCATTAGTGACGCTCATATCAAAATATTTATAAAGCCAAACAAGTACAAAGTTGAAGAGCATTGAGGATCCAAAATTCCAAAAAAGTTGTGCCGAATACAGCTAAGGTAATCTACGCCTGGGATAAGAATATCGTTTGAAATAGATAATATAGAAAATGAAATAGGAAAACTCTATAACGAAAAAATAAAAGGGAATCAAATAAGAGCAAGGGTAAAATGGGTTGAAGAAGGAGAGAAAAATTTTGCATATTTTCTAGGGATGGAAAAATCAAGACAGAGTAGAAAAACAATAACCCAATTATATGATGATAAAGGTCAAATTACAAGAGATCAAGACAAAATATTAAAATTAGAAGCAAATTATTATAAAAATTTATATTCTACAAAAAACCCTGAAATAGAAGCAACTAAAAAGTATTTAGATTCTCTCAAGGAATATAAGAAATTAACTGATTGTGAAAATAATTCTTGCGAAGGGGAAATAAATGTTGATGAATGTACTGATGCGATTTTTAAAATGAAACTTAATAAAGCACCTGGGCTTGACGGACTAAATGTGGAATTTTATAGAACATTCTGGGATGAACTTAAATCTTTTATAGTCTCCACTTTCAATTACTGCTATGAAAAAAAGAGAACTATCTAACACTCAGAAAGTTGGCTTAATATCTCTAATTTATAAAAAGAATGATCCCTTTTCTCTAGACAATTACAGACCTATTACTCTTTTAAACTATGATGCTAAATTACTTGCTTATGCCTTAGCACAAAGATTAAAACCCCTGCTATCAAAGATTATACATACTGATCAAAAAGGATATGTCAAAAATAGGTATATTGGTTTCAACATAAGACAAATACAAGATGTCATAGACTATTCTGAAACTTTCAAAATTGATGGGGCAATTTTATTTCTTGATTTTACAAAAGCATTTGACTCATTAGAATGGGACTTCATGTTTGAGACTTTAAAAAAAATTGGATTTAAAGATAATTTTATAAGGTGGGTTCAGACAATGTACTCTGATATTAAAGGATGCATTATTAATAATGGATGGGTTTCCTCCCGTTTTAGGGCATCTCGCGGGATCCGACAAGGATGTCCGTTATCATCGTTACTATTTGTTCTAGCTGTAGAAGTTATGGCGATAAAGATAAGGAAAAATAAAAACTTAAAAGGACTAGAAATAAAATTAGACGGTAAGAGTAACACCCTGAAAATCTGTCAATTAGCTGACGACACTACTCTATTTCTTCAATCAAAAAAAGATGTATCTCTAGCAACTAATTTAATAGAAACATTTGGTACTCTCTCAGGTTTGAAATTGAATAAAACAAAAACTGAAGGAATATGGCTTGGTCGATTAAAACACAGTCGGGAAAAATTTGAAAATATAAATTGGTGTACTACACCAATCAAAAGCCTCGGAATTTACTTTGGTTATAATAAACAAGAATGTCAAAAACTTAACTTTGAAAAACAACTGTTAAAAAGTAAAAAAATAATATCTGATTTGAGTAAAAGAAATCTTACTATCATAGGAAAAATAGTTGTCATCAAATCTTTAGTTTTACCAAACCTAACATATGTTGCATCAAACACTATTATTCCTAAGGAAATGTTGCAAGACTTTAAAACTTTAATATACAATTTTATTTGGAAAGGCAAAAGAGATAGAATAAAAAGATCAACACTTTCAAATGATTTTCTGGAAGGTGGACTTAAAATGACAGACATTGATGCTTATATAAAATCACTACATATCAACTGGATTCTTAAATTAAATGAAAATAAAAATGACAACTGGACAATTATTCCCAAATTCTACTTCAACAAATTAGGAAAAAATCTTCTTGTATTTAAAATGAATTTAAAGAATATAAACGATATTGATAAAAATAAGTTACAATATTTACCGGACTTCTATAAACAACTAATTAAAGATTGGATAAGTGTAAAGGGAGGTAATACAAAATATCCTAAAAATTTTCTTGAAATTAGAAAACAAGTTTTGTGGGGAAATGATAATATCCGGTTTAATGGAAAATGTTTAAACTTTGAAGATTGGATAAAAAGTGACATTATCAATATAAATGATGTAATTGATGAACAGGGCAATATCTCTGAAACTATCATTTTAACTAAACTAAAATATAAACAAAATTGGATAAGGCAAAGATATATGTTAAAAAAGCAATACCAACTGATTGGAAAACAATTCTTTGCACTGAAGATTCATTCAAAACTAAAGTTAAATTTATAAACGACTTAAAAATTATGCACAGGACAATTACTCCCTTGATGAGTACAAAAGAACTCTATAAAATATTCACACTGAAAAATAGTTGTGATAAACCAAATGGTTTTCTTATGTGGGAAAAATATTTGAGAAGCACTTAAATTCTAAATTGAAAAATACTTTTGTTTTCATTTTTCAATATCTAACTGATAATAGATTGAAAATATTTAGATGGAAACTTATTCACTACATACTGCCAAGTAATGAACTTTTAAACAAGTGGAAAATTACTGGAGACAACTTATGTAAGCATTGTAAAAAAAAGGAAGACTATGAACATTTTTTTGTCAATTGCTCATATAATAATGACTTTCTAAAAATAATAATGACATTAATGAAATCCCTAGGTATTGAAAAAGATATTATCAACCTAGAAAATTTAGTAACAGGGTACAAACTTGAAGATTTAGCATACTTTGATATTAATTACATTTTAACTATTATATCCTTCTCAATATACAAATCACATTTTGTCTCAGAAAAGAAGACAAAAAAAATAAACATTTTAAAAATTTTCCAGAAAGAAATTTCAGAAATTATTGAAATAAACAACTTTAATAACAAAAAAACTAATCAGATAATTCTAAAAACAAATAGATTCATTGCAAAGATTCAATTGAATCAGAACTAATCTTTTTACGAAGCACAAAATATTGTGAACAAAATTGATTATTGTACACAAGACAAATATGGTAATATTTATAATCAAGTTCAACCATGCATGTTCAATGTTTGTAAGCATGTTCAGCCATGCATGAGTCACCACATGTAAATTATACTGCATTTTTTATATTTTAAAATGTGTATTTACAAAAGATAAAAAGAATTGTTATAGTATAAATGTATCCGTACGTTTATTAATTAATGTGGAAAAATAATGTATCATTTCGGATGTCGAGTGTTCCAACTTGTTACACTTAAATTACCTATTTGTGAATTACACACATACATTTCGACAAAAAAAGATCAGTAGATAATTAAAGAAAACTTGAATAGTAAATTCACCATATATAATCGTTAAATCCAGTGGATAATATTTATATAATTTAGACGACACACATCAAAACTATACCCGATAACGCACATGCGAAAAAACAACACTGTGCCCAATACTAATGGAAAAACGGATCATACCGATAACGGAGTTGATTCCGGAAAAAAAAATACTATGAAAAAGAGAAAAAGAAGCAAAATGTCATGTATGTGTATAATCACAATAATTTATCAAATATATTTTGTGAAATATTTTATGTTATGAATACTAATATTATGAATAAATAATACCTTGCCAAATAGTGCTTCCCTTAACTATTAGGTAAGCTAACATGAGGGATACTAAGTTAAAGCTGTAAACTTAGTAAATTGTTACAGCAAATATGCAATAAAGATATTGTTACGTTGGAAAAAAAAAAAAAAAAAAAAAAAAAAAAGAATATCGTTTGTTTTTCGAAAAATTAAAAGTTTTGTAAACAGGAAATTTATGAAAATGACCACATTATTGATATTCATGACATTGTATATAAGTATACATAATGTACTACATGTATTATACTATTTATGAAAAGAAATGTTGTGTTTAACCATTTGGGTCGGGAAATACCACCACAAATCCAAGAGTAGGGAGAGAAATCCAAATCATGTCGATACTCAGAACCCTGATCTTTTGCCAAAATATTTAATTATTTCAGGTTTAATATCTACTAAAAACGTTCTATATTACTATAATCATGATAATTTTTATTTGAGTATGCGAAAATATGCAAAATCTGCTTCATATATAGATTTTAAAATTCCACTGATCGGTGAAACTTTTCTTCTAAACGTATGAACTTCCAATTGGCCATTTCAGAATCTAAAGAATGATGGGTAATTTCATTGTTTGTACCCCAAAATGAAAATAACGTCACATCATTGGTTGAATTTCCATTGTTTATGACATTTTTAACCAATCACACGTTTTGGTGTACACTTTTGAAAATATTACCCAGGATGTATTAGATTCTGAAACGGCAAATTATATTTCACCTTCTATTCGGAAATAAATCTGGATAGAGGATCGAGTTCCTAGTTTCCAGTAAAAGGGAAAACAAAACCAGTTTCTTGTAATTATGAGCCATCCTTTAACTTTTGAATCGATCTCTTTGATGATCATGACGATTGTGATACTTTCGTTTCTTTGAAGTAGAACAAGTCGCCTATATATAATAAGAGCCAATGAGAGAACAACATATCTGTTGCATAATTTACATATCCGCCTGCAAACGGATATATCTCCAAATTGACACGATATTCCCGGGCTTGTATTTCCTATTATGATTTCCTTGATAGAGGGTTGCTATTAAACCAAGAGTTCCAAATGGTGAAGTTGAAATCATTCCTTCGTAAATTTTGCGGACTCCATCACTAGTTTATTGACTGTTATTGAATAAAAAGTTATCAAAAGGTACCAGGATTATAATTTAATACGCCAGACACATGTTTCGTCTACATAATAACCGTTTCACAGATGATATCAGATATGTTCCTTATGTCGTAATTACAATCCACTTCCCTTTTCACTAGGAATGTAACCTACCGAATTAGACTATGTACCGGGTTTGTAATAACATAAGCAACACGACGGGTGACAAATGTGGAGCAGGATCTGCTTACCGTTCCGGAGCACCTGAGACCACCCCCAGTTTTTGATTGGGTTCTTGTTGCTAAGTCCTTAGTTTCCTTTGTTGTGTCTTGTGTTCTATTATTTGTCTGTTTGTCTTTCTATTTTCTTAAACATGGCGTTGTCAGTTATTTTCGATCTATGAGTTTGACTGTCCCTCTGCTAATTTTCGTCCATCTTTTAATACCACATCTACTGATTTTGTCCATCCAAGGTCTCTTAAGGATTATATCAGATTGTTTTCGTATTTCTCAAATTGATGTCAACTTTGTTCCATTTCGACCATGCAATTCGCAACTAGAGTAGAACATATTTTTCGAAATTGTAAGTTATACATTTTCAACTTAAGAATGAGATATAGTATTTCTTTCAGTGTGAATATGTTAATAAATTTTGAAAAGAATTTAAGTAAAGGAAATATATTGAATGAGAAAGATTTGCTATTTAGACAATATTTATTACTGTTTAGTTTACAAAATCACACAATATTGAAATACACTTATATTCATTATTGTATAGTATAACTAAATTGTTAAGAAAAACCTAGTACCAAAAATTTAATATCATATTCTTCAGTAAATAGATGATATATTTGTCATAGAGAATAAAAAATTAAAGACTCATACCATGTAATTCGCAACTAGAAGAAAACGTATTTTACTGAATCATGATTTATACATTTTCAACTAAAGAAACAATTACACCATTTCTTTCAATGTGAATATGTTTATAAATTTTGATCATCAAAAGAATTTGAACTAAATGAAATACATTGAATGAGAAAAGATTTTCTATTTGCCAATATCTATTACTGTTAAAGTTTACAAAATTACACAATATTAAAATACGCTTGTCTTCATCATGGCATATAGTATAACGAAATTGTAAAGGAAAATCAAGAATCACAGTTTAAATATCTTACTCTTCAGTACATAGATGATATATTTGTCATATAGAATAAAACATTAAAGACTCATACTTTGTTTCTGTAGAAACAGTCGTAGGCAGTAATACCAATCTTGTTAATGGACCAGGATGTGCACCTTTTGATGAACACTCATGTCAGAAGAGCTGCATTAAGACTGATAAAGACCATTGCTTAGTGTGTGATTGTTCAACAGGTGTCAGTTTAGATAAAATTGTGTTACCTTTATTGAAGCTAAGGTGCATTTTTCGATTGCAACAAGTCATGTCGGGAGAGGGATAAGAGGTGTCAAAACCTCAAGATTGTCCCCTTTATTGATCGAACAGGCTGGATATACCACTTTTTGGTCGTTTCATAAACTGTGCACACCACAACTCACTTAAAAGAAAAAGAGTTTTTGAATCCATTGTATTTTTTTTATATGAAACTGTGACCAGCTAAAGGATACCTACTTTACATTTCTTATTCAAATAAAATGTTTCTAAGAGTTTATAAGTCGTCCAAGTTTAAAATCTGTAATTTTTTTATGTTATTGAGGCATATTGATATTAGCGCGATTACCTAGTACTCACTTGTTATTGTTGAAACCAAATACATGGACATTTGATTTTCAAAACTGTCGTTAAAGAGTGAGGAGGTACAAAAAAAATACAAAACATCCCATAGAAAACAAAGGACTGAACAACGTGAGCACCACCAAAACCCGTGTTTAATTCATATATTTCCGAAGATTAAGGAGTTCAAAAATGTGTCAGTTTTGGCTCTTCATATGGTTGTTTCTGCGTAGTTTTTGCTCTTCATATGGTTGTTTCTGGGTAGGTTTTGCTCTTCATGTGGCAGTGTTTGCTCTTCATGTGGCATTTCTGCTCTACATGTAACAGTTTCTGTTTTTATGTGGTAGTTTCTGTTAGACATGTTTCAAATTTTAAAAACGATAATATGCTATTATATGCAATGTAAATTATTTCAAATCAGGAATATCTAAAGGATCAGGAGGATGTCCACCCTTTGATGTCAGCAACTGTGATATGAGTTGTGTTGGAATGGACTCGATGGGTTGTTTAAGTTGTAACTGTCCGTTAACAACGACTGGTACGTATTTCATTTGAACCAGAATGTAATTTGCTACGTATGCCATAGTACCTTCTATACATCCAGTAGAAGATAACCTGGCACTAATCAGAATTATATATAAACAGTCCACATGCTCTAATTATAAATAATAGTAGAACACTTGGATTTGTATCTTACCATATTTTAAAGCGTTTTAGATAGCACACGTGTCAGATCATAAAAACAATACAAACAATGCATTTAAAACTGATCTATTATATTGCATCATATTTCTGAAATCTCAAAAATCTGTAAAACCAGTAAAATCAAATAAAAAATTTCAGGCACGTTCACATAATAAGGAGAAAAATAAAGATAACAATAAGGCAACTATCTTACACATTTCAATTGATCAAGTTTTATTAGTTTTTCTAGCATTTTTATTTAGCATTTGATCGACCACTGAGATATCCACAACCGAGTAGTAAGTGCTTCGGTACTGACATGATTAACAAACTATTTTTAAATTCTCCGTTGATAAATTAAGAAATTATAAGAAAAAATAAGGTTCAAACTCCAAAAATCAAAATCAAAGTTGTGAACTCATTGATACAGAGAGCAGTTGGATGCCCTCTCATTGAACAGCGATATACCTCTAAATTTAAATGAATTTCGTACAGACTTTGCCAAAACTAAAAAGTAAAATATCAACGAAAATTAGAACTCACGAAAATAAATGAATCTACAGTAATGGAAATATTGCTATCTATTTACCTACTAAAACTGCAATAATGGGAATTATCAAATTTGTAGCTTCCTCTGCTGGAGGAACTACACAAGTACCATCTAGTGGAGGAACTACGCAAGCGCCATCTAGTGGAGGAGGCCAGGGGGCAGGAGGATGCCCTCCCTTTGATGTGTCAGTATGTGACATGGACTGTGTTAGCATGGATGACAATGGATGTTTGAGTTGCAATTGTCCGGCGTCAACAGGTTAGATACTGGAGTTGTACGAAAATAATGCACCGTGGGAAATGAAAAATCCGCAGTAATTAGAACATTGCTATATACTTTTTATTTTAATCCAGAGTGATATTTAAGGACACACCTTTATGATAATTGTCAAAATAAGTACATTGTTAATAGGACTTTGATTTGAAAAGAATAATGACCATCTGGAATAATGCCTCGTACATGTCGTAGATTTAGAAAGCTAGCCTTTTGAGAGAATCATGTAATATCCATTTATTAGTACACGCTTAGCTTTTATAAATTAAATAGATAATTATCAAAATCATCAATTGAACAGCCAATTCAAATAATTTATTTTTTGCTTTTATTTTCTTTCTATCTCTTATGATATGATATTGGATATCGTTAGTCAAGTAGCTCAGTACTTTGGTCCTGTCATGAACATTATGGTTGATTTAAATTCTCTAAAAAAAACTAAGGAAATCATTTGAAATTAAGGAATGTATCTCCCGAATGCATGTATCTGATTCGTATCTGGCTTGCCTATATGTTCAGTATCTTACAGTTATACCTGCTCAAAGATGTTTGTATAAGGGTTCGGATTGTGAACTTATAAATGAACAACAGTGGAAAAATTATGGTCGAAATCCAAAATCTGCAGTCAAATTATCAATATTTCAGTTGCACCGTCAGGAGGAACTACTCAAGCGCCATCTAGTGGAGGAGGTCAAGGAGCAGGTGGATGCCCTCCCTTTGATGTGTCAACATGTGACATGGATTGTGTTAGTATGGATGCCAATGGATGTTTGAGCTGTAATTGTCCAGCATCGACAGGTTAAATATCTAGAATATCATTTATTGTTTTTTTTTAAAAGATTATTTAATTGTGCTTTCAGTTGAATTCTTAAACGCACTTACGACACGGATACTGTAAATCAGCTTAATTTGCAAGCGATTTTTTTTAGAAACTTTTGCACGGAGAAACATAACGCGAATATAAATCGTCGCGAAAATGTCAAACTTATGTATCTTTCCTTACTAAAGTACATCAAGTTAATGAGAAAATCGCGAAATAAAATAGCTGCGAAGTGGACTAGAAAGGGTAACACGCAAACTAAAGTATCCGCGAAAATAAGTTGAAACTGGTATAAGAACTAACTTAGGGGATCATGAACACTCTCAAATATTTTTAAATCCCATGTTATTATTTATGATACTGTCAGAAGCCAGGATTCTGTAATTTAGTATTGAAAACTGGCTGCTGAGTGCCAATACAATTATTAATAAGAGGGTTGATGGTCTTTAGAGTTCGCGCGATTATTTTTATTAATCACCGCATTGCTTTGTGAAAGCACAGATGCTTTACATTATCTTAAGGGAAAAATGGGAATAGCAAACATCATTAAAGAAACAATAAAGTTTAGAATGTTGAATCAATTTAAACAAGTAAACATTTATGAAATATAGGAAACACAGTATTGAACTGAAATTCAGATACACTTTAAATACACTTGAACACCAATTATCTATAATGAATGTCCTAACTGGAATTAAAAAACTTGTTGTTTTCTTGCTCTCTTTAGTTAGTCCAGGTGCAACAAATTCATCTAGTTCAGGAAATCAGACGTCTGGAGGCCAGGGTGCAGGAGGCTGTCCACCGTTCGATGCTTCAGTCTGTGATTTAAATTGTGTTTCAATGGATTCATCTGGCTGTTTAAGTTGTAACTGTGCAGCATCAACAGGTAAGATAATTTTGGGGCCCTTTATAGCTTGTTTTTCGGTGTGAGCCAAGGCTCCGTGTTGAAGACCGTTCATTGATCTAAAATGGTTTACTTTTATGAATTGTTATTTGGATGGAGATTTGTCTCATTAGCACTCACACCACATCTTTTTATATCTATTTGTTTGATAAAGTCATTAAGAGTGTACACTTCATGAGGTTATATGGACGTCCGAACAATAAATTATGTAGTTTATTGAGCTAAAATGTTCAAGGCGATTATAAGATTATTTCAAAACAAAATTGCAACCACTTTAGTTTCTGTTTGTAACCTTATTTGTCTGTTCCTAATCGATCTATGGAATTTTGAACATCACTAAGCTAAAATAGTGGTTATTATCTAAGTACTACCACAATTTCATATTAATAAGTATTGTGATTTTCCTTGTTATTAATAAATGTAATATCAGTATTACAAATCTAATCTTAAATCATCATAATTCTATCTTATTTTTGGGAGTTAATTTTACAAATTCAAATGTGACGTCACTTTGTGCGTTGAGGCTTTGGCTAACTCGACTGTGCATTTTTATGTGCTGGATAAGTTGTTTTATGTAATGTATCTGTTTTTATTCTGTAGTTAGTCACCACTTCAGTTTTAGCATGTATATCTAATATAGTCATTTACTAATAAAATTTACTGTTTGCAAAAGTTTGAATTGTTCTAAATAATAAGAATATTCTTATCCCAGGCAGAAAACCCTGGCCGTGTTGGGCTCATCCTTTTGGAATTTCTGGTCCTTAGTGCTCTTCAACTTTGTACTTGTTTTGGCTTTCGGGTTTTTTTCGTCCGAGCGTCACTGGTTGGTCTTGTGTGGACGAGACGCGTGTCTGGCGTATTAAAATGTAGACATGGTACCTTTTGTTAGCTATTATTCGTGTGTTTCTCTGTCCTATATGTTTTCTTATTTATTTGTATTGTTGTCTTGTAATGTAAAGTTGTGCTTTCAATGTTATATTTAACATTGCCATAAAAGAGGAAGGTTTGGCATGCAAAAAAACTGGGTTCAATCCACCATTTTTTTCTGAAAATGTCCTCTACCAAGTCAGGAAAATGCCCATTGTTATATTATTGTTCGTTTTTGTTTGTGTTACATATTAATATTGTGTTTCTGTTGTGACGTTGTTCTCTTCTTATATTTGATGCGTTTCCCTCAGTTTTAGTAAACAGGATTTTTTTCTCTATAGAGTTTCGAACAGCGGTATACTACTGTTGCCCTTATTTAACTACTGTCGCCTTAGGAAGAAATTTGTTTTATTTTATAAATGTGTCTTATCGGCAGTGAGGATCTTGTTGTTGGTATAGCTTCAATTGTGCGCCATTTTCATGTAAAGACCACTGTGTTGAATAAGTCATGGATGCTCTATAACGCTTTAAATGCATGCAAGCTACTTGTAAATACCAACATTAAGCATGCAACTGGTCAATCTGTTCATCTGCTACAGTTTGGAAAATAGAACAGTTGGGAACATAGTTTTCGTCATTTAACATACAGTTTTTAAAACATTGACTTAGTTTTTTTTGCATTAAACACAATGGCCATAAGTATGAATGTATGAATTTTATGGAAATGAATTCTAAAACCTTTTCAATATTTTTAGTCGCACCTTCAGGAGTAACTACACAAGCGCCATCTAGTGGAGGAGGCCAAGGAGCAGGTGGATGCCCTCCCTTTGACGTGTCAACATGTGACATGGATTGTGTTAGCATGGACGCCAACGGATGTTTGAGTTGTAACTGTCCAGCATCTACAGGTAAGGTATAGTATAGTGTGTGTTTTTGCTTATAATGGTAGATTGCAGAAACTAGTTTTTTAGTAAATGCTTAATTCTGTTTTTTTTTTTATTTAGAAGTACTGCAGCCATTTTTTTTCTTTCTATAAATATGATTTAAGTTACTAAAGGTGTAAGAAAATATCACCACAACAACTGGAGCATAATATTGGCCAATTGTGAATATAAAAAAAGAAGATGTGGTATGATTGCCAATGAGACAACTGTCCACAAGAGACCAAAATGACACATACATTAACAACTATAGGTCACCGTACGGCCTTCAAGTATTCCGTCATAATGAATCATAATGGCGTCCGTAAAAATTTCGAAGAGGAGTATTTATTACCCCCGTTTAGAACCATATTATTTGTTTCACAGTGTGTTAGTGATTTAATACTATATATACGGGATTATTTGTTATAGTGAACAATATGAGTCATTAAACATTAACATTAAATACATATTTCATGTCTAGAGGAATTATACAGTGAGCCTTGTTGCACTGGTGTATACATAAACAAATGCCATTAATAACAATTAAGTATCAAAGGGCTATCTACTAACTGTGTATTCCTGTTTGAATGGTTTTACACTAGTAATTTTGGAGCCCTTTATAGCTTGTTGTTCGGTGTGAGCCAAGGCTCCGTGTTGAAGGCCTTACATTGACCTATGTTGGTTTACTTTTATAAATTGTTATTTGGATGGAGAGTTGTCTCATTGGTACTCATACCACCTCTTCCTATATCTAAATAATAAAAAAACAACCTTTAACTGAATTAATTACAAAGAAAATACCCTAAATCCATGAGATTGAACTCAAGTACTCTGGAAAGATAGCATTTTATTGTTTAAAAATAAGTAACCTTTGGAAGATCACTTTTACTAAAATATTAAGTATACATATATAGGATGTGTTTGGCAGGTAACCTGCATGTTAGAGAATATGTAAACAATCACTTAAGTTCATCAAAAAGTAAAATAACCCAACTGGAATCTTGTCGGTAAAAATCTAATATTTTATGCCCCACCTACGATAGAAGAGAGGGGCTATGTGTTCTGGTCTGTGCGTCCGTCCGTTCGTTCGTTCGTCCGTCTGTCCCGCTTCAGGTTTAAGTTTTTGGTCAAGGTAGTTTTTGACGAAATTTTAATGCCAAATTAGATTTTTTACGGTCCACTGAACATAGAAAATGATAGTGCGAGTGGGACAGTCGTTTACGTAGGACACATTCTTGTTTTAGTGGCACCGACAAGATCAACAGTAGCTACGACCACAGGAAATGTATCTGGCGGAGGACAAGGTGCCGGTGGTTGTCCACCATTTGATGTCTCAACGTGTGATATGAGTTGTGTTGTAATGGACTCCAGTGGATGTCTTAGCTGTAATTGTCCACTAACAACAGGTAAGTTGTTATGTGTATCATATATCATAGCTCTTAAGTTTCATAGTGAATCATCGGGGGTCTCGGTGGTCAAGTGGTCTAAGTAGTTACTACTGTAATCACTAGCCAGTCAACACTGAGGTTTGGAGTTTGAACCCTGCTCGTACGGGTGCACGCGACTCAAATCTTAATTGACTAGGATTGTCAGTTTTCCTCTCGAAGGTCAGTGGTTTTTGCCGGGCTTCCTCCACTTATAAAAACTGGCAACCACGAAATAGCCTCAACGCGGTGAGTAAAAGTGGCGTTAAAACACCACAAAATCAAATCATAGTTAATCGTGTTATAAAAGCTGCTTATATCAACACAATTTGATAAATCAATATTGTTATTATTGCATATAGCATATACAGGAAACAGCATTTATATTTAGATTTAACTTGTGTTTTATAGTATCCTTCTAAATAAAGACAACAGTAGTATACCGATGTTCAAAACTCATAAATCATATAACACAAAATGTTTCAATGGAACAAAACGTTTCTAAAGTAAAATAAACATATGTACTTTGCGTTCACCAGACAACATTGTTATTACATGTACCAATAGAAATGCTTGCCTGTATAGTTCGAAGGAATTATCATAATGACAACATCTGAGGATCCTAAATGGTTTTCACAAGGAAAGTAATGGCCAACGTCGTTGTCAGATCTATGTAAGCGAAGTTCAGACAAAAAATCTGTATGTTAATGAGATATTTTAAAAAAAATGTCCATTATGCTCGTTAACAATTTAAATTTCAGTATCATCTGGTGTTAATGAGATTGTTTTAAAACAATGTCCATTATGCTCGTTTATAATTTAAATTCCAGTATTATCTGGTGTTAATGAGATTGTTTTAAAACAATGTCCATTCTGATCTTAGATATTTCAAATTTTAGTATCATCTGGATCTAACACTACAGTTGCACTAGTAACTACGCAGTCCCCACAGGGTTCAGGAGTATGTCCAGCTTTTGATGCTTCAACTTGCGATATGACTTGTGTTGCAATGGATTCAAATGGATGTCTAAGCTGTCACTGTCCAGATACAACCGGTAGGTAAATTACAAAAGTATCTTTTTATCTAAACGCGACGAAGTTCAAGATATCCAATCGTAGTACTAATTTATCGTTGGACATGGAGAAAAATCCGTCCCTTCGAAACAATTATTAAATGCAGTAGCTCTATGTATACGGGCCCTTTTGCGACACGTACATCATAAACCATCTCTTTGCACAATATACAATTCACTTTTGATTTTTTGTGTATTACATTAATTCCTTAAAGACCAAAATGACCATATAATACATTTATAAAACTAAATTGCATTACTAGTAATAAGAAGATGCTATTCAACAATAAATATCACGGAGTAAGTAATATTGTTTAAAGTAGAATACATTTATGAATATTAAGTGAAAAGATCAATCTATTCAAGATGATAATTTACCAGGAAATAGACAGTATATGATGAAAGTATTATTTTTTCAAAACAATCCGTTAAGGTTAGCATATGCTTATCATATTAATACATTTCTCACACACTATCAAAATATTTAAATGCAATATACTATTGATGAAGTGGCTTCTGTGACGACAACTGCTGTTGCATCGGGAACAACAGCTTCCTCAGGAGGTGGTCAAGGAGCTGGTGGATGTCCTGCCTTCGATGTCTCTACTTGTGATATGAATTGTGTTTCCATGGATTCTAATGGTTGTCTTGGTTGCCACTGTCCTGTTACAACAGGTAAGTTATGTTTTTGGTACTTTTCTTTTTAATTTTCTGTCTGTTGTTGATTCAGTTTAGGGGACATATTTTAATTTTAAATGTGACTTAACATTTTGGGTAGTCTTGACTTTTTTATTGCAGGAAAAATTTATATTGTTGTAGATAGTACGTTAACCTGACGACATCTCCTATAGATTCATATATATCGACATTTTCATATTGAGTTTTAAATTCTCTCAAGCCAAAAGTTTGTATCTTTGAAATGGTTGGTTCATGGACGACAACAGCTGCAAAATCGAAAAAAAAACAGCTTCCTCTGGACATATTGTAACTTCACATGTGAAGTCAATAGCTTCCTTTCATTTTACGGAAACATTTCTATTGTTGTAGGTAGTACGTTAACATAAATTGATTGATTGATTGTTAGTTGCTTAACGCCGCATTTGCACAACAAAGCTATATCGCGGCGACGTTAACATAAAGACATCTCCGATAGATTCATATATGTATATATCGACACTTATTAAGTTTCAAGCTTTATTTTGATTATGTAGGAATATTTTTTTTGTAAATCATGCCATTCTCTCAAGCCTAAATATTATACCTTTGAAATAGTAAGTTCTGTGACCACAACTGATGCTGCATCTGGAACAACAACTTCCTCAGGAGGTGGTCAAGGAGCTGGTGGATGTCCTACCTTCGATGTTTCTTCTTGTGATATGAATTGTGTCTCCATGGATTCAAATGGTTGTCTTGGTTGTAACTGTCCTGTTACAACAGGTATGATCATACCATAAGCCATTTCTCTTTCATATTTTAGGTTAAATTCCTGCTTTTGATTGGTCAATACGAGGGTAGATTATTTACTCTTTATCATGGCAAATACTCAATTCCCCTTCACGGAGACACTTGTTTACTGGTGCGCTTTCTCAAATATTGATGATTGATCTGCGTAAGTCGTCATTATATAAATAAGACATAGCTGAGAGTCTGATAGAGCAGATTATTACCCCGAGAAAACATTATCCACTGCGGTGAAGCTTTATATCAAATTTAAAAGCTTTGCTTATTAAATGTTGAAAATATGTTCAAATAAACTCATCATAGATACCAGAATCAAAATTTTATATTTACGCCAAACGCGGGTTTCGTCTAAAAAAAAATCATCAGTGACGCTCGAATCACAAAATGTTTAAAAGGCCAAATAGAGTACAAACTTGAAGAGCATTGAGGACCAAAAATTCCAAGGAGGCCTTAACGATAGTTCATCCGATGCAGTCTCAATTACTGAATTCTAGGGTTTAAAGTCAATTTTTTGTTATGACTCATTTTAGGGCATTATTTTTTTTTATCTATGCGTCTGGTCGTTCGTTCGTTCTTTCGTTCTTTCTTTCGTTCGTCCGACCTTCTTTCCCGCACAAGGTTAACGTTTTTGGTTAAGGTAGTTTTTGATACACATGTTCCATATGATATGATCTTTCCAATTTTAATGGCTTATTAGATTTGTGACCCGATTTTACGATGAACTGAACATAGACAATGAAAGTGCGAGTGAGGCATTCGTGATCAATGGACACATTGTTGTTCACTGATCCGATTCAATTTGAACATGATGTACGTATTTAATGACGTGAAAAGTAATGTTTGCCTGAACATATTACTATTAAGAGTTTTAAACGTTTAAAGTATTTACAATTTTGATGTGTATTTAATCAGTCGCTCCTGCATCTACTGCGGCACCTACTGGAACTACTAATGCGCCTTCTGGAACTACTTCTGGCGGAAACGGAAACAATGGCGGCTGTCCAGCTTTTGATGCAAATCAGTGCGACATCAAATGTACAAAAATGGACGTGAATGGATGCCTTCATTGCGAATGTCCAGGTTGGTTTTTTAAATCACTTTTAGATATGGAGCTGTTTCCTTCAAAGCTAATTTTGCATTTGAAAAATAACATCAAATTCCTTATTTTTTAAAAAAAATTCTTATACCTAACTTACATAACTATGAAGTCTGTATAAATTAGGGAATTATTGGTTTTGGCCTTCTTTGGATATGAATATATTTTGAATTCTACGAAAATAACTGACTTGTCAAATACTATGCGTTTAACCCAAACTTCTTGGTTGCAAATCTGACCTTAAATCAATATGAACGATTTACCTTGTGGCATGTTCTACTTGTGAAGGATAGACAGATGTTTAATTCGACCGATGTTTTGCTTTTGATTGATCGCGAAGGAAGTAAAGCCCTTCGGACGCGCAACATTTATAAAGCATTATATGTAGTTGCTATAAACATATGATACTTTGGATCGTAAGACAAAACATGCAAAAGAGACGGTTGTTTTATACTATGTTTCCTTAAAAAAGTAAATCATGATTCATGTCAAACAATTTTATTTGTGGCAATGTTGTTTTCTTTACAAATTTATCGTTTCCAGAAGAAAAAATAACGCGAGAATAATTGTTGCTTTGTAAAAAACATCGCACTAGGTACTGTAAACATTACTTACATTCATTTACTGTAAATAAAGAAATTTTTGCGTGTGTGCAGTTCTTATAGCGATTCTTAAAGATCTGACAAAAATGCGAGATAGATTTATCATTGCGATTTCAGGTAAATCTGTATCCGGATATTATGTACTAGTTTAAGATATCAAAATACGAGTTCTTATTATTGCGATACTCGCCTAGTCACGACATCCGCATTAATAAAAATTTTGCAATGATTTCTGAATTTACAGTTTTCGATTTTTGAAGAATTGTCAAAGCGCTAGATCAATCATCCGATATGAGGAAGATTTTATTATCTTTCACGGTAACAAACTTTTATATACATGTTAATTAAAATTTTTAATGAACAGCCAACCAGTTCTTTGTGTAAATTTTCATTTATTGAAATCATCATTAAACGGAAGAAATTAACCTTTTTTGGTAGATACCAATCAACAGGAAAAAAACAGGAAAGCTATCGACACCAAAAGGATGGAATAAATATGAGATGTATCATATGCATAAACCATCCGCTTGATCGATAACAAATATAACATATTGGAAAATGATTGCAATTCGATATCAGAATGAAAGGGAGTCTAACAAAACAAAACAAAAACATTTCACCTTGATTAGATAGTTATTGAACCTGTCCCAAAAGCTTGTGCTCCTTGTCAATCAATTTTGCAGAACCCATAAACATTGATTGGGCTGTAAAAAATCTGCTTTCAAGCAAGGAGAAATTTTAAATACTATCATATGGTTACAAAATTATAGATCGTAAAGGGTCAGGATGTCATTTTAAAGAGAGATAACAAATGGCAAAACAAAACAAAACGTGTAGATAAATGCCCAACAATAAAAAGAAAAAAGAAATATAGGTAAAAACAACATAGAATAGTGGGGTGTTAAACTATAAACTAAGAATATTTTTTTTTTTTGAAAATGAATAAAATATTAAGAAAAATGGTATACAAATTAAAAGATAAAATAAATAAAGGACCCTAATACAGAACAGACCCTAATAATTGTTATCATGGTATTAAAAAAGTAAATTCACAAAAATACTGAACTTACAGGAAAATCTAATCGGAAAGTCCATAATCACATGGCAAAATCAAATAACAAAACACATCAAAAACGAATGGACAAGAACTGTCATATTCCTGACTTGGTACAGGCATTTTCAAATGTAGAAACTGGTGGATTGTACTTGGTTTTATTGCGCTTAACCTCTCACTTTGTACGACAGTCTCATCAAATTCCGTTATATTTACAACGATGCGTGAATTAAACAGACATAATAAATAAAATAGTCAAAATATCTGTACAGCAGTCATCACCGTGTTACAATTTTAAAAGAAACAATTTAACTATTCTTGTGCTGCCAAGGAAACAAGTATACAAACCATCAATTTTTACCCCATTTCATTTATAAAAGCCATTAAATATTTTTTTTTTCTAGCTTCCAACAATAGCACAGTTAATACTTTTGGTCCTGGCACACTTGGAAGTGGTACAGGGGGTACTTCCGGTAACAATGGTGGATGTTCTGCAATAAATCCCGGGTGTGATTTAAGCTGTCTTCAGATAAACAGTAATGGATGTGTAATATGTTCTTGTAAATGTACGTGTAACAAGTTAACTACATAGATTGAAAAGTTCATTATTGTTTTAGTGAACAATAAAGGCAACAGTAGTTTACCGCTGTTTGAAACTCATAAATCGATTGAGAAAAAAAAAACCCAATCCCGGTTTAAACTGAGGGAAACACATCATAATATAAGAGGAGAACAGCAACACAACATAAAATGTAACACACACAGAAACGATAAATAATGTAACAATGGCCATTTTTTTCTGACTTGGTACAGGACATTTTAAGAAAAAAAAATGGTGGGTTGAACCTGGTTTTTTGACATGCCAAATCTCCCGCTTTTATAACAACGTTAACTATAACATTAAAATGCCATCATTACATGCCAGGACTACAATACAAATAAATAGGAGAACATATAGGACAGAGAAACACACGAATAATTAATTGAGACTGTAAATAAAGGAAGTCTATATATATCTTTTCCAGTCGTAGATAAGTTACAGTCCTACTCTGTGCTAGTATATAACTCATCTTAGCATCCACAGTAAACTAAATTGTGTAGTTGTGCTAGACGCGCATTTCGTCTACAAAAGACTCTTCAGTTGCAATCGAATAAAAAAGGTAAAAAGGCCAAATAACGTGCGAAATTAAAGAGCATGGAGGACCAAACATTCCTAACAATTTTGCCAGATACAGCTAAGGTAATCTATTCCCGACAAGCTGTTTCTGCTAGACATACATTGAAAAGACAAGAAACACAAATTAAGAAAAAAATGGTGGTTGCTTTAAAATATATCACTGAATTTTGATTTCTTAAAATTGCCCCAAGTTTTTGGTTTCAATTTTGTTTTTGACTATTGTTGAATCATTAATTCATTCCCTTTTTGATTTCAGCAACATCAATAAAACCGTTGGTTCTTACAACAAAAGCACATGTCACACTTCCAACAACAGCCACAGCCCCAGTGACAACGACAGCCATCCTGACAACAAAAGTACCAATGGCAACAACAGATTCAAATGAATGTCCACCAATCAGATGTGTCGCTCCATGCAATGTTGGAATAACATTCGGACCAGATAATTGCCCTATTTGTAAATGCAAAAATTAAACGAATCACATGCACAAGTGTAGATTTAAGAATTGTTTTTTTCAATTAATAAGTTAAACTTATTTTCCAAGTACTCATATATTGGTTAATTAAAAGAACGGGTGTGAAGTCAACAAAACTAGACAAAACAAATGCTTAAATTCATAATTTAGTTTTTTTTATTTTACATGCGTTCTAATTAGTTAATCCAAATTTTCCTTAACAGTTGTTAACTGCTTTGGTGTAAAAAGTAAAATAAAAAAATGCCGAACTCCGAGTAAAATTCAAAACGGAAAGTCCCTAATCAAATGGCAAATTCAAAAAATAAAACACATCAAACGAATGGAGATCAACTGTCATATTCCTGACTTGGTACAGGCATTTTCAAATGTAGAAAATGGTGCACTGAACTTGGTTTGACCTCTCACTTGTGCGACAGTCGCATCAAATTCCATTAAATTGACAAAGATGCGTGAATAAAGAGTCACAAATAGGGATACAACAACACTAAACCCCCCAAAAACTGGGGTTGATTTCAGGTCTCAGGAAGGATAAACAGATCCTGCTCCAAATGAGGCACACGTCGTGTTGCTCATGTTATGATGTATTTAATATGTTCTATTTACTTACGACTGCATGTGTGTTTACATTCTTTTATTACGGTTTTCCTATCACACTTGTGCTGTGCGGTACCGAAGATCTACCGAAAGTTCTCATGTTTTATATTCCTGCCTGCGAACAAAGACAAAAGCAAATTGGCAGTAGATTTAGGAAGATGTTAGTATTATATAAAATAATGTTCTCAACAAAGGGAAAAGTAAATGACAAACAATTATTTTATTAATTAACTGTCAATATTTTCTCATCTTTTAGGCTTGGAAATTATTTCGACACTGCTTAAAAAGGTGGGAAACGGAAGATTCTAAAGGGACATAATAATATTAGCATGAAGATAGATAATTGGCCGTTTCAGAATCTAAAGCATCATGGGTAATTTCATTGTTCGTACCCAAAAATGAAAATAACGTCACGTCATTGGTTAAATTTCGATTGTTTATGACATTTTTAACCAATCAGGACGTTTTGGTGTACACTTTTGAAAATACTACCCAGGATGCATTAGATTCTGAAACGGCGAATTGTCGAGATCACATTATATAGCTCCATACATTTAATAACTAGTTCTATATGTATGGTAATTCACCGTTTCAGATCTAATGCATTCTGGGTAATATTTTCAAAAGTGTACACCAAAGCGTGGTGATTGGTTTAAAACGTCCTAAACAATCGAAATTCAACCAATGACGTGACGTTATTTTCATTGTGGGGTACGAACAATGAAATCACCCATAGTCCTTTAGATTCTGAAACGGCCAATTGAATATGAAGCCTGAGCGACACAACGAGTGATATGTGGAGCAGGAGCGGCTGACCCTTTCGAAGCATATTACTTAATCCCTGGCTTTTTATTGGTATTGGTTTATTCAATCTCTTGTTTTCTATATTAAGAATGGTGGATCTCCTATTCTTTTCGTTATTCTATATATTTTACCATTGCTTGGTCTATTTTCGTCGACTGAAGACTTTTGAATGTCCTCTTGGTATATTCCGATTCTCTTTTTGAGGCAGTATTGTTATTGATTTTCGTTATGTGAAAAGCGTGTGTCTACCTTAATTTAATGATTTAATTAATTTTCTGTATGCTAAGAAGCAAACCATGAGATGAAAATATAGTTAAAATATTTTGAATGTAATATTGTATTTAAAGTCTGTTTAAAAAAGCTAGGCTAGGATGAAATTTGAAAAAAATAGGCAGGACAGGAGTTTTTAGTAAAAAAAAAGGCAAGATGAGACACTTGCAAAAAATTTAGGTAAAAAAAAGTCAGGATAAACTAAAAAAAAAAAAAAAGGCAGGACCGAACAGAGTGAAAAATAAAAAGGCAGGACAGAGATTACAGCTAAAAAAAATGCAGGACAAAATTTTTCATCCTAGCCCCCCAATAAAAATCAAATGGTAGCTCCCTAAGATGCTTTGATGAAAATATACACAAAAATCTCATGTTTTTATTAAATGTTTGAATTAGACAAGCGCAGTAACATTAGTGTACAAATACCACTTAATCGATCGTGCAATCCTTATCTGAATCCGTTGTGTACACATTAATGTTATAAAAGTGTACTGCAGCTGTGTAATTCCTCACCTATTTGACACTATTGTTGTAAAATGTAACGAAGACTTTTATTCCATTGATTGACAAACAAATATGTAAGTATCAATAATTTAGACATAATGATTGTATAAAATAAACCATTGACACAAATAGTTAAATACAGTTTCACTGACTTCCGTCTTCTTTAATAAATATCAAAATTTATGTCGAAAGTTTATTGATGACAGAATGACATCATTTTTTTAAATGATGACTTAATTAGTACACAAATTAAACATAAATATACACACAACATGATTACTTTTTGTGAGGCAACATCGTATATGAAACAAAGAGTTATTTTATGCCACAAGAAAGTTACGCCCAACAAAACAGTTTAGGTGTGAACTATTTTTAGGGATGCTAATAAGCTATAATCTTTTATTTACATACACATCCGGTAATCTATTGATAGGGGTTTGTGATGAATATGTCAAATTCGGAATGCAACACATTACAGTCATAATATATGAATTAGTAGCATCATGTGCACCATTTAAGAGTTTGAAAGTGTTTTAAAGTTTAGGAAATATATTAAGATAATTTGATAAAATTCATTATTCTGAAAAAGTTAATCTACGCATGTGCAAACAAATTTTATTGGATTTAGAGCATGAGTTTGTTCACAAATCGAAATAAGCACGTCATATTAGAATCTTGAATTTTGGAATGATTATTTTTTAAACATTACATTGAAAGTATTCTAAAATGATTTCAATTTGTTATCAGAACAGTTTCAAACAGGTTCTAGACAGTTCATGTCAGAATACATGCACATATGATAGGGTCAGCTAGAAATAATAAATGTCTTATTTTCAAATTCTTTCAGGGGTAGGGGGAATCACGTACTGTGCAGTGATTTCTTAAAGGCTATAATTCTGATAAATAAGTATTGTTGTAAGAAAAAATGTTTTAGAGAGTTTTCTATTGGAAGACATGTTTGTATAGGTTACACTTTGTAAATACAGCTGTTTCTCAAACCACCCCTGTTTTGGGGAGATACATGTATATAATATTCATAGATAATTTGATTTTGTTAACATACTGGTTCCCAGATATGATCTCTGTTTCATCTCATAGAGACATAACTTGGGACTGTTACCAGTATAAAAACATACTTTTGCGGTGAAAAATAGATTTTGAAGTAGACAAACAGTAAAGGTAGGGGCATATTACTGACCTTTGAAAAAAATAGTAGTTAACATCAACCTTCTAGTCTAGGATATATTTTTTCACGAAACTTCATAGTTAAAGTGTGACAAAGGGAGTTCCTATGGGAAATTGCATTGTCTGTATTTACAGAAATACAACCTTTAAACTTAAAAGTTTGTAAAGAAGGAGTGCCAAAAAGAGAAAATTTGGTTGATAAAAACAGCCGGTAACACCAAGAAAGATGACAGTTGAAGAAGTTATGGGAAAGTTTTGACCTAATCATATATTTCTGATAGTTTTCCCGACCTATCCACATATTGTCAAGCTTGAAAAGATGCAATTTAGTGCACCCATAGTGCAATTTACCGATTCATAGTATCAATTTTTTCTATTATACTATGGCTATCTATCTTGAAAATTCCTGTTTGTTCTAATGTCGTGCAGTAAGTCTTAATAAAATCAAGCCTGATCATGTTGAGTACTGGCATAAACATAGCAACTCGGAAAGTATGAAAGCGAAAAAAGTTTTAAAACCAGTAATTGTATAACATAAATATACTGTGAAAATCTCATACAAACACAAAATGTTCGTCGAGTATTGAGATACCGCCCTGTTTAAATTTAGGGTAAGATATAAATTCCTTCGTACCTTTTTTAAATAATAAAAAAGTTTAAGTTTGCATTCTGTCAAACAAATATATCCTTAATGTTAAAAAAATAATGATTTGTACTTTTATTTACAGTTCTTTTAAAAATCTGAGCAATGTATCTCTCTAAAATTATACACAATTCATTTCATTTTATTTTGTATTCTTATAATCTCAGATCATGACTACAGTTAATATTTGTTTTGGATATATTATGGGTCGTATAATTACGTGAAATCCATATATGACCTGTTGTGCAAAAAGTTATATGCGACAACAAATTTTGCTTACGAGCCTTTTCGACTATTAAAATAAGATGTACATCATGTTTATGATTTTATAGACATCAAATTAAATACGACCAGGACGGATTTAAATACTTATGATTTATCCAGAACGGAAAGCAACTCAGTACATTAGTTTAATCTTCCCTGTGAATAGTATCGTTTTCTATATTTTTCTCAGAACTTATATACATTTGTATTATATCGACTGTTATATCTTTGGACAGTTTCTGGATTATATTCCGTACAGTTATATTTAATAAGCTTAAATTATTTAATAATTATGTATGTAAAACTATTGTATAAACTCATTTGATTTTTTCCCTGGTGACAAGAGGCTGGTAAAATACAGGGGTCCCTAAGTATGCGACCTGAACTTCTTAGGTATTTATAAATTAGGAAATGATTGAATAAAATATGTGTTACCGTTTAACAAAAAAGAAAAAAACAAGTGCAACTGCGAGCTACTGGTCACTTATGATACCCCCACCGCAAGTGGATAATATTAATAGTGTAAAAAGATGCAAGTGTTCGGTAAACAGGAAGTTGTCGAGTGATGAATCTGAAAACGCATCACACGGTAAAGCTGACTATATATATAAATCCTGAAACCAAATTTCAGAAATCCTTGTATTGTAGTTCCTGAGAAAAATGTGACGAAAATTTTCAACTCGGCTATCATGTGTAAAATCATACAAGTGTTCGGTAAACAGGAAGTTGTCAATTAAAACTGAAAACGCATCACACGGTATAGCTGACTTAGATAAACCCTGAAACCAAATTTCAGAAATCTTAGTATTGTAGTTCCTGAGAAAAATGCGACGAAAAATATTCATGGGACGGACGGACTGACTGACGGACTGACGGACTGACGGACTGACGGACTGACGGACTGACGGACTGACGGAAGGACAGACAGAGGTAAAACAGTATACCCCCCTTTTTTAGCTCACCTGGCCCGAAGGACCAAGTGAGCTTTTCCCATCACTTTACGTCCGGCGAAATGGTCAGTTGACCCCTTTAGGAGTTATTGCCCTTTATAGTCAATTTTTAACCATTTTTCGTAAATCTTAGTAATCTATTACAAAAATCTTCTCCTCTGAAACTACATGGCCAAATTAATCCAAACTTAACCACAATCATCTTTGGGGTATCTAGTTTAAAAAATGTGTGGCGTGACCCGGCCAACCAACCAAGATGGCCGCCATGGCTAAAAATAGAACATAGGGGTGAAATGTAGATTTTGGCTTATAACTCTGAAACCAAAGCATTTAGAGCAAATCTGTCAAGGGGTAAAATTGTTTATCAGGTCAACATTTATCTGCTCTGAAATTTTTAGATGAATCGGACAACCCGTTGTTGGGTTGCTGACCCTGAATTGTTAGTTTTAAGGAAATTTTGCTGTTTTTGGTCATTATCTTGAATATTATTATTGATAGAGATAAACTGTAAACAACAATAATGTTCAGCAAAGTAAGATTTACAAATAAGTCAACATGACCGAAATGGTCAATTGACCCCCTTAGGAGTTATTGTTCTTTATAGTCAATTTTTAACAATTTTCATAAAATTTGTAAATTTTTACTAACATTTTCCACTGAAACTAATGGGCCAAGTTCATTATAGATAGAGATAATTTTAAGCAGCAAGAATGTTCAGTAAAGTGAGATGTACAAACACATCATCATCACCAAAACACAATTTTGTCATGAATCCATCTGCTTCCTTTAATATTCACATAGACCAAGGTGAGCGACAAAGGCTCTTTAGAGCCTCTAGTTTTTAAAGCGGGGGTATACAAAGCTTACATCTTTATAACGTAAAATGTAAAATACAACAGGGAAAAGTAAAATGAAAATACAGTACGGAAAATTAAATTGTTAAATACAGCAGGGAAATTATACATAGTTTTTTTCAATTACATGTTAGTAGACTCAGCGTAAGATACAATGCATATTAACTTCCAACCTATTAACAACTAGATATTTGATGTACAGCCGAAAACGATAACCATATGAAACAATGAGCAAAGACGAAATCTTTTATAGAACACCCAAAAATAATTTAAATCATATAATTAATAGGAAGTGTACATGTGGAACGGTATTATATAAGTAAGATACAGTGAAAGTATCTATACGGTTACTGATAAGGATTAAAGATAGTTTATTGGACTCTCCAGCTTAATTAACTAAGATTAAGTTTATGGTTTGAACTATTATACTGATTACGAATTGGATACCACAAGAGAGGCGAATAATATCAAATGCATAAGTCGAAAATAAACTGACAAAGCAATGTAAGAAAAAAAGCAAATATATCAGTACACAAAACACAACATAGAAAACCAAAGACTGAGTAACTCGAACTCCAACAAAAAAGGTTTTTTATAAAGCGTTATGGAAGGGTAAGAAGATCCTGCTACATATTTGGCACCCGTCCTGTTGCACATGTAAGTGCGTCAAACTTGTATGTCATTGAAAATATTGCAAATGCTATTCTTTCTCGTAATGCTTTTTTTTTTATAGGTGTGGATATTATTCTGCATGTGATTTTTAAACCACCCTTATCAAAAGTAATAATATTCACCACATGTATTCGCAAACACTGGAACACCATGAAATGTTAAAATTGAAATTAAATGTAAATAATACTATTTGTTTTTAAATCTGAAAGGGGAAAGGAATGTTCGACCCCCGCCACGTCCCCTGAATATTTCAACAATTCATGTATTGTGGATCTTGTGCGTGTATAAATTTTTTATATCTAACATATGTGTTTTTCTATTTATCTTTTATTTTCTATTATTTCAGTTTTATGTAATAAATGGTCTAAAAATATCCAGACATTTGAATTATATAATTTATTACTAACTCTAGTGTTCATGCAAACTATGATATACAATTAGATATAATTAAGCTTTTACCATAACTCTCTACATAGGTAATCAATAGGAAAGGCAAACTTTCTGCCCCTGTGATGTATTTAATATTTAATGCGTTCCCCTCAGTTTTAGTTTGTAACCCGGATTTGTTTTTTTTTTCTATCGATTTATGAGTTCGAACAGCGGTATACTACTGTTGCCTTTATTTGTCGATTAATCATTTGACTTTTATTGGGGATACGCAGGAGGATATATTTGAGATGTTCGTTTGTTGGATGGCCAGCTTATCTATCTCAGGAGTTCTTATATTTCCTTTGCCTTTTTCATTTTTGGGCTTTCTTGATTAAGTTAATTAAAGGGGCTTCAAAATTATAAAGTAAGATTTTCTCAACCTGGCAGGGCAGGAAAAGGGAAAGTAGAAGACAATGTCCCTTTCTTGAACATACTAACACGAACCTGGATATAAGTGCAACTTATCGGTAGGTTATAAATAATAATTTTAGAAGTTGTATTATTTTGTATGACCATCTCGTTTTTTTTAACAGAAACATAATATAAACTTTATTATTATTCCACAATCTGAGATACCAAAATCATGTTCGAAATAGAAAACTATATGTAAGAAAAATGATGATTAGGGGTTAAAACAGGACTTTTATTTTTTGGTTTGGGGAGGGGGGATGGTAATACCCAAACAATCAAACAACTTTACAGAGCCTTTTGTTAAATTTGAAAAGAGTTACGGTGTAAAATTTTATACGAAAATTATGAAAAATTTGTTATAAAACTTTCGAGTTTTAATTGTTATTATTTTTTTTAAGACAAAACAGTGTGTTGACAAGGACAGAGACATGTTAGCTAATATGTAATTGGAAACTTTATCCAGGCAAACATGGTGACCAAAGAAGAGGATAATTTTCTACGCGTTGTTTACTTAAACTATCGAGTAGGAACAACGGCGCTAAGGAGGTATTTTGACAGCGTCCATCCTTTTTTGCCAGCTGATTTGTCATCTCCACCAAATAAGGCAATACTTGCAAGACTGCACAAACCACCCAGAGGACAAAGGAGAGTATTGTACCAGGAGCAATGGGATATTTTATACCCTCCTACAGGTAATTTGAAAAAATGGTTCAAATAGATGTGGAAAAGTATCAATTTTACCATGCCGTTATCCAATCACAGTGAGTGATAATAAACACTTGATATTGGTAAAAAAGTGTGTATTAATATCATAAGTCGTAATAGGAGCACCCAATTTAAAATTACCCTCGTTTATCTATTTAGTTACATCAGAAGAGATACAAATGAAATGATATTAAATGTATGTTTTGGTACACTCCTGTATGGACGAACCAATACACAAATGATTTTTTTGCAGTCGAAATCGTCAAACCAGATCAACTCCCACTGCATTGGATACCTTTCAAGTAAGACTTTGTCTAAATATCTAAATAAAAAAGTTTAAAATGGATAATAAATTAGGATCCCCTCGGATTATCATTGAAGCATTTGCAAAGTAAAAGTATGGAACGCCACAGCTGTCTTATGTGGAACTCTGATATTACATTATGTTTTTCTATTATTACTTGATGATAGTTTGTCTTGACATAATATGGTTTTGACATTACGTAATGATGTCTTGATATAACTCAATATGCAGGGTTTCCGCAAATAATAATTGTGGAGATTAGAATTCGTCATGGGCGAAAGAATTTGGCGAAAGAAATATATGCGCGATTTATTTTTAGCCATCTTGTTTACTTACATTTTTTCGGGCTTCTCGGATTTTATCTGATTAGACAATATACTCGGAATTCAACTTGAACTCGTTTAGATTTTGACAGAAAATCAATAATCAGCTGATTGCATTTTGTGATATCGACAACAAAGGACCAATTAATAAAGGTGTTGATTGTATTGTTTGATAAAATAATATGGTTAAACGGCATCCGTCACATGTCACGAAAGGAGCATTTATTAACTACTTTGCGATGTACGTGTTCGAAGAAAACTTTTGACGTTTCTTTTCCTTCTTTTAATGATAGTCCAGAAAAGAAAACTTGTTATGACGAAAAATTTTTAAAAGCAAGAGAAATCTCCGACTTAAAACTTTATCCTTTGACTTTGATATAGATAATTGATTTTAAAGAGTACTTTGAAGTCGTTTGTGTGACATGACATGTTTCAAGCATAGTATTACGTCTCAATTTTTTCATTTACGATGATCTAGACTTAAATAAAACTGTCGTTATTATCGGAAGAAATTTTTGCAAAAGATTGGGAACAATCCCTCGAAAGGGAGTAACCCTTCAATGTATACATACGCCTTACATGAGGGATCAATTTCAAGTGATAAAAGCCTTGGTTTTGTTGTAAGAACAACTTCATAGACCAAAAGGGCACCTATTTCTATTTCGAAGAAACTTTCCCAAAGAACTGTACATCTTTCTTGTATCAAAGTATGTCCAAGAATTTTGTGATATTATGGGACTGATATCGTCTTTATTATCAAACGTAAGTGGCCCCCTCTATTAAAAAAGTTGTTCAAATTACATGTATAATGAATTGTCACCCTTTTAAAAAAAGTTCCGTCTTTTTAAAAGTAAATGTTAAGTGTTTATTCATTACAATGTAGACTCTAAGATAAGTTTGAGAGAATAATCATAGACAACGATAGGGCAAACTCATCTTATTTAAGGGGGAAGGGAAAAAAATAACGAAAAATATGTAATGTTACTTGGGGAAAAAATAACAAAGTGGCGAAAAATATACTGTTTTGGCGAAAGAGGTGGCGAAAAAAATATTTACCCAGGGGAAACCCTGTCAATATGGAATAGTCATTTCATATTGATATTTCGATATTACATGATATGGTTTCGTATTGACTTGATATAGTTTTGTCATTACCTAATATGGTTCTGTCATTACAGGATGTAGTTTCATCATTACTTAATGTGGTTATGTCATTAGGCAATATGGTTTTAACATTACTTGATGTGTGTGTGACATAACTTAGCGTAGTTGTTACATTACATGATGTGGTTTTGTTATTTCGTAATGATGATTTTTCAATTCTTTATATAGCTTTAACATAACGTAATGATGTTTCAAAATTTGACGATTTTACACTACATGATGTGTTTGTTTCAGTATTTGACGCGGTCCTCATTCTTAGATGTGATTTTCCCTTTACTACTACGAGATTAAACCAAGTGACCAATTTGGAAAAAAAATATGTTCTATTTTTGACAGATTTTGTAATGCGCTTTTGATGAGTACCACTAATCATTAAGTTTAAGTTTAAATTAAAGCTCAAGTTGTTGTTCATAGTTATTTGGTATGAAAAAAGGGAACGACAGACAAAACTAAGAAAAAAGAACTAAAACATTAACAGTAATTCGGACATAAGGGGAATATCCCAAAAACCATAGTAATGGTGAAACCACATCGAGTAATGACAAAACCATATTAAGTAATGGCAAAACTATATCAAGTCAATACGAAACCATATCATATAATATCGGAATATCATTAAGTAATGACTTTTCCATATTTAGTTATATCAAAACATCATGACGTAATGTCAAAACCATATTATGTAAAGACAAACTATCATCAAGTAAAAATAGAACATTACAACGTAATATCAGAGTTCCACATAAGACAGGTGGCGTTCCATAGAAAAGTGAAGAAAACGATGAAGTATATAAATTCATACTTTTTTGTAGGAGCACCTGTAGTTTCTTCTGCTAAACTAGATGTTACCTTAATGGTTTGTCTTCTACGGAATTTGCCACCTATGGTTCCTCCACCAACACCGAATGGATTTGATGCATTACCACAACGCAGTGATTCTTCGATTGGTGCTCACATAGCTCGAATAAAATATTATAAAAATTTCATTGTTTCGCATTCAAAGGATGGAAAACTATCCGATGCTGATTTCAACACAATATGGATTGATATGGATATAGTATGATTATTTCATCTTTTAATCTTTTTCAGCATGTGGTCGTTGCGTGACATCTGAGACAATGCTATTATAACTAAGAAACTTTAAAATAAACAAAACAATTTCTCATTTAAATATTTTCGTATTGATATTTCTCAGTTCCAACTTTAAAGTGAGATTGTGAGAAACACTTTGACAAAAACGGTACCATTTTACTGCACCAGAGGTACATTAATTTATTCATACTAGAGGTCAAATATTCAAATTTTCACAACCTTATACAAACGTTAAAGATCGGATCAAAACAAAAAAAGACATAAAAATATAGACAAATTCCATATTGACATTTCCAAGTTCTAACTTACAAAACTTGAATAAAAAAGAATTTCTATAACTTTTGTTTTATACTTTTTGGAATTTTTGGTCCTCAATGCTCTTTAACTTTGTAATTGTTTTGCTTTACATTTTTTTTATCTGAGCGTCATTGATGAGTCTTATGTAGACGAAACGCGCGTCTTAAATTATAAACCTGGTACCTTTGATAACTATTTACACCACTCGGTCGATGACACTGGTGGTTGAAATTTCGTCACCGAGGGTATCACCATCCCAGTAGTCAGCTCTTCAGTGTTTACATAAATATCAATTGTAAAGTAATTTTAATAAATTTGCTGTTGACAAAACTTTAATGATTTCGAAAAACTAAGGATTTTCCTATCACAGGAATAGATAACCCTTAGTTGTATTTAGCTCGACTTTTTTAAATTTTGGGTCCACAATGCTCTTCAACTATGTTCTTGTTTGGCTTTACAACTATTTTGATCTGAGCGTCACTGATGAGTTTTATGTAGACGATACGCGCGTCTGGCGTATTAAATTATAATTCTGGTATCTATCTACACAAAAAAATAAATTACCTAAGTTGTTTTTGGCAATCCTGGTGTCTATGTGTAGTTTATTGGAAGTTAGATTAGCGAATTCGGAACGGAAAATGTCAACTTTGAATTGAAAATGGTCAATTTTTTACTACACTATTCATCAAAACTAATGTCCAACTGAAGTCATATCAATGGTTTGATGCATGTAGATGCAAAAAGAGGCCATTTTTTTCAAGTCCAAAATAAGCTTAGTTTATCGTTAATAAACCAAACAGACTGCTATCAAAATGTTAATATTTCTTATATACCTATACGGAGTTATTTTCTTTTAGAACGACAGGTTATTCTTTTTCAGAATCAATCCGGACGATACCATGTTTCAATGAAATATGCTTCAAGGCATAAAATAATGACCTGTGTGAAGTCATTATTTTCCCTGATAAAAATGCAATCTATAATTTACTTCAAAATTTATTCGTCCGATAGTTTTTTGTTGCCGATTTGGAAACTTATTTTCTAAAGTTCAATCGATGATACTAGATGTAAAAAAACCTTCATTGCCCGCTTTAATTTTAGAAACAAATAACGTGAAGTTTTGTTAATTTATCGCTACATAAAGAAACATTGTCATATATGTGAGATGAATTTTAATATAGACCTTCATAAACAAAAAGCCAGATTTAACATATTCGTGTGTTAGATTTTGAAAATCTTATTGAGTCCTGAATAGGTTGATTGATTTTTGGTTGCTTGCTTAACGTCCAGTGGCAAATATTTCATGCATGTTCAAGACATAAACGCTGAATAGGAAATCATACTGTGACCTACATGTACATTGTATTTATATTCGTCTTCGTGTCAGTTATTAACTTTTTTAAATTTATGTATACTTTTTACTCTATCAAATAATCAACTAATAAGATAATCTTATATTCTATTGAATAACATTAACGTAACTCAGAAAAGGGTCGGGTGCGGAGGGTATATAATTATATCCTGATTATGTTAATAAAATGTATTGCTTTTCGATCAAAAGACAATCTTTCTGAATTTTTCATTCGATTCAATTAAAATTGGTAAAAAAATAACCACTTTTCCGCGATAGAAATGACATTACAAATGGAACAAAAAACATATCCCTCCCCCTTTTCCATAAACTAAGTGGTACAATAAATTACACCTCGGGGTGTCTGGATTGCTCAAAGAAAGACCTCCCTACGGTCGGTCTTTCATTTGATCAATCCTGACACCCCTCGGTGTGTTCTACGACAAGAAAAACCTTAAAATATGCATTATCTATAACATATTCCATTCTTCAAAAGCTTCAAATCAAAATTATTTCAAGTTGTTACACTGTCATTATCAAATTAAATGATTGAAGATCATTTTAAAGAAAACTTGTAATCATATTTGTTTTATTTTGTTTAATATAATGTTTATGCATGTTCTTACTATATTCTTAAGGCAATTAATGGTTTAGGAAACCAACAAGATATAACAGATGCAGCAGATGCCAAAACTAAAGTTTTAGACTTTAAAGCCATTATGGAACACTTGAATATTGAGATGGGTATTAAGCGAAATCGTAAACGATATGTAGAGCAGTCAGGAAAAATAGTCGAGCACGCCAGCAAAATAGCAAAACTAGAAACAACTATTGAAAATTTGGACCTTGGAAAAGGTGACGATTAAAAAATAATGTTTTATAACAGATCTTGATGCAAGACAAATACATCACATATTACTCTTCTTTCTATATGCAGCATTTTGTGGAAAAGCAACGATTTTTAATTTTTGTTTTACCAGTTTACAGTTTATATACAATCCTTTTAATATGTCAGATCAAAGTTCTTGATTATAATTATTTAATTGGACATTTTAAGTCGTGTACGTCTTGGAATAAACTAATTTGTATCGTTGAAAAGCTTACTTATAGTTTGTGATTAAAATGTCAGCTGATTTTAAGATTTAACTCCCGTGTTCTGGATCCACTAAAAATACTTTTTATGCATCATTTTAGTGATACTTTGGTGAGAATTTAGATGATCCTTTTCAAATTCGTACTTTATTCGGCCTTAAAAACTCTAGAATCGAGCACCACTGTGAATCTTGTAAAAAAGAAACGTGTAATTCGCCGTTTCAGAATCTAATGCATCCTGGGTAATATTTTCAAAAGTCTACACCAAAACGTCGTGATTGGTTAATAATGGCATAAACAATAGAAACTCAACAAAAGAAGTGACGTTATTTTCATTTTGGGGTACGAACAATGAAATTACCCATGATTCTTTAGGTTTTGAAACGGACAATTGGCGTACATTATTCTAATTCTGTTATTATGACGAGTATGGCATGTTCTAAAACAAGCCTGATATCAACAAAAAGTGTGAAGCCTTTTATAAAGGTTTATTTTTTACTTGTTTTACTAGATTAGTTAATATGCTTTCATTCTTTTTTCGTAGTTGAGCAATCAAGTGCAGACAATGCTAGCAAAATAGCAATACTAGAAACAACAGTTGAATACATTGAACAAGGTAATATTAATAGTTTTCTAATCGAGCTTAGTACATTAGATATTATGCATCTAGCTACATTTTATAACAAGTTTGGTGCTAGTGATAAGCTTTAAGCCTTTTCCAGAGCTTTTTTTTTACTCGTTTTAGTTGATATCTGAATATGTTTTTGTACTTTCTAATAACATTTTATAAATGAGAGAAAGAGTTATTTTCAGAAGTAAAGTCAGTAAAGATAGATGTCGATGTGAATGGTCCAAAAGGTTAAATACTTTTTATAGACTATTTCACATACTATTTTGCTATCCCAGCGAATGGGATAAATTATTGTTATAGAGATCAACTGTCAGAATTTAGTCAATTCTAGGTGATAAATTCTCTTTTGTTTTTTTTATTTCAATTTCTATTTTTCCATAATATAATGCAGATACGTACAAAGAGAGACAACTAATTTTCCATGTTCAACCTTTTTATTATCAAACCAAAAATTATTAAGTATCTTTCATCTTTATTTTATTTATTAAAACAACTGATATATTAAACGTATATTGTAACTTATAAGAATTAAGCCTAAGATATAATAAGGATTAATGGATTTGAAGTGCCTCTAAAGGTTAGTTGGTATAAATATACATGTTGAAAGACTGATTATGTTAAAAATTGTAATATATTGTATTTTATATATATGTACCAAGTTGTACTTTAAAATATAGATTCTACTACTGCATCGAGTGTGATACGATATTAATCCACTCGAGACAGTTAAATTTAAAAATTTAAAACGCGAGGCTCGCCGAGCGTTTTAAACATTTAAAATTTAACTGGCGAGAATGGATAAATATCGTATTACACGAGATTTGGGGGTGGAATCTGTTTCTCTAATGGTTTTCTAACAAAATTTGCAGGCAAACTTAATCCTTCTATTCGAATGATCTGCAAAAAGATGTGATTTTTCTATGTGACGTCATCAGGCATGGTCGCATTTTTTTATGACGTCACAATAGGAAATTCAGAGGAAAGCAAGAAAATCGACGTCATAATCTGAAATCAACCAATTAAGAACTGAAATCAAACGATTCATACGTTGATTAATTTCTTTATACAATGGGTGCAGAAAGGGATAAATTGACGAAGAATTAGAGAAATAAAAATATCTATAGAAGAATATCAATAACTATTTGGAATGAATCTGACATAACTTGAACATTTAAGTGGTTTTTATCCGAGTTGACATGATTTACAAGGCATATTTCGTGGGTACTTTGTCCAGCTTATTTATTTTGAAAGGAATTATTAAGATTTTACCATCTGTGCGTGGAAATACCTTTAATTTTTTCTCATCATTAGTCGGTCGTTTGCCCTTGCCATCGAATAAAGATTTTAATTTTAGTAAGGTTATTCAGTCTATCCTACTGTCAACGCATATAACTATTATATTTTTCTTCTCTCCTTTTTTAAAAATGTACAATATTGGGACTGCTAGATATTTGGCAGATAATATCCACCAGATAATGCTCTTTTGAAAATTAAAACATGCATTAACGTGGTAAAAAAAGTCGAAATCAATTGATTTCTACATTGTTGGTTATGTCCCTTGGATGTCGCAGTATATTATACCATGGTGATACTGTGACTTTTTAAAAACTAATGTCCCTTTTGTGTTGGACAACATGGATTGATTGAGCATATAGCTATGTTTTTCCTTTTTCTTCTTTCTACTGGCTGTCAAAACCTTGTCAAAGTTGGTGGCATTCGTTTGGAATGTATATTTTACAGTCTCATCAAGTCAGAATGGTAATTTAATAAATCTAGACATTACAACAAATTTTTCAGGGGTTATATAAGATCACTATTTCTTTCCCAATCCGATATAAAGACCCTTTTGGTTGGTTTTATCAATGTCATATTTACAACATCTTCTTAATTCGGATCATATTTGTACTCCTCTTCTAATGAAATAAATATTATTTTGAAAATTTTATAGAATAATATTTCGATTCTGTGAAAATAGCTGCTAGTAAATAAAGACAACAGTAGTATACCGCTGTTCGAAATTCATAAATCGATTGAGAAAGACAAATCTGGGTTACAAACTAATACTGAGTGAAACACAACAACTATAAGAGGAAAACAACGACACAACAGAAACACTAAAATGCAACACACACAGAAACAAACTTTAAGATAACAATAGCCATTTTCCGGACTTAGGACAGGACATTTTAAGAAAGTATTTTAAGTATCACTATAATATGTTTATCAGGTGATTTTATGGAATTTTTAAAAGACAAACTCATACATTCAACAATACTCGACAAAGAGGTTTTGGATAACCTAATTACCAAATGCGTTCTGACACTGGATGACAGAGAAGAAATTATCAACTGTAATAACCAACTATCACGGAACAAAAAACTCTTAAAAATACTCAATCATCGACCATACAACACACTCGGTGGACTTGTTGAAGCAATGAAAGAATCTGATCAAAGGAGCCACTCTTTACTGCTTTCCAAAATGGAGGCCAAGGTCGAAGACAATGTTATGACATTGCAAAATGCACCACTCATAGATGGCATATCAGGTAACTTTATTTAAGTTGATTAAAAAGCTGGTTATTAACAGGTAGAAATTGTTAAAGTATTTACTAAATTGTATTTAAATAAAAGCATTTTTGGTAAATCACTTTAACTGTAAATAGGATACGACTAGATACACTTCATCGATTCGTTTGATGTATTTGAGATTTTGATTTCCTATTTGCGTATTACTTTCGTTTAGAATTTTCCACGGAGTTCGGAATTTTTGTAACTGCGAAGTAACTCTCAAATCGTACTTTCGTATTGATTTGACTTGTTGACACAATTTGTAATGTATTTATATATATAAATATATATATATATATATATATTCAATGTTAACTGTTTTGTGTTATATCTCGGTACACTATTTTTAATACGTACAACCTTTGGTTAGTATTAAGTATGACGATACATTTTACGTCTGTACTCGTACTGTGAACAACACGTTTTTCTTTTTCTAAATATATTTCCGTACTACCAACAACACAATTTTTAATTTTTACCTGTGTACGTCATTCTTCTTAACACTATTTTTTCCCAGGTTAGAGTTGTCTTTTTGACCTTTTTCTTAATATTTTTTTCTTTATCGTATTTAATTTATGTCATTGATCAAATTAACTTGTTGAGTGTACGATTTCTTGTTTAAGTCAATATATTTTTTTTATCGAGTTAATCATATAACCCATTGGTATTTTTAAGTGTGTCTTTTCATTTTTGAATGTTACTTTACTCATTCATGTTAAAGCGAAGGTTGGCACCTGTTTTAACGTTTAAACGCGTTTCAATTATATGAACTTGTCCTAATTTGGGAGTCTGTTCAAAAGATGTCGTTTGTTGAAGTTTATAAGTGTATCTCGTTTCTCGTTTAGATACAGATTAAAGCAATGTTTTCCTGTTTGAATATTTTTACACTAGTAGATGTGTGTCCCTTTGTAGCTTGCTGTTCGATGTGGGACAATGTAACATGTTTATGTTACATACTTTAACCTATCATTGTTTACTTTTTACACATTGTGACTTAGTTTGAGAGTTGTCTCATTAGCACCTAACCATATCTTCTTATTTCAATATAGGATTTTCGTTATAATATATTATATTTCAGATACAGAGAAACAAATCGTTAAAGTAATCAAGTGTTATAACACAATAGTCCATAAAATTGACATTGAAAAAACTGGAATTCTATACAAACTCCATGATGTTTTAAGTGAGGAAGAGAATACAGAAATGACACCAATGGATGTTTCTGTGGAAGACAGAAATAGAGGAATTTTAGGAAAAATCATTGGACACAATACTTCTTCTGCCTATAAAATCTTCCTTGAAGTTCTTAAAGAAGATAGCTGTTATAATGAGTATGCTACGAGAATAGAGGAAACAGATGTCACACAATTAGACCTCCAGTTACTGACTATTGGTAGGTCAACAAACAAAGTATTAAAAAAAAAAATAGACATTTATAATTTATTTTTACAACAATATTACTTTATAGTTTCTTGTTTCTTTATATAAAAACCCTAAAACATAAAAATGGTCTTCTTTTAGTTAAAATCATAAATAAACCAATAGTTTGTATGCATTTAAATAACAACATAAGTCTTTTGTATTAAATTATAAACATAAAACCTTTAATAACTATTAGCATGTCGTAAAGTTCTATTGTTCTGTTAATTTGTGAATTTCTCTATCCTGAATGTTCTTATATTGTAGACCTGTCATGTAATGTTGTCATTTTAGTGTTATATATAATATGTTCATAAAAAACGGGGGGTGGGTGGGTGGGGGGTGGGGTGGTGGCTGGGATGGGGTTGGTTAGCATTGGCTAGCCAAAAAAAACAATGTTCAACCCACCATTTTTTCTTAAAATATCCTGTACCAAGTCAGCGAAATGGCAATTATTATCTTATTGTTCATTTATGTGTGTTTTGCATTGTCGTTTAATTTCTTGTTTTTATTTAGTGTTTCTGTTGTTTCGTTGTTTTCTTTTTATATTTGAGATGTTTCTCTCAGTGTTAGTTTGTAACTCGGATTTGTTTTCTCTCAATTGATTTATGACGTTCGAACAGCGGTATACTACTGTTGTTTGTATGTTTTGCCATTTTCATTTTTTTGCTATTTCTATGTTCTAATAAATATATATTTCCATTATCATGAAGGAAAACAATGGAGGGAAGGAAAGATAATTAAAAAAGAAAGAAAAAGAAGAAAAGAAAATGGAATGTCTGGTAAATATAATTTGAAATATTTTCATTCCAATATGTATGTATTTGACAGAAGAGGGACGAAAGATACCAGAGGGACAGTCAAACTCATAAATCGAAAATAAACTGACAACTCCAAGACTAAAAAGAAAAAGACAAAAGACAAACAGACAAACAATAGTACAAATGACACAACAGAGAGAACTAAAAAATAAACAACTCCCACTAAAAGCTAGAGGTGATCTCAGGTGATCCGGAAAGGTAAGCAGATCCTGCTCCACATGTGGCATTTGACTATGTATACTTGAAATTATGTATGTTATGCAATTATGCCAATTACCAAACTATCTGCAGATTTTCGCATTTTGTGTTAATACAAATTCGTGTTGATGTACTTGATTGTAAGAGAATCAACTGCAAATTATCATCTACTAAAAATTCCTGTAGAACATAAAACAATTTTTTTTCTGTTAGCAGTAAATAAACTCATCATAGATACAAGGACTAAAATTTGTATATACGCCAGACGCGCGTTTCGTCAACAAAAGACTCATCAGTGACGCTCGAATCCAAAAAAGTTAAAAAGGCCAAATAAAGTACGAAGTTGTAGAGCATTGGGGACCAAAATTCCTAAAAGTTTTGTAAAACAGGATCTGCGTCTCATTTTATATAACTTTAATTCAGACCGGTTTCTGTTGCAGAATTATAAGTTTCTTATTTACAATGATGTAGAATTTTTGTCATTTTACTTTTTTGACGACTGTTGAGCTGTACATATACAGACTATGTCTCTTGTCCTTCTATGACATTCTAACTATGTGTTGATTTGCATGACGGGTGAAGCTTATATAAGATTTTGTCATACCACAGTTTTTATTCGTTTCCCTAAATATTTGATTTGTGTTATCAAAACGACAAACTAGTGATTCATGATGGCTATTTTTGGCTACCAGTTTTTAAAAGTGCAAGAAGATGGAGTGTCCCGAGAGGACCACATGGACACCGAAGACCATCTCTAATTAATGGTTATAATTGAGCTCCTTGGTATCATATCAACCTTCGTATATGACGAATAAAAGATATAATCCAAACAATTGAATTATATAAAACTTATAGTTCTCCATATTATTAACCATTTTCTGTTCTTATTGTCACAAAACAATATTGACATGCATTGGATTAGTTACGAAAACATTTTGAGTTTACGTCATTTAAGGAGTTAAAATTGTATTTCAGTTGTTCATAAACATTTATTTATTTCTTAAAGGACAGATGTTTCATTAATAGTATGATAACAAAAGTAATAGGCTTCATGTTTTTTCCTTACCAACATAGATTTAATGATTGATAAAGTTGAAAAATGGAAAATGGATGACAGTCTTTATATCGAAACTAGAGCGACTAATTATGTTTTAAACTGCGTCAACAAACACTCCTGTGTAAGTGTAATAGGACCGTCCGGTTGTGGGAAAACGGCTCTGGTTCGACATGTTTCTCTCCAACTGGAACAGAATGGATACACAATACTAACTGTGAACGATGCGAAAGATATAACAGATAAGTATAAATCTGGCAGAAAAACTTTGTACATTGTTGATGACATATGTGGAAATTTTACTGCCAACCAAACTCGGCTAGAAGAATGGAAGAAATCAATGAATGACTTAAGGAGCATTTTAGAATTTGGTAATTGTAAGTTGATTTTAACTTGCAGACTTCAAGTTTTTGAAGATAAGGGGTTTGAAAATTTAGATATTTTCAAAACATGTGAATGTAACTTAGTTTCTAAAGATTTAGCTTTAACAATCATTGAAAAAGAGACCATGACAGAACAGTATTTTGGGGAACATGCTTCACAAGCATTGAAACACTTAGGGGAATATGACTTTCTTCCCCTTTTATGTAAATTGTATTATGTAGAGAAACACAATGCACAATTTCAACTAGACATGTTTTTCAATGGTCCATTTTCCTTTTACACAAACGATTTGACTCGTATGTACAACGACTGTAAAGAAGGTAAGTACAAATACTGCGCTCTACTTTTGTTAGTTATTTTCAACAATGGGTTAAAAGAGAAGAACATTACAGGTAAAGATCCTAAAGTTTTGGAGATTATAGAAGATCTCATAGAAGTATGCGACATAGAGGAAAATATAACAGGTAGGAAACTGAAGAACCAGATTGACATACTGATAGGAACATTTGTGACGTATGATGAAGGCACATACCAAACAATCCATGACAAGCTGTTTGATTTCCTAGCTTTTTTTTTTGGAACGCAAAATCATAAAATTATAAACATATTGATAAAACATGCTGAAGACAGATTTATTCGTGAGCGATTTGTTGTTAAAGATGACAATGAAAGTATACATTATTCAATACCTATTTCTGATTTCAAATTGCAATTAATGTACACGAAAAGGGTGTTTGACGATATTATAGGTTCAAGTAAAGTGAATACCAACATTGTAGGAAATAAAAATTTTAAAAATGTAAAATTCCGCACTATGATCCTTGATTTCATGAAAGATCTTTCCAAACATGAAATTACTATTATCATGAAAAAAGCAAACACGAATTTTCTCAATACCATGTTTGTCCTGAGACAGAATGATATACAAGACAGAGTTAAGGATATGTCTCAAGAATATAAATGTTTTGGTATACTTTTACACGATGATATGATACAGCAATACATTGAGAAATGGTTTGATGCTTTGACAATAACTATTTCCACAGAGGCATTTTTGAGGGAGAACAGGCTTGTCAAATGTGGGAAATTTCAAACCGCCTTGAATTCATACTTAAGACAAATAAACGTCGCTTCTATAATTCAGACTGGAAGTTCAGATTTCCTCAATACAATGTTTGTCATAACAGAAAACGGTTCTCAGGATATGTCTCAGAAACAAAATGAACGTTTTGGTATTGATATTCCAGAGGATTTGTTACAGGACTACATCGCCAGATGGTTTGACGATTTGACAAAACATGTCGGGAGGATGATAGTAAGGAGTAGTCATGTTATGAGTTACTTGCATTCAGGTCAGCATAAAACATTGATGCTTGACGAATTCATGAACGAAAATAGACCATTGACGAATCCTGCATTTCGTATTGCCCTACGCACTTATATGAGACAGCTAACTACAGTCAAAATTGCGTCACTCATTCATACTGCAGAGGATGCTTTCCTTAATACAATGTTTGTCATGACAGAGAATGACATCAACGACAAAGCTGAGAGCCGATATGAATGGTTCGGTATTGTAATTCCTGATGAAATTTTACAGCAATACATTGAAAAGTATTTTGATCGCCTGACAAACGAATATAGCATGGTGACAGATATACATAAAAATAGAGCATTGAAAAACATAAAAGTTCACACTGCCTTACGAACGCACATGAAACAACTTACAAGAGAGGAAATCGCTTTACTTATTCAGAATTCCGTGCATATATTTTTCAATACAATGTTTGTTATGACAGAGAATGATATAAAAAACAGCGCTCAGAGCCAATTTGCATGTTTTGGTATTGTAATTCCGGATGATCTGGTACAGCAATACATTCAGAGGTGGTTTGATGAGTTGACCAAAACGCATACAGTAGAGGCTGCCATAAGTCAAAATAGACCACTAGTTAGTGACAAATTTCTTAGTTCTGTACGTACTTACTTGAGACAACTCACTATAGAAAACATCGCTTTAATCATTCAAACTACACAGGCAGATTTTATTGATAAATTGTTTGTTATGACCGAAGCGGATAACCGAGACAATGCTGAGAACCGATATGAATGTTTTGGAATTGTCATTCCAGATGAACTGTTACAGCCATATATTGAGAAGTGGTTAAATTATTTAATCAAAACGTCTTTTGAAGTGTCAGCAATATCTGAAAATAGACCACTAATTAATGTTAAATTTCGCAGGGCTGTGCGTACACACATGAAGTAACTAACCACAAAAAACATCGCTTCAATCATTCAGATATCACATGAGGATTTTATCAATACAATGTTTGTCATGTCAGACGATGACATCAAAGACAACGCTGAGAACCGACATGAATGTTTTGGTATCATTATTCCTTATGATCTATTACAGCAATACATTCAGCGATGGTTTGATGATTTGAAAAAAACACAGTGTGTAGCAACTGCCATTGAGAAAAATAGACCAATGATGAATGTTACATTTCGAAGAGCTGTATGTTCCTATATGACACAACTAACCACAGAAAACATCGCTTCGATCATCGAAAATACAAACGAGGATTTTATTAATAAAATGTTTGTTATGACAGATGATAACATCAAAGACGACGCTGAAAACAAATACCAATGTTGTAGTATTGTAATTCCTGATGATTTGGTACATCAATACATTGAGAGGTGGTTTTATGATTTGACCAAATCGCAGTTTGTAGAGGCCACCATAGTAAAGAATAGACCGTTAAGTAATGTTAAATTTCGTACTGATGTACGTACCTACATGAGCCAACTTACCACAGAAAAAATCACTTTAATCATTCAGAATACACATGAGGATTTCCTAAATTTAATGTTTGTCATTGCAAAGGATGACATCAAAGACAACGATAATAATCGATATGACTGCTTTGGTATTGTTATTCCTGATGATATGATACAGCAATACATTCAGAGGTGGTTCAATTATTTGACCAACACGGATTCGGTAGAGGACATGATAGATCGAAATAGACCATTGTTGAACGTTACGTTTCGTTGTGCTTTACGTGACCACATAAGACAACTTACCACTGAAAAAATCGCTTCAATCATTCAGAATACACATGAAGATTTCCTGAATTTAATGTTTGTCATGACAGAGGATGACATCAAGGACAACACTGATAATCGATCTGAATGTATTGGCATTGTTATTCCTGATGATCTGTTACATCAATATGTGCAAAGGTGGTTTGAAGTAACGAAGGAAACAGGTGTATTAAAAAAGACCATTGAGGATGGAAGGTCTGTTAACTATTATACTACAAGCAGTGGATTGGAAATATTATTAAATAGAAGTAGACCATGGAAGAATTTTAAATTTCGTAGTGCCCTACGAACATACTTGAACCAGTTAAGCACAGAAACAGTCACTTTTCTTATTGAGCGTAGAGATGATTTTTTTGTCAATATAATGTTTGTCATGACAGAAGACGAAATTAAAGACAACTCTAAGAATCGATGGGAACAAGTTGGTATCGTTATTCCCGATGACCTACTACAAATATACATTGGTAATTGGTTTGAACGTTTGATTCAAACTAGTGAGTTCAACAGATTCATAGACCAAAACAGACCTTTAAAGAATTTTACATTCCGTACTGCCTTAGGTAAATTTATGAGACAACTAAACGCAGACAAAATCGCGCTAATCATTAGGAATTCAGAGGATAATTTTATCAATAATATGTTTGTTATGACAGAAGAGGAAATAAAAGAAAACGCTGCTGCTCGATATTACTGTTTTGGTATTGTTATTCCTGATAATCTGTTAGATGACTATATCAAGAGATGGGTTAATTCCTTACTCAGAACCAATGTACTAGAAAATTTCATTGATCAAAGTAGACCACTGAAAAATGAAACATTTCGTAAAGCCTTAAGTAACTTCTTGCGACAACTAAACGCAAAAAACATCTTTTCAATAATTAGGAATGCAAAAGATAACTTTGTCAATCAGATGTTTGTTATGGCAGAGGAGGACATCATAGCCAGTGAGAAGAACCAATACCAAAGTTTTGGAATTGTAATTCCTGATGATCTGTTACAGCAATACATTGAGCGGTGGTTTGATGATTTGACAAAATCGAAGTGTGTGGAGGCCACCTTTAATAAGAATAGATCATTGACAAATGTTAATTTTCGTAATGCTGTTCGTACACACATGAGACAGATTACTAAAGATGACGTCGCTTCAATCATTCAAACTACCACTGCAGATTTTGTCAATGTAATGTTTGTTTTGACAGAGGAGGATATTAAGGAGAACACTGAGAACCGATATGAATGTTATGGTATTATCATTCCTGATGGTCTGTTACAGGATTACATTCAGAGGTGGTTTGATGATTTAACCAAAGCTCATTCGGTAGTGGACGTGATTGATAAAAATAGACCATTAGTTAATGATATTTTTCGTAGTGCTATACGTGCCCACATGAAACAACTAACTACAGAAAATATCGCTTCAATCATTCAGACAACAAATGAGAATTTCCTCAATTTAATGTTTGTCATGGCAGATGATGACATTAAAGAGAACGCTGAAAACGGACATGTATGTTTTGGCATTGTAATTCCAGATGAACTTTTACTGCAATACACTGAGAAGTGGTTTAATAATTTAGCGAAGACCAAGTCGGTGAAGGAATTCATGGATAATTGTAGGCCTTTAAACAACGGACTATTCCGTACAAGTTTGCGTAGCTACACGAAACAACTAAACATAACAGAAATTACTTCACTCATTCAGACTGGAAGTACTGATTTCCTTAATACGCTTTTTGTCATGACAGAGGATGATATAAAAGAAAACACTGAAAATCAAATCGATTGTTTTAGTATTGTAGTTCCTGATGATATTTTACAGCAATACATCGAGAGATGGCTTCTTCATTTGTCTAAGAGACCTGAGACAAACAGGTTCATGAATGAAAATAGACTTTTAATGAATATTACCTTTTGTACTGGATTGCAAACTTTCATAAGACACTTAAACACAGGACAAATCACCTTTTTCATTCAGACAGGAAGCAATGATTTTCTTAATAGAATGTTTGTAATGACAGAGGATGATATCAAAGGCAACAGTGAGAATCGATATGAATGTTTTGGTATCGTAATTCCTGATGATCTGTATATATTACAGCAATACGTAGCGAGATGGTTTCATAGCGTAACAGAATCCATTTCGGTGAAGGAATATATGGACCATAATCGCCCTCTGTTGGATGCTACATTTCGGACTGCATTGTGTACCCACATGAGACAACTAGACAATGAAGTAATTAGAACCCTTATTCAGTCTGGGACTAGTGACTTCCTCAATACAATGTTTGTCCTGTCAGAAAATGACATAGTTAATGACAATGGTGAATATCGGTTTGAATGTTTCGGTATTGTTATTCCTGATGATATGTTACAGCAATACATGGATAGATGGTTAGATTGCTTGACAAAGACGGACTCTGTGATGGAATTCGTAGGTGTTAATAGGTCTTCTATGAACATTATATTGCAAACCGAATGGGAAGCTTATATGAACCAGATGAATTCTGACAAATAGTCTCTGAACCATAAAACATGGTGTGGTGGTTTTGATTTGTTTTTAATACAAAAATAAATGTTGGAGCTCTATATGCTTACCCTTCTGGAGCACCTGATATGACTAGTTTGTCCTATTTGTCATTTTATTTAAGGCATATTGAGAATTAGTGGCTTAATGTAAATTGCAACTGTGAAATTCTACTATTAGATAATGAAATTTCATTATACAGGTATGTTGATGCTGATAATAAAAATGTATATAAAAAACATATACTACACATTATAGATGGACAAATGAAATTAATGTATATATATTGATGTAAATTGAATTCAAAGCATATTATACAAATTATGGATGTAAAACTAGATGTTATACAGATTTGTGGAGACGGATAGTATATAAAACATAGTACTAGACTAGTATGGATTGAATTATGAAAGTCATATTGATGGTATATAAAAAGGCAACAGTGATATACTGCTCTTTGAACATATTCTACAATGTAGGAAGAGAAAAATGCAAGTTATATAGGTATTTGGATACTAATTGTTCAAAATGCATATTTTACAAAGTTAGAAAAAATGAAAGTAATAAATGCAAGCTTGAGGTAAGATGATACTGATAGTATATAAAACGTATTTTACAAAGTATGTATGGAAAAATAAAAGTCATATAGGTATGATGAAATTGATGGTAAGTAAGACATATTGCATGTAGTATGGATGGAAAAATAAAAGTCATATAAGTATGATGAAATTGATGGTAAGTAAGACATATTGCATGTAGTATGGATGGAAAAATAAAAGTCATATAGGTATGATGATATTGATGGTAGATAAGACACATTGCATGTAGTATGGATGGAAAAGTCATATAAATATTTTAATATTCATTAAGTATAAAACATATTCTATGAAGTGTTTATATGGATTTTTAAAGAACGAAAGTGAATATATATATGATATCCTCATTAAAAATTAATTACAGTTTTTGTGTAGAGCAACAAGGTTGAATGTCAAAAGGTAGCATACTTTAGATCATTGATGGTTGCATTGTCGAGCCAAAAAGCAAAAGTAAGTTCCATATTATGAAAATATTATTATCAGCAAGCATATATTCCACGTGCACCGTTCTAAAATAATGGAAATGGCGAAAAATCTTTTGAAGACATTTCTCCCATACTCCACAGTATTAGAGTTTTTTTCGGAATAATTTGTTTGGTCCAGTTTGACATGTTGATGATAAACAATTAATACTTTTCAGATTATTTGGCTTCTAGTTGTTTATTTCATTGTTTTTTGTCTGTTTAATTGTTTTTTGATTTTTGTTTTTGTTATATTCGTAAAGGATGTCTGTTTTTTTAAGAACAGAAATTGTTGTTATTTGAATTTTAATGTTTAAAAACTCGCTATATCCAAATAATAGTTTTTCCATCTTTAATTCAATTTGAATAGTATGTATAAAGATAGATATAACGTGTGACCGTAGCATGTATAAAGATTTATATAATAGTATGTATAAAGACCGTTTTTTCTTTAATTTTGTCAATTTTTCAAATATAAGGAATTATTTTATACGAGTATCTTTAACTAAGACTTTATTTATAGGACTGTTTGAAACATTTAGGGATTTTTTTTCTTTTCTATAAGGAGTATTATGAAAATATATGTACAAGTCAATAGTTGTGTCTTTGTTCAAGTAAATGAACTCATCATAGAAACCAGGACTGAAATATTATATTTACGCCAGACGCGCGTTTCGTCTTTTAAAAACGACACATTATAAGATTCCTTGTTTCATTTACATCTCATACATTTTTTAACATTATCCTATAATTCAATAACCTCACTTGTAACCGGAATTTCTTTAATATACCTTGTTATCAGAATATTTGTTTGAGCAATATGCGTTTTTTTATATCATTATACACATTTTTTATTTTATAGATTTGTAGTGAAAATAATTGATTTAGTTTTTGATTCTTTAATTTTATAGCAGATTTTTTTTATCATTTTTATTGTCGTTTTGCTGTCTGTGTTGAAAATCAAATAAATGTATTTTTATGTGTGTTTTACAGTCTCGCATAACTCTTTTTGGTGTGGCTCTTTTATAAATTGATCTGTAAATATTACATTGTGTTTTATATCAAATGTTTCAAAGAGGCGAGACTCTAATACCATCATTGTTATTGGTGATGTTTGTTGTATTGATGATTGAGACTATAACCCACCACTGTTGTTTTTTGAAACCTTACAAAAAACTTGATAAGTTGTATTGTTCTGTGTTTATATATGTGGTAATGCTTGTTAGTTATACTGATTGCTTGTGTTGTTACATGAGTTGACTAGAAAGTTTTTAAAATGAATAACATTCTTATTAATATTCATCCATGAGAAAAAGCCCAATATGTTCAAAAGATAAGTGTATCTTTAATTTTTTTTGTTTTTGAATTAAAAAAAAAAGACAAGTTTAAATCCAGGAATGGCGTCTATTCTTATTTCAAATTCTTTTTTGCATTTGTTTTCTTAACCCAAGTCTGCATACTGTACATTTTTTTGCAAAACTATTTTACTTTACACTTTAGTCTTAATGTCAATATTTTACCGACATTTCAATCCATTTTTATAGACATTTAGTATGAAAAATACAATATGAATAAGTATGCTTAAAAATGGAATTTCGGAATTAGTGTGCTGCTGCTGCGGTGGTAAACAATCATCAACTAAACAAAATAAGATAGCTTAGAAAATCAAATTAGATATTTGATATACGCCAAAGATTTTTTCATCCAGGAAACGGCACTTTTGACACTTTCAAACACGTTTACTAAACGTGTTAATATCATTCGTTGTGTCATTTATTATTATGTCATATATTCGAATGAGTTTTGACCGATGTTAGTTTGTAACCATTGAAATAATACTTTGGATTCATTATTATTCCTTGGATACAAATTTTCGTGGTTTTCGTGGGTACTGCTGAACAACGAATTTAAATGTCCAACTAAAAACAAATGTTTATGAGGTTGTTTGAAGACTTTGGCAAACCACGAAATCACATACCGGTTTCCAAGAAAATGCAAGTTTTTGTCAATCCACAAAAATTGGTACCAACGAAAATAAATGAATCCACAATACTTTTTATGATGGGTGATGTTGTATGAATTCAAGAAGATAGATAAACAGAACAATGATCCATGTTTATTTGTACCTTTTTAAAAAGTTTTATTTATTTTTATTTTATTTCAAGAAGGTTATGTATGAATGGATTATTTTGAAAATACGATATGAGAACGGATTTGAATGAAATTGTGAAATGAGACTACATGATAAGATATGGTCGGCCGGAAAGATGTATAATTAGATTTATTGCTTATAAAGTTATGTAACCTTTTTATAATGATTTGCTTAATAAAAGATATGAAGATTAATGATATTTGCTAATTTGACTTGGATATAATAGTTTAACATTTTGGTGGACCGATACGATATCGACATATTGCATGGTCTTTGAACTTGAGATATAGTTATGTTATCTATAAATTTATCTAATAATGTAATATAGATATAGGAAGATGTGGTATGAGTGCCAATGAGACTACTCTCTCATTCCAAATAACAATTGATAAAAGTAAATTATTAGAGGTCAAGGTACGACCTTCAACAAGGAGCCTTGGCCAACACCGAACAGCAAGCTATAATGGGCCACGAAAATAAGTAATGTAAAACTATTCAAACTTGAAAACCAACGGTCTAATCTATAGATATGTCTTATTCCAAATTGCGAAATTTGGATTGACAATGATTATACATGGGGATGATTCATACATAGCACAAGATGATTATCCTGATATCACACACTTTTATAAAAAAAAATATGTCTAAAAACTCATCATAGATACCAGGAGAATGTCATGATGTGAAAAAGGGGGAGGGGGAATATTTACTCTGTTGCTCAGAGCCCCCGTTTTTGAAATATCAAATTTTCTGGCACTATTTAGCTCTAATATGCAGTAAAATGCATATTGATTTTTTCACTACAAGTCAAGTGAGTTATAGTTTTGAAATGCAATAACTGTCACTTTTTATTATATTTATTCGGACATTTGTCATCTTTAAGTTAACCTTAAATATCAAAATAGACGTATCGAGTATAACATGTTTAAGGTTTTTGTTCCATCTTGTAATAAACAAAAGTGAAATAACAAAAATACAGATCTTCGTAGAAAATTCAAAACGGAAAGTCCTTTATCAAATGAAAACAATCAGAAGCTGAAACACATCAAACGAAAGGAAAGAAACGGTCATATTTTTTACTTGGTACATACATTTCTTTATGTAGAAAATTGTGGACTTAAACCTGGTTTTCGTTTCATTTCCTCCCTGCTGTTCATAATAAAAATCTTGAGATCAAGCTGATCATCTTTACTCACTTAACAAAATTTTTATCAACAGAAGAACAATAGCTGTAAAAACGATCTTGAATAAATTCATCCATATTTATGTTTTTATCCATTGCAAACACACCTTTTTCTTGTACATGTTGTAGTAGGGTCCAAAGAATATTTATTTGTGTTTTTATGGGAGGGAAAAAACATAATATCTAGATAAATATGAGATGTAGAATAATCTAGAAAAATGAAACGGTACAGCTTGAATTGATTTCCAGGTATGAACATTTAGGTCTAGGTTATTCAATTGATAAGGGTGTGCTCGATTATATGTCCTATCGGAAACAAAATATGATTCTAAATTTCAAACAGTTCTATTAAATGAATTAAAATCAAACAAGAAAATCAACGTTTCATTCATAATCACTCGTTTTTTCTTTCCCTTTGCTCATTATAGCGAACAACAATTTGATGCGTTTCATAGATGATTCTTAGGAAGAAATCCTTGCGAACTGCGAAGGAATTTGATTTTATACGAGTTTGTGTTGTAGTGTACTGTAAACATCACCCTTAAAATGTGTACATTTCATTAAATATCAAGACCGACTGTTATATGCTATTTTAAAATCCAAGATAGAGGGAGACATCCAAGTTCATTATATCTGTTCAATATTACAAAAAAGAATTCATTTCAGTTATAACGGAAGCTTAATGAATACTACACGTATCTGCATCAAAAATTCAGCCAAGATTTGTCACTGAAAACAAACGGCATATATTATGTTAAATTGCAATAAATAATGAGATATTGAGTGTACACTTATTACTACGATCCAATCCCAAGAGAGATATCGGCCGACTTACTAACTAAGGTTATATCCAATATCGCATTACTTTCTTTAGAATTACTTCCAGATGTACATACTTTAAAAGAGAGTACCAATGAATATATCCAAATTGGAAAACGTCCATATGAAAATAAGGAAATAACTCTTCACTCCTTAAAAGAAGTATGAAGAGTGGACACAGATGTGTTTTAAATAAAATAAAGACAAAATTGCTTAAAATTGCATAATGACTTAATAAGGAATGAGACTGAGAATCTACAAGTTAATTGCACATAAGGTAGTGGTGAAAACACAACAATAATGTTTAGATTTTTTCCAATGTGTGAAATCATTAAAACAAAAATATTTATTTCCAACGTTATATGAAGTCAGATATACATAACTCAACATTGTACAAACTGTTAACGAGAGACAAAAGATAACAAAAAGAAATTCAAATTCATAAATCGAACATAAACGGACAAGACCAACAGTCAAAAAGAGGTACACAAAATAGAAAACTAATGACTAAACGAATCGTATTAAATACTGGGGTTGACTCTGGAATGGTGAACAAGAAAATATATACAATCGAAATTATAAGAGATGATGTGAAAACAATAAACAATTTAAGAACACCAGGGTTACATGTATTGTAGTCTTTTTCCTTGTTTAAATCAAATGATGAATACTTGAAGTTGCAACAGTAAAAATAAATTTCAACATAACTATTACTCACAGTGGTTACTGAAAGTTTAAAGTCTAAAAGATAAAACTAGCTACCATCTTTTTATTTTATTTTGGTCGACAGTATTCCAGCTTGAATGGCGGCTCATAGATTAACGATCATGAAGTATTTCTACATGGTATGAAATTTGAAACATAAATCTTTATTTCGGTTATTATTTCAATCATCTAATGAGGTTAAATAAATATCAAAAAGTAAAATATGTTTCAACTTCCGTATCAAAAAAAGGACAAACACATTTGTATTTCTTTGTACCTCTATTCAAAAGACACCCTTTTAAGCATAGTATTAACAAATCATGAAACGTACTACAATGTTAAACTTTTAAATATGTTTTCTTTTCAACACCATTAAATTTTATGGAGGTCGTTTAGAATATTAATTGTATGTAGTTTAAATACCTAATTTTTTCAATCAGTTTTGGTGAATGTAGTTTGGGAAATTTCAGTGATTATTCATAATTGGTGAATCTAGTTATACAATCAATTAATATCAATGATCACGTACCGAATGAAAAAATGGATTGCAAACAAGACCGCTAATCATCTTGTCCTTTTAAACACACCCATAAACAATAAATACCGAGGTCAAATGTGTAAGCCGGTATGTCGTAAATACTACGAATCAAATATTTCAACTATATATATCACCAATTAGGATAGTGTTGTTAATAAATGATTAAACCAAAGCCAGATCTCTTGTTTTCAACATTATTAATCTTAACAATGATTAACATGTTCTGTATGTTCTGGGTCAAATCCGATATCCGATACCACAGCATACGTCACATGTAGTTTCATGTTGTATGAATGTATGTATATATGTGTGTTATGAATCTTTTTCCATTACAAGGAGCACCACCATTGGTTACGGTGTAAATGAAGGACATTTAAATGTAGCTTGTATGTAACCATAACAAATTCTTTAAAGTTTAAAGTTTTAAAAGAAATTTAATAGTAACGTATTCATATGTTAAAATAATGTGAATCGCCTATATAAAAGTTATTGAGACAATGTATGATTGCCATTACTCAACTATTTAGCATTTTAAAATATTATGAATGTAACCTGAAACTATCTACGCAGTTTAAACTTTGAATGTATATTTCATTAAGCGCGATGTTGTTTCGTGGAGGACTTATATTATAGGGTAAGTTAAACAAAAATGTTTTTAAACGTTGTTTAATTATAGAAAAATTAGTAACTGTAGTTTTAGACAAATGAGTAAAACATCAATATTGATTAATCTAGTCAAATCCATGCATTTTCATAATCAATTACCGAAACAGGTTAAGTTATAGATAATGCATATTTTAAGGCTGTTCTTGTCGTAAAACGCACCGAGGGGGGTCTTTCTTTGAGCAATCCTGACACCCCGAGGTGTGTTCTGCGACAAGAAAAAACCTTAAAATATGCATTATCTGACTTATTTACCATAAAAAAATATTTTTTTTATAAAGATTTGCAAAATTTAGCACCCTGTTTTACCGATCACACTTAAGTGGGATATTCCTTTCTAATGCGTTTAGGTTTAAATACGCCCTACGGCTCATTTAGATGTGAAATAAAACTCACTAATTAATCTGGATATAAACCTTTTAAAAGTTATTATCCATACACAATAAAAATACTACTGTAACTGCATGAAGAAAGAAACAAATGAATTGTTACCATCACGATAACGGTATATGACACATACACGACACATTGTAAGTCATTTATCTTACCAACTTTGTTTATGGAAAAGGGAGGGGTATGTTTTTTTTGTGAGTTACGTTTTATGTTATTCAATAGAATATAAAAATATCTTTTGAAAGTTCAGAAATGACATTAAGACGAATATAAATACATGTAGGTCAGAGTATGAAATCCTACTCAGTGTGTATCGTCCTGAACATGCATACAATATTTGCCACTGTACGTTAAGCAACCAACCAACAATCAATCAACCTATTCAGTGTGACTCAATAAGATTGAAATATGGTATCGTCCGGGTTGATTCTGAAAAAAAATGACCTATGGTTCTGAATGAAAATAGCTCCATATAGGTATATAATGTATGAAGGTATGTCACGCAATCCTATTTTGTTATTAAAGAATACGATAAAAGAAATTTAATAATAAAATATTTATATTTTTAATGACGTGAATCACAATATACAAAGTATGGAGATACGGTATGATTGCAATTAAATAAATAATTACTTTGTCCTTTTAAAGATTATATAAATGAAACATGAAACTATCTACGCAGTTTAAACGTTGTTTAAAAATTAGGAAATGTAGTTTTAGACGTTTAAGAAGTACATCAAGATTGATTAATCTAGTCAATATCCACGCATTTTCATAATCATCTACCGAAACAGGTTAATGTATGAATGTTTGGCATTCGGCCAATCTTGTTATTACGAAAATTTAAAAACAGATTTAATAATAATGCATTCATATGTTAACTGGTAAAAATAACCAATATGAAAGATATTGAGATATTGGCTGATTGCCATCAAACAGCTATTTACCTTGTCCTTTTAAACATGTTTTCATGAAACCTGATACTTCTACGTAGTGTAAACTTTAAATGTGAAATTTTGAGGGCCATGATGTTGAAGAGGGTTTGTGTGACAGGGTTAACAATGTTCATAAGCGCCAATCCTTCTCTTAGTTAAAATCAGAATAATACGTAACGGGGACGTGTCATGAGGTTTAACTTTTTGGAATCACGATATATTAATTATCAAATTCACATAAGTGTTAACTTTTACATAACATTTCATTTAATCAAATGTAGTGGCATGAAAATAAGTTAAAACACTTTTCATGCTGAAATCCGTGTTTTGCTTTAAATTATAGGTATTGATTATGTCACATATTATTTTTTTACTTTAATGAAGTGATTGTCGAAACATAAGATTCATTTTCATTTCGTTTGTGTTAACCTTGGAATAGTTACACTTTTACACATGTATTTAAATGAATATCAAGACAATTGTAGAAGTACAAAAACCCAACAACAGTATATCTTTTTGATAAAACATTTTGCGGAACTTAAATCCTTCCATTTTATTTTATAATTCGTCCAATTACTGTATCCGATTGCAAACCGAATTCAAATAATTTAATTGAGTTGTTTGTAATATTTGCTGAATATTTAAAAGCATTGTTTTCGTTTTGAAATATTTCATAAGTTTTTTCCCATGCATAGGATCACCTATACTAAAAAGCTAGTGATCCTCTTTTATCAAAAGTAAACTTAAACTTTTCGAAATTTGCACGAACATCCCTAAAAATCAAATATCTATGTTTGAAAATAATGAGATACGGTACTTATCATGATTATGATTATTGTTTGATTGACACCACTGGCAAATAGTTCATGAATATTCAGAAGGAAAATAAATATTCAAATATTAATTTTTTTATTATCTAAAGTAGATAATTGAAGGAGCAAAAACAAAGGAAATGCATGCTGGCCCATTTGGAACACTGCTTTTTAATATTCATTGAATCAAAGTTTTATTTTGATTTTTATCAAGCAGAGTTATCTAATAATTGCAATGCTAGTATCATTTTTAAAAATGGAAATTTGGCTATCTTGAATCTAGAGTTAAGTCATTAAAAAGAAATCATCTTAAAAGTATCAGCTTATTTATTGAGTTACTTGGTTGATTGCGAGATTGATTAGTTGATAAACCATTTTGTTTTTGTCAAGGGTCAAGATTTTCATGTTGATTGGTTGGTTAGTTGATATGTGTATATAGTGATGTTTGTTTTGGTTAATTGATTGATCAAACGATTTACTGATTGGTTTATTGGCAGTTTCTGTAACGATAAGTGAAAGCGAAAAAAACTCTGAAAATATCAGTCAGTTTTCACTTTCACAAAATAGATGAAGTTTAGATCTAGGTCCGATTTAAAACAGGAGCGAAATTAAACAAAAGAGAAAAAATGCATGCACAACAAATAAATAAAACATTTAATTCCAAGGATCAGTAGATAAAACACAACAGTCAAAGATATGTTTTCGAGACTGATAATGATTATATATAGCCATTGGAATTGATAAGTGAAAGTGCACTAAGTTTTAGGGAAGACGAGAAGAAGAGGGGTGTTACATTCCTGTGTCTAGAAATAACATGATCTAAATACAAATAAACAAGCACACTTAGTTATCAAAGGTACCAGGCTAAAAATGTAATACGCCAGACGCGCGTTTGTTCTACATAATACTAATTAGTGAAGCCTCTATTAAAAAAGTCATACAGCCACATAAGTACAAAGTTGAAGAGCATTGAGGACCCAGGATTTACTAAATTGTGCCAAATACGACTAAGGTATTCTTTGTCTGGAAAAACGTAGGAATTTAGGCTCTAACTTTTTGTTTCAATTGTTCCAATGGACCCAACCCCATGTATTTTTTAATTTAGGAACTGTTTCCCAGAATTTCTTTTTATGTGGAAGATTGTTCACGTTACAGTAAAAATCAATCAATAAATTACTCAACATGAAATGTGTGTTTACGAGATGAAACCGTTTATCAATAAATCATGCAATCAACAAACTAACCAAGCCTTTTAATCGACCAATATATTTAAAATAATTTGTTAAATTTGACAGACTTCCATATTAAATAAACAAAGAAACATCTACTATGATCGTAATCTATTTTCTTAAGACATTTGAATAAATCGCCATGTTAGACTACATTTTGTAATATAAGTGTGAATCTGATTATATACAAATTATTTAAAGAGCAGGTGCAGATAAATTATTACACGTTTATACAAATCGTTGACAAAATCAAAAAAAAGTAGGATAAATTGGTTCTTTTGGACTATAACGTGACTCCTTGTGTGATGATTTTTCGTGTGTTTCTAAAACGATAAATATCTTACAACAGCGAGTCTGAACTTAATTGTTAAACCTAAATCTGAATTTATTGATATAATTTGCATGATTTTTTTAATCCTTTACTCTTCACTGTGTCTAAACCACACCGGCAAAATTTGATCGGACTCGATGGTATCTAACATCCGGTACAATGACGGAACATCAATAGACAGAAGAAAGATAGGTTTCTCCTTATTTTCTTATTTTTTTAATGATATCGAAGAATATATATACATATACAACAACTTTCTATTGTGATATGCAATATTTTCTACAACCGTTCTATATAAACGAAGAAATAAGTAAAAATGCATGTAGAAATGACGAATTGAGTGAACCTTGCCTCGAAATTGTTTAATTTCTCGTTAAATTGTTCACATTGTACGGAAAGAAAGGTACGGGAAGATAGATACTGACACAAAGATTGCAAAACTAGTTATTATGAGCATCTCAATACTTGTATTTCTGTGTATGGAACGAAAGAAATGGGTCATGTCAAATTAAAATACACCGATTTCGTAATTGTTGTTTAGTACAAAACACCCGGTTTCGTCTATATATATCACCCGGTTTTTTTATATTTTTTTAAAACCAACAATTTATGAAAAGCAACGTTAACACGGATCTGAACATTGTCTTTCGAAAGAATTTAAATATATATTTATTATAAAGTAAACTTAGCGTCTTTACATTTATTTACATAGGTAATTATAGTACTACACATTTTCCTTATGAAAGTCGTATCCGTTATTTCACTGATCTTCAAACTAATTTTTAAATGGAATATAAATACTCAATAGCAAACACTGATATCTAATTATTTTTTTAACATTAACATTATGATATTTTTTATATAGGTTTTGAGATACATCGCAGTATGTGACCCCCCTTTTTTTTAAAAGAAGATCTAAATAACGCTTAATAAACAAAATTTTAAACATCACCAAAAAGTATGCAGAAGTTAAGATTTATATAACTAAGAAGTGTGTAAAGTTGGATGCAATAATGATAAATCGTTTTGAGATATGGCGCGACATGTTAAAAAAAATCACTCCCGTGTTACTTACAAAGTTCTGTCACTTAAAAAAGTTTTAATTTGATTTTCACTAAAAAGTTTACAGATCGTTTGACCATTTCAAGAAATAACTTTGTTAAGTTTCATGAAAACTAGATAAGATGTTCTCAAGTTACGGTGCAACATGTTTACGCTGGACAGAAGGATAGACGGATAGATAGACGGACGGACGGACAGAATGACTGATAGATGGAGGAACGGACGGATGGACGGAAGGACAGAAGGACGGACGGATTTATACAATAATACGTCCTGTCAAAATTGTGACGGGCGTGTAAAAACGCAATGAAATGAAAAAAAACTCTTAATTAAAGGTCAATAAGTTTTATTAGGATATCGGCCAAGTCGATTTATTTGTACATCTTCTTGACTTCCTACATCAGTTTTGCTATATGACTTTTATATATATGTTTGAAAATAATAAATAGAATTTGACAAAAAGAACTTCAAATTCGTCATTTAAGGGCAGTGCAATAACTTCTTTAAGAACTAATGTGAGAATTTTATAGTAATTGGACAAATGTTAGAGCTCAACATTTTGAAGATAATCATCTGGCCCTTTCGAATTGTCTATGTCTACGGCTGTTTTTAAATAATTGACATCATGCACTTGCATGCCCCCCCCCCCCTTTTGTTTATTTCTTAGCCATGAAGGACATCTTGGTTGACAAGCGGTGTCACAGTAAATTTTTTAAAACTAGATACCCTAACTATAATTAAAAAAGACATATGATTTTAAATAAGGTTTGTTAAATACAGCCTAGTAATTTTAGATGTGAACATGTATGTAAAAAATTGAAAGATAATGAACGACGGTCGACCGGTGCCAAGTGGGTCAAGTGAAAATTTCAAATTTCACGAATCGGATCGGACATAGAAAACAACTTCACTGGCGGGTTTTTTTTCAATGAATAGAATAATACATATTATTTATATTTACATGTACCCACTGACATGTCACAAATGCTTAAATGGTCGCAATTCAATTGATGATGAAGGTCTGTGGCCAAAGGAAAAATAATATAGAAATGAGGTCAAGGGCAAGGGCAATGGACATGGCAAATTGGAAAAAAAATCGTTCATAAATGCAAGTTTTGCAATCTCCGTGTCAGTCTCTATCTTCCCGTACCTTTCTTTCCGTACAATGTGAACAATTTAACGAGAATTAAACGATTTCGAGGCAAGGTTCACTCAATTCGTCATTTTGACGTGGACTTTTACTTATTTCTCCGTTAATATAGAACGGTTGTAGACAATATTGCATATTACAATAGAAAATAGTTGTATATGTATAAATATTCTTCGATATCATAAAAAAAAAGAAAATAAGGAGAAACCTAGCTTTCTTCTGTCTATTAATGTTCCGTCATTGTGCCGGATGTTAGATACTATCGAGTCCGAACAAATTTTACCGGTGTGGTTTAGACACAGTGCTCTTGTTGAGTGTTCAGGTTGTATATTGTAAATTTATAGCAGTATCTATAGAAAACCTGGATAATGCAATCAATTTTGATCATATAATCCGTGTTTTGCCTAAAAAATAGGTTTCAATTATGTTACATATTCAGATTTTAATTTAATGAAGTGATTGTTGAAACATAAGAATGATGTTAATTTCGTTTGTTTTAACATTGAAATAACAACACATATACACATGTCCTTAAACTAAGATCAAGGTAATTACAAAAACCAAACAATAGTATACATATTTAAACTGTAAAGAGCACTCGAATATGCTAATTAAACCTGTGGCAATTAGTGGAAGCCTATTCAATAGGAGAAAATTGTTCTATTACGTTTTTGTCATTTTATTGAGATATTTGAATTATCATGCACAAAGGCAATGAATGCTGGCTAATATAGAACACTACTTGTTAATTTTGTTCAAATCAAAGTGTGAGATTTTGTTTTTGTCAAGGAGAGTAAACTAAGACATGCTATGTCATTTAGATAAGGAATCAACTAAATAGTATAAGCTTCATTGTTGATTTTTCTCGGCTGATTGGTTAACTTTTGACCGGTTGAATAGTCGGTTTCTGTATACATTGAGGTTTTTTTTGTTGAATGATTGATTAAATAATTTACTGATTTGTTTATTGGCAACTTCTCTAACGATAACTGAAAGCGAAAAACTGAAAATATCAGTGAATTTTCACTTTCACCAAAAAATGGAGGAAGTTTAGACCTAGGTCAGAATTTATTTAGAAAGAGAAAAATACAAACACAACAAATGTTAATGTTTTAATTTAGAGGATCAGTAGAGGAAATCGGAAAAGTCAAAGATATGTTTTCGCGAATGAAAACCATTGCATATTGCCATTGGAATTGATAAAAGAAAATGTACTAAGTTTAAGGGACGGCGAAAAGGATAGGAATGTTAATTGTTTTCACGATCTAGAAATAACATGATCTTAATACAGCTAAACAGGTTAAACTTAACCGAAAAACTTGAGAATTTAAATCCTTACTTTTTGTTTCAAATTTTGAAGATTGTTTAATATATAGTAACAATTCAATCAATAAATAAGTCAACATGAAATATACGTTTAAGAGATGAAACCTTTAATTAATAAATCATGCAATGAAAAAACATAACCAATCCTTTTAATTGATCAATGCATTTAAAAGAATGTGTTAATTTGACAGACTTCGATATTGAATTATCAAAGAAACATCTAACATCTCAATCTTTATTCTAAAGTTAATTAAAAAATCGCCATAATAGACTACATTTTGTTTTACAATAGTTTGAATCTGATTATATACCAATTATTTAATTAGCAGGTGCAAATAAATTATAAAACGTTTATACAAATCGTTGAAAAAATAATTTCAATAGTAGGATATATTGATACATTTTGATAATGACGTGACTCCTTTTATGATAATGTTTAGTGGGTTGCTTAAACGTTATATAAAATTTACAACAGCAAGTCTTAACTGAAGTGTAAAACTGAATAATTATATACTTTTTTTATATAAACTAATTTGCACGAATTAAAACAACATTATTTTTATGGTCTTGTTGAGTGTACAGGTTGTATATTGTAAAATTATAGCAGTGTCTATAGACAATCTGTTATTTGCACATTTGTTACAGAAAATAATTACAATTACCAGTATAATAACGTGAAAATGTAACTGTCACTTTTTTTTTACTTCACATGTCGTTAATGGAATATAAACGGAGAAGAAACTCACTAGAAAAGGAACTAAGCTTAAGAAAGACCCCTAAAAATATTATCCAAATCGTTAGAGTGATTAAAACTGTTTCATATAAGAACTGTAAGAATTTTGAAAAGCGATTTCAATGAAGGCTGTTGAAGTTTATTTAGTGTTTTTAAAATTCAAGACATAATGTTTATCCTATGGTAGCAGTATTTAAAAAAGCGGCTGTTAAAACGTGTTATTTATTCTACGATCATCTTTTCAAAGTATTCATACACTTGCAGGATATTTTCTGTAATTTCAGATTTAACTTTCTCAGTACTAACGTTAAACAATTTAGGAATCTAGACTATTTTAGGTAGGCAATAATGGAGTCTTCCTTTTCATTTCAATATGAATATACTATATATCGTAAACTTGTATGATGACTGGTTTCGGAGCAGAGATAATATAACTATCGAATTAAATTTTGGGGAGCATATGTGATTATCAGCATCTGTATTGCATGATCTCAATTGAAATTATTATTTGGTATCTCATTTTTATGCACATTAGGAATATTGAACAAATTTTCATACACAGTACTAAATTTGCAAACTAGACTCATATATAAAATCTATAGATATTATACAATTATCATTTTGTAGATTGCCTCTGAAGAAATTATAATCAAGTTGAAAATGAAAAAGCAACACAGAAAATATGACACTTGAACATTTCTAAGGAAGACATGGCAACCAAAGAAGAAGATAATTTTCTACGCGTTGTTTACTTAAACTACCGTGTAGGAACAACTGCACTAAGGAGGTATTTTGACAGTGTTCATCCTAATTTGCAATCAGATTTGTCATCTCCTCCAAATAAGGCAATACTGTCAAGCCTACACAAACCACCTAGAGGGCAAAGGAGAGTATTGTACCAGGAGCAATGGGATATATTATACCCTCTTCCGGTTCGTTTCTTATTTCATTTAGAATATGAATTGAAAAATATGTGGTAATCATAAAGGGAGTTCACCGAAGTCATAATGACTGCTCAGTTAAAACAGTTTTTATGCAACATAAAAAAATGCAACAATCATAAATATGTCTTTTAAAATGACCGAGATGTTTAGTTTTCACACGATAAACTCCAACGGTAAAGCTACAAATTCAAAATGAATTTCCAAACACGCAGGAATGTAGTAGGTTATGTATACACGAAATACGTCTCTGAACTTAAAGCATTTAGGGCAAATTTGATAATGGCAAAACAAAATGTTCATCAGGTTAAGAAAAATATAACCTATATCTTTGAAGCTAAAGCAAAAGAATTATGGTTGCATTAACAGAAAACGACATCACTTATAAACAAAAATTATCAGGCAAGCGACACAGCCTCTAGTTTAAAAAAAAAACATTAAATAGATAGAAAAAAGAAAGGGAGAAAGTGTAACTGATAACGAAAAAATAAGCATGTAAAATAAAGTAGCAAAGTGTATTCAAAATTAACTGTCATTAGCAAAGTTATATCTGATCACTAAAATCAGTCATTTTGTATGAAAGGACAACGTGTAATGCGGTCTGATGTCAATATAAATTAAGGATAGAATTCGGTGAACCACGTGATGAATACTCTTTTGTTTACTATTGACGATGTCACAAACAACTTCTGATGATGGTGGTTTTCTTCTATTACAGACAGTATAAATGAGAATACTAGTATGACGTGCTTCTTTCGCTTTGTAAACAACACCGTGATAAAATTCTCCATATATCTATACTTAGCGCAGATTCAGAGATATACATAATAATGGCTGTTACAATATCCTTCCCACGTAAATCTACATGTATTGGAATCTATTTGCAAACCATTTGCCGATTTTATTGTTTTAAAAATTGCAGTTAAAAAAAGAAAAAAATAACTTTTATTCTTATTCGGATGCATAATAACAAGAAGTAATGCACAAGACCTCGGTGAAATCAATAAAATAAAAATAAAATAAAATTCCGCGAAAGTCTTTAAATGTTTTTGACGTATTTAAGTCATTTTAAGATATGACGTCATACAAATGAAAACGCTACAATTGAACGTTTTCTGATACGTAAACCATCGAAATATGTATAATATTGTGTTAAAATTGATTTGTAAGGTAGATTTTGTTTTATTTTGTATTTTATTGCATTTTTTGCATATTTACTGATTTCAGCAAGTCAGCATGGCGGATCCTTAGTCACGAAATGTCAACTTCGGATTTGACGGTAGCTTACGAGAAAAATCTGTAAATTGAAAAATGGCAAATGTTGGGTTTGAGAATTCATAGAATTAACAGATTGTTTTCTAGCGGTTATTCACGAAACAATCCATGCAAGCTACAAATTTTATGAATGTTTGAGCTTTATCGAAAAAAGAACAGCCACATACACACAGCATTCCTACCATCGCTTCAGTTTTTTTATTACTGTATTTGTCTTATTAGAATCGAAATAATTCATGGAAGCCATAGCTTGTTGGTAATTTACACATGGCCTGGGCAGTGATATTGGTTAATTTTATCCCTCGCTAAAGCTCAAGATAAAATTCGAATATCACGGCCCAGGCCATGTGTAAATTTCAAACAATCTATGGCTTCCATGAACTATTTCTTAATTTTACCTTGCCGTTATCTATTCCTATTCAGATCCATTAATACAATGAACTTGCTTTGAGTAAATACGTTTGAACAAAAATAACCTAAGTTTTAATAGATACACAGAGTTTAAATTGTGCAATCTAGTTGACATACAAGCAATATTATTGAAGTAATAAGAAATATATAACAGAAAAACAAAGATATGAAGTAGTCATTTATGACTTAAAACCAGTACATGCACAGAAAATCGGTTACCGAAAATCACGTAAAGTAGGTATTGAACAGTATATAGTCCTCTACATCAGACATTACTGCGTTTGCCGTAAATCATATTTTTTTTGTATTACCAAGTAAAGACTTTTATCTTGCGTGTACACTTAATAATGAGCAAATTAAAATTAGGGACAAAAATGGAAGGTGAATAAGAAGTTCTTCGGGTTTCCAATTAAGTATCAATGAAGGAAAATAAAAATCGATAACATATGTTTAGATTTGTTTATACTTTTATTTATAGGATTACATGTAGTTTCCTCTACCGATCTAGATGTTACCCTAATGGTTTGTCTTCTACGAAATTTACCACCACATGTTTCTCAACCACCTACAGGATTTGATGATTTACCACAACCCAGTGATTTATCACCTGGTGCTCACATAGCGCGGATAAAATGTCATAAAAATTTCATTGTGTCACATTCAAAGGACGGCATACTATCCGATAATGACTTCAACAAAATATGGATCGAGTTGGAAAGGGTAAATATTTATCTTTGTATTTATTATTGGTTTTATTCGATGGTAATTAGATTTTTGCATTTGAAAATTGAAAAAAGTTTTCAAATAACATACCAAACACGATTAGGGTAACATCATATACATAATTATAGTTAATTTAAAGTAAATGTTAACGTTATTAGGTTATTCCTTCCGTTAAACAGTTGTTGCAATGTTATTTTATGCGAATTGAAAATTGAACTCTTGCTTCACCATACATGTTAAGTGTTGCTTAGTCTTTAGTTTTCTATGTTGTGTATTTTGTACTATTACATTGTCTATTTATCTGTTTATTGTTTTAGCCAGGGCGTTGTCAGTTTAATTTTGATCTATGAGTTTGACTGTCCCTTTGGTATCTTTCGCCTCTCCTTGATTTAACGTTTCAATTTTGCATTTGCTGCGTATTTTACTGCCGGAAGGACGAAGATGAACAATGACCATTTATTTATCCAACAGTAAACCCAATACTAGGGATTTAGTTATTAGTAGATGGTGCCGTGCATTTGTATCTTCACATCTGCATTAAAAAGTAAAAACACAAAAATACTGAACTCCGAGTAAAATTTATCAAATGGCAAAACCAAATGCTCAAACAAATCCAACGAATGGAGAACAACTGTCATATCATTGACTTGGTAACAGCTTCTAAAAAAGATTCCATTAAGTGAATACTGGAATTTCTCATTTGTAAGAAGGTTTTACAGGTACAAGTAAATTTCGTAAGGAAGATCGTTATGTTTTTTAAAAAAATGACGGTAAATTAATATTTTTGGTAAAGTATTAAAGACGTTAACCCATGTTTAAGAATCCCGTCCTCATTTCCTCGCATATGATAATGTTGGGTTTGAGCTATTCTACTGGTCTCCCATTTGGGACAGCATCTGCTTTCTATTTTGGCGCACCTTAGATCACCTTCAGATAGGGTTCGTGTTTCTCAGTCGTGTTGTAGTTTGTGTTCTCATGACTCTTTCGGAGCTGATTTTTTTTCTCTAAAAACGAACAACCTTTTAGACAAAGTGTAAACGTTCACAACAGACATTTAAAAGCCATACGATTGAGCAGAGGATAACTTAATGGCGAAATATGTTAATATAAAAAAGAAGATGTGGTATGATTGCCAATGAGACAACTATCCACAAAAGACCAAAATGACAATTGACAATAAGGTGACAATTGAATAGTTGAAATCATTTCGACTGGTAATATTGAAAGATCAACATATTAAACATACCCCATTATTTCAGTAGCGACCTCATTTTGTTCTAAAGTTCATTTGAATATATGAGATGTAATATATGTGACGATATCTGGAAGGGAAAAATAAGAAAAAGGAAAACAGTTTGCAATATGCTATTTATAAGAATGTTTTGTACGAATTCTGCTATATATATATAAACCTAAAAAGAAGTTGTCTAGCGGAAGTACACAACTAGAACCAATTAAAACACAACAGAGGGACAACAGATACCAGAGGGACAGTCAAACCCATAAATCTAAAATAAACTGACAACGCCATGGCTAAAAATGAAAAGGACAAACAGACAAACAATAGTACACATAACAAAAACATAGAAAACTAAAGAATAAGCAACACCAACCCCACCAAAAAACTAGGGGTGATCTCAGGTGCTCGTGAAGGGCAACTGTCTGTTGAAAAATCAATATTATGGGAATCTGTGTAGTGCTCACAATATAAGATTTTTCAGGATCTAAAACAAGAATTCTAAATTTATAGGAAAAGCACTATTAGATCAGATTATTTAGTCTATCTTTTTATCAAGCATAATGAAAAGATGTGTTAAACGTAGACAAGTTATTGGTCATGATATTGATGTATATATTGTGTTTGTAGTAGAACGTAAGACATTTTAGAATCAATATATTTTTGACACTCCAGGTTAAATATTTGGTACTATTAGAGACTTACTGTGTCTGCTGGGGCAGCACAATATTGAAGGGATAATAAAGCATCCACGACTTCGGGCTGCATATAGGATACAAAAAAAAATAGAAAAATTATCAGTTATAGGGTAGAACAAATTTGTTTCTACTATGCTATTCCTACTGGAAGTTGTATGCAGTCATTTGTTAAACATATGGTTGTCAGAAAAGTAAGAGCAGTTAGAACCAGTTCAAATGCATTAGATTAAAAATGATTACATTTCTTTCATTTAACATCGTATTTTATTTGGGTTTGAACTTATGCATATGTGTATTAAAGGCTATAAAAGGATTAGGAAACCAGCAAGACGTTACAGACGCTGCTGAAGCAAAATCGAAATGTTTAGACTACGAAGAGCTGAAAGAACGCGTGAATCGTGATGACAGTATTCAGCGTAATCACATGAGATTGACAGACCATGGGTATAAACTAGCTGACCACACTACAAGAATAGCAAAACTAGAAGCAACTGTCGAAAGTGTGGATAAAGGTGATTTGTCATAGTTTTCCAAAGCGATATTAGTAAATCACAAGCACACTTGAATTTTACTATTAATTCGCAAGTGTTCGAAACACTTGTCTTTAAGCAGCTTATACTTCGGATGTAAATGCTTATCTTAATCAGTACAGTACTATGAATATTTGCCATAATACTGAGAAGTGGCCGAGTTTATCAGAATAGACAGAAATCGTCAATATTTAACAGTATTTGATCGTCATCATATTTGTCAAGTTTACGATTTCTTTATATCAAATTGGGAAGTTTTCTGAATTTTCGAAAAATAATTGAATCTCGTTTGGTTAATAAGGTGGACGTATTTTCAGCTGTATTTTTAAAATTTGCAATTCTTTGTTTTATTTTGTTGTCCGTTAGTTATAGATGTTTTTATTTGGTAGTATTCTGACATTATGATTAAAAGACCACACTATTTTCTAAACAAAATTAGCCTGAATTTACGAAATAGTTTTTTGAAGGAACATCATTTGCCGAGTGGTCTAGGCTATGTTCCATCTAGATTGAACCCTAGCTTGTCAACAATGGGGATATGAGTCTTAGGGAACGTGTGTTCGACACCGATTTGTGTCGACTAATATTACCCGTTTCAACGAGGGTCAGTAGCTCCCTCATCATTTTCAACTTTCCGTTTTTTTTAAATTCGGACGTCCTTAATTGATAAAATGTTATGTTTTGTATATTAAACATTATTATTGTAAAAGCATTATACCTCAATTTTAGATTTAAAAGAATTCAAAGATAGGCTTATCAATGCAACAATACTCGACAAAGAGGTTTTGGACAGCCTTATTTCTAATTGTGTTCTGACACTAGACGACAAAGAGGAAATATGTAGCTTTGAAGACCAATCATCTCGTAACAACAAGCTTTTAGAAATACTTATGCAGCGACCATACAATACCTTTGATATGTTTGTTGAAGTGATGAAAGAATCTGATCAAAAGTGTTACACTTCACTTGTTGTAAATATGAAGGCAAAGTTAACCGATAAGGATTCTTCTACAATGAAGGAACAGCACAACGAGAACATTGCAGGTACACTATTTCTCATAAATTGAAAAAGGTAGTGACTGGCAGGTATTATTTGTTTTAGTAAAATAGTATCTTTGAAACGTCTTGACTCGACTATACCTGATGACGGATAATCCATGTTATGCAAATTTTCTGACATCAATTTTATTTCTTAAGTCCTGATCAATAGCAGCCATTGCTTAAGCTTTAGAATATAAAACGATTTCTATGAAATTTGAAACAAATAAGAAGATTTGACGAACATATGATTTTTTTTTGTATACCAGGTTTGAATTACTTTGTGGATCTGTATGGCTAATATTTAAATCAGATGCAAAAAACAAAAATATAAAATAATGTTATTGAATTATTTTTTTCATATCAAGGTCCAGTTGAGTGTGTTCCGAACATTATATGCAAACAGAATGTAGAGGCTAACGCGTTCTTCACTCAAGTTGACTCCACGTTAACACAGCTTTAATTGCAACATTGTAGTACATACTTTAAAGTTTACCTCTACGTAACTTGAAAGAAGTATCTTCTATTTTTGTTGATAGTAAACACATGTTTACATCCGGAAATCAATGGTCGTTCACACAGTTTATCGTTGAATCCTGGATACATTGAAGTATCATATCATATGACTCGCGATATAAGTGTTCAACTTTTTATTTTCGATGAATATATAATTCAACGATTACAACGAATAATTTGATACATAATTCATTGTTGTGATGTCAATCTTTTTTTTCGCCGTGGTTTTATTGGACATGGATCCAACCTCATGAGGTGCGAACGACCATTGTTTCGCTAATTTACGAAATTTTCCTTTAATAATAATGACTAATAATTTCCTTTCTCTGCATAGTAGAGTGATATAAAAAAGTATAGCTAAAACTGATGGAGCACGTTCAGTTGTGAATGAAAAAGGTATTCATAAGTAAAATAGCGATGAATTGATTTCTTATTGATTATCTCAACTCGATAGCTTTCTCACTTTCGCAAAACCGGCTCTAGCGAGAAAACCGATCATGTTGAGATGACAAACCAAAATCTATAAATAGTGGCAGAATTTCGTTTCTCTATTTTTCTAGTCGGAAAATTGAGGTTTTTTGTACTTTAAAATAGATTGACTTGAGATATATATATATATATATATATATATATATATATATATATATATATATATAGAATAACTTTCTTACAAAAAGCAATTGATAAAGTTTTCATGGATTAAAATTACTTTTAAATATAAGACGTGTCCTGAACCAATCCACTGAACCATGCAGATGCTTAATTGATCCATATTTATACATATGAATGTTTGATTGATTGAATCTTGTCACATAATATCATTAAATGATTATAATCACATGTCTAGTCTATTATTATTTGATACAACTGGTGTTTCGGTTTAGGCTTCAGGCCAAGGCAATCCTCATCAGGTACCCCTAACCCGTATTTTTTAAGTCTAGTTTTAATGATTGTATACATTAGATACTGAATAATATTACTGGGGCACGACACCTGGCGTATTCCTTGATTTTCAAAGTATGGTTTACAGTATTAGCTTTGTTTTTTTCAATGAATTATCTGAGTTTTGATGATGTAAGCATGTCCTTCAAGCTATTTTGCTTCTTGTAGGCTATAATGGGTGGTCTCTGAAAAAGCTGTTTAGCAGTTTCGTCTTTTTCAATAATGTGCCAGTGCTTTCGTATGATTTTGCCTAGTTGTTTAACCATGGGATTGTATTTAGTTATGAAGCATAAGGGAATATTGTCCCGTGATTTGTTTCTATATTTTAATGTGCTAGCTCTGCTTCTATCGAGTGCTTTGAATATCAAAGGATCTATTTCTTGTTTTTTGTATCCTCTTTTTAAGAGTTTACTTTTGAAGAGCGAAATTTGAGAGTCTAAGTCCTCTTTATTATTTGAGGATCTGATAAAGCGAATTGTTTCATCAATTATAAAACCATTAAATACAGATGATGAATGAGCCGATGATTTGTCCAAGTATTGGAAATTATCAGTTTGTTTTCGATATAGTTTCAAGTCCAGGATATTTTGTTCAAGGAATCTTTTTCCCTTGAAAACTGAAATATCTAAAAACTGTATACTAGTTTTTGATATGGCATATGAAAATTTTATAAGAGGATGTATGCTATTGGCGATATCAAGGAGATTTGTTTCCGAGTCTTTAAATAAGATAAATCCATCATCCCTATAAATTGATAAGTGTGCGATTGCATTTGCATGTCTAAATCTGTTTAAAATATCGGTTATTATTTCAAACATTCGTAGATCTGCTAGACAAGGAGACATTAGTGCCCCTTGAGGTAAACCAATTGTTTGTCGATATATTTTGCTGTTAAATTCAAATTCATTATTTTCTAGTGATATTTTCAATAGTTCTAGAAAATCATCTTTTGGCGGTAATGGAATTTCGTAGTGGCAGGATTCAATTTTTGGCCAAGCTCTATTAACTGCTTCTATTATTTCAGTGTGATAAAGGTTAGTGTACATGCTACTTATGTCAAAAGTAGCAAGTAAAGATTCATCTGGAACTTTAATTTTTTCTATTTTGTTTATAAATGAAGTACTATCCTGTGTATATGTTGTACGTTTGCTGACAACTGGTTTTTAGAAATAATCAATGAGATGTCCGATTCTTTCACGTGGACTATTGCAAAGTGATATTATAGGTCTGCCATGAATTTCAGCTGTTTTTAGAAGTTCTTTGTTGGCGCCGATATTTTCTTTCAATTTAATGTCCAATTTATGAATTATAGGCAGTAAGTATAGTCTACCTGTTTGTTTTTCCTTGTTTGAATTCAAATAGTTTCGTGTTGTGTCATCAACATATCCCTTTAGGTGCAATTGATTTATTTATTTTCAATTGTTTTTGATATACCCACGGTGATAGCTTCAGACAGTTGTGTATTATGTATGTTGTCATTGAGCTGTTTCATTGCTTGATTTAAGTACGTTTGTTTGTCTAGAATTACTGTCGATGCATTCTTATCAGCTTTCTTAATTACGATATCATGTACTTTAGAATAGATTGACTTGAGATATATATATATAGAATAACTTTCTTACAAAAAGCAATTGATAAAGTTTTTATGGATTACTATTTTGACATTATGCAATCATAATTATGTTTATCAATAAAATCATTGCAAAATGCATTAAACAATGTTAACAGGGGCGACCATTAACTGTCATTAAATGTTTTATTATTATTAAGAATTGCCTATTTAAAATTGCCTTAATGTTCATTGGTGACCACATAATAAATTCTCAAATAAGATAGACATTAAGGTTTAATCTCAAAATATAAGTCTAAAAATTATTTCAACAAGAACATATTCTAGTTTATTGATATTTTTTTACAACAATGAATGGGAAGAGTAAATACTGGTTTTCTAAAATGCTTAATGCACATACAGACAAAGTTTTACAAATCCTACCTCAACATCCATTAACGAGTGACTAAACGAACACATAGCAAACACGCATATTTTCAAGATAACATCGGGTATCATTTTGACCACGTAAATGCATAAATTAAAGGAAAACATATGAAATATGTCACACAGCGTTAATGTGCATCTACTTTATATAACGCTTGGTCTGGACCGAACATATCCGAATGTGTTTTCTTATTAAATCGATCAGATTAAAAATTATTGATAGTCAACCATATTTATAGGGAACTATAAATTTCAAAAGGGTCTTTAAATTATTCGTTTTACATCGTCTGTAATATAAAAACAAAAAACATAAACAATATTTTAGGGTTACCAGTTTTAAGAAAGCACTAACTCTCCACCTTCAATTACTATTATTTGTCGAAAAGTGCATTAACAGGTTCAATAATATTTGGACCGATGTAACTAATCAACATGTAATAACTCAATCCGTCTTTTAAAAGAAGGACTTGCAACTTTTCTTCGTATATTTTCCAGTTTCAAAGTTGTTTTAAAAGCATTATCCAAATATTATGAAAGAAGTATTAAAGGTTTCCATGGGTACAATGATAATTATAATAATAATTTATTATGTTAGAGAGGCAGAGAAGCAGACTGTTAAATTAATCAAATGGTATAAAACTTTAGTCAATGAAATTGACTTTGACAAAAATGGAAATGGTGGAAAAACTTTCCGCCAGAGGAGTTATAAGTATGGAGGATTGTACAACACTGAAATCAGAAAAAAAATACCCAAAAAGAGAAAAATAGAGAAATTCTAGAGAATATTATTAGAAAAAATATTTCATCTGCCTCTACAATCTTCCTTGAAATTCTTAAAGAAGATAGCTGTTATTCTGAGTATGCTACGAGAATAGGGGAAACAGATGTCACACAGCGTGACCTCGAATTACTGTATATAGGTATGTTATCAAAAACGAATCATTAATAACAAAACATATGCTATGAAAAGTACTTTTATTCGTTGAGTATCAATTTTCGGGGTTTTCGTGGATTGGTTTCTGTGTCAAACGATATATACCAATTGTGTTCAAATGAAGCCATAGAACAATCCAATGTAAGTTTGACTTTTAAACAGGATTATACCCATGTAATTTCTAAAAACCAGAACTGAATCACTTTCAACCTTTTTATTTTCACGAAGAACTAGCCTTTTTTTATTTAAATAAGGCGGTTAGGTTTCTCGTTTAAATTGTTTTACAATGTCATATCGGGACATTTTATAGCTGGCCTTCAACAATGAGCAAAGCCCATACCTCATAGTCATCTATAAAAGGCATCGAAATGACTATGCTCATTGTTGAAGGCCGTACGGTGACCTATAGTTGTTAATGTCTGTGTAATTTGGGTCTCTTGTGGACAGTTGTGTCATTGGCAATCATACCACGTCTTCTTTTTATATTTATTGATAACAATCAGATTACCGCTGATAATAAACGATGATGCAATGTTCATTTTATCTCCTCATAATTCTTATACGAAAAGTTTTGTATATTGGACTTGCTTTTTTCTACCACTCATAGTACATGTGTAGCAATTTATATGTGACCGTTTAACTTCAGTGACATTTTTATCGCCATATTAACACCTTCAATGATTGTTAATCTGTTGATCATTCGACCTCTTGTTTATAAGTGTCATATCATAAGTTATGATTACATACATGCAGCAATTAAAATGCTTCCTTTAGAATTTCCTTCAATCGGGACAATTGTAATGATGGATAAATCAGGTTTCTCAGAAAGCAAATGTTTTTAATAAGAAAATGATAAATATTGTCGGTAATGAAAGACGATGAAGTAAGTGAAAATGAACACCTTAATGTGTAATGTCTCACAAATTTTTATACAAAAGTATTTTCAAGAATCTCCCTTTTGTGATGTCCTCAAATTCTTCTGTCAGTTAACTAACATCCATGAATGTCTAAAACCATGGACATATAACTTTTGCTCAAACCACGACTATTGATACCCACAAATATAAGTTTTTTTCACAGTATACTCAAAATGAATGTTATGAAATGAAAGTTTCCCTATCAATTCTGTATAATATTCAGGTGCAGTCGTATTGACCCAAGTTTAACTCCTTTAGCTAGAGATCTAAGAATAATATGAAATCTTCATTTTATGCCAACTTAATTAACTTGAAGTAAACAACAAAATAGGATTGCAATTAGAGTCGTACAGGTTGAGTGTGAACTTATTGGGTTAAATGTCATTTACATCTAAACTTGTCGAATAAACTAAACAATCATTAACGTGAAATGATTCATCTTTGAGCCTCTGGATTATACCCAAGTAACACTTATCTCTCATTGAAAAGATGTCGTTGACGTTTGCAAACAAAATTGGCATCTGCGAGATCAGCATTCATTCGCGTGGTCTGGAGATAATTTTGTCTTGAAATCCATCTAAGTCGAGGATAGCTTGAACAAACACTGCTTTTAAGGGTGATATTTTTTACTGAAACAGTTTTCTTTTGTGTACGTATAAGGCATTTAGAAATACAAAATAAGTTTATGAAGTGAGTGTTCTGAAAATTTGTTACTACAGTTAGACACAAGCAAAAGAGTAAACTACAAATGAAAGGATGAGCTCGGAGGAAAATTGAATAACGGAAAGTTCCTTATAAACACAGTCCTTCTTTAAAATATATTTCACAAAAGTCCTTTTATTGTTGTTCGTATATATGAAACAGTGCATATCCAAGATTTTCAACCTTACGAATTGCTATTAATTTGAAATACGTACTCCCAAGCCTCAGAGATATAATCGTTTAATGTTCATATTTCACGATATTTCGCGTATTACAAACATCCATTTTCGGAATATTTTGGAACAAAAAGCGAAACTTAAAGTCCTATATGAAGACGAGTACAAATTCTTTTTAAACAATTTTTTTTCTAAAAGACATTTTTTTATGACCAATTCTCAGACACATTTGGTTTTATTAAATTGATAATTTGTTATGTATTTTTACGAAGTCAGAAATATGAGAGTAAGTATCGTTTTGTTTGACATGTTCCATCATTAATTTTACAATCTGCTAAGGGACTTTCCATTTGAATTTTTTCTCGGAGTTTAGGAATTTATGTTGTTTTAATTTTAAGTTCATTGGTTAAATGTTTTTTTTAACATATAAAAAAAGAGGATGTGGTATGATTGCCAATGACTCAACTTTCCACAAGAGACAAATGACACAGAAATTAACAACTATAGGTCACCGTACGGCTTTCAAAAATGAGAGAGCCCATATCGCATAATCAGCTATCAAAGACCCAGGAATGACAATGTAAAACAATTCAAAAGAGAAAAATGCATCCGTATAATATTATAGGTTTGCATCAAAACAACACACGATTGGAGGTTTTTTTGTTTGTTGATTAAATAGATAAGTGTTATTGGTGCATTTTAATAGCTACATTGATAAGTAAAAATCTTTTTCAATTCTTTCTCTAACATGTCTAAGTTATGTGCACTTTTCTTTAGGAAATAAAATTAGAGAGAGAGAAAAAAAGAAAAATCGAAGAAAGAAGAGAAAAAGAAATGGAATGACTGGTAAATACAGTTATATAGAAATAAGGAGTGTAGATTGATTCAATCAGATTCAACCATCCACTATTGTTTTAAGGAGTGGATGTTAGCAGTTAAAACATCAAAAAGACCTACAACAATGAAAAAATCCATAATGATCATCGGCTGTCAAATGCTCCGGCTTGAAAAAAATATGTAATACCTTCTTTAAGAAAGCTAAATATAAAAAAGAAGACATGATATGATTTTCAGTAAGACAACTCTTCGCAAGAGACTAAATAACATAGAAATTAACAGGTAAAGGTCATCGTCAATCCCTGAATAATGAGCAAAGCCCATATCGCATGGTCAGTTATATAAGACCCCAAAATCGCAAATTAAGAAACAATTTAAAACTAACGGGCTTTTTAATGGATCACAAAAATAAATGAAAAAATAAATATGTAACACAGCAACAAACGACAACCGCTGAATTACAGGCTCCTGACTTGGGACAGTCACATACATACAGAATGTGGCGAGATAAAACATGTTACCCATGTAAGTGGAATTACCTAATTTATAACAATATATAGAGTGAATAAAACAAAGGACAGATATGTATTAACATCTAATATGATGGTCCTAGAAATATGTATCTTGTCAATCAGATATTCTTGCTCTAACTATTGTAGGATTGGTTAGACCCGATTTTACTCAGCATTTTTCGATTTTGATGTTTATACCAAATTTGTCTTTAGTCAAATAAAGATGGCTTTGAAGGTCTATATATAAAAGAAGGGAGTTGTGGCTTCATGTATCTAATATCTAGCTACATTTTGACCTGGCCCTAGCAGTATTAACAAACAATTATCATGGCATGTACTGTTTGACATTGAATTAAGCAATGGAAACTCTTTTAAGCCTATTTGACCTTTTATCATTTTGAATCTACGATAGGAATCCTCCATAGAGAGAAGGCTCCATTTTAAAAAAATGCAATCGTTTTTTTTAGACAGAAATTCAAAATCCGCTTTAGGTTCTGTGCAAATGTTTTAAATCATACTCTTGTTTTAAAAGTTGGAGCATTATCAAAAAAATTGAGAATGTAATTGGGGAATTAACAAAAACAGCCGAAGGCAAACAATGGGTCTTAAATGCAGCGAGAAACACCCGCATCCGAGACCTGATTCAGCTGGCCCCTAAACAAAAATGTATACTTGTTCAGTGATAATGGACGTCATTCTTAACTCCAAAATATACAAAAGAAACTAAAATTTTAAAATATTACAAGACTAACAGAAGCCAGAGGCTCCTCACTTGGGACAGTCGCAAAAGTGCGGCGATTTTTAAAGATGTTTTTTGAGATCCCAATACTCCCCTATTCCCGCAAGTCAATGTAGAAAAAAAAACCACACAACAACACGCACAGTAAAACTCAGTTACATTGTCTAGCTTTTTGTTTGTCAATTTTGTCTGTTAGTCTTTCTGCTTATCGTTCTGAACATGATTGTGATATTTGATAACTTGGCGTTAAGCAACCAACATTCAATCTGATTATTTGTCTACACATACACTTTTCACGGGTGCTACTTTAGAATTTTATATTCGGTTAGCAGTTTTAGAGTGATAAAAAATGGTATTGTATGATTGCAATGGACACACCTCCCCACAACAGACCAAATATTAAAGAAGAGTACAATATATAGATCTGGCAGAAACTTATTTTCCAGCGGGGACAAAATTAAAGATTTTAACATTGATATTTGCATCTTTTCTGACAAAGATCCGACATTTGGGAGTAGAAGCAAATAACAGTACTTGTAAGCTACTAGCAGAATTCGACATTGCTCATCTTCCTGTGGCGTCTTTATCTTGTGAGCATTCAATTAAACTGCAAAATATGACTACGTGGCTTGTACAAGTTTCTTTTATATCTTATTAACATAAATTACCTTAATCATGCATTAAATGTTCAACACAGAATGCATCACAAACAACAACAGTATCGAAATATAATTGACCTGGGTTGAATGGAAGAAATATATTCTTAGCGTAAAATAAGAATAACTAGTTAGCTTCGACCTGCTCGGCGGTACATATTTCGTTGCCTTCAATTACACTCCCTTTAAAAACCTCTCAATCCACTTCTGATTTTTGACGTTACACAGGCGTTTATTGTTCCATTTTATATGAAAAAAAAAAGAACTATGACGCGTCCGCATTCTGGTGAAATAAAGTTATTGTTATAAAATTCATGTCAAAGCGACAACAACCCGATCACAGAGCAGACAACAGCCGAAGGCTACCAATTGGTCTTCAATGCAGCGAGAACTTATGTTTTTTTTCACTTGTTAAGAATCTTTCATCATGCTAGTTGAAGTTCCAGATTTCAGGCATTTGAGTCCCATTATCTCACTGTTTACCTTTTAAGGTATTACTAAGACGAATAGTGAGAAAAGAAATATCAGTATAAAAGGGAATGGTTATATTATTCTAGAATATTTAGTCTATTTGTTCAAAGCTTTTTAAAGTTATAGAACACCTCGAACTTTCATAGATTTGTTCTCAAGATCCCTTTGGTTAAAAACGCTAACAAATGTCAATGTTCTTGGTCTCATTTTCATAGTTAAGTGCCTGCTTTTTTGTCATTTGTATTTCTCAATAAGAAGTAATATGATAACTATGTCAGGTATAATTGTACCTTGCAACTCATACATATCCGTCATACAGGCTTTAGCAAAAATCGCCTCAACAATCGAAGTTCAAGGTACGTTTTGCAGATACTATAAGCAATAGCTGAACTATATGTGGTGTATGGAATGAGTATCAGGTATACTTGTCGGACTCGCCGGCATCATCTGACGTTGATTGCATGTTCATTGTTCATTTGTCAATGTTTGGCTGTTTTTCTAATTCTAATAGCAATACGTCAGCTTTATTTTGTATATTAACTTATTGGAAGGAGTACATGTCTTTCTGGCACATATTATCTGACTTTGTCCTCATATTTATGGTTTACGGATAATGTTATGTTTTTACTTATAGTTTCATTCTTATAAGCAACAGGTCAACTTCATTTGGTGAAAGAAATATATATTTCTGAACGGCATGGTTCATTTGACCATGACACCATTATCATAGAACATTGACAACGTTAAGTTTATATGAGACTGGTAGAAAAACTTACATAATAAGATTTTCAACATAAATCAAATGATTAGTAAAATGCCGTAAAACAAAAGCGTATGTACTCCCTTTTCTCTGAATGATAGTCTATATAAGATTTCATTTGTTATAATTCTATGTCAACGCGTAAAACAAGTCAGACGATCACCATGGAGAAAAAACATATTAATTATTTATACAAGATATATTTATCAAGATATGCATATTACAAATGACTCTTAATGTTGATTTCTAAAATTAATTATGAAACGTTTTATGAAAGCAAAAAGGCTACATATTTTAATTCTACACATTAGATCTCATGATCGATAAAACAGAGAAATGGGAGAGGGATGACAGTCTTTATATCAACACCAGAGCCACCGAGCATGTGCTTACTTGCATCAACAAACACAAATGTGTGAGTGTGATAGGAACATCTGGTATTGGGAAAACTGCCCTCGTAAGAAATGTAGCTCTCAAAATGGAAATAAATGGATACACAATCCTTCCAATAGCAGATGCAAAAGAACTAAAAGATAATTATAAATCTGACAGAAAAACATTGTATATCGTGGACGATTTGTGTGGAAATTTTACAGCAAACTTAAGTCGGATAGAGGAATGGAAAAAATCAATAGAAGATATAAAGAGTATCTTAGACAACAGTAAATATAAGTTGATTTTAACATGCAGACTACAAGTTTTTCAAGATAAGGGGTTTGGAAGTATAGTGGTTAAAGATGAGTCTCGATATGTAGAAATTTTCAAAACATGTGTGTGTAACTTAGGGACTCAGAATTTATCCTTAACGTCCGATGAAAAAGAAAAATTGTCTTTTGCATATTTTAAGGAGCATTCATCAAATGCAATAAAACATTTAGGTGAATATGAGTTCTTTCCCCTTTTATGTAAATTATATCACGTTGAAAAAACTAATCCACACTTTACACTGGAAATGTTTTTAAACGACCCGTTTTCATTTTACAAACAAGATCTGAGTCATATGTATAACGATACTAAAGAAGGTAAGTACACGTACTGTGCTCTGTTGTTGTTAGTCATACACAACAACAAGTTAGAAGAGAAACATCTTACAGGTGAGTATAAAATTAAAGAAATAATAGAAGATTTAACAGATGTATTTGATATAGATGAAAATATAACAGTTAGGAAACTCAAGACCCAACTCAAAAGACTGATAGGAACATTTGTTACGTATGATGAAGGCATCTTCAAAACTATCCATGACAAACTGTTTGATTTCCTAGCTTTTTATTTTGGAACACAAGAACAAATTCTAAACATACTGATAAAATATGCCAACGGCAGATTTATTCGTGAGAGATTTGTTGTCACAGATGAAAATAAAAGTGTCCACTATTCAATACTTTTATCTAATGACAAATTGCAACTGTACACGAAAAGAGTGTTTGATGATATTGTATGTTCGTGTAATGTGCATAACGACATAAGGGAAAATGAAAACTTTGATAATATGAAATTTCGTACTATGCTCTTTGACTTCATGGACCATCTTTCCCAACAGGAAATATCTGCCCTCATTGAAAGAGCAAACTCAAGCTTTTTAAATACCATGTTCGTTATGAGAACTAAAGATGTCAAAGTCATTAAAAGAGATAGGTTTGAAGAATTTAAATGTTATGAATTTATTTCGACTGATGATATGTTGCAGCATTACATCGAGAAATGGTTTAAATGCTTGATTGAGACTGATTCTACGGAGATATTTATGAAGAACAATAGGCTTTTGACATGTGTTACATTCTGCAATGCCTTGAAATTCTTCATAAAACAACTAAGCCAAGAGAGAATTGCTCTTTGCATTCAGACAGGGAGCAAAGATTTTTTAAAAACAATGTTTGTCATGACAAAACATAGTATCAAAGACTATTCTAAGAACCGATATGAATGTTTTGGAATTATTATTCCTGATGATCTGTTACATCAATATATTAATAGGGTGTTCGATGATTTGACCAAATCATCTGATTGTTTAGTGGACAAAAATAAAAATAGAACATTTCGGAATGTTAAATTTTGTACTGCTTTTCATACCTACATGAGACAACTTACGACAGAAAAAATTGCTACACTCATTCAGACAGCATCGGATGATTTCATCAATAAAATGTTTTTCATGGCAGAGGAGATCGTACCAGAAGACGGCAAGTACCGATGTAAAAGCTTTGGTATTGTTATTCCTGATGATCTTTTACAGCAATACATTCAGAGGTTGTTTGATAATTTGACAAAAAGTAAAAAAGCAGGCTTGGTAATACACGAAGAAATGTATGAAAACAGACCATTGATGAATGGTACATTTTGTACTGCTTTTTGTACATACATATTACAACTAACCACAGAAAGAATCGCTTCTCTCATTCAGACATCAGATTCTAACTTCATCAATTATATGTTTGTCATGTCAGAAGATAACAGCAACGAAGATCCTACGGATAGACTCAAAAGTTTGCGTATTGTCATTCCCGATGATCTGTTACAACAATACATTCAAAGATTGTTGTATAATTGGAATGAAGAGGTAGGGTACATCACTGAATTTAATAGGCCATTAGAAAATGTAAAATTTCGTAATGCATTTCGTACCTACATAAGACAACTAACCAGTGAACAAATTGCGTCACTCATTCATACAGCAAAGCAGAGTTTCATCTATAGAATGTTTGTCATGACAGAAGATCATATCAAAGAAAACTCTGAGTACCAAGAGGGAAGTTTTGGTATTGTTATTCCTGGTCATCTGGTACAGCAATATACTGAGATTATTTGATGTTTTTACCAAAATCGGTTCAATGAAGTACATTACAGAAACCTTTAGACCATTTAAGTGTTTAAAATTTTGCACTTCCTTTCGTGTCTACTTACAAAAACTACCCCCTGAAAAAATAGCTTCACTTATTCAGACAGCACACGATATTTTTATCAATGAGATGTTTATTATGGAAGAGGAGGACATTAATGAAAACGCTGACAACGCATACGAATGTTTAGGCATTGTTATACCTAATAATATGTTACCGCTATATCTAGAGAGATTGATAGACGAATGGAGCATTTCCTCATATTTTTGCATCGACAAAAATAGGCCATTGATGAATGTTAATTTTCAACGTGCTCTACGTACCCATTTTGAACAACTATCCATAGCGAAAATTGCTTCATTATTTCAGACAGCAACGGGTGATTTCCTGTCAAAAATGTTTGTCATGACAGAGGAAGACATCAACAAAAACGCTGAGAACCGATATGAATGTTTTGGTATTGTTATTCCTAAAGCTCTGTTACAACAGTACATTCAGAGGTTGTTTGATTATTTGACCAATACCCGTTGGCTAAAGATAACCATAAATGAAATTAGACCATTGAGGAATGTTACATTTCGTAATGCTTTTCGTTCCTTCATAAGACAACTGACCATAGATAAAATTGCATCACTTATTCAGACAGTAGACTCTGAAATTTTCATTAATACTATGTTTGTCATGGCAGAGGAGGACATAAAAGATGACTCTCAGAGCCGATATGAATGTTTTGGCATTGTTATTAATGATGATCTGTTACAGCAATACTGTAAGAGGTTGTTAGATATTATGACACGAACTAGTATATTTAATGACTATTTGGACGAAAATAGACCATTGATGAATGCTGCATTTCGTACTGCATTTCGTTCCTACATGAGACTACTAACAACAGAAAATATTGCTTCAATCATTCAGACAGCAGACACATATTTCATCAAAACACTGTTTGTGATGGCAGAAGAGGACAACAAAAAAAAACAATAAGAATCGATATGAATGCCTTGGTATTGTTATTCCGGATGATCTACTACAGCTATATATTGAGAAGTGGTTAGAATGTTTGACTGAAACTAATGGGTCTGAATTCATCGATAACAATAGACCACTTAAGAATGAAACATTTCGTACTGCACTGCGGACATACATGAAACGATCAGATCCTGAAAAATTAAATTCTGTTATTCAGTCTCGAAAAAAAGATTTACTTAATACAATTCTGTTCATGAAAGATGATGAAATCAAGGACCAGCGTAAATCGAAGTTAAATTATTGTTTAATATTTCAATTTTGCATTATCTTAATTTCTGCATGTTTTTATGTGTTACAGCAATACATTGAAAATATGTCGTGACAAACACACATTCGGTGATTGAATGTATGTATAATAGTAGGTCTTAATGAATGTTCCATTCCTGACTGCAAATCGTACCGACATTCGACTACAGACAGAAGAAAATCGACACAGTTTTTTTCCAGACTAGGGGTACTGATTTCCTCAATATGGTGTTTGTCAGAACAGAGATTAAAAAGTCAAAGTCAACGCTGAGAATCAGTATTAATGTACTGGTATTATTATTCCTAATGATGTATTACAGCAATACACTAGGCGATTGATTGATTGTTATACCAAGAAAGATGAATTTGAAGGTGTTAATTGTTCATCTACCAATTTATTCTTGTAGGCCAAAGTGGAACCATATGTAAACAAGATAAATTCAAAAATACAGTTTCTGGGTTAAAATTCCTCATAACAATTAATATATTTTTTTAAATATGGTTGTTCTAACGGACTGGCAGGTTATTGATAATCCTTGTTTAAAAATACCATTTGATATAATAATCTTATAAAATTGTACTTATAGTGATTCGTTATCACAGGTGAGTTCACCATGGAACATGCCTTATAAAATATGGGTGGCAGACTAAAAGGTATGTTTATACTGATTTACCACCCCTAAAAAAAACGCAAACTTAGGATAGAAAATGAAATTAGTAAAGGTAGGTAGATACTAATTATAAAATAGCCATAATTTTAAGCGTGTGGAAAGAAACATGAACGAAATCTATAGAGATATGTTGAAGTTAATTGAATATAAAACACTAAATATGTATAGAAAAAATGAAGTTATTCAGATGTTCTGATGTTAGTTATATATACACAATATTCTAAAATGTCTGAATGAAAATACGAAAGAAACATATGTATGATATTATCAATCATTAGTAAATAATATTTTGAGCAACACGATTACACGCCATAAGGTCATACAATTTAGTTAATCGAAGGTTAAGCTGTCAACCAGATTCAGAAATGTGGACCTACTTTGTTCACGTCCTGGAAACAGCAAAAACATATGTCAACATTCGCCATTCAAAATTATAGAAAAGATGATAAAGAAAATTAATCCTTCAAAAAGTACCCACTATATGCAGTGATGAGTCATTGTTATCTTATGTAAATATTACTTGTCTTATGATTCTTTGTCAATGATATGATAGAAAAAATATTAAAACAATTCTCAGATTTCATTTTTTAGTGTCTGACTGCTACTTCTAATATGTTAGAATTCTCGATACCTAAAAGTGGTATCTTGTGGAATACAGAAAGTTGTTTTTAAATATTCATACTGATTGTTGTTTTGTGCTTTTGTATATTTGTTTTTTTTTGCAAATTTGTTTTTGTTTTTGTTTTGTTCGTTTGTACAAATATACTTTTTATATAGAAATGAAGATTTATCTGATATATTTGTTTAAGAAAGGAGTAGGTTCAGTAAGACCCCTTTTTGGCCCCAAAATATAGCAGTTTTACAAAATTGTGAAAATATAATCTTTTAGCTATTTATTGGAAAGAAGAATGCTTCTACTACATAAATATGGGCTGTTTGTGACAATACAATGCACATATATCGGGTACTAGCATCATTAAGTCATGCTAAATTACTGAAATCTTCATAATTTTAGCATTTCAGTTAACTTTTAGACGGTTTCCGTCTTAAACGAAATTGGCCGCATTCGTGTTCATTCATAATATTGAAATGTAAGTTGTATTTTATGATAATACATAACATATATAAAGGTTGAGGATGAACACGGATGCGGCCACTTTCATTTGTGACAAAAACCATCTGAAAAGTGAATTTATTAGATTTATCATATTTAAGCTTCAATCGGAGCGTTTTTAATGACTAAATCAGTTGAAATCATTCACATAAATTAATCGAATCAATTGTAATAGACACTTAAGTGTTTAAAAAGTGTCCAAAATATTTCGTTAGATGAACCTGAAATTTGAGGCCAAAATCGGCCCTTACCGGACCTACTCCTTTGGATATCTCATAGATATTATGTCAGCATTAATGTTACCATATTTATCAATTCTCATAATGCATTAATAAAATGTTGTTTTAATGTAAGTATTAAAAAGTGTATATCTTTATTTGTATATAGTTATCTGTTACAAGATATGTTTGAAATCAAATGGTAATTTGTGATGTTTTAGCTATAATATGTTTGTGATGCTTGTTTGTTAAACCGATTGTTTTTATTATTATTATTATAATAATAGATATTTTATTGATATATATTTCTATGAGAAACTTTCTTGAAGTTAAGCAGAAGATACCATTATAAATAATGAAAATTCTAAATACTCATAAATTATAAGATAACCAAAGATCCCAAAATAATTTTAATTCGATAGATCCTGTATCTAAAATCTTAAAATATGGTAATACAGGCATGTCGTCTTTTGATTTATCTAATTCATATAAGTACCACCAATGCCATCATAGTCACGATACTGTTAATTCTTTACATAAACCGCTGTAAAGATAACTTTATAAGATTAAGAATGGAAATAATGAATATGTCAAAGAGACAACAACCCGACCAAAGAGCTGATAACAGCTGGAGGCCACCAATGGGTCTTCATGCAGCGAGAAAATGTCATTATATATATCATGGACATTTTTCATAATTAGTGAAATCAGGTATAAAGAAATCCTATATTAAACATAAGTATGTATAAGAATAAAAGACAGAAAACTTAAATTGATATCTTCTATATGTCACTAGTGACACATCAAATATAGTTTAATTGATATGGTTTTTCATGTCATCCCTATGTCATCTATACTTATGTTATCTGAACACTTTTTATTTTATTTCTGATGAAATAAGATTTTAAACTGTTGCTTATATTTTTATTTATAAAGACAATCAATAGATAATAAATTATCATAAGTTCTGTCTTAAGAAGAAAAACACAATCTCATATTTTATTTTAATAAGCTTATATGTGAATGCGCTTGAATTGAAATACATGTTACTGGATTCAAATAAGAGAAGAAATGTGTAATTACTAATTTTATTGCTTATGGATTTATATAACCTTTTTGTTATAGTTTGATGAAATAAAAATAAAATGATGAATGATAAAATTTTATGGCATGGACTTGTATAGTATAGCTTTACGGTGACCATCACGAATTGGTGGACCGATATGATGTGTCGCTACTTTCATCGACAGTTTGCTTTGTCTTAGATCTTAATATACCAGAGTACTCGTCTTTACCGATTATGTCTTATTTCGAATTGTGAAAATATGTGCAGTACGGGTGGTTCATGCATAGCATGAGAAGCTTTACCAGAAACCACGCTCAGTTACACTCTTGAAAAATTCTTGCAATGAGTTCTCTCTTCTTAGTCTAGTTACATATTAACTACACACACGACGAGTGACACAAGTAGATTAGAATCTGCTTAACCTTCCGGAGCATCCAAGATCTTCTCCAATTATGATGGGGTTTGTAGTGCTCAATCTATAGTTTTCTGGGGTGTGTTTGTCCGTTTGTCCGTTGGTATTTTACTTTTTTATCAATGTTTTTTGAATTCATTTTTAAAGAGAAATGTTTTAAAAAAAATGTTGAAAGTCTGTTGAAAAAGCGAGACTAAAATACCAAAAAGTGCATTTAATTCCAACTCAAAAGTCGAAAAAAGCCACTAGTAAAATCATCTAACCTGTTACCAGTTTCTAGATTTGGACAATTGCAAATGCAACGTATCGCCGCACTCTTACTATTATTAAGCAACTCTTCGGCTTCATTATTGGGGTAGAAAGTGTTAACCTTTCCGAAGCACCTGACCCTCTTAAATGTTTATCGAGGTTTGTCTGTTCATTCTTTTTCTCTTTTGCAAATCGTTTTGTTCGATTTCGGGATTAAGTCGTTTAAATTTTGGACTTGGTCTTCTTATAACTGCTCCTCGATATATTTTGTCTCAATTTAGTTTGAACTTTAGAAATGAGTGCATACCGTTTTATAAACGACACGAATATTCAAAAAATGTGAACTACCTTTGATAGAAATCTTTAATCAATACCACATCAGTAGATAAAAAAAAGATAACACAAATAGTAACTGGAGTCTCTATGAACAAGAACTTCACATGGGGCTTTATATGAAAGAAATGAATTGAATTTTGTGCTTAATCCTCCACTCGGAATGATGAATTTGAGGGGAAAATATCAGCAGTAAAATCATTTACTAAAAAATCTATTTATTCACTGATGATCGTAAAAATGAGAATGGAAATGGGGAATGTGTCAAAACGACATCAACTCGACCGTAGAGCAGACAACTTCCGAAGTCCACCAATGGGTCTTCAATGCTGCGAAAAACTCTCACAAGCGGAGGCGTCCTTCAGCTGGCCCCTAATCGAATATGTATACTAGTTCAGTGGTAATAAATATCATTCGAAACTCCGAGTAATACACAAGAAACTAACATAAAAAAACCATACAAGACCAACAAAGGCCAGAGGCTCCTGACTTGTGACAGACGCAAAATTGTGGCGTACTCAAAGTATTACCAAATCCAAACTCGACATAGAACGTTAAAGATGAGAGCTAGATACACATAAGATATATTTATTTTGTGTAAACGGTTTCCTCAATGCTTATATGTTAAATAGAATCTCTATTTTAATTCCAGTGCCGTAGTACTAAATGTAGAAAGGCATTTCATTTTTTGAAAATGGTGGATAAAACTTTGTTTGATGCTACCTAAACCTCTCACTTGTATACCAGTCGCGTATAATTCCAGTATATTGAAAAAAAAAAACCAAACACTTAAAGTAAGTAAAGGTGTCAAAATTTTTGTTACAACATCCAATATTCTTAATCACTATAAAACACACAAATATTTAAACAAAGAAAAAGAAAATGCTATATAGTCACTCTATAGACAATGCGCGTGTGCAATGATAAAAGACAAAAGTACAAGAAATGATCGTAGAACAATAGCAGAATGACACGATGTATGAATACCGAACAAAGTCAAAAGGATATACTCAAGCAATGCAATAAAGGTTATAAATATATAAGACAAATATATTTTACCACCGACTGTCATACAAGTGAGAGATTTCACTAGCGATGAAACCGGGTATGATCTACTATTTTCTACTTACGTAAATGCCTGTTCCAAGTCAGGAATATGGCAGTTGTTTTCCTATCGTTGGAGGTGTTTGAACTTTTGATTATGCAATTTTATAAGATGCTTTCCGCTTTGAATTTCCCTTGAAGGTCGGTGTTTTTGTTTACTTGCTTTATACTGCTGTTACAATTTAATTCGGAAATTAGAACATGCATTCATTATTGCGATTTTTACATTTAAGACAAAAAAGAGATTTACATTGTTGCGATATTGAGAAAAATCCGGTTTTATTAAGATACAAAACTTCAAAATGCGAGTTTAATATAATGCGGTAATAACCCAGTCGCTTTTTCCCCAATTATAAAAGCATCGCAATTAGTTCTGAGTTTACAGTAATACATTAAAAATGATCGTTGAGGTAAATGGATATCTATATGCTATATGCACTTGTATTTTGTTCCTTGCATTTGTATTCTTGCTTTATTTTTTATAACAGGACAGGGGTGCGTAATTCCTGACACAATTCGCATACGTCTTCTACTCATCCAGTATCAGGCACTGATTCCTATAAACCGGCATATAAGAACACAAAAAATAGTCATATATAAATTTCCAATGTAGTTTAAAAAAATATAAAAAAATACAACAAAATCGATCTGGAGTTGTCTCCCATAGACCTAAGACTATACCATTATTAAATTTCCCCAGGTCACAGTGGCTCTCAAAATAACTTTATGTTTTGTCATTAACATGGTTTATTAAATATTATGCTACTTTGTTTAAATGTATTTTAATCATTCTACTCATTTACTGCGCTATGATTTTGTAATTCGTTTGATTGTATAGCTCAAATTTTAAGGCACTATGAATGGTAAACAAGAAAATATCAAATAGGTCAACATATCCGATATTGTTCGTCCGCTTCTATAGAAGTTATTCAACATAATGACGATTTCACCAATATTTTGTGTTCTTGCCTTTACTTAGAAAAAAAGCGATTCTTATACGTATAACGATCGCATGGTTTTTCAGGAAATATTTTATCTAAGAAAGTTACCATGTACACAAACTCCGTTGAAAATCTCAGGAACAGAATATACAAATCAAATTGCAAATATGCAGATATAGATTAAACAACCCTTACTTAAGTATATGGTGAAAACTCTACAATTAAATGTGTTTGGTTTTAGGGAAAGTTTAACACCATTCGAGAACTTTACTTAAAGTTAATACAAAACAAATTTTAATCAAACTTAAACAGACGACATACAGTTTCCAAAATGTTTGATGAACACCACCTTAATAAGAAAATGCTATAAGTTTTTTTAATTATATACTAAGTAGTAAATGCAGATACATTGTATGTGTTATACGGTCATCGGCAATCGTGCTGTATCAGCCATTAGTGATAATCACGATATTAGCCACAGTTGCGAAGGCTTTATCACAACGTTAATCTGCATGACGTCACGTCAACGAAATCAGTCACTTTTGCAAACGTTTTATCACACCTCTAGTCTATATAATGTCATGTCACATAAAAAAAGTCTACTCAAGGTCTATGATAAAGTGAATATGATATGGCTTTTGAAATATTACACACCATATCAACCAAAAATCCATAAATCCCTTCCATAAGAGCTCTTGCGATCATATTGATATACATCTGAGATATTGGTTCTATTCTCTATTTGTAAATTCTGTCGAGACATCGTGATCCAATATTTCATCGTAAGCGTCGTTGGTCCAGCAGCAGTCCAACTGTAGTTAGTACATGTGACAATCGTAAGATGAACATGTCCTACTGGCAGGATTCTTCTGACCTTGACAACACGGTCATGGTTCATGTCTCGTTATTACATTTTTTGATGTTTTAAGTTTCTCATACACATTTGAATTGTGTTTGAAATTAATTCTTCACTTGAAACAGCCATTTTCTTATGTAGATGTCTCTTTGGCAATCATGCCACATCTCCTTATTTTTTCATAGTTAAAGTGTCCGGCTGGTATAATGTTATTTTGAGTGAGTCTTTTTTTAAGTGGATATGATCAAATATCTAAACAAACAGGCTTATTGCCTTGTAAGATGTGAACGAGATACATTACAATTACATGTAATATATGAGAGTATATAAGGTAAGTTAGTATTTGTGTCGACGACTGTGTTTTATTACAAAAAAATTTCATTATAACTCTCGTAGTGTGTCACAACTAGTTTTTTGCGAAAACGTATATACTGACCGACTTTAAAAACGCAACACACATTTTGTAGATTTTTTCTACCAAATCATGTTTGATCCTCTAACAACTACTTTTCATGATTATCATACTTCTTTCTTATTCGAAAAAAATCAACATCTGGCTTAGCTATGGTTATTAAATCTACCGCATTATAGAGATCGCACGAATTTCAGAAAGCAAAATTTCGAACCAATAAAAGATTTTTTTTCATTTTTTTTTTCTTCGTATAACAGTTCTTCCAATCTCTGGCCACACTCAAATCAGTTTTAAATGTTGCATTGCCATATTGCCATGCCTGAGGAATAAAAAACTGAATCAACCCATTAGAATACTGCAAACAGGAAAACGTAAACGTACTGCAACCAGACAATTTGACGTCAGAAACTCGTCTTACTGTCCTTTTGACAATGATACCGGTAGAAGGGATTTGTTGAAGATCATCAATGCCCAGATCAAGATGTAGAGACAATGCAACATCGATAGAATTTGATTACGCAACGTCATTTGCGAGACAGACCTTCGGCCGCAACGTCAACTGCTAATAAAATTGCTGAACGCCATTTTGCACAGGTTTATGCCATAAATGTTTCTCATTAACTGAACTGCCAAAGAATCGACTGCAGAAAAACATTTAAAGCCTCAAAGTTCAATTGCAAAATTACCAAAACTCATTGTAATGAGGGGAAGAACGTTAAAATCAGAATGTGAAAAACAGAACCCAAAACGTACCAAACAGAACTGGTTGACATTTCTGATAATCATTTTGGCATTTGTTACATGCAGTCATTGCTTTTGACTGTTACACGTTCATTGATAAAGCAAAAAAAAAAGAGTTTCAGTGTATACCACAACATTTGAACGTTGAAAAGGACGTAATCAATTCAACTTTCGAACTTGCATATTTTTCAAACATTGAAGTAATGAAAGAATCTTCGTTTGTTTACAAAAAATTGAATATTTGCAAAATGAGAATTACAAAAAAATCTTGTGTTGCGTTTCTAAAGTCGGTCGGTATATGACTTCATTTCAAGACTAACGGAGTGTATAAAACTTTTTATACTAAAGCGTTTTGAATCGACTTTCAGACTACGATATATTATTTCCACCAAATGTGCGATATCTTTAAATGCAAGAAAACCCTGGGTAATAAGTCAATTGCAATTGTACGAAAAAAAATTCTGTTGCTCCGTCATACAAACGAAAATATGTTATATTGGGTTCTTAAAATATCATTCTTCTGCTTATTAATTCATACCACTCTTAAAAAATATATACGAATAGCTTTTCTGTGAATGATGTCATGAACTGTATATACGTAATATGCACCAACCGTCTTGCTTACTTCTACTTCACCTAGTCCGTAATGGGTAGTTGTCTCATAAGCAAAAAAAAACGACATCACCTCATCATTATAAAATAGATGTGGAAGACCAAAGGAACACTGAAATTCATAGGTAAAAAACAAACTAATATTGACAAAGCAAAAAACGACAAATCACAAAAAACACCAATCTAGAAAACAGTACATTGAAAACTAAAAAGTGATTCATACGAAATCATCAAAACCCAGAGGTGATATCATGCTCCGTAAGAGGGGGAAGATTATGTTTAAGTTAACTTAGGTATAATCCTTTTCAAGTTACACTTTACCGACTTAAAATAAATCTAACGATTCTTTAAATCAAATCACTGTTTAGAATATGTCAATGGACTCCCAATAGCATTAAATAATCTCATATAACTTTATAAATAGAATTTTCTAATGAATTTCATATCAATAAACTTATCCAAATTATTTATTATAGTTAATAGTCAGAGGAAAGTCAGGGAAAATATGATGAAAGACGGTCTTTCCTTGGCAATCTTGACACCCCGGGTGTGTTATATACAGAGCAGTATGCTAATGTTCTTGATATGCATGTACTCATTTGTGCATAAATTAATCAAAACTAACACTTAAAATTCAAATAGAGTTACTAAGGGGTTTGTGTTTACATGCTCAACAGGACAGGTGCTACATGTGGAGCAGAATAGAATTATCCTCCTGGTGCACCTGAGATCAGCTCCCGTCTTCTCATGTTTTCTACGTTTTGTTTTGTTTTCTGTTGTTTGACTTTGGTCTGTTTTTTTTTTCTTTTCATGGCGTCGTCAGTTTATGTTCGTAAGTGTTTTTAGTATTTGTCATCTATTTTTTAAAAGTTGTCTTGTCTATCAACTTCAAAAGAATTAACAGACTTATGTTCCTTTATCATAGCTGAGGAAAAAGGACTCTTAATTCATTAATATTATATGTATGAACAGGTTCCTTGTTTTTAAATGTAAACATGTTCCGGTTACGCTTACACGTTTTTCCTCGTATTGTTGTGGGGATTTTAATATTCTTTATTTAATGTGTATCATTTAAACTTTGTCGCCAATCTTAAATGATATGACAATAAAGTATATGTATTGTTATTTTCCTACTATACTGACAGTCAGAATTGCTTCAACCTTCAACGTTAACCCTTTTTTGAGTCAAGGGCAGATATATTTCTATACGTAGGCACATTATTTCGACTTTTGGTTTAACGCAATACTCTTTGTGGGTACCAGCAACTAAATACAAAGTCTTGAGTAAAACCTGTAACATGATTGGTACATGTAGTTGCTTACTCTGTGTTTCTACATATTTTTATTATTCTTGAGAAGCAGGTGTACTCTGTTTTATTCTAATTTTGACTAGAATCTTGAAGAACTATATAGCAATATAATTTTTATATTGTAGTTTTCCTAGTACATTGACAGTCAGAGTCGCACCTTCAATATTAGCCGTTTTTAAAGTTATGGGTAGACATATTGCTATGCTTAGTCATAATATCCCGAATTTTGATTTTACTTAGTATTCCATAATGCTCTGAGGTATTAGCAACTACAAACAAAACCTGCTAAAACGAGTCGACAATAACCTTTTACATGCACAAAATCTTCAGTGTTTATAAATGTTGATGAGTCTTCTCTTAACGTGTACTCCCACTTTTTCTTTCAATGAATTCGAAAATACTGAAATGTACACATATCGCTTATACTATTGTGTCATCTCACGTCTATATATGTATACATACATGTTCAATAGCCTTCACATTGTAAACTGTAGATGTGTTAATTTGCATACTACAATATCTCGGTCAGCTGAAATGGGAGTCTCAGGATGATACCAGACCCAATATGTAAAAATGCATGTTATAATCTATAGATATTACAAGAACTTGAAAAGTTGGAAAACATGTAAGTATAGATATTTCATTCATAGTCGATCCCAAAACAGATCATTTGACAAACATTTTTAAATATGTTTGTTATATCAACTTCCGTTTTCCTTTCAAGAGTTAACTTTTACAACTTACAAAGTTATTAATTCTTCATTAATGTCAAAATGCCACCATACTTACTCAGAAAGTGATTGTATCTGTAAAAAAAATAAATATATAATTAATAATTATTATAAAAACAGGTTAATAATGAAAATATCATTATGTTTGGCAATGGTTGAATAATCAATAATTTGAAAAATATAAAATATCTAAGGAATGTTGATATTTGAAATGTTGTGGTTTTTTTTTACAATTAATTCATTCCATGAACTCTCTTAATCACAGATGATCTCATTGTCAAGAAGAAATGTTGTGTCTTTTATTTGAGATGATTTCAAACACTTTATACAATATTTAATCCAGAGTGTAAAAAATAAAATTGCAAAAATACTGAACTCCGAAGAAAATTCAAAACGGAAATTCCCTTATCAAAAACATCAAACGAATTGACAACTGACTTGGTACAGGCATTTTTAAATGTAGAAAATGGTGGATTGAACCTGGTTTTATAGCGCTAAACCTCTCGCTTGTATGACAGTCGCATCAAATGTTTTTTTTTTTACAACGATGCGTGAACATAACTGTCATAGGTTATTCCTGAAATGTTTCGTTTACATACAAATTGGTTATATACAGTTCAAAAAGTATTTTCAAAGTTCAAATTTGTCCAAATGAGTACAAGCCTTTGTTAAATTTTCAACTTTATAACAGTGCATTGTGCATGAATAAAATAAGGTAAATAACACTTTGTTATAATGAACACGTGACTTTCTATCAATGTTAGATGATAACATTTACTTCTGAAATTGAGGCGTTCTGTTAATAAAAATAATTATAATGCGATGCCTGGCATCACCATTCGTCTCAAAACTTTTGAATAGAATGGTATCTTTTGATTGATTAAACGACAATTTTGTGCAATGAGCTATTTAAAAAAAAATATTTATTAGGTTATCAGTGCTCTTAAGTTTCATATTTGATCTGGTATTCCAACAGTTTAATTTTAAGCCATTTGATGAGGGACTTTTCACTTTGAGTTTTCCTAGGAGTTAAGTATTTTTGGGATTTTAGTTTTTGATAGTTGATATATTAAAGATGCAAAGTTAATCTAAAATGCATATTTTTTTTTTAATAGTTGTTATTAATATTTAGTTAGTCATGTTAGTTGTCAGCAACTGCAAGAACTTTCAGGTCTATTATTAGTGTCTTTGTGTTGTTGTAATGTACAAGTACCCATCAACGTCTACTCTGTATTTCTATTTAATGCATTTCTATTTGTAATCATATGATTAGTTAAGCCTTTTTAAACAATAAAAACAAAAAAATCAAAAGAGACATCAAAGTCAGTAATCAAAGTCAACGATTCTTTATAATAAGAAGTATCGGTATAAAATGGCGATAAGAGTGTTCAAGTCTTTTGGAGTATACATGCCCTTTATGAATATTCAAAAATGTTTCATGTATCTGCATCCGGGTTCTGCATGGTTTTAATGTGGTTTAGTTGTGGTATTCGAACATCATTGCATAGGTCAAGTCTTTTTAGAATTGAAATGGGAGATTCCTAATTCATCTGATTTATATAAACAAAATAAATACAGCTAATACGTATTTTTAAATGTTATGAATTTAAAATAAAATATAACAAGGACGGATACAAATACTTATGATGCATTCAAAACGGGAAAACCACTTGCAACATTAGTTAAACCTTTAAAGTAAAAAGATCGTTTTTTACTTTTGATAAAAATTGTATATTCTGTCGACTGTTATATATATTTTTGAACAAAAAAGACTTACAGAAGATCTCCTCAACGTAAACATCAATTTCTTAAAGAATTGTTTTTATTACAAACAAGAATGTGTCCTAAGTACATAGATGCCCCATCCGCACTATAATTTTCTATGTTTAGTGGATCGTAAAAATTGGCTAAAATCTCTAATTTGGAATTTTAATTAGAAAGATCATATCATAGGGAACATGTTTACTAGGTGTCAAGTTGATTGAACTCTAACTTCATCAAAAACTACCTCGACCAAACACTTTAATCTGAAGCGGGACAAACAGACGAACTGACGGACAAACGAGCGGTCGAACGGACGAACGAACAAATTGACGGACGAAAGGACGCACGGTCCAGAAAACATACTGCCCATAAATGGGGCATTAAAAAGTTATCTTTGGTTTTTTTTTTCTGTGAAATCTAATGTGATAAACTGAATGGCAATTCCGTTAAAATTGGAGATATGTTTAGTTTATGTATCCCATAATGCAGACATTTTTACAAGTGATTTCGAGAAAGAAGGTCCCTTTTTGATAAATATAGTGTTCATTATGATTTTCTGTACAATTATAATTTTACAAAACATCGTTTTCTACATTTGATAAAAATCATATATTCCGTCGACTGCTATATATACTGTTGATAAAATTATATCAAAACATTGATAAATTGAGGTTGAAAGTTTAATCGACTTTTTGTCATGAAAAATCCATTCAATATAAAACGATATAAAATACAATTATATATCTATTAAGTAGATATATAAGATGTACATTAATTGGTTGATTTTCATTATTTAAAAAAAAATTGTAATAACATTTTACTTTATGTAGATTTTGTATATTATCTGAATTTACGCGGAACACATTTTAAACATGGACAATAAAGAAAGGAAAAATGAATAGTAGAGTACAATTTATTTATATTTATATTTATTTCAGATAATGAACTTTCAAAAAAAAAAATCTCGTCATGATAATTGTAGGTTGTTTATGTAAGCAATACATTGTCGAAAATGTAAGAAATTGCGCTCTGAAATCGTTTTCGTTGACCGGTGTCCCACATTTATATCTAATTGTATAAGGAAAACTCACAAGCTAAACATATATTGAAACATTTTGAGCTTTCGCTATAATAAAAGTATGCCGATTTTGTTTTTTGTCCATGGATTTATGAGTTTTGAACAGCGGTATACTACTGTTGCCTTTATTTGACATGTTATAAGGTTTGGAATTAGGTAAACATTGTCTTTTTTTTACATTACAATATTTAAGGGTTGACAAAATATAATAAAGCTATCAAACGAAATGATATATTCGTTCGAATTCGTTAATTGGTAAAAACATATAATAAAGAAAACCCGCCGCAATGATGCATATAAATATTTGAAAATAAGTTAAGTATATCTGATTAATTTAATCGATTGAATAGGTAACAAATATTCAAGTCAGAGAGTGTCTTGATTTTTGTTGATGACATGTGAGGTTCAACTGTAATTGAGGTCATATGCGGAATTTATTTCCCCAATTTTAATATCAATTGGTCCCCTCACACTAGGCCTATACATCCTGAATATTAAATTGTGACCTAATGTTGAGCAGCTAGTAATGATCCAAGGCTAGCAGAACATGTTGGTCACTGCCAAAAAAAAGAAAAGAAATATAAGAAAAATAAGAAAAAAAAGAGAAACATTTAAGTAGATATAGAAAGTATCAGTATAACTATGGTGATAGGATTGTGTTTACTATATGAAAGATGCGATTCATTTGTAACATCAATGCCTTGTATAATTACTTTCGGAGATGATTCATGTATCTGTTCGTCGTGTTCTGCTGGGTTGTTTTTTTGAAAAAGGGAGATCTTTAATTCAAATGATTATATGAACAAAATAAATAGAGCTAATACAGATTTTTAATGTTATGAATATAAAATTAGATATATAACAAGGACGGATACAAATACTTATGATCTATCCAGAACGGAAAAACAACCCGTTAAACATCAGTTAAACCTTTATAGTACAAAGTATCTATTTATAAATTTTATCACCAATGATATATTCATCGACTGTTATATAATTAGTCAGTTTTCCGTAGAGTTATTCAAAATATAAAATAAGATTTGCAGTAATAAAATATAAAATTAAAAATCCACCAGTCTAATTTATGTCGATTATATTTACGCAGACTCAGCTTTCAATATCAAAGATGTATTCCTATTATGTGAATTATGAGAATTTTTACTAGATAACATTTTTGTTCGCTTTGGGGATTCCGTATATCGTCAGATTATCGGAATTCCAATGGGGACTAACTGTGCACCACTTATTGCGGACCTGTTTTTGTATTGTTATGAGTTACAATTTATGACAAAAATAAGCAAAGACCCATCGAAACAACATCTGATAAACAAATTTAATAATACTTTTAGATATTTGGATGATATTTTGGCTCTCAATAATGACGACTTCAGTATGTATATTAATGAAATTTGTCCTGTTGAACTTACTTTAAATAAAGCTAATACTTACAATGACCACTGCCCTTTTCTCGATCTTGATATCTATATCACTAATGGAAAGCTGAATACTAAAATTTATGATAAAAGGGATGATTTTTCATTTCCTATCGTTAATTATCCGTTTTTAGATGGTGACGTTCCCTTGTCACCATCTTACGGTGTTTATATATCTCAACTTATACGATTCGCTCGTGTATGTAACAATGTTTTAGATTTTAACGAGAGAAATTTATGTATTACTGAAAAATTATTACACCAGGGTTTTCGATATCACAAACTAGTCAAAACATTTACTAAATTTTATCATCGGTATAAAGACATAATTCGTAAATATAGCTCAACATGCAGACTTCTAATACGTTCAGGTATTTCACATCCAATTTTTTATGGAAATATTCTTTATAAAGCACAAAGGTGTCAGTATTCACCTCAGAAACTTACAAAACCTTTGAATAGACTTATTAAGAAAGGATATAATTACGATACTGTTGTCAAGTCATTAAAGATTGCATATTTTGGCGTTAATATTGAGTCACTGATAAGGTCTTTGCATCGGAACTAAACACATTTATTCTAAAAACAGTTGTTGGCATGACACGGGTTATGTTCTTCTCATATATGTTATGATGGTATGATACTAAACCCCTAACGGGAAGGATTGTGTCTGATGTTCATATGATGAAATCATAATCTTTCAGTCAGTTTAATTGAAGTCTGGAGCTGGCATGTCAGTTAACTGCTAGTAGTCTGTTGTTATTTATGAATTATTGTCATTTTGTTTATTTTCTTAGGTTACATCTTCTGACATCAGACTCGGACTTCTCTTGAACTGAATTTTAATGTGCGTATTGTTATGCGTTTACTTTTCTACATTGGTTAGAGGTATAGGGGGAGGGTTGAGATCTCACAAACATGTTTAACCCCGCCGCATTTTTGCGCCTGTCCCAAGTCAGGAGCCTCTGGCCTTTGTTAGTCTTGTGTTATTTTAATTTTAGTTTCTTGTGTACAATTTGGAAATTAGTATGGCGTTCATTATCACTGGACTAGTATATATTTGTTTAGGGGCCAGCTGAAGGACGCCTCCGGGTGCGGGAATTTCTCGCTACATTGAAGACCTGTTGGTGACCCTCTGCTGTTGTTTTTTATTTGGTCGGGTTGTTGTCTCTTTGACACATTCCCCATTTCCATTCTCAATTTTATTTTATTTGGAAACATGTAGTCATTGCAAAAAAAAAAAAAAAAACAAATAGTTTAAAATAATGTGTTGCCTGTAAATTAACATATAGCATGACAACCCGCATTAGTTTTTTTTGTGTATCGCTTTACAAAAGGTTAACATATATTTCTTCAAATCCGTTGAATTAACCATTTGTAGTTTGAATGTGATACACATTTTAAAGTCATTAGAAACCTCAAATTAAAAAAAAAAATAATGTACATGTTTTTTCTATAACTCAATGGATAGTTTTTATTATTAAACTTATGTACACATACTTTTTTCTGAAGAAGATTCTTTAATTTGTTCATATTTAGAAGAAGTATATTTTATTTTAATTGCTTCCTTCCTTCCAGGAAGCAATTTCCCGACATATTTTCGGTATGCAAAGTGACCCTAGTGTGATCCGGTGATCGCAATACGCATGGATGTCCTTAAAATAAACTATTATCTGATTGTACATGTTAAACACATGCTCAGTATCCATGCTTTTTATTGATTGTTGACAAACAGGTGACAATCGTTAATCTTAGGCTTGAAAACATGAACTTTAATTACCTGCCATATTTTCACAACACTGACCGATTGATTTTTAAATCATACAAAATTTATGCGAAAAAAATGATAAAATCTCGCACAGAAGACTAACTTTATGATGTTTGTATGCATTGGTTCAAGAATTGAAATAACATTATTTATCACCGGTCTATCGTTTCTTCAAAATCAATGTTTGTCTTGGTGTATTTGTGAAATATTTAGCATTTATCGGTATTTAAATAATTTGCCAAATAAACTTTACAAATTGATAAAATAAAATGTTTCTCTCCACTCTAGGGCTTTTTATCCCGACATTCCACATAGTTTTATGTAGACCCGTTGCTTATCAAAGGTTAGATGATCATTTTGAACACTGCTAAACCCTACAAAAACAGGGAATTATCAAGGCAACTATAGTCGTAGAATCAGGTAATTATGTTATAATAAATATGATAGTATTAGTGTTAGATTGATTCTTCCAAAAACTGCGAAAGTTATCGGTATACAGTTTATATACATAACACACAGAGAATGTGTTTATATGAGATGAAGAACAGCTATACAAGCGCTTTCAATTTTTTTCTACGTGTTTTACACTAAATTTTGTCATGAATGGATACCCCAAATCTTGGAACTTATATATACACATAACAGAAGTAGTTATATACTTTTATAAATGTCAATAGAGTATTAATTCTGTCTTACATTTTTCATGATTATTATATTTACTATGCATTATGTAAGAGACTTTCTATAATATTTGTTCGTTGAAAATTTAGTAGCCGCCATCTTGTTTGATATGTAAACCATTTTACACAACTGGGGTTTTCCCTAAAACGATACGTCTAAGTTTAATAAATCAACATTCTTTCAAATTTGTAAGTATTTTGTCATGGAAATGGTTATTTATCAGATTTCATATTAACAAATAATAATAATTATATACATGTAATTACAATTTAATGTGAACTACGCAAATAACTACTAGCTTCGTATATCAGAGATACAAAACTCAGTTTATTGTTAGGTGGCAGCTTTATACAGGCTGCTTAGTAATCAGTTAAAATCAATGGAGTCGAGTCCCATTAATAAAGAAAGTCCCTGATTATGCCAAATAAAATATGGCGGTTAAATTGTAAATAATTATTTACTTCCATGTAAAGTTGTCATCAACAATTCAAAAAGAAATGAATCTTTCTGACGCATAGCTTTGTGTCATTTTGGTTGTATCAGCTTTACCCAGTTTTAAAGATGTTTCGAAATTTCAAACATGTTTTCCCCGATCATCACTGAAGAGACATTACTAATCAACATGAGCATCTGATGAAGAACAATTGGTTCTGTCAAGGTAGATTGGGTAACTAAATGTTTGAGGATAGATTTTTCTAAAACTTCTGTAAATTATCTCTTGGTTAGTGTACTTTCAAATAATATAACGCGTGGGTCACGGACCTTGTTTTTTCGATGAAATACATTAAATTATCAAAATTATAGTTATTTAAATGAATTATATAGGGGAAACTTAATTTTCCCTTTTTAAGGAAACATTAAAACGGTAGTATTGGTTATTATCACTCAGATTATAAAAAAAACCGAAAACATAAACATGATAAATTGTTCTAACAAAATCAATATATATCTGCCATTGATTTTAAAAAGCTTTTTCTAGAAATTTTAAATATACTTAATGACAATGGCTATTTTCCATTTGTTAGTTTAATATTAGAATTTCTTTCTGTTGTATATTGAAATATACTTGGTAAAATAGTTTTAAACCAAATATTGTTTTTGTAATGTGTCCAAAAAAGATGCTTAGAAAAAGACACCCGAATAACCCTAATTTTATGTCATGAAACATTCTGTTTGCCAGAAAAATGAAAATTACTTTGAAAAGAAGTGGATCCTATGTGGTGTGTGGGTTGTTACGTATTGAAATATGTGGACTCATAGTTTTAATATAGTTGTGGTAAATAAGTGATATTTTAACACATTTTAAATCTTAAAAGAAGATTTTCTAAATATATTTGATAAAACATTTAAAATATTAAACAACAATACGAATTCAAGGGATGAACATAAAATTAAATATGACAAGGACGGATAAAGGTACTTAGGTTTTATTCAGAACAATAAAGATCGAAGTGATAGTATTTGTAAACTTTTGCACAGTTGGATATTGATTGATTTGGCTATAACTTTAAGGTCCAATTTAGTAATAAGCTGCTCGCATATTTATATAGTTACACATCCTTGTTAATAGATGTTTTGGATTTAAGCGTTCCAAATTTAAGTAAATCAAGAAAAGCACAATGTTGCACAGTATTCTTTTATGATAATTACTACAGTATGCTTTTGGTTGTAATTCTTAAAGATAAACGGGAACAAATAGCAAGTAACATTTTTCTTAAACGGACTAAACAATCTTGAATCATTTTTTTAAATAAATTTCCTGTTAACAAAAGTTTAAATTTTTCGAAAAACTAAGGTTTTCTTATTCCAGGCATAGATTACCTTAGCCGTATTTGGCACAACTTTTTGGAATTTTGAATCCTCAATGCTCTTCAACTTTGTAATTGTTTGGCTTTATAAATGTTTTGATATGAGCGTCACTGATGAGTCTTATGTAGACGAAACGCGCGTCTGGCGTACTAAATTATAATCCTGGTACCTTTGATAACTATTGATTAAGTAAATAGTCTACATAGGATATATCATTCTTACAATGATTGTTACTTTGATATTAATTTCTTTTTCAATTTGAAATATATCACTATATTTATACACCGGTTAAGAAAACAATGTTGAACTATATTAAAAACCATTAATATTGATAAGTACAGCTATATATGTATCACTTCACGTTAAATAAATAGTCTACATAGAAAAGATCATTCTTACATTGAAAGAAAATTGTGATTTTCAAAAGAACTATCATATTAATGAATTTACTAATAAATCCCCAAGGTTTAACTACGGTAAAGAAAACAAAGTTGAACTATATTGAAAACCATTATAATATTGTTAAGTACGCAGTACACATATCACTTCAGGTTTTTTGTTGTAGAACGACTGTAGCAACACAGATTATGGAGACTCACGATAGAAGTAAGTGTACATATGTCGGTTACAAAAGTCTCATCATTGACCATCGAGTTAAAAAAATAAACTGCAATTTTCAAAAACTAAAAGTAGTTAACAGTTTTAATAACTGTTAAAAAAAGAACAAATTGCATAAATTTTCATTACATGATATTATTTATGACCAAATAGTAACCACATAGTTTGTCCTGCTTATTTTGAAATTTTACTGAAATCTGTCATTTTTCAAAGTGAATCAATTATAGCGACCATTAAAAAAACCGCTTTCATAACCTTTTTGGTAAAACAGTGACACCAAACAATAACTCCTTAAATGACATATTTATGCTATGCATTCATTATTGGAACAATTTTCAAAGGATTACAGATTTTTATCATAACTGAAGAAATATATGAGATCTTCACACTTTAGAAATAAATTATTCTTGACTTAGATGTAGAATTGTCAGAGATTCGTTGACGAAAATAATGGACACAATCCGATTTGAATCATATTTCATTGTCCTTACAAAATACATGCACATGTATGCCTAAAAGGTACGATATGTAAACTTTTTTTTCTAATTAAGCACTTATCATGTATCATCATATGTTATTATTAAAGGGGGCATAATCCAATTAGAATCATAACTCATCGTCCTTACACATGCATTACCTGTATGCATTTTAAAGATAAGATATGTAAAAAAAAGGATGCGACTATGACTATTTATCTGATATAGCAGATATCATATTTTATCATATTTTATTTCAGGTACTTACCAAGAATTCAAGGTTGACCTAATACAGTCAACAATACTTGATACGGATGTTTTAGATAACTTAATTTCAAAGTGCATTCTAACTCTTGACGATAGAGAGGAGATTGATAGCCTTTCAGACCAATCAAATCGCAACCAGAAACTCTTAGAAATACTGATGCAACGACCATACAATACATTTTTTGTTTTTGTTGAAGCGATAAAAAATTCTGATCAAAAGTGTCACAGTTCTCTTGTTGAAAGGATGGAGGCCAAAGTCTTAGACAAAGACTTGATTTTACAGAAAGCACAACACACAGATGAAACAACCGGTACTGTACCTTGTTTTCAAATGAGTGAAACAAAGTTTTTTTTGTCATGTCAAAGGCTTTCATATGTTATTATTTTGTATGGATGGTGCGTAGTGTTGTGTTACGGAGCGCACATAAGCTTTTGATTGTTCAAAGTACGACCACTCCAAAGTTTAAAGATGATATCCAAGTTCTATGCTGAGCCATTAACTGTTTGTAGATTAATACGTGTCTTACGCTTTGTTTTTATAATAACCCAATCATAGATTAACTTAGACAGATTTGTATCCACATTTTTACAATTTGGTGTCTCATATTCTTTAAATTCGTTTTTGTTTCCGTTTAACAGCTTGTTTATTTCAAGAGCCAATGACAATTTTTCAATGAATTCACTAAATAACGGTGAATTATAGTTGCTTATCTCCAATTCTGTTAGTTTACTACAATAAAGGATGCTTCTAACAGTGAAACCTGACTAAACCGAATTCTGCATAAACCGATAACCTGTATAAACCAATCATGTTCTGAAGCATCGTCGTATCAACAAGTATGCGTTTTGAACCTGAAAAACACCGAACATCGGTCAAAACCGAACAAAATCTTAAGACCGAAAAGGATCAGTTTTAACAGGTTACACTGTAATAAACCATAAACGATTTTCAACTTTTTGCGTTATATTTCTAAAAGCAAGAAAATCATATCCTTTCGTAAAGATTTGCTTTCAATAACGTTTATTTTGTAATCTTATATATTTCAGGTATAAAAGATGCTGTTAAATTAATCAAATGGTATAAAACTATAGTTCATGAAATTAACATCGACAAAACTGGAATTCTAGACAAGCTATTTACTAAAGATGTTATAGACCGTGAGGTTCATGAAAAACTTTCATCAGTAAAGATGATTTCACACGAGAAAAATAGAAGACTTTTGGGAACACTTGTAAGAAAAGATATTTCCTCTGCCTTTCCAATCTTCCTTGAATTTCTGAGAGAAGATAGCTGTTATAAGGATTATGCCGACAAAATAGAGGAAACACATGTAACACAGAACGACTTAGAATTATTAAGTATTGGTAAGTTATAAATATTTTGAATATGTATCATATTAACATAGAATTTGTGACAATATTAATGTACAATGTTACAGATCGCTTTTTAAGATCTACAATTAGTGATGTTTGTTTTTTTATTCAAATGGTAAATTACGTCTATACAACGTTTTAGAATGTTAAGTTTTCAGGTTAATAGGTCTAAAAGAGTAATCGAAACGTTATGATTGGTTAAAACATCCTGAAAATGGACAATTCACCAATGACGTTACAATGAAATTATCCACAATCCTTCAGATTCTGAAACGTTGAATTTAGTTTACATTGAATATCATACTTTATATTACAGTTTTAAGTTTTGAACTGCTTATATATAAGTATATAAATATATCAAATAATTATATTGTAGGGAACAGAATAAGAGAACGAAAAAGAAATGGAATGAGTGGTAAATATATATTTTGTACCATTATTGATAAAATCAATAAAATGTAAACTAAAAGAAAAAACTGTGTTTGAAGATTTGGAAAGATGATAGAGTTTAGTTAAATCTATTGATTTCTTATCAACTAATTTAAATTTATGAAATACTTGAATTAAACTGCTACTAACCTTCACAACGGACAAACTTTTTAATAGGTCAACGTACAGTGTTTAACTTTTGACAAAGTTCTTACTGTTTGGTTCTAAATTATTGAATCGCTTAGACAAATACACAATGTAAGTATACGTACTAAAGAAATAAAGCTATTCTGGTCCTTCATGTCAAGTTAAGAAATAAACAGTTAAAGTCACATAGCATAAAGTCTATCCTAAACAAAACTGGTCACATTTTTAAAATGTTTCCGGTGGGTTACTTCGTGCATGTCAAGAAGAATAATAAAAACAGTTTTTCTAACATAGAATAGGCGCCATTCTAAATTTCCAATGCTTATCGGGATTGTCCAAATAGTTAGACCTACATGAGTCTCTATCTAAATATTGGTGCTTGTTTTTTCTTATCTATATGTTCAAATATGTGTTTATCTTCTTAAGAATAAATTATAAATGACACTTTCTCTGTTTATCTACAATTAAGATATAAACAAGTAACTAAATCATAATTTTCTTAAGATCTTATGGTCGATCAAATAGAGAAATGGAAGATTGAGAGCAAAATTTACGTCCAAACTAGAGCGACTGATGATGTGCTTACAAGTATGAACAGCAACAACTGTGTAAGTGTCATAGGACCAGCTGGAAGCGGAAAAACGGCAATCGCTAGACACGTAGCTCTCCAAATGGAAAGACTTGGATACACAATACTAACAGTGACTGATGCAAAAGAAGTAAAAGATCTATACAAATCAGACAGAAAAACGTTGTATGTTGTTGACGATATGTGTGGAAATTTTACTGCCAGCCTAAGTCGGATAGAAGAATGGAAGAAATCAATGAAAGACATTAAGGGTATTCTTGAAAATGGTAATTGTAAGTTGATTTTAACATGTAGACTTCAAGTTTTTCAAGATAAAGGGTTTAGAAATTTAGAAATCTTCAAAACATGTGTATGTAACCTGAGGTCACGTAGTTTATCTTTAACGTCTGAAGAAAAGAAAAAATTGACGGCAGAGTATTTTAAAGAACATGCAGTAGAAGCATTTGAACGTTTGAGTGAATATGAGTTTCTTCCATTTTTATGTAAATTATATTATGTACATAGAAACAATCCAGAATTTAATGTCCAACTTTTTTTGGATGATCCATTTTCATTTTACAAAAAAGAGTTGCGTAGCATGTATAATGACTGTGCAGAAGGTAAGTACAAATACTGTGCACTACTTTTGTTAGTTATATTCAATAACAAGTTAGAGGAGAAACATCTTACAGGTAAGGATCTTAAAGTTAAAAAGATAATTAAAGTCATCATAGAAGAATGTGAAATAGAGGAAAAAATAACAGGTACGAAACTTAAGTCCCAACTGGAAATACTGACAGGGACGTTTGTGACTTATGATGAAGGCATCTACAAAACCATTCACGACAAGCTGTTTGATTTCTTGGCTGTTTATTTTGGAACGCAAGAAGAACTTATAAGCATATTGATTAAGTATGCCAAACCTAGATTTGTTCGTGAAAGATTTTCTGTTACAAAAGACATCGAAAACGAACTTCATCTAATACCCATATCTGATGAATATTTGCAGATGTACATGAAACGGGTTTTTAAAGATATGGTAAGTTCATGTGATGTAAATGACAGCATAGTAGAAAATATAAATTTAAAGAACACCAAATTACGTACTATGCTCCATAATTTTATGAGAAATCTTAACAATCCTGAAATAAGTGCCTTATTGGAGACATCGAGCACAGATTTCTTAAATGTCATGTTTGTAATGAGAGACACAGACATAAAAGACGAGGTTGAAAATAGGTTTGGGGAATATCAAAATTTTTCTATTATTTTACCTGATGATTTAGTAAAGCAATACATTTACAGGTGGTTCGGTGATTTGACAAAGACTAATTCTACGAAGAAACATTTTGAGGATAATAGGCTTTTAAAAAGTGTTACATTCCGTAAAGCTTTAAATTCCTTTATGATACAAATAAACCCAGATCGCGTTGCTTCTATCATTCAAACTGGAAGTAAGGATTTCCTCAACACAATGTTTGTGATAACAGAATATGATATCAAAGACTTTGCAGAGAAACAATATGAACGCTTTGGTATTATTATTCCTGAGAGAATGTTACAGCATTACATTGATAGGTGGTTTGACGATCTAACAAGATACATGAGGCATTTGTCATTGGATGAATTGTTTCCTGGGATGAATACTTCCATGTATTTCACTTTTGCAAAATTCGAAATTTTGAATTCATTCATTTGCGAAGACAATAGACTATTGAGGAATCTTTCATTTCGTGATGCCGTTCGTACCTCCATGAGACAACTAGCCAGAGACAAAATTAGTTCACTCATTAATACAGCAGAGGATGCTTTTCTCAATACAATGTTTGTCACGACAGAGGATGATATCATTGACAACGCTGAGAACGAATATGAGTGGTTTGGTATTGTCATTCCTGATGACTTGCTTCAGCAATACATTGAACAGTATTTTAATCGCATGACGAACACAAATTGGATGGTGCCAATCATGTATAAAAATAGAACATTTCAAACTGTTAAAGGTCGCACAGCCCTGCGTACATATATGAAACAACTTACCAAAGTGAAAATTGCTTCACTTATTCAGAATGCAGTTGATGTTTTTTTCCATACAATGTTTGTCATGGCAGATGAGGATATCAAAGAGTACTCTGAGAACCGATATGAATGTTTTGGAATTGTTTTTCCTTATGATCTATTAAACCAGTACATTCAGAGGTGGTTTGATCATTTTACCAACGCAAGACGGGTCGACGATGCCATCCATAAAAATAGACTATTTTTCAATGTTTCATTTCGTTGCGCTCTACGTAACTACATGAGACAATTACCAACAGACAAAATTGCTTCAATTATTCAGACATCGAAGAATCAGTTTTTTAATCAAATGTTTGTCATGACAGAGGAGGACATCAAAGACAACGCTGAGAACCGATATGAATGTATTGGTATTGTTATTCCTGATGAATTATTACAGCAATACTGTCAGAGATGGCTTGACGAGTTGACTAAAACGAAATCGATAGGAACCGCTATAGATGAAAATAGAACAATGATAAATAACATATTTCGTAATGATATACGTAACCACTTGAGACAACTAACATTAGACAAAATTGCTTTAATCATTCAGAATTCAAGTGCTGAATTTATCAATAAAATGTTTGTCATGACAGAGCAGGACATACATGACAACACTTCGAAGCGATATAAAAGTGTAGGTATTGTAATTCCTGATAATTTACTACAACATTACATTAAGAGATGGTTAAAATGTTTGACTAAAACCAGTGGTTTAGAAAAATGCATAGATGATAATAGACCATTGAAGAATGTTGCATTTCGTGCTGCCTTAAATGACTACTTGAGACAACTGAACACAGAAACAATCGCTTCACTCATTTGGGACGCAGAGGATGAGTTTCTCAATAAAGTGTTTGTAACGACAGAGGAGGACATAAACGAGGAAACAGCGAATCGGCCTGAATGTTTAAGTATTGTTATTCCTGGTGATCTATTTCTGCAATACATTGAACGATGGTTTAAACTCTTGACAAAAACCAGTAAGTTAGAGAAATTAATAGATGAAAATAGACCATTTAAGAATATTACATTTCGTACTGCCTTGTATAATTACATGAAACAACTGAACACAGAAACAATCGCTTCACTCATTTTAAATGCAGATGTTGAGTTTCTCCAAAAAATGTTTGTCGTGACAGAGGATGATATAAAACACAACGCCGAGAATCAATATGAATGTTTTGGAATTGTTATTCCTGATAATTTACTTCAGCATTACATAGAGAGATGGTTAAAACGTTTGACTAAAACCAGTGAGTTAGAGAAATGCATAGATGAAAATAGACCATTGAAAAATGTTACATTTCGTACTTCCGTATGTGATTACATGAGACAGTTGAATACAGAAAAGATCGCTCCGCTGATTTGGTATGCTAAAGATGATTTTCTCAACAAAATGTTTGTCATGACAGAAGATGACATCAGAGACAACACTGAGAACGGATATGAATGGTTTGGTATTATTATTCCTGCTGATCTGTTAAAGCCTTACATTGATATTTGGTTAAAATGTTTGACTCAAACAAGAGAGTTACAGAAAAGCATTGATAAAAATAGACCACAGAAAAATGCTTTATTTCGTAGTGCATTTCAAACTTACATGGAACAGACAAACGCAGAAAAAATTGCTACTCTAATTCAGACTGGAAGCACGGATTTCCTCAATACAATGTTTGTCATGGAAGCAGATGAAATCAAATACAGCAGCGAAACCAGATATGCATGTGTTGGCATTGTAATTCCCGAAGATCTACTACAACAATACATTGAGAAGTGGGTTGAAGGCTTAACTATAACCAGTGAGTTGGAGAAATTCATAGATACAAATAGACCATTGAAGATCGCTAAATTTCGTACTGCCTTGTGTACCTACTTAAGACAACTTCAACCAGAAAAAATTGTTTCTTTAATTTTGAAATGTGATGGTGATTATCTCAATAAAATGTTTGTCATGACAGATGATGACATCAAAGAAAACGCTGTAAACCTATACGAACGTTTTGGTATTGTTATTCCTGATGAAATGTTACAGCAATACATTGAAAGATGGTTTCTTTATATGTCTGATAGACCCCAAACAAAGAGGTTTTTGGATGGAAACAGACTTTTGATGAATGCTACATTTTGTACTGCCTTTCGAAACTTCATCACACAGCTAAACAGAGAATACATTGCCTATCTCATTCAGGCAGGAAGCACAGATTTTCTAAATACAATGTTTGTCATGACACATAATGATATTAAAGACGATGGTGCTAATCGATATGAATGGTTTGGTATTGTAATTCATGATGATCTTCTTCTGTTACAACAATACATAGAAAGATGGTTCAAAAGTGTGACAGAGGCCAACTTGGTGAAGGTATATATGAATGCTAATAGGCTTTTAACGAATGCTACCTTCCGGACTGCACTTCATACATACATGAGCCTACTTGACACAGACGAAATCGAAAGCCTTATTCGCACTGGGAGTAGTGACTTCCTCAATACAATGTTTGTCCTGTCAGAAAATGACATAGTAAATGACAATGGTGAATATCGGTTTGAATGTTTCGGTATTGTTATTCCTGATGATATGTTACAGCAATACATGGATAGATGGTTAGATTGCATGACAAAGACTGACTCCGTAATGGAATTCGTAGGTGTTAATAGGTCTTCTATGAACATTATATTGCAAACCCAATGGGAAGCTTATATGAACCAGATGAATTCTGACAAATAGTCTCTGAACCATAAAACATGGTGTGGTGGTTTTGATTATTTTTTTAATACGACGATAAATGTTGGAGCTCTATATGCTTACCCTTCTGGAGCACCTGATATGACTAGTTTGTCCTATTTGTCATTTTATTTAAGGCATATTGAGAATTAGTGGCTTAATGTAAATTGCAACTGTGAAATTCCTCTTTAAGATAATGAAATTTCATTATATAGGTATGTTGATGCTGATAATGAAAATATATATAAAAACATATACTACGGATTATAGATGGACACATGAAATTAATGTATGTATATTGATATAGATTGAATTCAAAGCATATTATACAAATTATGGATGGAAAACTAGATGTTATACAGATTTGTGGAGACGGATAGTATATAAAACATAGTACTAGTATGATTGAATTATGAAAGTCATATTGATCGTATATAAAAAGGCAACAGTAATATACTGCTGTTCGAACATATTCTACAATGTAGGAAGAGAAAAATGCAAGTTATATAGGTATTTTGATACTAATTGTTCAAAATGCATATTTTACAAAGTTAGAAAAAATGAAAGTAATAAATGCAAGCTTCAGGTAAGATGATACTGATAGTATATAAAACGTATACTACAAAGTATGTATGGAAAAATAAAAGTCATATAGGTATGATGAAATTGATGGTAAGTAAGACATATTGCATGTAGTATGGATGGAAAAATAAAACTCATATAAGTATGATGAAATTGATGGTAAGTAAGACATATTGCATGTAGTATGGATAGAAAAATAAAAGTCATATAGGTATGATGATATTGATGGTAGATAAAGACACATTGCATGTAGTATGGATGGAAAAGTCATATAAATATTTTAATATTCATTAAGTATAAAATAACATTAACGGTACCAGTTTTCTTGCACCAGATGCGCATTTCGACAATACATGTCTCTTCAGTGATGCTCGTGGCCAAAATATTTGAAATCCAAAACTTATATCAAAGATGAAGAGCTATAATCCAAAAGGTCCAAAAAGTAAAGCCAAATCCGTGCAAGGAATCATATTCTATGAAGTGTTTCTATGGATTTGAAAAGGACGAAAGTCAATATATATATGATATCCTCATTAAAAATTAATTAGAGTTTTTGTGAAGAGTAACAAGGTTGAATGTCAAAAGGTAGCATACTTTAGATCATTGATAAAGTAAGTTCCATATTGTGAAAATATTATTATCAGCAAGCATATTTTCCACGTGCACCGTTCTAAAATAATGGAAATGGCGAAAAATCTTTTGAAGACATTTCTCCCATACTCCACAGTATTAGAGATTTTTTCGGAATAATTTGCTTGGTGTAGTTTGACATGTTGATGATAAACAATTAATATTTCTCAGATTACTTGGCTTCTAGTTGTTTATTTCATTGTTTATTGTATGTTTAATTGTTTTTTGTTGTTGTTGTTATATTCGTATAGGATGTTTGTTTTCTTTTATAACAGAAATTGTTGTTATTTGAATTTTAATGTTTAAAAACTCGTTATATCTTTAATTCAGTATCAAAAGTATGTATAAAGATAGATATAACGTTAACATTGGTGTGACCGTTTTTGTCCTTAATTTTGTCAACTTATTATCACATAAGGATTTATTTTATACGAGTATCTTAAACTTATACTTTATTTATAGGACTGTTTGAAACATTTAGGGATTTTTTTCTCTTTTCTATAAGGAGTATTATGAAAATATATGTACAAGTCAATAGTTGTGTCTTTAGTCAACAAAATAAACTCAACATAGATACCAGGATTGAAATTGTATTTTTACGTAAAACGTGCTTTTCGTCTACAAAAAACGACAGATTCAAAGATTCCCTTTTCCACTAACATCTCATACATTTTTTTAACATACTCTTATTACTCAATAACATCCATTAAAAACGATAATTTTTTAATATACCTTGTTATCAGAATATTTGTTTGAGCAATATGCGTTATTTTGTATCTTATTATACACATTTTTAATTTTTATAGATTTGTAGTGTAAATAATTAATTTAGTTTGTTTTTGATTTCTTTATTTTATTGCACATTTTTTTTTTCATTTTTTTAGTCTTTATGCTATCTGTGCTAAAAATCAAAGTTAGTGCAAGTATGTTTTACACAAATCATCTGCATGTATTGATGATTAAGACTATAACCCTCCGCTGTTGTTTTTTAAAACCATACAAAACTTGATATTTTAACAAAAGTTGTATTGTTCTGTGTAAATATGTGTGGTTAGTTATACTGATTGTTTGTCTTGTAACATGGTTGGACTAGAAATATATTTAAGGAATAACAGTACTGTAGTTGAAGAGTTGCCACCGTCAATTGTAGATTTGACGGTGGCAACTCTTCAACTACAGTACTGTTATTCCGATTCTAATGCATTACAAAAAGAAAAAAATACGATAAAACTTGTAAAAATGTCTAAATTTGTCAAATAAAAAAAAAAAAATCCGCGAAACTTTATGAATGATTTTGGCACAAAGACGTCATGGCTAATCGTGACGTCATACAAATGAAAACTTACAAACTGGAGGTTATTACGTTACCTGTACGCTTCAAATTCGGATAAAATTACATTAAAACGGCGAATTCGAGGTAGGTGTTGTTTTATTTTCGATTATATAGTAGTAATCGAACATTTGTTGATTCATCAATTCAAAATGGCGAGTCCCTCCTTAGTTACGCCTGGTCATCTGTGGATTTGACGGCAACTTTTAGCCAATGAAAAAAATTGTAACATCCAAATTGCATTATAACTATAAATAACATTCTTATTAATATTTATCATTGAAACAAAAAATCATCATTTAAATATTTTGTATTTGTAATTTAAATTTTTTTTTTTTTTTAGAAATGTCGTCTATTTCATTTTTCAAATTATTTTTACCATTCGTATTGTTAACATATATCAATATACTGTACACTCTTTGTAAAACGGTTTTATTTTACACTTTAGTGCTTCTGTCAATATCTTATAGACATTTTTTCCATTTTTATTGACATTGAGTTTTAAAAATACATGCTTGTAGAGTTTCGGCGCGAAAATTGTTTCTTTGTGCTCCTGCGGTGTAAAACACTCATCAACCAATCAAAATAAGAGAGTTCATACTATTACATAAATACTTGCTATACGCATAAAAGATTTCTCCATCCGGGAATTGACACTTTTGAAAGTTCCAAATATGTTAACTAGACGAGTTGATGTCATTTATTGTGTCATTTCTATGTCATTTATACTTATGAGGTTTGACCAATGATCATTGTGTAACTATTGAAGTAATACTGTGGATTCATCATTATTTGTTGGATACAAATGTTCGTTGTTTTCCGTGGGTACAGGCAAACCACAAATTTAAATGTTCAACTAAACACAAGTTTCTGTCAAGTTGTATGCAGACTTTGGCAAAACCATGAAATCACAATTCCAAGAAAAGTTTTCCACAAATCTACGAAAATAGGTACCCATGAAAATAAGTGAATCCACAGTACTTTTTTTATGAGTTTTGTATGAATTCAAGAATATAGATATACAGAACAATGATCCATACTTATTTGTACCTTTTTAATAAATGTGTTATTTCATTTTTTATTTTATTTTAAACAGATTATATATGAATGCACTTTTTTTTTGTTTCAAATTTTTAATGTGAATGCACTTAATTTGTAAATATGATTTGAGAATGGATTTGAATAAAACTGTGATGAAAAAGAAACAAGACAACACAATAACATGTGGTCAGCCAATAAGAAAAAAACCCATGTATATTAAGATGAATTGCTTATAAAATTTTGTAACCTTTTTATAATTATTTGCTTAATAAAAAATATGAAGATTAATGATATTTATTTAAATTGATTTGGATATGATAGTTTTACGTTTTGGTGCACCGATACGATATCGACATATTGCATGGTGTTTGATCTTGAGAGATAATTATGGTATCTGTAAATTTATCTAATAATGTAATATGTCTTATTCCCAATTGTGAAATTTGAACTGACAATGAGCATACATGTGTATGATTCATGCATGTAGTTCATACGTGTTTCTCGTTTCTCGTTTTGACATAGATTAGACCGTTGGTTTTTGCCGTTTGAATGGTTTTACATTTCTTTTTTTTGGGCCCTTTATAGTTTGCTGTTCGGTGTGAGCCAAGGCTCAATGTTGAAGGCCATACCTTGACCTATAATGGTTTACTTTTATAAATTGTTATTTGGATGGAGAGTTGTCTCATTGACACTCATACCACATCTTCCTATATCTATATAGCATAAGACGATTATCCTAACATCACTTACTTACATTTAAAGATATAGGTCTATAAACTCATCATAGATAGCAGGAGAATGTCACGATAAAGAAAGAGGGCATATTTGCCCTGTTGCTCAGAATAGCCGTTAAGTCAGTTATAGTTTTGACATGCAATTTATATTACAGAGAGAGTCCAGAAAAATAATGTAGACGAGGGTTTTTATTCGAATATTCGCTATCTTGGAGTTCACTTTTAGAATTGAGTTTGATCAGCAGAGTATAACATGTTAAAGAGTTTTGTAATAGAAGAAAATGACGGAAATCCCTCTATCAAATGGCAACAGCAAAAGCTGAAACACATGACACCAAAGGAAAGAAACTGTAATATTCCTGACTTGGTACAAGCATTTCTTTATGTAGAAAATGGTGAATTAAACCTGATTGCTCATTTTGCTCATACTGTTCCCAATAAACTAACATCAAAATCTCAAGACCAAGATGACCAGCTCTACTCACTCAACAAATTTTTTATTAACCATGTTTACAGAAGAAAAATTACTAAAAAAAAATCTTGAAAAAAGTTATCCATATTCATGGTACAAGTCTTGGATACAAACCTGTTTCTTGTAGTGGGGACGAACAAATATTTATTTGTGTGTTTAAGTGGTATTTAGGGAGGGAAAAACCATAATATTTAGATAAATATTAGATGTAGAATCGTTTACGAAAAACGAAATGGTAAGGCGTGATTGAAATTTTAATAATAAGGGTGTGGTCGATTTAGAAACAAAGAATGATTCTGTATTTCAAACAATTCTATTAGATGCATTGATATGAAACAAGAAAGCAAATTTTTCCTGCAAAACCTCACGTTTTTCCCCTTTACTCATTTCTCAGGGCACTCCGGCTTCATCCACCAATAAAAAATGGCCGCCTCGAAAAAGCCCAAAAGTGGCGTTAATACACCAATAATCAATAAATCATTACAGCGAACAACAATTTATGCATTTTAGAGATCAGTCTTAGATAGCAACCCATCCAATCTACGAATGGATTTGATTATGCTACGAGTTTCCGTCGAAGTTTACTTTAAACCGCACCCAATATTTAGTAAAACCTTATTCACATTCTTATCATATCCACATACACGTGTACTTTTTACAAAATACAACGATAAATATATATAGACAATAATAGTGCATTGACGTGACATTTCAACGATATAAGGATGAGGGTTAGAAACGGGGAAATGTGAGGCTCTGTCGAGCTTTTTCACCGTTTTGGGCCGAATCCTTATATCGTTATGTCAAGTCAATGCACTATTATTGTGGTTATACTGCAATCTCAAAAAACATTTTCAATTGTTGTTTAATGTGTTTATGTTATTATTTGATTTAAATATTGGGAAACTCCCCCCTTTTATAAAAAGGCCTCATATCATGCAGGCGGAGAAATGTACAACACAATGAAATGTATATTACCTGTTCAAACCCGCAATCGATAGTGAACGAATTTGTTTGAGAATTAAACTAAAATATCAACAATAAGCATATAACATAATAATTTATAGTTTGCAAACCAAAAATATTAACAAGTGAAATATGTTTTTTTCTTTAAAAATTGTAAGAGAAATTATTTAAAGTCGTTGTATACATTGGAAACAAGAAAAGGTTGAATAGGTCGTATGAATAATTAATTATAATTTTGGCAATTTCTATTTAGATATTCATGAGGGAAAGCGATATCAGGTTACTGACTGTATATGACATAGACATACGGTCAACGCATTTTGACTGCTCAAATAGAACAAGTGCAGCATAAAAAATGTCATAATGGATCTGCAATTTTAACTATTACGGTTTTCTGAAAGTTACTCTCCCCTACGTGGCATAGTTGAGACAAAACTGTTCTCTTTTTTGTATGATAAAACACATTTTTCTATATTAACGTAATCAGCATGAAAAGTTTCACAAATGAATTACTACCCTCAATATGTGTACCTGTCATTAAAGATCATGACTAGATGTTGTCTGTTCAGTACTACAAAAAGAATACAATTGAGTTTTAACAGAAAATGAATATCACTAAATGAATACTACAGATATTTTCGACAAATTTCAGCTAATATATTTGCCTCCGAAAACAAACTGCAGATATTTTTGTTAAACTGCAATTATAATATATATATATTGATTGTACATGTAATTACTACGATCCAATCCCAAGAAAGATATCGGCCGATTTACTAAATTTTACATCCAATATTGCACTACGTCCTTTAAAATTATTCCAAGGTGTACACACTTTTAAAGACAGTGTCAATCGAAATTTCCATATGGGAAAAGGTCCATACGAAAATAAGTGAATAACTCTTCCTAAAGTTGAAAAGTGGACAAAACTGCTATGGTTGCTTGAAATTACAGAATTTAATACAGTAAAAAACTGGACTATGTATCAAAAGATCTATTCTACAAATCCATTGCACATGAAGAAGTTGTCAAAACATAACGTTATTATTTTTTTTTACGAAACTAAATATTCAGCACAAGGAATAAACTAATGCATAAACATAAACACGTGATTGTTTTACTGTCTTTACATAAAAGTCATAATTTTAAACAATATAATAATACAAAGAAATATTTTTTTATGGAGATCATTCACAATTCGTGAAGTTATTATAAAAACATATATTTACATACCACATTAAATGAACGCTGATATATTTAACTCTTACTAAACATTTCACAAACAATGAAAGAGAGGTGAGATATATCAAAAGTACATTCAAACTCATAAGTCAAAAACAATCAGACAAGCCCATGCCTACATAGAATAAACAGACAAAAAAGAACCCAATATAGTAAACTAATGACTGAGCAACACGAACCTTACCAAATACTGGTGTTGTTTTCACATGCTCTGGAAAGGTGAACCAGGAAAAAACATACAATTAAAATTATGAGAAATGATGTGGAAACAATAACCAATTTCAGAGCATCAGGGTAATAGGCTCATTGTGACTATTTCGTTGTTGATTGAAATGATCAATACTTGCAGTTGCTTTGCATTTCAAGTTACAACACTGAAAATCAATTCCTACATACATCTTACTCATGATACCTTTCTATTTATCTTTTATCGACTGTGTTCCACCATGATTAGCTCACAGATCGACGATCATTAAGTATTTGTACATGATGTGAATGTCAAAACATAAATGTTAATTTCGACTATTTTTACTTTTAACTAGTGAGGTGTTTTTTTTTTTTTTTTATCAAAAGTAGAATGTGTAAAAACTTCCGTATCAATATAAGGACAAAAACCTTTGTAGATATGTGTCCCTCTATTCAAATTTTTAAATATTTATTCCTTTCAACACCATTAAATGTTATAAGGGTTCTTAAAATATTAAGTGTAAAAATTTAAAATATCTAATTTTTTCAATCAGATTGGGTCAATGTTGTTTGGAAAATTTCAGTGATTATTCATAATAGGTGAATCTAGTTATAAAATCTTATAATATCAATGATCAAGTATCGAAGGAAGTTAATGTATGAATGTATGCATGTATATCATTCGGCCTGATACTGTTGTGAATGATGCATATGTTAAAAGAAATTTAATAATACCATACTCATGTCTTATGTGATATGAGTCACCTATATGAATAAATGGATTGCGAACAAGACAGTTATTCATCTTGTCCTTTTAAACACACCTCTAAACTATTAAATACCGAGGTCAAATGTGTAAGCCGGCATGTCGTAAATACTACGAATCAAATATTTCAACTTTATATATCATCAATTAGGATAGAGTTGTTAATAAAAGATTAAACGAGGCCACTCATGGGGGGGGGGGGGGGGGGGGTCCTAGTAATCACATAATCACCATTTTTTTGCCAATATAATCACATAATCATTAAATATTTGCTTATCTTTAGTAATCAAATAATCATAAACTAAAAATACAGTCCTAGGTAATCAAATAATCATGAAATATTTGGCTTAATAATCAAATAATCATTAAAAAAACGGCCAAGTAATCACATAATCAAAAACCCCATGAGGGCCCTCTTAAACCAATGCCAAATCTTTTGTTTTCAACATTATTAATCTTAACAAGGATTAACATGTTCTGTATGTTCTGGGTCAAATCCGATACCACAGCATACGTCACATGTAGTTTCATGTTGTATGAATGTATGTATATATGTGTGTTATGAATCTTTTTCCATTATAAGGAGCACCACCATTTGTTATGGTGTACATGAAGGACATTTAAATGTAGCATGTATGTAACCTTAAATATCTCTTAAAGTTTAAAGTTTAAATATGTATTTAGTTAAGCGCAAATGTTTATTTATGGAAAACTTTTAGAATATAAGGTAAGGAATGAAATCACTGTTTTGTTTTGAAACATTTTGTGAGTTTTGAAAAATAAATAAAGGTAGTTTGAGTCATTTCAGGATTACATCAGCATAGATTAATCTAGTCAATATTCATTCATATTCTTAATTAACTACCGAAACAGGTTGATTACGAATGTATGACATACGGTCATATCCTGTTGTTAAGGAATATGTTAAAAGAAATTTAACAGTAACGTATTCATATGTTAAAATAATGTGAATCGCCTATATAAAAGTTATTGAGACAATGTATGATTGCCATTACACAACTATTTACCATTTTAAAATATTTTGAATGAAACCTGAAACTATCTACGCAGTTTAAACTTTGAATGTATATTTAAGCGCGATGTTGTTTCGTGGAGGACTTATATTATAGTGTAAGTTAAACAAAAATGTTTTTCAACGTTGTTTGATTGTCGAAAAATTAGTAAATGTAGTTTTAGACATTTGAGTAGAACTTCAATATTGATTAATCTAGTCAAATCCATGCATTTTCATAATCAATTACCGAAACAGGTTAAGTTTATAAATAATGCAAATTTTAAGGTTTTTCTTGTCGTAGAACGCACCGAGGGAGGTCTTTCTTTGAGCAATCCTGACACCCCGAGGTATGTTCTGCGACAAGAAAAAACCTTAAAATATGCATTATCTGACTTATTTACTGTAAAAAAAATATTATTTTTATAAAGATTTGCAAAATTTAGCACCCTATTTTACCGACCACACCTAAGTGGGATATTCCTTTCTAATGCGTTTAGATTTAAATACTCCATACGGCTCATTTAGATGTGAAATAAAACTCACTAATTAATCTAGATATAAACCTTTTAAAAAATTATTATCCATACACAATAAAAATACTACTGTAACTACATGAAGAAAGAAACAAATGAATTGTTACCATCCGATAACGGTGTTTGACAAATACAAGACACATTGTAAGTAATTTTTTACCAACTTTGTTTATGGAAAAGGATGGGGGATGTTTTATTTTGTGAGTTACGTTTTAAGTTATTCAATAGAATATAAAAAATATCTTTTGATAGTAAAAGGTATACATAAATTTAAAAAAAAGTTCAGAACTGACTCGAAGACGAATATAAATACATGTAGGTCACAGTATGATTTCATATTCAGTGTGTATCGTCCTGAATATACATGAAATATTTGTCACAGGACGTTAAGCAAGCAACCAACAATCAATCAACCTAATCAGTGTGACGCAATAAGATTTTGAAAATCTTACACGCGAATATTTTAAACCTGGATTTATTTTATAAAAGTCTACATTAAAATTCATCTCACATATATAAAAATGTTTCTGTTATGTAGCGATAAATTAACAAAATTTCACGTTATATATGTGAAATTAAAATGAGGGCAAAGACGTTTTCTTTTACACCTATCATCGATTGAACTTTATTGTTGCGATTTATTTAAAAAAGAAAGAAGATGTGACATAATTGCCAATGAGACAACTCTCCACAAAAGACCAAATGACACAGAAATTAACAACTATAGGTCACCGTACGGTAAATTCCCAAATCGGCAACAAAAAAATATCAGACGAATATAATTTTGAAGTAAATTATAGATTGCATTTTTATCAAGGAAAATAATGACCTCCGTCCGTCCGGGTTGATTCTGAAAAAGAATAACCTATGGTTCTCAATGAAAATGACTCCAGATAGGTATATATTGTATGAAGGTATGTCACTCAATCCTATTTTGTTATTAGAAAATACGCTAAAAGAAATTTAATAATAAAATATTCATATGTTAAATGACGTGAATCACCATATACAGAGTATGGAGATACGGTACCGGTATGATTGCAATTAAATAAATATTTACTTTGTCCTTTTAAAGATATTATAAATAAAACCTGAAACCATCTACGCATTTTAACGTTGTTTGATTATAGAAAAATGAAAAATTAGTAAATGTAGTTTTAGACATTTGAGTAGTACATCAAGATAGATTAATCTAGTCAATATCCATGTATTTTCATAATCATCTACCGAAACAGGTTAATGTATGAAGGTATGGCATTCGGCCCATCTTGATATTATGAAAATGTTAAAATAGATTAAATAATAATGCATTCATAAGTTAACTGGTAAAAAAATAACCAATATGAAAGATATTTAGATAATGGCTGATTGCCATCAAACAGCTATTTATCTTGTCCTTTAAGCATGTTTTCATGAAACCTGAAACTTGTACGCAGTTTAAACTTTAAATGAAATTTTGAGGGCCATATGATGTTGTACAGGGTTTGTGTGACAGAGTTAACAATGTTCATAAGCGCCAATCCTTCTCTTCGTTAAAATCAGAATAATACGTAACAGGGAAGTTTCATGAGGTTTGAGTCTTTAGATTCACGATATATTTTTTATCAAATTCACATAAGTGTTAACTATAATATAACATTTCATTTAAACAAATGTAGTGGCATGAAAATAAGTAAAAACACTTATCAATTTTCATGCTGAAATCCGTGTTTTGCTTTAAATTATAGGTATTGATTATGTTACAAATTCATTTTTTACTTTAATGAAGTGATTGTCGAAACATAAGATTCATGTTCATTTCGTTTGTGTGTACCTTGGAGTAGTTACACTTTTACACATGTCTTTAAATGAAGACCAAGATAATTGTAAATGTACAAAAACCCAACAACAATATATTTAGTTGATACAACATTTGCCGGAAATGTAATCCTTCCATTTTATTTGAGAATTCGTACAATTACTGTATCCGTTCGCAAACGAATTCAAATAATTTAATTGAGTTGTTTGTCATATTTGCTGAATATTTAAAAGCATTGTTTTCGTTTTGAAATATTTCATAAGTTTTTTCCCATACGTAGGATCATGTATAATAGAAGCTTGTGATCCTCTTTTATTTAAAGTAAATTTAAACTTTTCGAAATTTGCACAAATATCCTGAAAATTCAAATATCTATATTTGAAAATAATGAGACAATTATTCATCTTAGACCAAAACGGTACACGTCACTTGATCATGCTTATTGTTTGATTGACACCAGTGGCAAATAGTTCATGAATATTGAGAAGGAAAATAAATATTCAAACATTATTTTTTTATTATCTAAAGTAGATAATTGAACGAGCAAAAACAAAGGAAATGCAAGCTGGCCCATTTGGAACACTGCTTGTTTTTTTTTGTTTTTATCAAGGTTGATTAATTGATAAACCATTGTATTCTCTATACTACAGACGACAGACACATAAATGACACTCTTTTTCTGCCATTGACAGCACACCAACAACACCTTTGTACACATGGCAGTAAAAAGAATAAAACTCGTCGCACGTGATAGAAAACCAAAGAAAGGGTAATCTATAGACCTAATACCATAGATATTTTCAATCTACGATACTGTTGTCAGGTCATTAAAGATTGCATATTTTGGCGTTAATATTGATTCACTTATAGGGCCTTTGCATCGGAACTAAACACATTTAATCAAAAACCAGTTGTTGGCATGACACGGGTTATGTTCTTCTCATATATGTTATGATGGTATGATACTAAACCCCTAACGGGAAGGATTGTGCCTGATGTTCATATGATGAAATCATAATCTTTTAGTCAATTTAATTGAAGTCTGGAGCTGGCATGTCAGTTAACTGCTAGTAGTCTGTTGTTATTTATGTATTATTGTCATTTTGTTTATTTTCTTTGGTTACATCTTCTGACATCAGACTCGGACTTCTCTTGAACTGAATTTTAATGTGCGTATTGTTATGCGTTTACTTTTCTACATTGGCTAGAGGTATAGGGGAGGGTTGAGATCTCACAAACATGTTTAACCCCGCCGCATTTTTGCGCCTGTCCCAAGTCAGGAGCCTCTGACCTTTGTTATTCTTGTATTATTTTAATTTTAGTTTCTTGTGTACAATTTGGAAATTAGTATGGCGTTCATTATCACTGAACTAGTATATATTTGTTTAGGGGCCAGCTGAAGGACGCCTCCGGGTGCGGGAATTTCTCGCTACATTGAAGACCTGTTGGTGACCTTCTGCTGTTGTTTTTTTTCTATGGTCGGGTTGTTGTCTCTTTGGTACATTCCCCATTTCCATTCTCAATTTTATTTGTGGATTGATATACGTCGGGGAAACTCGACAAAGACTCAATTTAAGAATGAATGATCATCGGTCTAATGTAAATGATCCTAATAACAACAAATTTCTCTATAAACATTTCGATCAGCCTGACCATTCTATTGTTTCAATGAAAGTCCGGATTATAGAGAAAATATATCATCCAACAAATGACCCCATATTGAGTACACCATGTCGTTTACAAAGAGAAGACTTTTGGATAAGAGAGTTGGGAACAGCCATTCCACATGGATGCAATGACAAAATTGATGGTGTAGGTATTTTGTCTAGTCCCAGGTGTAGTACCGTCAATAGGCTACAATTATTTAATACTTCTGCTCGACGAAATAGAAGTCATGGTCACAGAAAATATATACCACCTGCTGAACACATCGTGACAATTGATAGTCTATTAACGTCTGTTCAAAAACCTTTAGGAATTCATCATATTAGAACTAAATTATACTCCATTCCATTGTCAAAACTTTCTTTACTATTTCAAGAAGCCCAAAATACTTCCGTTACTGAATCTCGTTCTGTTTTGTATATATTAGTTGCAATAATCATGGACATTGCTAACAATAGACTATTCAAACCCGTATCGACTACATCCAATAGTTAGGAAAAACGTTATTTTTTTAAGGTAGAATTCGCCAATAAAGGTTTAGATGCTGTAAATATTAGTAATATTTTCCATCAAAAATATGTACAAAAAACTATACCTGATTACTTCAAAAATAAAGCTACACCTGTTATTTCTTATACTTGTACCAAGTCTATTGCATCCAAAATTTTCAACCACAAGAGAGTTTTAGAGGCTTTTAACCTCAAAGATACGAAATCCAAGCCTCCGGATTGCTCATGTGCATCGTCACAATACAATTATAGTCCAACTGGTCATGTTATTACTGGTGACATTGGCATCGTAACCAATGAACAACTAAGAGAGTTGTTAGCCAAGAGACCAAAATATAGAATCCCCTCGCTCATCAACTGGAAAAGGAATTTCAAGTTACTGATGGATGCAGTTGAGGACTATGCAAGAAAATGGGTAAAGCGCGAACCAGACGAACCAGAACTGGACACTTTGTCTGAATGGATCAAAGCTATTCGATCATGCATTCAGAGGCGCATACAAAGACTACAATGTAATATGAGTACAAGAGTTACTAACCCTTTGAAGAATCCGGATGTTGTGGATGCTTTATCCTCTTTGCATGATGAATATGTCGTTGTTCCAGCAGATAAAGCCTCCAATAATATTGTCTTCATATGTAAAAAACATTATTTGCAATGTCTCACAACAGAGCTTGGAATAAATAAAACTATAAATTACCAAGGACAGTATTTTACAAAATCATAAATCTGTCCTTCTTTCTTTTGGTATCAACATCAAAGAAAACGAAGAAAACTTACCTTCATCATACTGGATACCTAAATTACACAAAACTCCATACAAAGAACGATACATAGCTGGGTCTTCAAAATGTCCGACTAAACATCTTTCTAAAGTATTGACTACGATTCTTTCTACAGTTAAAGATGGGCTTTAAAAATATTGTGATGAGATATATTCTACCAGTGGTGTTAACCTAAAGTGGATTCTCAAAAATTCGAAGGATCTACTGCTTAATCTTCGATCACAGTCTTTGCAATTTTGCAGAAACATAAAACTTTTGATTTTTCTACGCTATATACTACTCTTCCCCATACTCAGTTGAAAGCTCGACTTCACCATCTCATAAAACCGAGCTTTTTCTATAAAAATGGGAATCGTAGATACAAATTTCTTGTTTTGGGTTACAATAATTCATATTTTGTGAAGAATCACACAGAATCTTCCAGAAAGTATACTGAAGATGATATTATCAAAATGCTGGACTTTTTGATCTACAATATATTTGTTGAGTTTGGAGGATTTATATTTCAACAGGCAGTCGGTATTCCAATGGGTACTAATTGTGCACCCCTGCTGGCCGATTTGTTTTTGTACTCGTATGAAGCAGAATTCATTCAGAACCTTCTAAAAGACAAAAAGAAAAAGCACCTTGCTAAATTCTTTAATTTTACTTTCCGATATATTGATGATGTTCTATCATTGAATAACCCATATTTCAGCCAATACTTACATCTCATATATCCCAGTGAACTTGAAATTAAGAATACTACTGATACTAGAAGGACTGCTTCATACCTTGATTTTTTCCTCAATATTGACGCAGATGGACGATTTCACACGAAAATCTATGATAAACGGGACGATTTCAATTTCCCAATTATCAATTTTCCATTTATCAGCAGTAACATACCCTCTGCCCCTTCGTATGGTGTTTACATATCACAATTGATACGTTATTCTCGTGCTTGTTAACACTATACGGACTTCATATACAGGAGTGTGCTCCTCACGCAGAAACTGCTCCAACAAAGTTATGAGGAGGACAGATTAAAATTGACACTCCGTAAATTTTATGGACACCATCACCAATTGGTGGACCCATACGATCTTTTGATTACCAAACGTGTCTTATTCCCGATTGTGACTGCTTTGCTGAGTGTGAATTCGCATTACCATAAGACGTGTTACGGTACTTATCTATCCCAAATTCATGTATTTAGTTCAAATGTTTAATGTTATATTTGTAATTCTCATCGGATTTTGTCAAATGTGTTGACGTCTTTTCTATTATATTCATGTGTTACGGTAAAAAAAATTAATCACCGTCTTCATTTATAATACAGTTAATTGCTACCTTAGTTTGCTATTAATAAGTATTGAAAGGTGCATTTTTATTAAATGTAATATCAGTATTTAGTTCAAATATAATCTTAGATCAATCCTAATTATATCTTATTCATTCAAATGTGACGTCATTTTTCATTTTTTGATGATCTGTTTTACATATTCAAATGTGACGTCATTTTGTTGTCATTTTTTTTTACAATTTCTAATATGACGTCACTAGCTGATCACAAGGAAGCTTTTTAATCAAGGGTTCCAAATGCTGAATTTGAAATCATCCCTTGGTAAATTTTATAAATGTCATCACGAGTTGGTTGATGGTTAATAAATATCTGTAGCGGATGTGTTCTTTATGTCGGAACTACAATATTAGGTAATGGCTTTGACAGTTTATTTTCGATCTGATTTGAATTTCCTCTTGTTATCTTTCGTCCCTCCCTTATTAATGCATCAGTTTACCCGCTGGTATTACCAATGTAATTTCAACTGAACGGGGCGGAGCTTACGTTTTAATTTGCATAAGGACAGTCTATTTGAAGGTGTTTGTGATAAGGATGATTGCCGTTATAATTATAACTGATTTATAATCACCTATAAATGTCATCAAAGGAATTTAAAAAAAGAGTGACTGGACACTTCATTGATGAGTTTATTCTAAAACACCTATCTATAGATGGACTGGTTTTTGAGCGAACCGGTAAAACTCCGCCTAGTCAAGTGAAATAAATTGAGTAATAATGGTGTAGAATGAATTGAACTTGGGTTTAGCGTAAACACAATAAAATTATACAAAATCTGCCATAAATTCTAAATTCTTTATGTGTTGAATTGTTGATGGATGGTTGCTTAACGTCTAGTGGCATTATTCTATACATGTTATAAAAACATGAGTCAAGTACGAAACCTGGTAGCAAACTGAGTCTAAAACATAGGTCTCGAAGTTCGTTCCAACTAAATATATCTTTTAAAATGTGTGATACATTTAGATACACATCTTTTAAAAGATTTACTAAAAATATAATAACACTAAACAATTGGTTGATAGTTACCAAAAAGACAACAGTATTTTACCGATGTTTAATAGTCGAGTAACATACGGAAAAACAGGAAATATATTTTTACAAAATTTCCTTCTAGAAACTAGCTAAAATTGAGTCCATTTTTAAGTAAAACAAGAAAAATAAAATGATTTTTTTACGAAATTTACTTCTCGGATACCATCTTCTGTTCACAAACAATCTTTTGTGCAAGTTTGGTAGAAGTCAAAGATAGTTTTAGAAAGAAAAAAATGTTAACCAAAGAGTGAATGCAATGTTAACTGGCAGAAAAAAACTAAGTGTATTTGTTAGTCAAATACGGATAAAGTTTTTTTTCTGTTTTCAAAATTTTTTTTCTGGATGCTATCTCACGATCATACACTGGCTTCTTTTGAAGTTTGGTAGAAATCCAAGATAGTTTGAGAAAGTTATTTAAATGCTAAAAACTCTAACCACAGAGTGAAGGTAAAGTTAACTGGTAAATAACCAAGTCCATATATAGGTAAAATTCGGAAAACAGGATTTTTCTTTTACAACATTTATTACTGGCTATTATCTTATGATCGTTAACAAGCTGCTGCCTAAGTTTGGTAGAAATCCGGGAGAGTGTAAGAAAGTTATTAAAATTTCAAAAACTTTAACCACAGAGTGAATATTTGTGGACATCGCCGACGGAATATAGGATCGCTATGTCTCGCTTTTTCAACAAAAAGGAAACGAAAAAAAAAAAAAAAAACAAATTGAGTTATGTTTTAATTTGCTGATTACAAAACCAATAGTTGTTCCTATGTAAACTATATTCGAAGATCTAATTACAACGTTGGTAAGATACCAGTTTATCATCATCTTCTTCTTGGGTCTTAAACAATCAGCCATAAGGTGAAATTTTTTTTATAATATAAAGCACACGTTATTGACGTCTAAGTCTCCACAGTTGGGTTATCTAAATGTGTTTTTAAGTTCAAATTAACACACTGCTTGGACTCTTCTTAGGTAGATTCATGGTATACCGCCATCTTGGACTGTACTATCGCAGTGCACATCAGTCTAGTTATCTGACTAAATCTACAAATTTGTAGACAGATGTGCACTTTTATTTGTTAGAATGTTTTTTTGTATGAAGAAAACTTGCTGAGTTATAGCATTATCCATAATATTTAAACAAATACCATACATTTGTGTTTTAGGATCAATTTTTTCAACCAAGCCATTTAAGGAGAGATAACTCTTTTAGTGAAAAATTAATGCTGGACTGCTTTCAAATTAAGACGGCTTAAATCAGAACATAATATTTTTTTTTTACTTTTACTCGTAGCAAGAAAACAATTTCGGTGACACCATTTCTTATTTTTATTTTCTTAAAGCCTATCTTTTTACAATTTATTTCACATAGATTTCTTTTTATGGACACAAATTTGTTTTTTTAGGATCATTTTAAGCAAATTAAGGCAATTTTCATCGATTCATAACTAGAAATATACTACGGTGATCCATTTCTTTTATGTCATTTTTGAAAACAGTCCAGACAAATTTTCATTTTGGCAAAGTATAAGAAAATTCTATCTCGGGAGACTTATACCTATGATCTACATTTAAACATCAATTGTCTTCTTTGATGAAAGGAAATTCAACAAAAGTTTGTGATTTAAGATTTGTGTTTCATAAGACCTAAATTTATGTCAATATGATTATGGCACTAGCTCAAAAGCTTTCAAAACTTTACTGTGTCAAAATTATAACTTCTTTTTCTGAAGATATAGCTGTATATATTTTTTGAAGCGGCTTTACAGCATTGTACTCCAAGAGCTGTAGTAATTTAATATTTTGAGCATTTTGTTCAAAAGTAGAAAAAACAAAATTATTGGGTTTTTTTTGCTTGTTTTGTTTTAGACACTATGGGTACCAAATGTCTTTGTGGCCTCGTGTATCGTTCTTATTTGCATCAAATGTAGTGTTGTTTTTTTACTTTGACTATTTTAATTTTTCTCTAATCTTTCACTCAGGTTCTGACTGTCTTTCTTCTTTTTCCTATTGTTTTTATCTAAATTTATGTTCTGATTTAAACCGTCTTAATTTGATAGCAGCAGTATGTTCTACCTAATGTTCGAGAACATTTTAGCATTTTTATGTCAACCGAAAAGAAAAATTATAACAAAAATACCGAGCACAGAGGAATTTCTTGAAACGGAAAGTCCATAGTCAAACAACAAAATAAAAAGTTAAAAGACATTAACCGAATGGAAAACAACTAGCTAATTCCTGATGTAGGACAGCATTTTTCATATGAATGATGGTCTATTACAACATTTTTATAACTTTGGTTTTACATATATACTCCAAAATATAATTTAATAAAAATCTGAACAATTTTTTCAATTTTTTGGTTAATATTAAAGTTCTCCCGGTTGAGCCACCAACTGATGTTACGGTCATAAATCACCTTTAAGTTGTAGTAAACAAAAATCATTATAAGAAACAGCAACACTCGATTATATAATTTTACAAGAAAACATATAAAAGTTGAAATGTCAATTTAATATTAACGGCAAACCATTTCGCCCTTTTCTTAATTCGGAATATGGCCTGTACCATAAAGGGATCCTATATTTTATATATATGTCAAATAATTGATAATCTTGTGAGATGTTGTTTGAAAAATAAAAGTGTCAATTCGCCGTTTCATTATCTAATGAATTATGGGTAATATTGCCAAAAGCATATACTAAAACGTTGTAATTGGTTTAAAATGTTCTTAACAGTGGAAATCCATCTAATGACGTAACTTTGTTTTCATTTTGGTGTACGAACAATGAAATTACCTATAGTTCCTTAGATTTTGAAAAGGCGAATAGAAAAACTGCAAAGTTCTTCTGAAAATCCAAGCTTATTAGACAACAAAAGAAACGATACACAAGTTTGAACTATAATTAATCATTAAATATAAAAAAAGGAAAACTGTTAAATTGTTGTTTGTTAAACATTCTTTAAAAAGCAAATAAATATGTTTAAACGAATCTGACCAAATTTGAAAGTTATATAATATCAGATTTTTGACTACAGGGGTCAAATATTTTGCGGAAAATGATAACAAAGTCAGCACTCATATCGAAGATAGCAAGTATTCAAATAGCCGCAAAGTCATTCAAAGTTTAAGATCTTGTTCAAGTTTAAAATTTTAGGTTCTTATATAGACTTTTTTTTGAATTTTTTGGTAAAAAATATGATTTTTGAAGTAACAAAAATTTCAAATAAAAAAATATTTCTCGTTTTTAAATTATTGGTTTTGATAAGAAAATAACTCCCTGTAAACAATTGACAAATTGGTCAAATATTTACCTTGGTACAGTGCATTCCATTTCATTATATAAGGAAATCCATTGCCTTGTATCGTTTCTTTGGTTGACTAGTATATATAAATGTCTTGCTCATATCGCAGTCTGTATATTTTCATAATAAAGTTGTCATTTTTTTTTTGGTTTTTTTTTAACAACCTAATTAAATATTTATTTCAAATATTAGCTTGTCACAATATCCTTTATGAGTCCAAGCTTCTCCTGATGTTCCAGAACTTTTAGAACTATGTAAAAAGTCCTAGAAAACTGTAAAAGGGAAACTTAAAAAATATTGTAAAAGTATAAACGAGGGATGAAAGATACCACAGGGACAGTCGAACTCACAAATCAAAAACAAACTAACAACGTCATGACCACAAATAAAAAAGAAAAACAGACAAACAATAGTACACATGACACAACACAAAAACAAAGAATAAGCAACACGAACCCCACCAAAAAACTAGGGCTGATCTCAGGTGCTCCCGAAGGGTAAGCATATTCTGCTCCACATGTAAATTACAATTATGCATCGTATATAATGATAACTCCAGAACTATTATACATTACCAAGTCAAATAGAAAAATTCTTATCGTTCTATCTGTCCTAATTTGTTCAAGCGATTTCTAAAATGCACAGTTATAAGAATACTTTTCTGCAACTATAAATAGTTAATTATATATAATCATATAAAAATCTAATTAGGCCCCTTCTAAACAAAGTAGACCAAGATATATAAACATGATAATTACAATATCATATAAAATTCAAATTTTTAAGTGATTTACAAAAATCAAAAGGACATATCCAAAAAGAGTAAAACAAACGTAAAACAAAATGAGAAACAACTGCAACACATTCTTTTTTAACGTACCGTTGTAAATACAGTTTTATCAAGATGGCATTAAAATACCTAAAAAAAATCTTTTAAATGCAAGTAGAAATATCACTTATTTGTTACGAATGAGTCGGGATTTGCATATGTAATAACCTCAAAATTGCCCGGGGGCAAAAAAGAGGTTATTAGTCATTGTGTCCTGATTCCAAATGACGTGACGTCATTGCATCCTTAACGACACTTTTGGGATTAAATGTTTAAGTTAAATTGTTATAACTGACCTTTTTTTCTTTTCTGCAGAACTTAAATAAGTGATAAAAAGATTATAACATGTCTTTTCCATATTGGCCCGGGTACCGTCACTCGACCCATATCGACCCTCGGCAAAAGCATCGATATGGGAGTCTCGGGATGATACCATGATCAATATGGAAAAGGGCATGTTATAATCTATACTTATTGACTGGGTATGAGTGTGATGGAAAGTTTATTGTCCCCGAGGTGCAACTATTGCCCTAAGACATAGCCGAGCGCAATACTTGTATTCGATGGGACAATAAACTATTTTTTTTCACGAATATCTGGTCAGTAAAAATTAAAATAACAAAAATACTGAGCTAAGAGGAAAATCAATTCGGAAAGTCAATAATCACATGGCAAAATCAAAAAACAAAACGCATCAAAATCGAATGGACAAGAACTGTCAAATTTCTGACTTAATTTTCACTGGCCAATTCAAAATTTTAATGGCCAGGCAGTAATTTCAGCTCTATGATATCGAAAAGGACAACAGATGATAGACTGGTGATGATAAATCAACCATCGTATTATAAAAAGCAGAAACCCAGCCATATTAATTAAAGTTTACTTCATAAATATTCTAAAAAGCCAAGGCTATATCCTGCACCGACGTCAACAGTAAATATATATAGGTAAAATGTGACATTGTAACTATCGCGGTGATTTCAAAATTTTCCAAACTCTGCATTTCAAATTCCGTGAAATATAATGACGTTTCGGTCAAATAGTTTCATCGAGGTTCAAAGTTGGAAAGTATTGAGAGAAAGCCGAGTTGTAGTGGTAAGTGCATCGGACTAATAGCACAAAGGTTCCTGGTTCGACTTCCGTTCCGGGATCAAAATTCCAGGGACTGACTTTTCGGCTCTCTCTTAACACCATTTGCAGGTATGGTCTTCAGGTAACGACGAAAGTCTGTTGGAAGGGAAAGATAAATGGCTGATCCGTGTTAAGTGAGGGCCATATCTCTTGCACCCAAAAGACGCCCTTGTCAATTTCAAAAATGAGCATGCTCATGCCGCTACAAGGCAGCATTTGCACCAGCAAAGCGGAAAGAGATTTATATAAGTCACTATAAATAAATATGTTTAAACCAAAGTATTGACCGGTCCAATGGTTTAACGGTATAATGCTTCAACGCTTGCTATTTGATAATTGTGAAAATATTGTGTAATTATTTCATATAGAAAATTATACCTGATGTATGATACGAGAAGATATGTTAAATAAGAAATACACCATTCAATACGCTGTTGGACATTTTTGACAAACCACGACAGTAACCTTGGTTTTATGATCTGCATAGCAATAAAGTATGATGATTGTCTGAAAACGTTCTTGTTTATACCTCTTCCTTAATGTTCAGCTAAGAATATCATTCGTCCCAACTCGGCCGATTCGGAGAGTAGCGGATTCTACCGAGGATTGCCGATTGCTAAGAATGTGTGTCATTTTGGAAATACATCAGACAAAACGCTAAGAGACAAGTCTGACAAATCTTCACGACAACTTCCAGTACAAAAAGTGTCTGAAAATCTTTACCTTTAGTTGTAGCTGTGGGTTCTTAAAATATTTGTCATTTACGTAATATACCATAGAGGGAGGTAAAGGATTATTTTCGTGCAACATGTTTTGCCATTTTTATTTTACATGCAACCGTGTGAAAGGTTCGCTATTCACCGGGTTTCATGAATTAATAAATAGATCTACGTGCAAGACATTTTTAATTGTTCGTTCATCGTAAAAAGGCAATTTTATTTCGCGTTCTTTCGTGTAGATACCCCCTTTCACGCCCCTCACCAGACATTAAGCTAGTGGATATATGTATGTCTGACAAACAACATCAAGGTCGTTATTTTCAGATTACTGGTACACATAGTGCTTGATAAATTACAGATTAACGTTTCTCCATTCATGCACAACATAACACCTGCACATGTTTGATGTCTTTATTAAAACTAAGTGTACGCATGCGTGTTTGTTCATTTGTGAGAAATCACAGATCTTATCTCTCACTCATGTTTCTGTTCATAGGAGAAATCAACAGAATATAACGGACCATTTTATAAAATATATACACATTCTAGATTCGTTTCTTTCAATTTGAAAATGCAAATAAAAGGTAAACGTTTGAGTCATATCTTTCCCGTCTTATTAAAAAAAATCAAATATCACAAAAAGAAGCTCTTTTATATATTTTAGCATGTTTCGTTACTTAACTAACATGACTAATGCTCTTCCAACTTATTGTATCAATTTTTTTATCAGGATTTGATTGCCTTTCCGGAGAACATTTAATGATTTCCAATTTTGGTGGGATTCATGTTGCTCAGTCATTAGTTTTCTAATACCGGTGGTGTGTAAACTGATGTATATCTTTGGGTCTTTTTCTTTTTTAGCCATGATATGTGCCTCACATTTTCTATCTAAAATATGCTTTCCATTTCAATAAATTTCCTTTATAATATGTGGTACTTACAATGGAAAGCGTTTTGAAACTATGTAAACAAGAGTATAAAGAAAAATCACAAAAATACTAAGCTCCGAGGAAAATTTAATCGGAAAGTCCCTAATCACATGGCAAAATCAAATGACAAAACACAACAAACGAATGGACAATAACTGTCATATTCCTGACTTGATACGGACATTTTCAAATGTAAAAAATGGTTGATTGAATCTTATTTTTGTAGCGCTACACCTCTCACTTGTACGACAGTCATATCAAATTCCGTCATATTTACAACGATGCTATCATCTAGTAGGATATTTCAAGGATGTTCTTCTTCATCATAGCATATAGTTAACAGGATTATAATTTAGTACGTCAGACGTGCGTTTCGTCTACATAAGAGTCATCAGTGACGCTCATATCAAAATATTTATAAAGCCAAACAAGTACAAAGTTGAAGAGCAATGAGGATCCAAAATTCCAAAAAGTTATGCGAAATACGGCTAAGGTAATCTATGCCTGGGATAAGACAATCCTTAGTTTTTCGATAAACATAGAATTTATAAAAATGACCACATTATTGATATTCATATAAAAGATAAATAGGAGAACATTTCATTTCCTATTATGGGCATAAATATAACAGTATCACCAATTTAACGATACAACACAAACAATGTATAAAAAACTAAGAAACATAATAAAGAAAATGTATGTTCTTAAAATATATATAGAAAATTATATTATTATGCACATGTGGTTGATACAAACAAAAAACCAGTCAAACATAGATAGCCATAACAAACCATCAGTAAGTGGCTTCTCCCCCAAAAAACAAAATACACTCAAAAAACGTAAGCATACTGCAGCAGCATATATGAAAATATTATGGTGTTCCAAAGGATGGTGGCACTAGTGGTTGATAAGTTATGTACCATAGGCATGTCAATTTACCGTTTCAGAATCTAAAGCATCATGGGTAATTCCATTGTTCGTACCCAAAAATAAAAATAACGTTACGTCATTGACAAAATTTCCATTGTTTATGACATATTTAATCAATCAGGACGTTTTGGTGTACACTTTTGAATATATTACACAGGATGCATTCGATTCTGAAACGGTGAATAAGGTGTAAATGTTTCGTTCCTATCTGTACTAAAGCCAACATGGTAGAATCATAGGTAACTTGAATGTAGTTGAAACTACGGCCTTAAGGATATAACAGAACATCAAAATAAATTATGTATTAAGTATCCTTAAGAATAATAATAAAAAAAATAATCAGCTAGTATATATATAAGGCTCGGGAACGGATATGTTTATAGACGGAAAAACAGGCGACAACAAAGGTAAGGAAATATTATTCTGCAATACTGTAAACCAACTTATTCATTTATTTTCGCGAGCGATTTATTTTCGCGACCTGCGAGAGTAGAAAAATAACGCGAATATAGATCTTCACGAATTAAGAAGACTTTGATCTTTTCTTATTAAATAACATCAAGTAAATAAGAAAATCGTGAAAGGAAATATCCGCGAAGTGGACTAAAAAGAGTAAAACGCGAACTAAAGTATCCGCGAAAATAAGATGGTTTATGGTTTACAATTGTAAATTTAGACGATCTTACTTGTTATTGAAACTAAGAACAAATTCTTTCATTTCTAAAAAGCGTGTTTAAAAAGCAAAAGTATTAAGGAGGTAGACCTAGGTTAAGGGAAATAACTCTTAAAATCATCAGTACGTTTGTGTCAACCATTTTCATAAATATATTCTAAGCTTCTAGGTTACATAGATTATTTCCAATCTGTTTCAGGTAAATGCTTAAAAAACATTGATGAAACTTGCCTTTAACAAACACATAACTGATTTAAAGAGTTATCTTCCTGAACCAAGGTCTACCACCTTAAATACCGAAACAAGATACACACAATTTAAGGATATACAAAAGTGAGGGTCATTTTAGAAGTAGTGGGTTATTGTTATTCAGTGTTCACCACATTTTTTATGTTGTTTCTTCCTATACAGAAAAAAATATTACAGTTATTCCTTTTAATTTAATTCTAAATTCCATTTAAAATCGGAGAAAATAACGGAACAATGTTAATGACGTCACGGTAACATGACAAAATTAATTCTATGAGCTGATAGACAGCACTGCCAACCAATCAGAAGACGTGTTACATCCACAATTTTTGGTCAGATATTGTTTTCTTTGTTTTTTGTTCTATGAGACAAGGTATAGAATATTGCCCATTATCACCCGTTTTCAAAGAAAAACTTCAATAACTAATATGAATATTGTCATATTTATAAATGAACTGTTTACAAAAAAAAAAAAGTGTTATTAAATTAATACTAAGACTTTTCTTCCTCAAGAATATATTACCTCAGTTGTATTTTGTCAAAACGTTTAGAAACTTACGTAATCAATGCTCTGCAACTTCGTACTTTATTTGGCCTATTTACTTCTTTTGGATTAGAGCGTCACTGATGAGTCTTTTGTAGACGAAACGCGCGTCTGGCGTAAATATAAAATTTTATCCTGGTATCTATGATGAGTTTGTTACACAAAAAGGTAAAAGTCCTAGTTGGATTTTTTCCCTACATTTTTTATTAGTAAATATCTCAAAACGGAGTCTCTTGACCAATTATAGAATAATTTTTGGCTAATTCTGTTTCTCAACTGAAGGTCTTCTGACTTAAAAAAACAATTTCAAATTCTTGATAAGTACATTATTGAATACATTTTTTTTGTATTCATATCCGCTTACTTTTTATTATTGCGGTAACGTAACATTTATGAAAAGTAGTTATTTTTGTAAATAGATGGCGTATTTCAAACTGACCATTCTTGTCATCAAGACTTTCATTGGATTTACGCATGTTAGCTGTCTAACATTTCCCCCACCAGGACCGGGAATAGGATTTCCACCAGGACCGGGAACAGGATTTCCACCAGGACCGGGAACAGGATTTCCACCGGGATTTCTACAACCACCGGGAATAGGACAACAATTTGGCAGATTTTTTCCAGCTGAAACGGATTTTGATACGGATGACAGTGAAGTATTACTTGTCCAAGACAATGGAATAATAGATAATGGTGTTGGCGTCGGAAATGGCGGCGGCGGAGGTCTTGGCGCAGGCTTAGGAGCTGGATTGTCATCGTTGCTGGGCTTGTTATTGTTGCCATTTATATGTAAGTAATACTGTAACAAATAATTATAAAGGGGCAACTATTTTAGTTCAAAAAGGGGTGGGAAGAGGTGTAACTAGATAGTGGGATTGGCGGAGGTCTCGGCGACAACTTGGGAAAGGATTATCATCGTTGTTGATCTTGTTATTGTTGCCATTTATATGTAAGTAGTACTGTAACAAATAATTACAAAGGGAGCAACTATTTTACTTCAAAAGGGGTGGGGAGAGGTTTAACTAGATAGTTGGATTGGCGGATCTCTTGGCGACAACTTGGAAGGAAGATTTTCGTCGTTGTTGGTCATGTTATTGTTGCCATTTATATGTAAGTAATACTGTAACAAATAATTACAAAGGGAGCAACTATTTTACTTCAAAAGGGGTGGGGATAGGTTTAACTAGATAGTTGGATTGGCGGAGGTCTCGGCGACAACTTGGGAGGAAGATTTTCGTCGTTGTTGGTCATGTTATTGTTGCCATTTATATGTAAGTATTACTGTAACAAATATTTACAAAGGGAGCAACTACTGTTAACCAACTAATACTAGCGATTTATTTTGCGACTTTTGCGAGTAGAATAATAATGCGAACCTAAATAGATCATATATGAATATGAATTTTAAAGTATTTAACTACATCAAGTTAATCAGATAATCGAGAATTGAATCCCCGCGAAGTGAACTAGAAAGGGCTAAACGCGAAATAAAGTATCCGCGAAAATAAGTTTAAGGTATTTAAATTAAAAAAAGGAAGAGGAATGTAACAGTTATTTGTTTTTGTTTTTTTTAATACCCTTTAGAGTATGGGTAAAATCTAAATTCCGAATATGATTTGTCATCACATAAGGGGTCAGAATAATTTTAGAAAAATCAGACTCCACCCCGTTGACGGTCCTTCCAAAACAACGTCTTGCGTTCAAAAATGTATTTTTGTTTGAAACCTTAAGGGGGTAGACCTTGGTTCAGGGAGATAACTCTTTAAATCACTCTTGCGTTTCTGAAAGTCAAGTTTCCTCAATGTATTTTAAGCATTTACCTGAAACAGATTGGAAATAGTCTTTGTATCCTAGAAGCTTAGAATATATTTATGAAAATGGTTGACACAAACATACTGATGATTTTAAGAGTTATTTCCCTTAACCTAGGTCTACCCATTTAATAGCATTCCCCCATTGTGATTTGACCATGAATATCTGTTTGGTGAACGGCTAGGGAGAGGTTCTTGCTTATCAATGTTTATACATTTGCATTTCGAATTCAGAATATCTGGCAAAAATTCCACAACTAGATAATCTAACATCCGTAACAGATCATCGTCTCTCAGTTTTGACTTTTCTGCCGTTGTTCGTTTCGATCAATTGGTCGGTTGCAATCGGCAATCCTCGGATGACTCTGCTACTCCTTTGAGGAACGAAAGATAACGAAATCGACCAAGTAGCTTTCCTAACATCCTGAGGAAAATTTGTCAGGACGAAAAAAAAAAAAAAAATAATAAATAACAAAAAGGCAGATTTTGCACAGTTGGAATAATCAAGCAATCATTGGAAAAGATCTGATATCACAAAAAATTTAAAAATACAAATACACAAACATTTAATTTGTTTTACCGAAATCTGGACATATCTTTGATAATTTATTTAGAAATGATAAGTTATTTATCTAAAATTGAACATTGTCCTTGTTCAATAGTCTACCATATCTTATTTTTTTCCAAAACAAGTTAAGATATCTGCAGTATAAATGTTATTGCACGATTAGAAAAATAAATAGGCAACCATATTTAAAGTCCCAAAACATAAATTGCTTAGTAAAGTTTAAAGTTCCGTCGCTCTGTTGAAGGTTTTCAAAATGTAAAGCCACAAACAATATAAACTCCGAGGACCATTCAAAACGGAAAGTCCCTAATCAAATGGCAGAATCAAAAGCCCCAAAACATCAAACGAATAGATTACTACCGTCATATTCCCGACTTTGTACAGGCATTTTACTATGAAGAAAATGGTGTATTAAACCTGGTTTTACAGGTAGATAAACCTCTAACTTGCATCACAATCGCATAAAATTCCATTATATTGACAACGATATGTAAAAAAAAAGAACGGATATATCATATAAAAATGTCAAAAATAGGGGTATATTAGTCCACATTGTGCTGCAATCTTAATCACTGTCATAAAAACATCTTGACTAGTTATTCTCAAAATTAATTGATTATATTGTAGTTAATAGACTCAACTCGGGACCAGCTCCAGCTCCAGTTCAACCAGTCATAATAGTCCAACCAGGTATGTACAAAAACGAGAAGCAAAAGACCAGAGAGGCATACAATACTACAGTGAAACCTGTTTAAACCGAACCTCTTCGGAACTTAAGATTTTGTTCGGTTTTGACCGATGTTCGGTTTTATCAGGTTCACAACGCATACAATTTGATATGACGGTGCTTAAGAACATGTTTGATTTATGCAGGTTTTCAGTTTATGCAGGATTCAGTTTAGCCAGGTTTCACTGTATTAGATATAATAAGAAGTGGTAGCAAGGCCAATGGGACAACTCTCCATCCAGGTCACAATTTGTAACAGTAAACCATTATAGGTCAATGTACAGTCTTCAACACGAAGTCTCGGCTCACAACGAACAGCTAGCTATGAAAGGCCCGAACTATTCGCACGGGATAACCAACAGTCTTATATATATAGAAAAGAGAGCAGCATCCAAAAACGACAACTACAGAACATCCTGTATTATGTTATCACATACGCGACACGACAGATGCCACATGTAGTGCAGGATCTGCTCACCCTTCCGGAGCACCTGAGATCATTTCTAGTTTTTGGTGGGGGTTCATGTTGCTTATTCTTTAGTTTTCTTTGTTGTGTCATGTGTACTATTGTTTGTCTGTTTGTCTTTTTCATTTTTAGCCATGACGTTGTCAGTTTATTTTCGATTTATGAGTTTGACACTGTTCCTCTGGTGTATTTCGTCCCTCTTTTAGGACAGGCACAATCAAATGCAACGGGGTCAAATGTTTTAAATGTTTGTTGTCTCTTTGACACATAACCGATTTACATTCTCAATTAATGACTGTAATAGTTTTTCTGCCTATGAAGAAATAGCATAACAAATGGGGTACACACTGAATAACACACGTACCGGGTTATTTTAAAGTGTGCACCTTATTTTTAACGTTATTTCGAATAGGCTGAAAAATGTTACAGTAATTTCTGATAATTTAATTCTTTATTCCATTTAAAACTGGAGTAAATCATAAAAAAAGTCGATGACGTCACGGTAACATGACAAAATTATGTCAATGAGCTGATACACAAATCGACGTCAGGCAATCAGAAGACGCGTTACATCCAGAATTAAATTATTTTGATATAATAGGTATCAATCGTCAATATTTTCTGAAATAATAACATGTAAACTTGCTTTCACTAACACGATCTAACGTACGCCAATGGAGGCCTACTTAAACTTTTCACTATTTTAAAAAGAACAATTTTCATTGGCTAATATGTACATCTCATTATGATACGTTATTTTGATTAGCTAACATGTACATCACATTATGATGCGTTATTTTGATTGGCTAACATGTACATCACATTATGATACGTTATTCTGATTGGCTAACATGTACATCATATTTGGATGCGTTATTTTGATTGACTAACATATACATCAATCTAGATTCCTTCTGAAATTAACATTCATTGCACAATGAAATGTACTATTCACTGAGACACGAAGTATCACAATGAATTGCATAGGTAAATTAGTGAAAAATAAAAAAAAATCGTGTTTTCATGATCCTATCGAAAAATGTAATAATAAATGCTTCTTTTTGTAATTCCCTAGTGTTGTAAAAGCGTTAACCGTGCGCACATGTTTTGAATGAAGCGCTTCATACAATATATACTTCGGTCAACGCTTTTACACTCCAATGAATTTACAAAAAGCATTCAATTCTTATCAGATATCAAGTCAATTTCAAAATAGTATAAACAATCTACTACATCCGAATAAAACTCTATGTCATTTCATTATTGTCTTGCTGTAAAAAAAAAGCTGAACTCCAATGAAAATTCAAATCGGTAAGTCCCTTATTCAATGGCAAAATCAAATTCTAAAACTCATAAAACGAATGGATAACAACTGTCATATTCCTGATTTGGAACAAGCATTTTTTTTTATGTGGAAATACCCAAATATGAAACAAAGAAGCACATATTTGTTTTTTTTTCTATTTCAGCTACTGCTGGTGCGACAGCTGCAGCCACCACCGTTGCCGCTATGACTACTGCAGCTGTAACTACAACTATGGCTACTACAACTGAGATGAAATTGTAAACATAAACTGCGATAACAGGTGTGCAAAACGACATTGTAAATCTACCTAATGTGTGTTTTAATGCGAATATAAATAATTATTAATCTGCTAATTTCCTTGTTTATATGCACGAATCAAATAATATGTTGAAAATTCTTCAGAAAGCAGTATACCATATACTGTGGATTCGTTTCTTTTTATGAATATCATGATTCGTGGATATCTAATTTGGTAAAACGAATGGAAAACAGCTGTTATATTCAGACTTGAATTTTATTGTAACCCTGTCGTGTAATGTTGTCATTGTAATGTTATAATTAACACTGCCATTAAAGCAGGAGGTTTGGCATGCCACAAAACCCGGTTCAACCCACCATGTTTTCATAACATGCCCTGTACCAAGTCAGGAAAACGGCCATTGTTACATTATAGTTCGTTACTGTGTGTGCTACATTTCGATGTTGTGTCTGTGTTGTGTCGTAGTTCTCTTATATTTGATACGTATCCCTAAGTTTTAGTTTGTAACCTGGATTTTTTTTTCTCTATCGATTTATGAATTTTGAACAGCGGTATACTACTGTTGCCTTTGTTTGATATCATTTACCGACAAAGATATGATTGACTTAATCTAGACAAACCTCTCAGTGGTATGGCAGTGACGTACATTTATATTATATTCACAACAATGTCTGAGCAAATCACAGAGATATAATAGCTAAAATTGTCAAAATGAGGGGAATAACAGTCATTATTATACCTTACGTATATTTCAAACAATTCTATTGGGTGAAACGTAATCACGTGACATGGAATAATAACAGTCAATATTGTGTTATAATCTTAATCAGTATTACAACTAACAAAAGAGCAAGACAGACAATCAATATGACATATAGACTAAGGGAGAAAGTTTGGTAGCATTAAAACGTGTTATCCCGCTGCAAATGTTTGCAACTGTCCTAAAAGTCAGTAATCGTATGTACAGAAGTTGTCGTTTGTTAATGTAATTTATACGTGTTTCTCGTTTCTCGTTTTGTTATATAGATTAGACTGTTGGTTTTACACTAGTAATTTTGGAGCCCTTTATAGCTTGTGGTTCGATGTGAGCCAAGGCTCCTTCTGAAGGCCTTTCATTTACATATAATATTTTACTTTTATAAATTGTTATTTTGATGGAGAATTGTCTCCTTGGCACTCATACCATATCATATATCTAAAGAACATAAGAACAAGACAAGAATAAAAACACATTGGCGTATGCATAAGTACCGAACCACGATAAAAACTATAAAATCAGAAATAGACTTTAAAGGTAAAGGTTAATAATTAAAAAAGATAAATAAAATATTATCATGTAATTAAGATGATAAACAACATCAGTTTTCGGAAATACCATCATATTTGCAAAGTTGAAACGGAATATTTATCATTAAAGTTTTGGTAACTTCTAATGATCTTTTCTTATAAAGAGGACACAGTTCTTTGACATTTTCTAAGTTCATCAAATTTTCTGCTCATACACTAGTGACATTTCAAAAGGTCCGGGAGTACTTAGGATCTTCAACCTCTTGGATACCGAATAATTTGTGAACTATCCCAAGCAGGTGGAGTTGTTATATTTTTCTCTGGTAGGGGTAAAATGATTATTTTAAAATTTAAATCGTTTTAATTCTAATATAAAAATATTTATTTGTAGTGGTTAAGGAAACAAGTTTTTAAACTTATATCAATCCCTTTGGGGTGCGAGAGCTGCCTTGTAGCGGCATTAGCCTGCACTTTTACGAAATCTACAAGAGTGTAGTTAACGTCATTTGTCATTCAGGGCCTTACTATGCGGTAACAGCTTCGCTCATTGTTGAAGGTTGTGACCATTAGTTGTTTATTTCTGTGTCTAGTGGTCACTTGAAGAGTGATGGCAGTCATTACATATTTTTTTATAATATGCAGCATACTGATCACTTGTTCCTGTGTGTACCATGTTTCACTATTTACAAAATATATCGTATTTATCCCAAAGTATCCCAAAGATTGATAGCGTATGTTATCCTTTTAATATTGAAAAGCATTATAACTTTTTTTTTTGAAAACGATTTTCAATTTCGCACGTGGAATGATGGTATACATTGAAGACCTGTTGGTGACCTTCTGCTGTTGTTTGAAAACTCTCTTTCATTGCGAAATTGTTAATAATAAAGTTTCCAGTGGAACTTCTGTTAGGGGATACAAATATACGTTGACAATACCAGTATATCATAAAATGTCATAATTTTATTGAAATATAAGATCAGAGTAGAGTTGTCTTTCTTTGACGCTTGTTATCAAATAGATAACTACTTTTGTCTGACATAGCTAAAAGGGAGACAACTCAATAATTATTATAATAATTTTTAGATTAAGATAGAAACTTATATATTGCGTTCCTATTTTCCTGTTATTTTCGTGTTTCTTTATTTTTTAATTTTTCTTTTGAAATACAAATATATTGTATAGATATACTCAAACAGTGTGGAATTCATGTTTGTAAATGTCCCATATTCTATGGGTTCGTTATTATTACAACGGGTCTTCCGAATAAGATTTTTTGCTATCAGAATTCGGATTGATGTTTGAATGCGTGGATGCTGGGTGTCACTTTTATACCAAATATACACAATGAGTAGATAAATCAAACTGGCCGCATGTGTCTGCACCAATCTAAAACAGGAACCTGATGTTTAGAGGTGATCTTTTGTCGTTTGTCGACTTTTTTTCAATTTAGATTAGACATTGGATATCAGATAAAGTAAATAAGTTAACGAAATAAATGTTCAGGCATTAAAAGAAATGAGACTGGATTCTTATTTTTTTGCATTCACAATGGTTCTGTGACAGCAGAATGTTCATAATAGTTCATGCATATATTAGTACAGTGCAACCTGTTTCAACTTAAAAAAATAGAGGCGCTAAAGAGCCTGTGTCGCTCACCTTGGTCTATATAAATATTAAACACAGGAATCAGATGGATTCATGACACAATTGTGTTTTGGTGATGGTGATGTGTTTGTACATCTTACTTTACTAAACAGTCTTGCTGCTTACAATTATCTCTATCTATAATGAACTTGGCCCAGCAGTTTCAGTGGAAAATGTTAATAAAAATTTACAAATTTTATGAAATTGTAAAAAATTGACTATAAAGGACAATAACTCCTAAGGGGGTCAAATGACCATTTCGGTCATGTTGAATTATTTGTAAATCTTACTTTTCTGAACATTATTGTTGTTTAAAGTTTATCTCTATCTTTAATAATATTCCAGATAATAACCAAAAACAGCAAAATTTCCTTAAAATTACGGATTCAGGGGCAGTAACCAAACAACGGGTTGTCCGATTCATCTGAAAATTTCAGGGCCGATAGATCTTGACCTGATAAACAATTTTACCTCCGAGTCGTTTCAGATTTGCTCTAAATGCTTTGGTTTTGAGTTATAAGCCAAAAACTTCATTTTACCCATATGTTCTATTTTTAGCTGTGGCGGCCATGTTGATTGATGGCCGGGTCACCGGACACATTTTTAAAACTAAATACCCAAAAGATGATTGTGGCAAAGTTTGGATAAATTTGGCCCAGTAGTTTTAGAGAAGATTTTTGTAAAAGATAGCTAAGATTTACGATAAATAGTTAAAAATTGACTATAAAGGGCAATAACTCCTAAAGAGGTCAACTGACCATTTCGGTCACGTTGACTTATTAGTAAATCTTACTTTGCTGATCATTATTGCTGTTACAGTTTATCTCTATTTATAATAATATTCAAAATAATAACCAAAAACAGCAAAATTTTCTTAAAATTACCAATTCAGGGGCAGCAACCCAACAACGGGTTGTCCGATTCATCTGAAAATTTCAGGGTCGATAGCTCTTGACCTGGGGTCTATTGTTCAACTTAAATGATTAATTTTAATCAGTCGTTAAAAGTTAATCGAATGATTAGTTAATACAATGATTAAATTTCGTTGTTCAACTTATTTTAATCATTGTACATGTATTTACTAATCATGCGGTTAATTTTTAATCATATGATTAAGTTTGGGTAGTTAGCAAGTGTTTCCCACAATGAATTGTAAATCAGGGCCTATATAACTTCCCATTTGCCTTAAATTATAACATTCTTCTTTTAAACAGTTAAGGGTGCCAATAATTATTGAAAAAAATGTCTTATAACATGTTCGTTTTTTTATAAAACATATTGATATTTTAGTTTTGTTTCCAGTTCATAATAAAATGTTCTTAAATGGAAAAATAATTTCAGTGAAAAGTAAAACCCTGAGAATATGCCCCATGCAGCGTGTTGTTGTTCTTACTCAGAAACAATGTCAGTATATGATTGTCTTCAATCCTCAATAATGGGCCATGATTTTTATGTTTTTACCCTGGTTTTTCACATATCCAGATCATGATGATTCCTTTAAAACCTGTCCTTTATGTTGTTGATTTAGTAGAACCTTCTTCACATGCTAAATGACGAAATCATTGGGAATAAAATCTCCTTTGACGCATAGACGAAGAGTGCTTTCTTTCACGTCCGCATTTCATCAAGTATCGCATGCCAAGTTAAAATTTAAGATCATTTTTACGGATGGTGTAGATCGCAATATGACAGAACTGAGATCGATTGTAGTTATTACGACATAAGGAGATACAGATGGACAATTAGAAATATTCAATTGTGTAAGTGCAGAGTCCGTAAAAGTTTTAATTCATATAGCAACAAACGAAAACCACTGAATTCAGTACAGGCACATGCAAATAGCCGATTACAAACAAGAAGCAGATGCTTATTTGGTCCCTTTTGTGTTGTCTCTTATACCTTTGGATGAGATTGTGCAACAACTAACCAACAAAGATGGCTGCTTACTATGAATAAAATAACTAGGGATTATGTTGATGTTTCTTTTTTTTTTTCGGCAAAAAGTGCTTTGAAATACATTCTCTTTATTGTTATCGATTATATGTATGCATGAAGTGTTTGCAAGTAGACGTTCAGCAAATTCATATCTACTTTAAAATAACAATATATTCTTTTTAACCCTTTAGAAGTTATAAACACCTCTCCTATATATTTATTCAACGTGTTCAAATTTCAGTAGAAAGAGACGAAAAAACAGCAAATAATTAATATCAAACACATGAGATCACTTAATGTCACCACATCGTTTGTTTGTCTCAGACTGATTGATAAAATTGAGAATGGAAATGGGGAAAATGTCAAAGAGACAACAACCTGACCCGGCTGACCGAAAAACATAAAACAGTTGAAGGCCACCGCAGATGTAAATTTTATTTTAAGTTAAAACACCTTAAAAATTGTATGAGAAAAAAACATAAATCGTAATTTCCTGTCGATATGCACATCTACATAGTATGTCCTTATAATCTAAAAGGTTTTATGAAATTCTGTTGTTGGTGACAAACTGTTGCAGTAGTATATTGAGGCAAATAAGTTCAAAGGGGCGTAACTCCTAAAAATTAACCTGAATCATAATTTCATGTCGATCTGCACATCTATATAGTATGTCCTTATTATCTACTATTCCACATGCACACCTTCATTATATATGTTTAAAAAGTCATAAAAGTGAACACTTCCTAGCATTCAAACTGTGGGAGTAGTTATCCATCCGGAAATGAAATGCATCTTTTATTTAAGCATATTCTCCAATAATGAAAAGTTCAATTATCTCCCAAAAGATCAAATATTAATAAAAATCAAAACTCTGACCACATGCACACCTTCGATATATATACAAACAGACAGCCAAGTAAAAACTTCCTTGGATTCAAACTGTATGGAAGTTATGTGGAATAACTATATACCCATAATGGGAGGGAAAGACGGACGGACGGAAAGATGAACGGACAGGGGACCCCCTCTTCCCCAATATAAAACATTCAATATTAACAAAGGCCAGAGGCTCCTGACTTGAGACAGGCGCAAAAATGCGTTGGGGTTAAATAAATTTTGAAAGATCTCAACCCTCCCTCTTTACCTCTAGCCAATGCGTAGAATAAAGAACAACATAAATTACACATAGAAAACTCAGCTTAAAAGAAGTCCGAAGTCAGATAAGGTAACAAATAAAACTAAACAAAATGACAATGACACGCCAGAGGCACCATCTCCTTGTTCAAAATATACATGAAATATTTGTCACTGTACGGCTTGTCTGTTCTAGGAATTCTAACCCTGAGTTTTTTTATCCGTCACATGTCAAGAAATCTTCGCTCAAATATCCAATGAACCGAGTCCTATTGCACCAAATAGTAGATAAAGATTTGATTCCATTAAATGAAATTAATTTACGACCTACATGTACATGTCGCTAAGAACATATAACAAATGGTAAATATATAAAATTTCCATGTAATTTTCTCTATTGGAGTTTTACATGCCCTTTATTGTTAATATTGACGCAATTTAACATTACTTTAATATCATGTCTTACTTGGACTAACCGGAGAAGCATATAGTTGAGTGTTATATAAATCAAACATAATATTATGTTTTGTAATGATCCAGACTATTTGAATGACCGGCACTAGTAACTGAAATTCTCCCTCTTTCCCATCGGGGGCGAGTTGCTTCTTTTGAAATATCTCTGACACTCGAAAATCAAATGAGATTTTCCAGATTCTTGATAACAGGTGCTTGATTTTGTATATTACACGTCAGTTGAGAAATTAAGACAGTCTTTTTTTTTTACTAAATCGCTTCTGAATGTGCTACTTTTTGAACTTCGAAAAATGGGGAAATTAGCAAAGACTTGCTTCCAAAATCACCTATGGCATGTACATTAATGCTATGGTAACATTTATTATTTATAAAGCTGCTTTGCGTAATATTTTCTTAATTGATTCCACACAATAATGTGGCCGTCGTTGCAATCAACACCATCACTGAGCGGTAAAATACAAACGAAAATTTGCCGAAATGTGCAGTTTCATTCTGTTATCAAATGACCATTGAATGAGTGCGTCCGATCCTTCGCCCCATCTTGTCAAATCTCTTTCCAATTTATGTTTCAACGCAACTCCTAGCAAATATATTGTGATTCTTTCAAATATTAAAGCTCTGTCATGGCTGAAATCTCTTTCCAGGAGCTAAATATATCTTAAACATCTCATATTTCGAAGATAAGCTCATTTTTGCATTGGTACAGCAGCCATCTTGGATGCTTTAATCATATGATTAAAATTTAATACACCTCAAAGAGGTGGATTAAGTTTAACGACAGTTTTAGCCTTTTTAACGCAGCGTTAAAATTAACGACAAGTTGAACAACACACTAATCATATGATTAATTTTAATCGAATGATTAAGAAATTTTAACGACGCGTTAGCACTAACGACAAGTTGAACAACAGACCCCTTATAAACAATTTTACCCCCATGTCAGATTTGCTCTAAATGATCTGGTTTTTGAGTTATATGCCAAAAACTGCATTTTACCCCTATGTTCTATTTTTAGCCATGGCAGCCATCTTGGTTGGTTGCCCGAGTCCCTGGACACATTTTTAAAACTAGATATCCCAATAATGATTGTGGCTAAGTTTGGTTTTATTTGGCCCAGTAGTTTCAGAGGAGAAGATTTTTGTAAAAGTTAACGACGAGCTAATAAAATTGAGAATGGAAATGGGGAATGTGTCAAAGAGACAACAACCCGACCATAGAAAAAACCAACAGCAGAAGTTCAAAAACAGGTCTTCAATGTAGCGAGAAATTCCCGCACCTGCAGGCGTCCTTCAGCTGGCCCCTAAACAAATATATACTAGTTCAATGATAATGAACGCCATACTAATTTTCAAATTGTAATCAAGAAACTAAAATTAAAATAATACAAGACTAACAAAGGCCAGAGGTTTCCTGACTTGGGACAGGCGCAAAAATGCGGCAGGGTTAACATGTTTATGAAATCTCAACCCTTCCCCTTTACCTTTAGCCAATGTAGAAAAGTAAACGCATAACAATACGCGCATTTAAAATTCAGTTCAAGAGAAGTCTGAGTCTGATGTCAGAAGATGTAACCAAAGAAAATAAAAGCAAAATGATAATGATACATAAATAACAACTATAAACCTCTTCCGGACTTAATATTGTGTTCGATTTTGGCCGATGCTCGGTTTTATCAGGTTCACAACGTATACAATTTGATATAACGTAGCTTTTCAACATGTTTGGTAAAAAGAGGTTTTCGGTTTATGCAGGATTCTGTTAGCCAGGTTTTACTGTATGCAGAACATCTTATAAGTTAGCATATAACATTTGTAGATTATAGATTGAAGTCAAATTAAATGCAACAAAGAATATTCTTTGATGTTTTTTTACATTGTATTCTTTAAGCACCACATGGTCATGGAGATAAACACGTCATTTGTGGATACAATTTGTCGAGCACGGTTCCAGTTCAATTGGTACATTAAAAATGCTTATTTTATTATTTTGTGCACTTTTCTGTGACGTATACAATTTTCTGTCGTCAGAAAGGCGAACCAATGAATGTGTTTGTAGATAGATGTTCTTGTGTTCTGTTAAATTGTTCCTTTTAAAATTGTTAAACGATGATGACTGCTGTAGCCATATTTTGACTATTTTATTTATTATGTCTATTTAGTTTACGCATCATTGTAAATATAACGGAATTTGACGAGAATGTCAACAAAGTAAGAGGTTTGGTGCTATAAAACCAGGTTTAATCTATCATTTTCCACATTTGAAAATGCTTGTACCAAGTCAGGAATATGACAGTTTTTGTCCATTTTTGATGTGTTTTGTCATTTGATTTTGCCATGTGATTATGGACTTTCCGATTTGATTTTCCTCCGAGTTCAGTATTTTTGTGATTTTACTTTTGTCTACATTTATTAGTTAGTCTATGGCAAACTATGTGTTTGTTACAAGGCACCGGATGAAAGAGATATGAGCCATAACCATTCAACGTTTAAAAACTAATGACACGATATCAAACAAATAAATAAATAAATAATCTTTATTTCAAGAAGATGATCCCATTAGTTAAAACTAATCTTCCTAAGAGTCCTCACAATAATACTAAGATATTTATGAGTACAAACAGTATTATATTGATATATTATACACAATATACAATTGTTTTTAGATAATACTGAAAAAGCATATTAATTTAATCAAGGCTTTATGTTAAAGAAAATCGGGCCCGTTCTACAGCGTAGTTCAATATACTTCATTGATATAGCACAAGACTTAAAAGAAATAAAATTTGAAGATATACATGATATACTAAAATGGCTGTCAAGGTTTTCACTTGAAGTACGCGCATGTCTCTAATTGACACTTTGGCTTCTCACAATGTTTACATAGTTTGCAAATGAATTGATATTAATAATGATTAATCAATGAAACAAATCAATATTTTCAGCAGAAGATAGATATTTTTGCACGTTCTAGGCGCAGAATGTATCAATTCGCTGTTTCAGAATTTAATGCATTATGAGTAATATATATCAAAAGCGTACACCAAAACGTTGTGATTGGTTATAAACGTTCTAAACAATTGCAATTCAACCAATAACGTAAAGGCAACAATAGTATACCGCTGTTCGAAATTCATAAATGGATTGAGGAAAAAAACAAACAAATTCGGGTTACAAAATAAACTGAGGGAAACGCATCAAATATAAGGTCAAATATATTTTTACTACTACACAACAGAAACACAACTTTAAAATGTAACACACACAGAAGCGAACTATAATATAACAATGGCCTTTTCCCTGCCTTGGTACAGGACTTTTTAAGAAAAAATGCTGGGTTGAACCTAGTTTTGTGGCATGCCCAACCTCCCGCTTTTATGGCATCATTAAATATAACATTAAAATGACAACATTACATGACAGGACTACAAAAAAGCATAAAATGGAACAACATAAAGGACAGAGAACCACACGAATAATAGCTAGCAAAAGGTACCAGATTTTAAATTTAATACGCCAGACGTGCGTGCCATCCACACAAGACTAACCAGTGACGCACCGATGAAAAAAGTTCGAAAAAGTACAAGTTTTTAGAGCACAGAGGACCAAGAGTTCAAAAACGCTGCGACCAATACGGCTAGAGTGTTCTGCCTGAGTTAAGAACATCCTTATTATTTAGAATAATTGCAAACAGTAAATGTTATAAAATGACTATATAAAAGATAAGCATAATTACACTGAAGCGGTGACTTACTATAGAATGAAACTACATACATGTAAACTAGCACATGTTAACAAAAGTCACCAACGCAGTGACGTCATATTGGAATTCATAAAGTAACGTCACTTTTGCATTTCTAAAAATATTTCCCAAAAATAGAATGAGGATTATTTTGAATAATTGAAAGTTTTAATAGAAATTAATATTAAATTGTGGTAGTAATTAGATAATTAATTGTATTATCTAGCTATGTCGGTGTTTCTTCTGAATCAAACTGTAAACCAAATGTATCGTATACATTTCGTTGATCCACACTAAAATCTAATAAATGAACTGGATGACTAATTATCTTTACTATAACACACGAATACAACAGAAAAGAAATAAGATTTACAACTACAAACGTTAAGACATTTAAGAAAATCCAATGAGATTAACAAATAAAACATCAAAACTGAATACATGAATTTGGGATAGAAAAAAGTAAAAACACAAAAATACTGAACTCCGAGAAAAATTCAAAAAGGAAAATCAAAAATCAAAAGGCAAAATCAAAAGTCCAAACACATCAAACGAATGGATAACAACTGTCATATTCCTGACTTGGTACAGGCATTTTCTAATGTAGAAAATGGTGGATTGAACCTGGTTTTATAGCTAGCTAAACCTCTCACTTGTATGACAGTCGCATCAAATTCCATTACATTGTCAACGATGCATGAACAAAACAAACATACTCAAAGAGTAAAAATGTCAAAAATAGGGGTACAACAGTCAATATTGTGTTATCATCTTAATATCACTACATAAACAACAAATGTAACAAAGTAGCACAAAAAGGCATACATCAAATTTAACATTCTCATTTTGCTTTTCTTATACGGCTGAATTTATCTATGTAAAGTCTACCCATAAATGAAAGAAGGTTTTCATTACTGAAAGTACCGCGACATGTCAATGAGAATTCACACTCACAGTCACAATCGGAAATATGTCACGTTTGGTAATTAAAGGTCAATGACGAACCACAATCTTACATGTGATAAAAATGTCCTTAGTTAGTTTGGACAAAGACACATCGTATGGATCAACCAATTCGTGATGATGTCCGTAAAAAATTCGGAGTGCCATTTTTAATTAATCTGTCCTCTTCATAACTTTATGGAAGCAGTTTCTGTGTTAGGAGCACACTCCTGTATATGAAGTCCGTATAGTGTGAAAATGCATGAGAATAACGTATCAATTGAGATATGTAAGAACTATACGAACGGGTATAGGGTATGTTACTGCTGAGAAATAGGAAATTGATAATTGGGAAGTTGAAATCGTCCCGTTTATCATCGATTTTCGTGTGAAGTCGCCAATCTGTGTCAATATTGAGGAAAAGATCAAGGTGTGAAGCAGTACTTCTAGTATCAGAAGTATCCTTAATTAAAAGTTCATTGGGATATATAAGATGTGAGTATTGGCTGAAATATTGGTTATTCAATAATAGGACATCATCAATATATCAGAAAATAAAATTAAAGAATTTCGCAAGGTGCTTATTCTCACAATATTGCAACGTTATTTTCATTTTGGTCAACAACATTAACTGTAAATGGTTTTAATTTTGAAAGTCGTCTGATTTTTTTAAGTTATAATTACCTTCCGTTTGCACATGAGCCAAATTAAGGGTAAATTTTCTTTTCGTTAGTATGCTTTTCTGATATTTTCTTTTTATTTAATTTCTTGTTATCTTTAAAAACCGTGAGATAATAAAATCTATATCTAGATTAAAAGAATGAAATCAAAATATCAAAGTCAAAGTCAAAATGTGCAACGCAGTTAAAAAATCAGTTTAATTAAACAAACACGTTACCATAGTATCAGATACAAATAATGACTGCTCTATTCCGTTATCGAGTAATGACAGCTTAATCCCGTTATTTAGTACGACAGAAAATTAGGTATGACCTTGAGATCAATGTCAAGGTCATTAATCAAGAACCCCAAGTAAATAGACCATAGGTCTTAATTATATTTGGTTAATGAGTTATATCATGGTACGCGTATTTTAAAATACAAGAGGGGAGAAAACTCCTTTTAACTTTCAACGTACCCTTCCAATCAAAATTTACGTGTTAGGACATGTTGCAACTATCAATTTAGTAAAAAATAATTTGTTGATATCTTATATTGTTTTTAAAATTCAGTGAAAATAAGCCAAATTCAAAAATTTAGAATATGACCTTTACCTTTGACCTTGACTTTATTTTCATTTGTTTTTGGCCAAAGATCTCGAATCAAAAGATCCTAGGTCTCTATCACTTATGGTAAACAAGATTGAAATTCATATCACTTGTATCAAATGCATAAGGGGAAATAACATATAGAGTGTTCATATGGCTTCGGTCAAAATAGAACAAATCATGCAATGGATATAACAAGCAATTTTTTTTTTAAATTTGTCGGTTTCATTTACGGTCACGGAGAAGATATGGGCACAAGGAAAACGAGAATAAAAAAATAAGCGACATATTAGGTAAAACAAATATTTATCGCAAGAACAAAATTAGGCGGAAGAAAAAAATAAAATAATAAAAACCAATTGTTCAGAGAACAATTGAAGGCCTTTCCACATCAAATAAATTTTGAAAAGAAGCTAGTTTCTTCAGACTGATGTGATAAATAATGGTTTTGATATGCTTAAAAGTAAACTAAAGGAGATCATATGCTACCTCCGGTTAAATAAATGTTACTTTTGGTCGCATATGATAGCTTCTTTCAAATTGATTCTAAAAACATATAGTTTCTATATACTTTTGCCTGTAAACCGGGATATAAGTGACAACTTCCGGTTTACAGAAAGTCACTTCTAGTCTTTAGTGATAAGTAAATGTATTTGAATTACAAAATATATGGATTACGAGTACTTTGATATGAAAAAAGAGCAAAAATAGCTACTTCCTGTTTTCTCAAGGTCACTTCCGGTTGTCATTTTTTAAGGTCATTTGTCACCTAAATTTTGTATAAGGTCATATGACTTCATAACGAACTTTGTTTAAGTTATAATCAAATAACCTCATATTAAGACATTTCAGGGGCACTAACTCCTTTAAGATGCCATTCAATTGTATCAGACCAAATGTAACATATCTTCATTACAATAAAGCAAACATTTTGCACTTGTTCTTTAATGTATAGAGAAAATGCCATTACAAGGAAAAGACAGCATTGAGAACTTGACCTTGACCTTTGAACTTGACTTCATTTTCTAAGTTAGGAACCAAGGGCCTCAAAGAAATTTGTCGATATCTTTTTTGTTACGAAGGAGATGCACACATCTAGTAAACAGTGAATAGGAAGATAACTCTTACAAAGAAAATTGTTCAGCTAAGCAGGTTGAAATTTAAAAGCGCATACACTGTACGATACAATATATGAAATGTCTAAGCGACATATTGCGAAACACATATTTATCGCAAGAACAAAATTAGGCGGAAGAAAAAAAATAATAATAATAATAATCAGAAGGAATACAGTAAGTCTTTCCACAGAAAAGTGGAAAGACTTAAATAAAAGCGAATTGTTTCAAAAACAATTGTTAACGGTCTTTCCCCTCCGAAACATGATTGATTGATTGATTGATGAATGGATGGAAAGGTTGATTGATTGATTGATTGATTGATTGATTGATCGATTGATTGATTGACTTATTACACACTCGAGATAGGGAAGCATAAAACAAGCAAACACGAAACAAATGCGATCTTGGACCCGTATTTAAACACAAGGGACCACAACATGCATGTATTGGTTGGTTGGTCAAACACATGGAGAACGCGAAAAGTGTTTAAACACGGAAGATGTGAAAAAGACATTGATAGCCTAGTGTCGGTGTTTGACCACTCTAGACGTAGCCTCTAGGAATACGTGAAAAAGGCACTGAGAGCCTAGTGACCGTGTTTACACACTGGAGACTTAGTATCTAGGAACACATGAAAAAGGCATTGAGAACCTAGTGCCCGTTTTTAAACACTGGAGACCTAGCCTCTAGGAACACGTGAAAAAAGGCATTGAGAGTATAGTGGCCGTGTTTTAGCACTCGAGACCTAGCCTCTAGGAACACATGAAAAAAGGCATTGAGAGCATAGTGGTCGTGTTTAAACACTCGAAACCTGGCCTATAGGAACATGTGAAAAGGGCATTGAAAGCCTAGAGCCCATGTTTAACCACTCGAGAGCAGGCCTCTAGGAACATATGAAAAGGGCATTGAGAGCTTACTGTCCGTGTTTAAACACTGCAGACAAAGTCTTTAGGAATACGTGAAAGAAGCATAGAGAGCCTAGTGCCCATGTTTAAACACTGGAGACCTAGCCTCTAGGAACACGTGAAAAAAGGCATTGCGATCATAGTGGCCGTGTTTAAATACTGGAGACCTAGCCTCTAGGAACACGTGAAAAAAGGCATTGCGATCATAGTGGCCGTGTTTAAATACTGGAGACCTAGCCTCTAGGAACACGTGAAAAAAGGCATTGCGATCATAGTGGCCGTGTTTAAATACTGGAGACCTAGCCTCTAGGAACACGTGAAAAAAGGCATTGCGATCATAGTGGCCGTGTTTAAATACTGGAGACCTAGCCTCTAGGAACACGTGAAAAAAGGCATTGAGAGTATAGTGGCCGTGTTTTAGCACTCGAGACCTAGCCTTTAGGAACACATGAAAGAGGCATTGAAAGCCTAGTGTCCGTGTTTAATCACTCGAGAGCTGACCTCTAGGAACACATGAAAAGGCATTGAGAGCCTAGTGCCCGTGTTTAAACACTCGAGACCTAGCCTCTAGGAACACGTGAAAGAGGCATTGAGAGCCTAGTGGCCGTGTTTAAACACTGGAGACGTAGCCTCTGGGAACACTTGAAAACGGCATTGAGAGCCTAGTGCCCGTGTTTAAACACTTGAAACCTAGCCTCTAGGGACACTTGAAAACGGCATTGAGAGCCTAGTGCCCGTGTTTAAACACTTGAGACCTAGCCTCTAGGAACACGTGAAAGAGGCATTGAGAGCCTAGTGCCCGTGTTTAAACACTCGAGACCAGGCCTCTAGGAACACGTGAAAGAGGCATTGAGAGCCTAGTGGCCGTGTTTAAACACGAGATCTAGCGTCTAGGAATACGCAAAGAAGGAATTGAGTGCCTTGAAGCCATTTTCAAACACGTGATAAAACGCCTTTAGGAATACACTAAATAATAAATCGAAAGCTTAGTGGCCGTGTTTAAACACTTGGGACCTTGGCTGTATGAGCACGCGAAAACGGGTCCCTATAGTTCTATTGACATTATGATATTTGTAGGAACATGCAAGAATATATTCATATATTCACGCCAACAAAAAAAATCCTAGCATCTTCCTTTATAAATGTTTTTTATAGGGCTTCCCAGAATGTGTGTCGTGTCTTAATTTTGTATTTAAAGGAGATCGAACCTGACCTGGCTGCATGGTTTGAAATGTAAGTGCACATTTTAATTTTTTTTCGAAAAGGTGAAAACTCCTATTTCATTTTAGATAGTCCCGGATGCAGTGATTGTGACGTCACATGCACCAAGCAGATATACTCAAAAAGATTTTATCTTAATAAAGAGTTTATTTTAATCCTTTGCAGAGAGAGAAGAGGTCCTGACCACATATATGTATAAAGAAAGTGCAAACGGATTTAATTTTTTTTTCATTTACAGACCATTGATGTCGGATCATGTATGCTTTTTTCGTACACTTACTTACAGGAACACACACAGATTTGATTTTAATGCATGTTTAGAAATTTGATTCTTGGATTTTACGAACTTTGGAGGGAATTCTACGTCATCTAGATTGGAACGTTAAGCGGACTGCACGTGATTTATACTGCTAACTGAAAATATATTTTTTCGATTTATTTTACAGGTAAACTTTTGTCCAATCGCTGACCACTGGTCGACTCATTCATTCACACAAAAATAATGATGGTGCTATAGTACTTGAACAAAACGTTTATCGATTAATTTTCAGAAATACATGTACATGATTCGGAGCAGATTTTATTTGACAGCAATAGATTTGTATTTCAGAAAGAAATTTATTCATAAAAAGAGAAGGATTAGCACTTTTATAATAAAATAGAAATGGGATTCCTAAACAAAAATGGGGGAGGGTGGGGATGGGTGGGGCCAGATCAGTTTTTTGTGAACATTGGATGATTTGCAAAGATAATTGAGAGCTGAAAAGTTTGAAGCTATAATTAGTCAACTTGTTCATTTTTTCATTTCAGTGGCATGAAAACCCCTAAAATACTACATGTATCATTTCGACATATTTTCTCTACTTAGATAATGTCTTGAATAACATATTGCTCACATTTTTTAAATTTTACCCCTGACTATTTTCTGAATAAAAGCAGTTTAAAATGAATGTCAAAATTTAGAACATGACCTTGACCTTTGACCTTGACTTAATTTTTCAAGTATGGACACAAGGACCTCCAATAAAGCGACTCTAGGTTTATACGGCTTACAGTTTATGAGTTTATATGCATATCACTTATATCAAATGCATAAGGGGAAATAACTCTCATATGGAGACTCCGGAGTACTTTGGGGCAATCCGACAAAGCATCTTGAAAATATAGCAAGCACTTTAACATTTGGTAAAATAAATTTGTCGTAATCTTTTACGACGGTTGCGAAGGAGTAGTGGACACAAGAAAAATAGTGTACGGGGAGATTACTCTTACACCGTAAAGTGTACATTTTAACAGGGTCAGTTTCAAAAGCGCAATAACTGTTCGATATCATGTGTGAAAGATCTAAGCGACATTTTGCGAAACCACAATACTACGCAAAAACCAAAAGAAGCGGAAGAAAAAATAAAATCTCAGAAGAAAACCAATAGGTCTTTCCACGGAAAAGTGAAAAGACCTTATAATTCAAAACCAATTGTTCAGAGAAAAATTGAAGGAGTGTCAACCAAAAACCTGTGTTTAAATATGAAAGTAGTACGATTAGTTTTAAGGAAGTTAGCTACTCAGTTTTAAAATAACAAGCTTTTCATAACACTAGTATATAATAATAGAGGATAAATAAAGGAACAAAAAAAAAGCAAAAACAATATATAGGTCAATGTGCGTGTTTTCGAGATAATAGCCATTGAAATTTTGGCGGGAAAATATTCTCTCTTGATTTTCCATAGCTTTAACATTGACAAGTTTAAGTTCTCATAAACTATTAAAAAATAACAAGGATTTTATAGGACTTTTACAGATGGCTTATAATTATACCTGTAAAAGATTCATAAAATAAAAAAGTGGGGGTCAATGGACAAATTACAAGGATTTTATAGGTCTTTTACAAATGGCTGAAAATTATACCTGTAAAAGATTCATAAAATAACAATTGGGGGTCAATGGGCAAATTTTTTTTAAGGCATCCTAATGGATAAAACCAGAGGATTCCGAAAATCGGACAAAAATCCCAAAACCTGACAAGCGAACATCCTTAATCGTCAAATGATAGCTTATTGCAAAAATATATGGTTTATATACAATATTTTTAGATAAGGGAGATAGTTTGTTACTTCATGTTTGAAAAAAATGTAACTACCGATTCCATTTGAATACTTTCTCAACAATTATTCTAAAAATATTTGCTTCTATATACATTTATTTAAGTAAGTACAAAAAAAGATAATTCCGGTTAACTCAAGGTCACTTCCGGTTTTTTTTTCAAGGTTGAATGGCTTGAAACATATTGCAAAAAGTGTCATGGCTTTATCATGTTTACATATGAAGTAAAAGCAAAGGTCAAAATCTAGAACGTCAAATTAAGCTATGACCTTGAGATCAATTTCAAGGTTATCAATTAAGGACCTCAAGTCAAAAGGCCATAGGTGTTAATTATATTTGGTTAATGAGCTATATCACCATATGCGTTTTTTTTAAATACAAGAGGGGAGAAAACTCCCTTTTACGTTCAACATACCCTTGCAATCAAAATGTACGTGTAAGGACATATCGCAATTATCAATTTAGTAAAAATAATTTGTCGATATCTTATATTGTTTTTGGAAATAAGTGATAATAAGCCAAATTCAAAATTTTGAATATGACCTTGACCTTTCACCTTGACCTAATTTTCATTTTTGTGGGCCAAGGATTTCCAATCAAAAGATTCTAGATCTCTTTCACTTATGGTTTACAAGATAAAATTCATATCATTTGATGCATAAGTGGAAATAACTCTCATATGGAGTGTTGATATCGCTTCGGTCAAAATAGAACATACCATTCAAAGGATATAACGAGCAATTTTATAAAATAAATTTGTCGCTTTCTTTTATGCTTAAAGAGGAGATGCGGGCACAAAACAGTGCACGGGGAGATAACTCCTACAAAGAAAATTATTTGGTTCCGCAGAATAAATTTCAAAGACGCATAAACTGTTCGATATCATACACCAAATATCTAAGCGACGTATTGCGAAACTAAAATTTATCGCAAGAACAAAATAAGGCGGAAGACAAAAAAAAAAAAAATAAAAAGAAGAAAACCAAAAGGTCTTTCCACAGAAAAGTGGAAAGACCTAATAAAACCAGAAACTGCTGTATGATCATGATACAGTAAACATGGAAAATATATGAGGCTCCCGCAGGGTCAAAAACGACCTGCGACCTCTGGGCTTTTTAGAGGCGACTTCCGACCTGAGGGTCTTCTAAAAACGACCTGCGACCTGTAAAATTTGGAAAAAACGACCTCCTACCATCTTCCGTCTTCTGTGTTAGGAAAAACGACCTGCGACCTGTACATTTCCCTTAAAAACGACCTCTCGACGAATTTAAAAGCGACCTTGCGACCTGAGGGGGATACCCTGTGGGAGCCTCATATATCTACTACAAACAATTATATAATGTCAACAAATTATCAAAATACAATAGATATTCGTCAAGATTTTGAGTGACTAGATAAAGGAAGATGTGGTATGAATGCCAATGAGACAACTCTCAATCCAAGTCGCAATTTATAAAAGTAAACCTTAAGGTTGAGGTACGGTCTTCAACACGGAGCCTTTGCTGACTCCGAACCTCCGAACAGCAAGCTGTAAAGGGCCCCCAAAATACTATTGTAAAACCATTCAAACGGGGAAACCAACGGTCTTATCTATATAAAAAACGAGAAACGAGAAACACTTATGAACTACATAAACAGACGACAACCACTGAATATCATATTCCTTAGGATAGGTGCAAACCATTGCAGCGGGATTAAACGTTTTAATGGTACCAATCCTTTTCTGAAACAATAGTATAACATCACAACAAAGAAAGACATAATCCGTCTCCCTTTTCTGAAACAATAGTATAACATCACAACAAAGAAAGACACAATCCGTCTCCCTTTTCTGAAACAATAGTATAGCATCACAATAAAGAAAGACATATTCCGTCTCCCTTTTCTGAAACAATAGTATACCATCACAACAAAGAAAGACACAATCCGTCTCCCATTTCTGAAACAATAGTATAACATCACAAACATCACAACATAGAAAGACACAATCCGTCTCCCTTTTCTGAAACAATAGTATAACATCACAACAAACATGACAAAGAAAAACACAATCCGTCTCCCTTTTCTGAAACAATAGTATAACATCACAACATAGAAAGACATAATCCGTCTCCCTTTTCTGAAACAATAGTATAACATCACAACAAACATGACAAAGAAAAACACAATCCGTCTCCCTTTTATGAAACAATAGTATAACATCACAAACATCACAACATAGAAAGACACAATCCGTCTCCCTTTTCTGAAACAATAGTATAACATCACAATAAAGAAAGACATAATCCGTCTCCCTTTTCTGAAACAATAATATAACATCACAAACATCACAACATAGAAAGACACAATCCGTCTCCCTTTTCTGAAACAATAGTATAACATCACAACAAAGAAAGACACAATCCGTCTCCCTTTTCTGAAACAATAATATAACATCACAAACATCACAACATAGAAAGACACAATCCGTCTCCCTTTTCTGAAACAATAGTATAACATCACAACAAAGAAAGACACAATCCGTCTCCCTTTTCTGAAACAATAATATAACATCACAAACATCACAACATAGAAAGACACAATCCGTCTCCCTTTTCTGAAACAATAGTATAACATCACAACAAAGAAAGACACAACAAAATATCAATTGGAATGGTCTTCTTCACTTAATCAATCAAACGTATTAACACAAATTTACACACAATTAATGAATAATTTAAACTGTGATACAATGTAAATACATAATTAATAAAATTAAGTGATGAGTAATCAAAGTAAAAGTAAAACACTGCTAGTCACATGACAGTTCTATCAAGATGTTCTTAAACATGTAAATATTAATATTATATAAATAATAAGATATGTTTTTAAAAATTACATCAGACATTAAGCTTGTGGATATGTCTGACAATCTACCATTACAACTTCCTATCACGTGCTTCCAGGTCGTGATCTTTTGTACAAAGAGTGCAAATACTTACTGATATATGGCTCTACATTCATTTGCAGCATAACACGTGAATATATGCATATACTTGATGTCTTTATTAAGATAATTTTAACGCATCCTTGTCTGTTCGTCCTTTGAACATAACCGATTTTTCGATACAGTCCTTGGTAGGTATAAACTTCCCACTAACACAATATACAATTACATCATATACCCTGTACCATAACACCATACACGTACACGTTATACCTGATCATACCTTTGCACCATACACCTTACACATTACATCATACTGCAAATTAATTTCAAAATAAGCGTGCCGCTATAAAATTATTTATTTATAAATAAAATTTGATCAAAATATTGTAAATTAATGTATAAAATTAAAAATCAGTTCTTATCAATATCTTGCATAGTTTTAGATGTCGTAAACCATTCATACACACCATTCCCGATCGCAGGTTACAACATAACATCAATTCCTCTTACACCATACATCATAACACCATACATCCTCCGCCATTGCACCATATGCCAAACAGCATTACACCATACAAGTTTTAAAAAAAAAAAAAATTTACACCACCCAAGGGCTGTAATTTAAGAGTTTCTTAGCTAAGATATGCGCCTCATATTTACTATCTAATACCGGTGGTGTGTAAACTGATGTTTATCTATGTGTCTTTTTCTTTTTTAGCCATGATATGCGCGTCACATTTACTATCTAATACCGGTGGTGTGTAAACTGATGTTTATCGTTGTGTCTTTTTCTTTTTTAGCCATGATATGAGCCTCTCATTTACTATCTAATACCGGTGGTGTGGAAACTGATGTTTATCGTTGTGTCTTTTTCTTTTTTAGCCATGATATGAGCCTCTCATTTACTATCTAATACCGGTGGTGTGTAAACTGATGTTTATCGTTGTGTCTTTTTCTTTTTTAGCCATGATATGAGCCTCTCATTTACTATCTAATACCGGTGGTGTGTAAACTGATGTTTATCTATGTGTCTTTTTCTTTTTTAGCCATGATATGCGCGTCACATTTACTATCTAATACCGGTGGTGTGTAAACTGATGTTTATCTTTGTGTCTTTTTCTTTTTTAGCCATGATACCCGCCTCATATTTACTATCTAATACCGGTGGTGTGTATACTGATGGTTATCTTTGTGTCTTTTTCTTTTTTAGCCATGATATGCGCCTCATATTTACTATCTAATACCGGTGGTGTGTATACTGATGGTTATCTTTAGGTCTTTTTCTCTTTTAGCCATGATACCCGCCTCACATTTACTATCTAATACCGGTGGTGTGTAAACTGATGTTTATCGTTGTGTCTTTTTCTTTTTTAGCCATGATATGCGCCTCCCATTTACTATCTAATACCGGTGGTGTGTAAACTGATGTTTATCTATGTGTCTTTTTCTTTTTTAGCCATGATATGCGCGTCACATTTACTATCTAATACCGGTGGTGTGTAAACTGATGTTTATCTTTGTGTCTTTTTCTTTTTTAGCCATGATACCCGCCTCATATTTACTATCTTATACCGATGGTGTGTATACTGATGGTTATCTTTAGGTCTTTTTCTTTTTTAGCCATGATATGCACCTCACATTTACTATCTAATACCGGTGGTGTGTAAACGGATGTTTATCTATGTGTCTTTTTCTTTTCTAGCCATGATACGCGCCTCACATTTACTATCTAATACCGGTGGTGTGTAAACTGATGTTTATCTTTGTGTCTTTTTCTTTTTTAGCCATGATACCCGCCTCATATTTACTATCTAATACCGGTGGTGTGTATACTGATGGTTATCTTTGTGTCTTTTTCGTTTTTAGCCATGATATGCGCCTCATATTTACTATCTAATACCGGTGGTGTGTATACTGATGGTTATCTTTGTGTCTTTTTCTTTTTTAGCCATGATATGCGCCCCCCATTTACTATCTAATACCGGTGGTGTGTATACTGATGGTTATCTTTAGGTCTTTTTCTCTTTTAGCCATGATACCCGCCTCACATTTACTATCTAATACCGGTGGTGTGTAAACTGATGTTTATCGTTGTGTCTTTTTCTTTTTTAGCCATGATATGCGCCTCCCATTTACTATCTAATACCGGTGGTGTGTAAACTGATGTTTATCGTTGTGTCTTTTTCTTTTTTAGCCATGATATGAGCCTCTCGTTTACTATCTAATACCGGTGGTGTGTAAACTGATGTTTATCTATGTGTCTTTTTCTTTTTTAGCCATGATATGCGCGTCACATTTACTATCTAATACCGGTGGTGTGTAAACTGAAGTTTATCTTTGTGTCTTTTTCTTTTTTAGCCATGATACCCGCCTCATATTTACTATCTAATACCGGTGGTGTGTATACTGATGGTTATCTTTGTGTCTTTTTCTTTTTTAGCCATGATACGCGCCTCTCGTTTACTATCTAATACCGGTGGTGTGTAAACTGATGTTTATCGTTGTGTCTTTTTCTTTTTTTGCCATGATACGCGCCTCTCGTTTACTATCTAATACCGGTGGTGTGTATACTGATGGTTATCTTTAGGTCTTTTTCTTTTTTAGCCATGATACCCGCCTCAAATTTATTATCTTATACCGATGGTGTGTATACTGATGGTTATCTTTAGGTCTTTTTCTTTTCTAGCCATGATATGAGCCTCTCATTTACTATCTAATACCGTGGTGTGTCTACTGATGGTTATCTTTGTGTCTTTTTCTTTTTTAGCCATGATATGCGCCTCACATTTACTATCTAATACCGGTGGTGTGTAAACTGATGTTTATCTTTGTGTCTTTTTCTTTTCTAGCCATGATACGCGCCTCTCATTTACTATCTAATACCGTGGTGTGTCTACTGATGGTTATCTTTGTGTCTTTTTCTTTTTTAGCCATGATATGCGCCTCATATTTACTATCTAATACCGGTGGTGTGTAAACTGATGTTTATCTTTGTTTCTTTTTCTCTTTTAGCCATGATATGCGCGTCATATTTACTATCTAATACCGGTGGTGTGTAAACTGATTTTTATCTTTTTTGTCTTTTTCCCTTTAGCCATGATATGCGCCTCTCATTTACTATCTGATACCGGTGGTACGTTAACCGATGTTTATCTTTGTGTCTTTTTGTTTTTTAGCCATGAAATGAGCCTCCCATTTACTATCTAATACCGGTGGTGTGTAAAAGAGGGACGAAATATACCAAAGGGACAGTCAAACTCATAAATCTAAAACAAACTGACAAATGCGTGGCTAAAAATGAAAAGACAAACAAACAACAGCACACACGACACAACATAGAAAACTAAAGAATAAACAACACGAACCCCACCAAAAAACTAGGGGTGATCTCAGGTGCTCCGGAAGGGTAAGCAGATCCTGCTCCACATGCGGCACCCGTCGTGTTGCTTATGTGATAACAAATCTGGTAAATAGTCTAATTTGGTAGGTCACATTCATGAAAGGGAAGGGGATTGTAGTTACGACATAAGGAACATATCCGATATCATTTGTGAAACGGTTATTCCGTAACGGTCAACCAACTCGTGATGGCGTCCGTAAAATTTACGAAGGGATGATTGCAACTTTACCATTTGGAACTCTTGGTTTAATAGCTTCCTTGTTAGCAGCAACCCTCTATCAAGAAAGTCATGATAGGAAATGCAAGCACGGGAATATCGTATCAATTGGGAGATATACCCCGTATGCAGGTGCTGCTGGAATGTTGCTACTTAGAAATGGAAAGTTCACAATTGGAAAGCTGAAATCATCTCTTTTGTCGTAAAGTTTTGTTTTCAACATACCCTCATTGTCAATTTCTAGATGTAAGTCAAGATATGAGACCGACTTAACTGTATCTGTAGTATCCTTTAGCTTTAGCTCTAGCTTGATTGAATAGATGCGTTCCACATAGTCACAAAATTTTGAATTATTTAGTGAAAGAACATATCTATATAGGGAAAAGTAGGGTTAAAGGATATTGCTAACTTCTTATCTTTCTTCCTAAGAAGTTCCAGCATGAAGTCAGCCTCATAATAATAAAGAAACAAGTCGGCAAGTAGAGGGGCACAGTTTGTTCCCATTGGAATGCCGACAGTCTGTTGAAAAACACGTCCTCCGAACGTAACAAATATGTTGTCAATCAAGAAATCAAGCATCTGGATAATATCAGTTTCAGAGAATTTTTTGTTCGAATCAGAGTGATCCTTTACAAAGTAGGATTTATCCCTTCCTAAGACAAGATACTTGTATCTACGTTGGCCATTCTTTTTTACGAAGCAAAGCAATACCAACTCTTTCAATTTGTCTTTTAGTTTGGAATGTGGAATACTAGTGTACAGAGTAGAAAAGTCAAATGTTTTAATACTGCTACAAGATGAAAGAGAGTTAGATTGTATGTACTCTAAAAGATCTTTAGAACTTTTAAGTATCCACATCTGATTCACGCCCCTCTAGAATAGGCAGTTTCACAATAACTATGAAGCCCGTCTTTGATTGCTGATAAAATAGATGTTAATAATTAAGAAAGAGGTTTCGTGGAGCACTTGGAAGACCCAGCAATATACCGTTGTTTGTAAGGACACTTATGTAGTTTAGGTATCCAATACAGTGATGGCAGATCCAGTTCTTCATCTTTGATTGAAATTCCAAAGGAGCACAGAACAGACCTATGATTATCCAGGATTTCCTCTTTGGTAAGTGTCGTGAGGGTATATATTGAGTTTCCAAGTAAATTGTCAATACCTAATTCGTTGATCAAGCAGTTAATGTAATGAGTCATGGAGGTAGGATAGGTTTTTTTGCAACATTTGGGTCTTTAAAGATTGACGTAGCATGGGCATTGAGAGACCCATTCAGTTTCTTAATTCTGATTTGTATCAACGACCTCACTGCCTTAATCCATTCGGAAAGAGTTTCTACGTCTTCCTTCTCGCGCTTAGCCCATTGCCTGGCATAATCCTCAACTGAATCCATCAAAATTTTAAAGTTGTATTTCCAATTAGATGGATTTAGGCTCACAATATTTCGGACCTTTCGATAACACATTTCGTAGAGAAGTGTTATCAACAATGTTGAGGTCACCGGTAATAACGTGGCCAGCAGGATTATATGTGAATTGGAACTAGCACAAGTGCAATCAGGAGGTTTAGACTTGAAGTCGTCAATATCGAGATCCTGCAAAACGTGTTTGTGTTTTTGAAAATTTTAGTTGCAATAGGTTTGGTATAGGTATAAGAAATGATTGGTACAGACTGGTCTTTGAAATAAGAAAGTATTTTCGATTGAACTAGTTTATGATGAAGGATATTGCCTAAGTTGACGCCATCGATACCTTTGTTGGCAAAGGAAAGATTAAGGAAAGATCTTTTCTCTTTTTCATCTTTGCCAATGCGGACTGGCTTGAAAGGTCTGTGACTTGCAATATCCGCGATTATAGCTGTAATTTTGTATTGGTTTGAATGAGGGTTTGTAACAGTGGATTCCAAACATAAATTGAACAGAGAATGAAGTTTTGAAAGGGGTAATGAATAAAGTTTCGTGCGAATATAAACTGATGTTTATCTTTGTGTCTTTTTCTTTCTTAGCCATGATATGCGCGTCACATTTACTATCTAATACCGGTGGTGTGTAAACGGATGTTTATCTATGTGTCTTTTTCTTTTTTAGCCATGATATGCGCCTCACATTTAATATCTAATACCGGTGGTGTGTAAACTGAAGTTTATCGTTGTGTCTTTTTCTTTTTTAGCCATGATATGCGCCTCACATTTACTATCTAATACCGGTGGTGTGTAAACTGATGTTTATCGTTGTGTCTTTTTCTTTTTTAGCCATGATATGCACCTCTCATTTACTATCTAATACCGGTGGTGTGTATACTGATGGTTATCTTTGTGTCCTTTTCTTTTTTTAGCCATGATATGCGCCCCCCATTTACTATCTAATACCGGTGGTGTGTATACTGATGGTTATCTTTAGGTCTTTTTCTTTTTTAGCCATGATACGCGCTTCAAGTTTATTATCTAATACCGGTGGTGTGTATGCTGATGGTTATCTTTAGGTCTTTTTCTTTTTTAGCCATGATATGAGCCTCTCATTTACTATCTAATACCGGTGGTGTGTAAACTGATGTTTATCTGTGTGTCTTTTTCTTTTTTAGCCATGATATGCGCCCCCCATTTACTATCTAATACCGGTGGTGTGTATACTGATGGTTATCTTTAGGTTTTTTTCTCTTTTAGCCATGATACGCGTTTCAAATTTATTATCTAATACCGGTGGTGTGTATGCTGATGGTTATCTTTAGGTCTTTTTCTTTTTTAGCCATGATACACGCCTCAAATTTATTATCTAATACCGATGGTGTGTATGCTGATGTATATCTTTGAGTCTTTTTATTTTTTTTTAGCCATAATATGCTCCTCTCATTTACTATCTAATACTAGTGGTGTGTACGCTGATGTATATCTTTGTGTCTTTTTCTTTTTTAGCCATGATATGCGCCTCTCATTTATTATCTCATACCGGTGGTCTGTAAACTGATGTTTATCTTTGTTTTTTTTCTTTTTTTGGCCATGATATACGCCTCAAAATTACTATCTTATACCGGTGGTGGTAAACGGATCGTTATCTTGGGTCTTTTTCTTTTTTAGCCATGATATGCGCCTGTCATTTACTATCTAATACTGGTGGTGTGTAAACTGTTGTATATCGTTGCGTCTTACTCTTTTTTAGCCATGATACGCGCCTCACCTTTACTATTTAATACCGGTCGTGTGTAAACTGATGTACAAATGTATATCTTTGGGTCTTATTCTTTTTTAGCCATGATACGCGCTTCTCATTTACAATCTAATACCGGTGGTGTGTATGCTGATGTATATTTTTGGGTCTTTTTCTTTTTTAGCCTTGATATGCGCTTCTCATTTACTATCTAATATAGTCTTTCCATTTCAATAACATTTAAGGAATAACTGTAATATTTTTTATGTCTATGCGGAAATAACATAAAAAAATTGGTGCACACTGAATAAGGTGCGTAGCGGGTTATTTAACAGTGTGCACCACATTTGTTATGTTATTTCGAATAGACAGAACAAATATTACAGTCATTTCTTATAATTTAATTCTAAATTCCATTTTAAACCGTAGAAAACCATCAAAAAAACGTTGATTACGTCACGGTCACATGACTAAATTATATGTATATGGGCTGATAAAAAAATAACGTCAATCAATCAGAAGACGCGTTACATCCAAAATTAAATTATAATGTGTGGTACGTACAATGGAAAATGTTTTAAAAGTATGTAAACAAGAGTATAAAGTAAAATTACAAAAGTACTGAACTCCGAGAACATTTTAATCGGAAAGTCCCTAATCACATGGCAAAATCATATGACAAAACACAAACAACGAATGGACAACAACTGTCATATTCCTGACTTGGAACAGGCATTTTCAAATGTAGAAAATGGTGAATTGAACCTAGTTTTATAGCGCTAAACCTCTAACTTGTACGACAGTCTCATCAAATTCCGTATTATTTACAACGATGCTATCATCTAGTAGGATATTCGAAGGATGTTTTTCGTCATCATAGCATATAAAAAATACAGATGAATAGGAGAACATTTTATTTCCTATTATGGGCATAGATATAACAGTATCACCAATTTAACAGTACAAAAAAACAATGAGATAAAAAACAAAGAAACATAATAAAGAAAAAATGTCTGTTCTTAAAATATATAGAAAAATTATATTATTATGCACATGTGGTTGATACAAAAAAAACAAAAAAAAAAACACAGTCAAACATAGATAGCCATATCTATTTATAGATAAACAAACCATCAGTAAGTGGCTTCTCCCCCCAATTAACAAAATACACTCAAAAAACGTAAGCATACTGTGTCAGCAGCATATATGAAAACATTATGGTGTCCCAAAGGATGGTGGCACAATATGGAAAAGACATGTTATAATCTATTTATCATATATTTAAGTTCTGCCGAAAAGAGAAAAATGAATCATAACAGGTAAAATCTTAAACATTTCATCACAAAAGTGTTATCAATTGTCGATAAGGATGCAATGACGTGACGTAATTTGGAATCAGGGCACAATATCAATATACTCTTTTTTGCCCCGGACAATTTTGAGGTTATTGCATATGCAAAACCTAAGGTATTCATAACAAATATGTGATAAAAATAACGTCACGTCATTGGTTAAATTTCCATTGTTTATGACATATTTAATCAATCAAGACGTTTTGGTGTACACTTTTGAATATATTACACAGGATGCATTCGATTCTGAAACGGTGAATAAGGTGTAAATGTTTCGTTCCTATCTGTACTTAAGCCAACATGGTAGAATCACAGGTAACTTGAATGTAGTTGAAACTACGGCCTTAAGGATATAACAGAACATCAAAATAAATTATGTATTAAGTATCCTAAAGAATAAAAAAAATAAAAAAATAATCAGCTTGTATATATAAGGATCGGGAACGGATATGTTTATAGACGGAAAAACAGGCGACAACAAAGGTAAGGAAATATTATTCTGCAATACTGTAAACCAACTTATGTTCTCCTTCGCTTGCTCATCCGAACATAAAACTTTTCTGATTACTTCAAAGACAACTAAAGACTTATGTGAATTGAGAGATGCACCAAAGCAGTTTTGATAAACTTTTTTCAACAAAATGTTTCATTCATATCCAATATATTAGTCCAAATTGTATTAAATTATTTCAAAGTCCAAATTATCAACACAATTCTGGAATCACACAATCTACAAATATAAATAATATGAATTAGAACAAGAAAAAATTAAACTTCCATACAAAAACATTGTAATAAATAATATCTAAATATAACTGTAGAACTCGCTTTGGTGTTTTCTCGATAATTAGAAAAAGGCGCCAAAATAATTATATAAAGGTCTAGAACCGAATTACTTCTTATTACGCAAAGAAAGTAAATACAATTATTTTATTAAATAAGAAATATTATTATGTTCTCCTTCGCTTGCTCATCCGAACATAAAACTTTTCTGATTACTTCAAAGACAACTAAAGACTTATGTGAATTGAGAGATGCACCAAAGCAGTTCGACAAAACAAAGGTAAAAGTATAAATGTGTATTGTACGTGCTATAGACATTCCATAATTAACTATAAATTCAAACTTTTGGAAACTGACAATCTATTTTTAAGGTTTTCTTTTATGTAACCATCTTTAGCCAAATCCGTCTTCCAACGACCGTGTGATTTTAATAATCTTTCAGGGATGCGATTATGTGCAGCTTCTGAAACCCCGCCGCTTCTTAAACTGTGTAAACCGAATTGTTCTTTTTTACAACCTACTTCTGACAATGTGCTTAATAACAACTCTCGAGCTCGTGTGTATGACAATGGTTTGTAAGCTTTACACAAAATATGACTATTCCTGGACTTTAAAAAAGAAATAGCTCTAATAATAAACTCATCTGAAGAAATGGAAATATTTGCTGCTTCAAATATCTTTTTAACATTGCTACTGGACATAAATCAGAGTTAGATTTTGCTATCACAACTACATTGCCTTGTCTGTAAACGTCGGTTTTGCTAGATACTATGGTGATTTCGACATGCGAATCGTAAAATCGTAAATTCGAAGCTTTTAAATGAGAAAGTTCACTGTATCTTAAAAATCCCGCATAACTCAAAAGGACTAAACAGCAAATTCTTAAGTCTGCTAAATTAGTAGATAAACCAAACTTGTCTATGACTCTCTTTATTATATCGTGAGTGATAGGTTCTTTCTTGTTAACTGGTTTTGATAAAAGTCTGACTCCACCTTCTAGAACTATTAACAAAAAATCACTTGTAAACACATTACTATACAGGTTTAAATTATGTTCCCATTTTATTCCATAAAAAGCGCCATTTAAAACAGAAGATGAAACTTCGGATTGTATCAAAAATGATAAATAAACTGCAACTGTTATCACTGAAGCTGGCAGTGGACATAAATCGAATTTGAACACCAAACGCTAAATCTTTTAAAAGCGTAAGAGTACTTTTTCACAGTGTTTTTGCTTTTGCTTGCTTCTGCTATATTAGGGAGTTTACTAGCAAAGTCACGTAATGACGGGTTTTGAATTGATTGCAAATCTTTCCAATACGAAAATTGAAATCTCTGAAAACATATTTAAAACATTTTCAACAAAACTTAAGAACCGGAATGACATAAATAAATGTACGAAAAATTAATTAGCCAAAATTCAATTCAACAAAACGATTATCAAATATAAACAACAATAAAAGTATTTAAAAAAAAATAATTTATTTTACAACAAAAACTAAAAAGAAAATCCCAATAACATTATAGCTATTAATGAGTCTTGCGAACTATAAGTCGTCCATAAGATTTAACCCTATTTCAGGGAAAATACTTATAAAATATAGACCCTTCATGGGATGCAAGTAAATTGTTAATCTCAAAACGAGAAATCATGTCCCTTCACGGGCACAATGAAAATTAAATATATTAGCCTCCTTTCAATATCCCTTCACGGGAAAAACCCATAACAGGTTATATATGGATAAGATTTTTACTCCTTCACGGAAAATCCTTCTTTTTAATATCCCTTCACGGGAAGACCCATAACGGGTAAAATATATGATTACAATTTTTATTCCGTCACGGAAAATCCCATCACAAGGTGCAAAACTAACAATACCCATAACGGGTGTATTTGCTGATCACTATTACGTCGGTTATATAACTGAAGCATGTTAGGTTGTAAAATCCAAGTATAATACTAGCACATTAAAAGACAAAGGATCTGCGACGAAAATACTATTAGGATCTGATCCTTTTTGAAAAAATCCTCTGGGCTGATTGTATTCTATGAAGCTTTTAACGAATAAATGAAACGAGTTTTCTTTTAAAGACCATATGATTGGCCAAAAAACTGACGATGTCCATTTCGGCGTAACCAATACACCTTTACCTTGACACTTTGACAAATGTAATACTGACCTACTTATCAATCTAATAGGCGGAATGATCCAGCAATTATACAAAGACCAGTCGTATGCAAAAGCGTCAACATCTCCCGTTCCGGGGCACCAGTGGGGTGAGAAAAACATAGGTACTTTGTTATTATTGAAATCGGCGAAAACATCAGAAGTAAAAGGGCCCCGTAAATTGTAAAAATATTTAAAATGAATATCTGAAATCTGCCAATCGTCAAAATCAAAAATTTTAGAATAGAAATCGGCTATTTTGTTTTCTTCTCTTGGGACCCAGTCGACTTCTATTGAAATGTTATTTTGCACACATAAATTAAATATTTCTATTGCTAAAACTTGTAATTCGGCATTCATGCTCCCAGCTGTAATAATCCTGACAACGTTTTGGTTGTCTGTATAAATTTTTACCCAACGACTATGAAAATATTTCATTAAAGAGTTTAAAGTTATCAAAACGGCTTTTAATTCTCTGTAAGTAGAACTCTTTTGTTTTTCTTCATATGTCCACATTTTGTGGACGACTTTCTTAAATGTCTCAACTGTATAACCTGCCGCTGCAAAACTGCTGGCATCAGTGTAAACTATTTTATCTGGCAAAAAGTTATTCGAAAAAATTGTTTTGGAGGGTAATAATTCACAATTAGTGTGCCAAAAATTAATTTCGGAAATTGCGTTTGACGTTAGCAAAATCTGTTTGTCCCAATATCGGCTAGTGGATATTAACATTAGCATATTTCTGCTCATTATCCTGCAAATATTTCCTAAGCTAGGCATAAATGAAATAATTTTACCAGTAATTTTGGCTAGTTGTCTGACTGTAGGTGAAACAGAATGTAAAGAATTTATATCGTTTTTAAAACGCTGGTTTTTTTCCGAGGGTATCTCCAAAGTATGAGTGTTTAAATCCCATACAAATCCTAACCATATAAGCTTCTTTGTGGGTTGCCAAATACTTTTATCTTTATTTACAAAGAAACCGGAAGATTTCAGATCTTGCTTCATCTTATTAGCCAAATCATTACAAGAATCGAAATCGTGTTCCATACCCCAACCGTCGTCCAAATACATGACTACTCTAGAACGTTGTGAACGCCAATGCTTTACCAGAGGACGTAAAACTTTTGAAAAAAACGTGAGCAGCTGTGGAGAGGCCAAATGGTAAAGCGGAAAAAACGAAATATTTTGTAACGCCTAGAAATCTCCAAGAAAAACCTAAATAAGTTCTGTGGTCCTCGTGTATACTTATATGATGATACCCGGATGTAAGATCAAATTTAATCATGAAACCGTCTTTAATTACATAATTCATAGCTTCGGAAACTCCTTCAAATTTAAATTTTCTTTTTTCAATGAATTGATTGACGTGGCGTAGGTCAAGGATTAACCTTTCTTTACCTTTTACGTTGACTGATACCGTTAATGGGTTAACCACGTGAGGAATACAATGCTTACATTCTATTGCGGCTCCGCAATCAAGCAACTTTTTGATCGCTGTCTCAACAAAACAAGCATACTTAATAGCTGATATATTATTAGTTAGCTGGGCTGTAGATGGATTTTCAAAGAAAGGAATTAAATAACCGCTTGAAATAACATTTAAAACGAAATTATTTGCTTGTAAAGTATCTTTCCAAAATGCTAAATTATGATTAAGACTTCCAACTAAAAAAGTACTTGATGAACTGCTTAAATTTTTGTATTCATAATCCCGTTCTACTAAATTAGGTATGTACTCAACTGTTTTAGAACTGCTTCCCAGACTGGAGTCTTGAGGCTTTCTTTGGGCACTGGTAGGCAAAGTGTCCTTCAGCGTTGCAATAGAAGCACTTGTCGGTCTTCTTTCCACCTTAGTATTCAGACTGGGAGTAGACATTCTGGGAATTGTTGGAAGATCTGCCTTTAAATGAGTCTTCTGGATGTGATGTGCCAGGCCTACGAAAAAGATCACTATTACCCTTGTCATTGCCGAACTCATTACTTCTGCTGTACGGACTGGTCCTCTGCTTGTCACGCGCTTTGTCTCTGCGTTTTGCCTTTGCTCTAGATTCTGCCTGACGCAACTTGGTGGCATCTTCTGAATTGTCTGTAAGAGGGTCGTCCATGTACTCCTCGACGACATCCCACCCGTACTTGTCGGCGATCCTTATTACCTTATTACGCTCTTTCAGGGCCTTTTCCGACTACCCCAGCAACTTTAAAGCGGCTTCCAAAGAACCCCTCTCGATAAACGATTTTGTCTTGAAGATTTCGTCAAGGCGGAGAGAATTGAAGGAATGTTGCTTGCTATTTCCTTCAAACTTGAATTTCTGGGTGTGGGTTGGGGGACGGTTGGTGTTTTCAAATGCTTGACTACTTAGCTTATGATCAATTTCGGAAACAATCTCCTTTTTCTGTCTGGATAATGCTGCATCTAGCTTTGTTGAAAATCATGAAAGCGCATACTCTGGAGAAAAGTGCTCGTCGGACCTTGGGACTGCTAGACTAGGCGTATCTCGAACGTCAGGTTCGTGCGAAAAATCTTCTTCGTCACTCATGGCTGCGCTGGTATTTAAATATATAACTGTAGAACTCGCTTTGGTGTTTTCTCGATAATTAGAAAAAGGCGCCAAAATAATTATATAAAGGTCTAGAACCGAATTACTTCTTATTACGCAAAGAAAGTAAATACAATTATTTTATTAAATAAGAAATATTATTATTCATTTATTTTCGCGACCTGCAAGAGTAGAAAAATAACGCGAATAGAAATATTCACGAATTAAGAAGACTTTGATATTTTCCTATTAAATAACATCAAGTAAATAAGAAAATCGCGAAACGAAATACCCGCGAAGTGGACTAAAAAGAGTAAAACGAGAACTAAAGTATCCGCGAAAATAAGATGGTTTACAGTTTACAATTGTAAATTTAGACGATCTTACTTTTTATTGAAACTAAGAAGAAATTATTTCATTTCTAAAAAAAGTGTTTAAAAAGCAAAGGTATTAAATACTGAAACAAGATACACACAATTTAAGGAGGTAGACCTTGGTTCAGGGAGATAACTCTTTAAATCAGTTATGCGTTTGTAAAAGTCAAGTTTCGTCAATGAATTTTAAGCATTTACCTGAAACAGATTGGAAATAATCTATGTATCCAAGAAGCTTAGAACATATTTATGAAAATGGCTGACACAAACGTACTGATGATTTTCAGAGTTATTTCTATTAACCTAGGTCTACCTCCTTAAGGAGTAGTAGGTTATAGTTATTCAGTGTTCACAACTTTTTTTTATGTTGTTTCTTCCTATACAGAAAAAAAATATTACAGTTATTTCTTTTAATTTAATTCTAAATTCCATTTAAAATCGGAGAAAATCACGGAACAATGTTAATGACGTCACGGTAACATGACAAAATTAATTCTATGAGCTGATAGACAGCACTGCCAACCAATCAGAAGACGTGTTACATCCACAAGTTTTGGTCAGATATTGTTTTCTTTGTTTTTTGTTCTATGAGACAAGGTATAGAATATTGCCCATTTTCACACGTTTTCAAAGAAAAACTTCAATAACATAATAACAATATGAATATTGTCATATTTATAAATAAACTGTTTACAAAAAAAAAATGTATTATTAAATTAATACTAAGACTTTTCTTCCTCAAGAATATATTACCTCAGTTGTATTTTGGCAAAACGTTTAGAAATTTATGTAATCAATGCTCTGCAACTTCGTACTTTATTTGGCCGATTTACTTCTTTTGGATTAGAGCGTCACTGATGAGTCTTTTGTAGACGAAACGCGCGTCTGGCGTAAATATAAAATTTTATCCTGGTATCTATGATGAGTTTGTTACACAAAAAGGTAAAAGTCCTAGTTGGATTTTTTCCCTACATTTTTTATTAGTAAATATCTCAAAACGGAGTCTCTTGACCAATTTATAGAATAATTTTTGGCTTATTCTGTTTCTCAACTGAAGGTCTTCTGACTTAAAAAAACAATTTCAAATTCTTGATTTTTTTTTTAGATTTACCTAAGTACATTATTGAATACATTTTTTTTTGTATTCATATCCGCTTACTTTTTATTATTGCGGGAACGTAACATTTATGAAAAGTAGTTATTTTTGTAAATAGATGGCGTATTTCAAACTGACCATTCTTGTCATCAAGACTTTCATTGGATTTACGCATGTTAGCTGTCTAACATTTCCCCCACCAGGACCGGGAATAGGATTTCCACCAGGACCGGGAACAGGATTTCCACCAGGACCGGGAACAGGATTTCCACCAGGACCGGGAATAGGATTTCCACCAGGACCGGGAACAGGATTTCCACCAGGACCGGGAACAGGATTTCCACCAGGACCGGGAACAGGATTTCCACCAGGACCGGGAACAGGATTTCCACCGGGATTTCTACAACCACCGGGAATAGGACAACAATTTGGCAGATTTTTTCCAGCTGAAACGGATTTTGATACGGATGACAGTGAAGTATTACTTGTCCAAGACAATGGAATAATAGATAATGGTGTTGGCGTCGGAAATGGCGCCGTCGGAGGTCTTGGCGCCGGCTTGGGAGCTGGATTGTCATCGTTGCTGGGCTTGTTATTGTTGCCATTTATATGTAAGTAATACTGTAACAAATAATTATGAAGGGAGCAACTATTTTACTTCAAAAAGGGGTGGGAAGAGGTGTAACTAGATAGTGGGACTGGCGGAGGTCTCGGCGACTACTTGGGAAAGGATTATCATCGTTGTTGATCTTGTTATTGTTGCCATTTATATGTAAGTAGTACTGTAACAAATAATTACAAAGGGAGCAACTATTTTACTTCAAAAGGGGTGGGGAGAGGTTTAACTAGATAGTTGGATTGGCGGATGTCTTGGCGACAACTTGGGAGGAAGATTTTCGTCGTTGTTGGTCATGTTATTGTTGCCATTTATATGTAAGTAATACTGTAACAAATAATTACAAAGGGAGCAACTATTTTACTTCAAAAGGGGTGGGGAGAGGTTTAACTAGATAGTTGGATTGGCGGAGGTCTCGGCGACAACTTGGGAGGAAGATTTTCGTCGTTGTTGGTCATGTTATTGTTGCCATTTATATGCAAGTATTACTGTTACAAATAATTACAAAGGGAGCAACTACTGTTAACCAACTAATACTAGCGAGCGATTTAGTTTGCGACTTTTGCGAGTAGAATAATAATGCGAACCTAAATAGATCATATATGAATATGAATTTTAAAGTATTTAACTACATCAAGTTAATCAGATAATCGAGAAATTGAATCCCCGCGAAGTGAACTAGAAAGGGCTAAACGCGAAATAAAGCATCCGCGAAAATAAGTTTAAGGTATTTAAATTAAAAATTGGAAGGGGAATGTAACAGTTATTTGTTCTTGTTTTTTATACCCTATAGAGTATGGGTAAAATCTAAATTCCGAATATGATTTGTCATCACATAAGGGGTCAGAATAATTTTAGAAAAATCAGACTCCACCCCGTTGACGGTCCTTCCAAAACAACGTCTTGCGTTCAAAAATGTATTTTTATTTGAAACCTTAATAGCATTCCCCCATTGTGATTTGACCATGAATATCTGTTTGCATTCGTCTCAACTCGGCCGATTCCGTACGAGAGTAGCGGATTCTACCGAGGATTGCCGAATGTATCTGTTTGGTGAACGGCTAGGGAGAGGTTCTTGCTTATCAACGTTTATACATTTGCATTTCGAATTCCGAATATCTGGCAAAAATTCCACAACTAGATGATCGAACATCCGTAACAGATCATCGTCTCTCAGTTTTGACTTTTCTGCCGTTGTTTGTTTCGATCAATTGGTTGGTTGCAATCGGCCATCCTCGGGTGATTCTGCTACTCCTTTGAGGAACGAAATCGACCAAGTTGCTTTCCTAACATCCTGAGGAAAATTTGTCAGGACAAAAACAAAATAATAAATAACAAAAAGGCAGATTTTGCACAGTTGGAATAATCAAGCAATCATTGGAAAAGATCTGATACCACAAACATTTTAAAAATACAAATACACAAACATTTAATTTGTTTTACCGAAATCTGGACATATCTTTGATAATTTATTTAGAAATGATAAGTTATTTATCTAAAATTGAACATTGTCCTTGTTTAATAGTCTACCATATCTTATTTTTTTCCAAAACAAGTTAAGATATCTGCAGTATAAATGTTATTGCACGATTAGAAAAATAAATAGGCAACCATATTTAAAGTCCCAAAACATAAATTCCTTGGTAAAGTTTAAAGTTTCGTCGCTCTGTTGAAGGTTATCAAAATGTAAAGCCACAAACATAATAAACTCCGAGGACCATTCAAAACAGAAAGTCCCTAAATGACAGAATCAAAAGCCCCAAAACATTAAACGAATAGATTACAACCGTCATATTCCTGACTTTGTACAGGCATTTTACTATGCAGAAAATGGTGTATTAAACGTGGTTTTACAGGTAGATAAACCTCTAACTTGGATGACAATCGCATAAAATTCCATTATATTGACAACGATGTGTGAAAAAAAACAAACGGATATATCAGATAAAAATAGCAAAAATAGGGGTATATTAGTCCACATTGTGCTGCAATCTTAATTACTGTCATAAAAACATTTTGACTAGTTATTCTCAAAATTAATTGATTATATTGTAGTTAATAGACTCAACCCGGGACCAGCTCCAGCTCCAGTTCAACCAGTCATAATAATCCAACCAGGTATGTACAAAAACGAGAAGCAAAAGACCAGAGAGGCATTCATTACTACAGTGAAACCTGTTTAAACCGAACCTCTTCGGAACTTAAGATTTTGTTCGGTTTTGACCGATGTTCGGTTTTATCAGGTTCACAACGCATACAATTTGATATGACGGTGCTTAAGAACATGTTTGATTTATACAGGTTTTCGGTTTATGCAGGATTCAGTTTAGCCAGGTTTCACTGTATTAGATATAATAAGAGGTGGTAGTAAGGCCAATGGAACAACTCTCCATCCAGGTCACAATTTGTAACAGTAAACCATTATAGGTCAATGTCTTCAACACGGAGTCTCGGCTCACAACGAATAGCTAGCTATGAACGGCCCGAACTGATAAGTGTAAAACTATTCACACGGGATAACCAACAGTCTTATATAATATATAGAAAAGAGAGCTGCATCCAAAAACGACAACTACAGAACATCCTGAATTATGTTATCACATACGCGACACGACAGATGCCACATGTAGAGCAGGATCTGCTCACCCTTCCGGAGCACCTGAGATCATCCCTAGTTTTTTGTGGTGTTCATGTTGCTTATTCTTTAGTTTTCTATGTTGTGTCATGTGTACTATTATTTGTCTGTTTGTCTTTTTCAGTTTTAGCCATGACGTTGATTTTTTTTCGATTTATGAGTTTGACTGTTCCTCTGGTGTATTTCGTCCCTCTTTTATGACAGGCACAATCAAATGCAACGGGGTCAAATGTTTTAAATGTTTGTTGTCTCTTTGACACATAACCGATTTACATTCTCAGTTAAGGAATGACTGTAATATTTTTTCTGCCTATGAAGAAATAGCATAAAAAATGGGGTACACACTGAATAACACACGTAGCGGGTTATTTTAAAGTGTGCACCTCATTTTTAACGTTATTTCGAATAGGCTGAAAAAATGTTACAGTAATTTCTTATAATTTAATTCTTAATTCCATTAAACACTCATCATGTAAATCATGAAAAACGTCGATGACGTCACGATAACACGACAAAATTATGTCAATGAGCTGATACACAAATCGACGTCAGGCAATCAGAAGACGCGTTACATCCAGAATTAAATTATTTTGATATAGTATGTATCAATCGTCAATATTTTCTGAAATAATAACATGTAAACTTGCTTTCACTAACACGATCTAACGTACGCCATTGGAGGCCTACTTAAACTTTTCATTATTTTAAAAAGAACAATTTTCATTAGTTAATATGTATAACTCATTATGATACGCTATTTTGATTGGCTAACATGTACATCACATTATGATGCCTTATTTTGATTGCCTAACATGTACATCACATTATGATACGTTATTCTGATTGGCTAATATGTACATCATATTTTGATGCGTTATTTTGATTGGCTAACATATACATCAATCTCGATTCCTTCTGAAATTAACATTCATTGCACAATGAAACGTACTATTCACTGTGACACGAAGTATCACAATGAAGTGCATAGGTAAATTAGTGAAAAATAAAAATAAAAATCATGTTTTCATGATCCTATCGAAAAATGTAATAATGAATGCTTCTTTTTTTGTAATTCCCTAGTGTTGTAAAAGCGTTAACCGTGCGCACATGTTTTGAATGAAGCGCTTCAAACAATATATACTTCGGTCAACGCTTTTACACCCCAATGAATTTAAAAAAAACAACATTCAATTCTTATCAGATATCAAGTCAATTTCAAAATAGTATAAAAAATCTACTACATCCGAATAAAACACTATGTCATTTCATTATTGTCTTGCTTTAAAAAAAAAAAGTAAAATCACAAAAAAACTGAACTCCAATGAAAATTCAAAACGGAAAGTCACTTATTCAATGGCAAAATCAAATTCTCAAACTCATAAAATGAATGGATAACAACTGTCATATTCCTGATTTGGAACAAGCATTTTTTTATGTAGAAATACCCAAATATGAAACAAAGAAGCACATATTTGTTTTTTTTTCTATTTCAGCTACTGCTGGTGCGACCGTTGCCGCTACGACTACTGCAGCTGTAACTACAACTATGGCTACTACAACTGAGGAAAAAGACGTACAGGCGGGATAACAGGTGTGCAAAACGACATTGTAAATCTACCTAATGTGTGTTTTAATGCGAATATAAATAATTATTAATCTGTTATATTTCCTTGTTTATATGCACGAATCAAATAATATGTTGAAAATTCTTCAAAAAGTAGAATACCAAAAACTGTGGATTCGTTTCTTTTTATGAATATCAGTATTCGTGGATATCTAATTTCGTAAAACGAATGGAAAACAGCTGTCATATTCCTGACTTGATACAGGTATTTCCTTTTGCAGAATATTGTGCACTAAACCTGGGTTAATCTATTGGTTTTGAATAAAGGAGATAAGGGTATATATAAATGGGACATCCGCCGAAAGAAACAAACGAATCAAATTGAGAGCCAACATGCAGTCTTTTATAATAAAAAGATACATATACAGAATAATGAGTTAATATATACCTCCTAAGAATAAAAAAGTTAATAAAAGTTAACCTGCTACCTTTTGATGGCTATTATCATGATTATTCGTTTGCTTCTCTGTCGGAAATTTTCTCCCATTTATCTGTTTATTTATTGTAACCCGGTCGTGTAATGTTGTCATTGTAATATTATAATTAACACTGCCATTAAAGCAGGAGGTTTGGCATGCCACAAAACCCAGTTCAACCCACCATGTTTTCATAACATGCCCTGTACCAAGTCAGGAAAATGACCATTGTTACATTATAGTTCGTTTCTGTGTGTGCTACATTTCGATGTTGTGTCTGTGTTGTGTCGTAGTTCTCTATATTTGATACGTATCCCTAAGTTTTAGTTTGTAACCTGGATTTTTTTTTCTCTATCGATTTATGAATTTTGAACAGCGGTATACTACTGTTGCCTTTATTTGATATCATTTACCGACAAAGATATGGTTGACTTAATCTAGATAAACCTCTCAGTGTTATGACAGTGACGTACATTTATATTATATTCACAACAATGTCTGAGTAAATCACAGAGACATAATAGAGGGGGAGGACAGGGGTAAGGGAGACAGGGAGAAAGGGGGTAGGAGAAAGGAGAAAGGGGGTAGGAGAAAGGAGAGGAAGGCTGGAAGAAAGGAGAAAAAGTTGGAGAAAAAAATAAAATATGAAAAAATAAAATATCTCTCTTTTTTCAGGTAAATTAAAAAAAATAAAATAAGGAGAAGAGGGGTAGGAGAAAGGAGAAGAGGGGTGGGAGAAGGGAGAAGGGTACCCCCTGTCCTCCCCCTCATAATAGCTAAAATTGTCAAAATGAGGGGAATACCAGTCCATATTGTGTTATAATCTTAATCAGTATTACAACTAACAAAAGAGCAAGACAGACAATCAATATGACATATAGACTAAGGGAGAAAGTTTGGTAGCATTAAAACGTGTTATCCCGCTGCAAATATTTGCAACTGTCCTAAAAGTCAGTAATCGTATGTACAGAAGTTGTCGTTTGTTAATGTAATTTATACGTGTTTCTCGTTTCTCGTTTTGTTATATAGATTAGACTGTTTGTTTTACGCTAGCCCTTTATAGATTGTTGTTCGATGTGAGCTAAGGCTCCGTGTTGAAGGCATTACATTGACCTTTAATGGTTTACTTTTATAAATTGTTATTTGGATGGAGAATTGTCTCCTTGGCACTCATACCATATCCTATATCTAAAGAACATAAGCACCATACCAGAATAAAAACACATTTGCGTATGCATAAGTACCGAACCAAGATAAAAAATATAAAATCAGAAATAGACTTAAAAGGTAAAGGTTAATAATTAAAAAAAGATAAATAAAATATTATCATGTAATTAAGATTATAAACAACATCAGTTCCGTGAAATACCATCATATTTCCAAAGTTGAAACGGAATATTTATCATTAAGGTTTTGGTAACTTCTAATGATCTTTTCTTAGAAAGAGGACACAATTCTTTGACATATTCTAAGTTCATCAAATTTTCTGTTCAGACACTAGTGACATTTCGAAAGGTCTGGGAGTACGTAGAATCTTCAACCTCTTGGATACCGAATAATTTGTGAAATATCCCAAGCAGGTGGAGTTGTTATATTTTTACTCTGGTAGGGATAAATGATTATTTCAAAATTTAAATCGTCTTAATTTTAATTTAAACATATTGATTTGTAGTGGATTGGGAAACAAGTTTTTAAACTTATATCATTCCCTTTCCACTTTGGGGTGCGAGAGCTTCCTTGTAGCAACATTAGCCTGCTCTTTTACGAAATCTACAAGAGTGTAGTTAACGTGCAAGTGATATGGCTCTCTCTTAACACGGTAAATCGTCTTGTTTGTCATAAATGTAATCAATCGGCAAGCCTCGGATGACTCCGCTACTCTCCTTCTATGAGGTACGGAATTGGCCGAGTTGTGACGATTGAAATGAATAGATTATGTTTTTGTGTTGACCGCATTAGCCAAATTCGAGGTGAAAGCGTAAAAATGCGGCGGAGGAAGCCTCGTTTGTTATTTTTTAAATTTCTAGTTCTGGAGAATATAATAATGGAATCCAAATAGAAAAGTGTTGATTTTTAATACAAAGAACATTGTCAATATATTTGAATGACTATGAAATTAAATGTTCTTTGATCTTCTTGTTTTTTAAAAGAGTCCGATGGAATTCTCACTTATATGAAAATAAGAAGAAGGCGAATGAAAGAGAGACTCACAGTTCGTTCCGATAGAAATTCTGATAATGTGAATAAAAAATCAGCAAATATCTTGTTAATAACAAACTTAATTTTGTACACAGCATACGCCGATTCTTTTCTCGTTTCAATTATCTTATATTTGTCATTTCGGGGCCTTACTGTGCGGCATCAGCTTCGCTCATTGTTGAAGGTTGTGACCATTAGTTGTTTATTTCTGTGTCAAGTGGTCACTTGAAGAGTGATGGCAATCATTACATATTTTTTTAAATAATATCCAACATACTGATCACTCGTTCCTGTGTGTACCATGTTTCACCCCTTGTTTACTATTTACAAAATAAGTCGTATTTATCCCAAAGTAATAGATTTATAGCGTATGTTATCCTTTTAATATTGAAAAGCATTATAACTTTTTTTTAAAACTATTTTCAATATCGCACGTGGAATGATGGTATACATTGAAGACCTGTTGGTGACCTTCTGCTGTTGTCTGTTCTATGGTTGGGTTGTTGTCTCGTTTACACATTCCCCATTTCCATTCTCAATTGTATCGGTTAAAAAAACAAATATTCTTGAATGAATAAATTTCCAAACGTTATCAAGCAGTTCTAAGAGTTTTTTTTAAGAATCTGTTAATGGTTACTACCATTACGCCATTAATGATTTTCACAGTGTTTCTGAAAACTCTCTTTATTTGCGAAATTGTTAATAATAAAGTTTCAGTGGAACATCTGTTAGGGAATACAAATATACGTTGACAATACCATTATATCATAAAATGTCATAATTTTATTGAGATATAAGATCAGAGTAGAGTTGTCTTTCTTTGACGCTTCTTGTCAAATCGGACATACAGATAACTACTTTTGTTTGACAAAGCTAAAAGGGAGACAACTCAATAATTATAATAATTTTTAGATTAAAAATAGAAACTTGTATATCGCGTTCCTATTTTCCTGTTATTTGCGTTTCTTTATTTTTTAATTTTTCTTTTGAAATACAAATATATTGTATAGATATACTCAAACAGTGTGGAATTCATGTTTGTAAATGTCCCATATTCTATGGGTTCGTTATTATTACAACGGGTCTTCCGAATAAGATTTTTTGCTATCAGAACTCGGATTGATGTTTGAATGCATGGATGCTGGGTGTCACATTTATACAAAATATACACAATGAGTAGATAAATCAAACTCGCTGCATGTGTATGCACCAATCTAAAAGAGGAACCTGATGTTCAGAGGTTATCGCTTGTCGTTTGTCGATTTTTTTAAAATTTAGATTAGACATTGGATATCTGAAAAAGGAAATAAGTTATCGAAATAAATTTTCAGGCATTAAAAGAAATTAGACTGGATTCTTATTTTTTGCATTCACAATGGTTCTGTGACAGCAGAATGTTCATAATAGTTCATGCATATATTAGTACAGTGCAACCTGTTTAAACTTAAAAATTAAATTGAGAATGGAAATGGGGAATGTGTCAAAGAGACAACAACCCGACCATAGAAAAAAACAACAGCAGAAGGTCACCAACAGGTCTTCAATGTAGCGAGAAATACCCGCACCCTGAGGCGTCCTTCAGCTGGCCCCTAAACAAATATATACTAGTTCAGTGATAATGAACGCCATACTAATTTTCAAATTGTACACAAGAAACTAAAATTAAAATAATACAAGACTAACAAAGGCCAGAGACTCCTGACTTGAGACAGACGCCAAAATGCGGCGGGGTTAAACATGTTTATGAGATCTCAACCCTACCCCTTTACCTCTAACCAATGTAGAAAAGTAAACGCATAGCAATACGCACATTTAAACTTCAGTTCAAGAGAAGTCTGAGTCTGATGATGTTACCAAAGAAAATAAATAAAATGACAATAATACATAAATAACAACTATAAACCTCTTCCGGACTTAAGATTGTGTTCAATTTTGGCCGATGCTCGATTTTATCAGGTTCACAACGTATACAATTTGATATGATGTTGCTTTTCAACATGTTTGGTTAAAACAGGTTTTTGGTTTATGCAGGATTCTGTTAGCCAGGTTTTACTGTATACAGAACATCTTATAAGTTAGCATATAACATTTGTAGATTATAGATTGAAGTCAAATTTATTGCAACAAAGAATATTCTTTGATGTTTTTTACATTGTATTCTTTAAGCACCACGTGGTCATGGAGATAAACACGTCATTTGTGCATACAATTTGTCGAGCACGGTTCCAGTTCAATTGGTACATTAAAAATGCTTATTTTGTGCACTTTTCTGTGACGTATACAATTTTCTGACGTCAGACACGCGAACCAATGAATGTGTTTGTAGATAGATGTTCTTGTGTTCTGTTAAATTATTCCTTTTAAAATTGTTACACGATGATGACTGCTGTAGCCATATTTTGACTATTTTATTTATTATGTCTATTTAGTTTACGCATCATTGTAAATATAGCGGAATTTGATGAGAATGTCAACAAAATAAGAGGTTTGGCGCTATAAAACCAGGTTTAATCTACCATTTTCCACATTTGAAAATGCCTGTACCAAGTCAGGAATATGACAGTTTTTTGTCCATTTTTGATGTGTTTTGTCATTTGATTTTGCCATGTGATTATGGACTTTCCGATTTGATTTTCCTCCGAGTTCAGTATTTTTGTGATTTTACTTTTGTCTACATTCATTAGTTAGTAGAAGGCACCGGATGAAAGAGATATGAGTCATAACCATTCAATGTTTAAAAACTAGTGAAACGATATCAAACAAATAAATAAATAAATAATCTTTATTTCAAGAAGATGATCCCATTAGTTAAAACTAATCTTCCTAAGAGTCCTCACAATAATAATAAGACATTTATGAGTACAAACAGTATTATATTGATATATTATACACAATATACAATTGTTTTTAGATAATAATGAAAAAGCATATAAATTTAATCAAGGCTTTATGTTAAAGAAAATCGGGCTTGTTCTAAAGCGTAGTTCAATATACTTCACTGATATAGCACAAGACTTAAAAGAAATAAAATTTGAAGATATACATGATATACTAAAATGGCTGTCAGGGTTTTCACTTGAAGTACGCGCATGTCTCTAATTGACACTTTGGCTTCTCACAATGTTTACATAGTTTGCAAATGAATTGATATTAATGATGATTAATCAATGAAACAAATCAATATTTTCAGCAGAAGATAGATATTTTTGCACGTTCTAGGCGCAGAAGTTATCAATTCGCCGTTTCAGAATTTAATACATTCTGATTAATATATATCCAAAAGCGTACACCAAAACGTTGTGATTGGTTATAAACGTTCTAATCAATTGCCATTCAACCAATGACGTAAAGGCAACAATAGTATACCGCTGTTCGAAATTCATCAATCGATTCAGAAAAAAAAACAAACAAATCCGGGTTACAAACAAAACCCCGAGGGAAACGCATCAAATATAAGGGGAGAACTACGACACAACAGAAGCACAACTTTAAAATGTAACACACACAGAAACGAACTATAAAATAACAATGGCCTTTTCCCTGACTTGGTACAGGACATTTTAAGAAAAAAAAAATGCTGGGTTGAACCTAGTTTTGTGGCATGCCCAACCTCCCGCTTTTATGGCATCGTTTAATATAACATTAAAATGACAACATCACATGGAAGGACTACAAAAAAAAAAACACCATAAAATGGGACAAAAGAGGGACGAAAGATACCAAAGGGACAGTCAAACTCATAAATCTAAAACAAACTGACAACGCCATGGCTAAAAAATGAAAAAGACAAACAGACAACAGCACACACGACACAACATAGAAAACTAAAGAATAAACAACACGAACCCCACCAAAAAACTAGGGGTGATCTCAGGTGCTCCGGAAGGGTAAGCAGATCCTGCTCCACATGCGGCACCCGTCGTTTCAACTTCACCATTTGGAACTCTTGGTTTAATAGCTTCCTTGTGAGCAGCAACCCTCTATCAAGAAAATCATGATAGGAAATGCAAGCACGGAAATATCGTATCAATTGGGAGATATATACCCCGTATGCAGGTGCTGCTGGAATGTTGCTACTTAGAAATGGAAAGTTCACAACTGGAAAGCTGAAATCAGCTCTTTTGTCGTAAAGTTTTGTTTTCAACCGACCCTCATTGTCAATTTCTAGATGTAAGTCAAGATATGAGGCCGACTTAACTGTATCTGTAGTATCCTTTATCTCTAGCTCGATTGGATAGATGCGTTCCACATAGTCACCAAATTTTGAATTATTTAGTGAAAGAACATCATCTATATAGCGAAAAGTAGAGTTAAAGGATATTGCTAACTTCTTATCTTTCTTCCTAAGAAGTTCCTGCATGAAGTCAGCCTCATAATAATAAAGAAACAAGTCGGCAAGTAGAGGGGCACAGTTTGTTCCCATTGGAATGCCGACAGTCTGTTGAAAAACACGTCCTCCGAACGTAACAAATATGTTGTCAATCAAGAAATCAAGCATCTTGATAATATCAGTTTCAGAGAATTTTTTGTTCGAATCAGAGTGATCCTTTACAAAGTAGGATTTATCCCTCCCCAAGACAAGATACTTGTATCTACGTTGGCCATTCTTTTTTACGAAGCGAAGCAATACCAACTGTTTCGATTTGTCTTTTAGTTTGGAATGTGGAATACTAGTGTACAGAGTAGAAAAGTCAAATGTTTTAATACTGTTACAAGATGAAAGAGAGTTAGATTGTATGTACTCTAAAAGATCTTTGGAATTTTTAAGTATCCACATCTGATTCACATCCCCTATAGAATAGGCAGTTTCACAATAACTCTGAAGCCCGTCTTTGATTGCTGATAAAATAGATGTTAATAATTTAGAAAGAGGTTTCGTGGAGCACTTGGAAGACCCAGCAATATACCGTTGTTTGTAAGGACACTTATGTAGTTTAGGTATCCAATACAGTGATGGCAGATCCAGTTCTTCATCTTTGGTTGAAATTCCAAAGGAACACAGAACAGACCTATGATTATCCAGGATTTCCTCTTTGGTAAGTGTCTTGAGGGTATATGTTGAGTTTCCACGTTTATCAAGCAGTTAATGTAATGAGTTTTACATACAAAAACGATGTTGTTTGGGGTTTTATCTGCGGGGACAACAACATATTTGTCATGGAGGTAGGATAGGTGTTTTGCAACATTTGGGTCTTTAAACATTGACGTAGCATGGGCATTGATAGACCCATTCAGTTTCGTAATTCTGATTTGTATTAACGACCTCACTGCCTTAATCCATTCGGAAAGAGTGTCTACGTCTTCCTTCTCGCGCTTAGCCCATTACCTGGCATAATCCTCAACTAAATCCATCAAAATTTTTAAGTTGTATTTCCAATTGATGGATTTAGGCTCACGATATTTCGGACCTTTCGATAACACATTTCGTAGAGAAGTGTTATTAACAATGTTGAGGTCACCGGTAATAACGTGGCCAGCAGGATTATATGTGAATTGGGAACTAGCACAAGTGCAATCAGGAGGTTTAGACTTGAAGTCGTCAATATCGAGATCCTGCAAAACGTGTTTGTAATTGAAAATTTTAGTTGCAATAGGTTTGGTATAGGTATAAGAAATGATTGGTACAGACTGGTCTTTGAAATAAGGAGGTATTTTCGATTGAACTAATTTATGATAAAGGATATTGCCTAAGTTGACGCCATCGATACCTTTGTTGGCAAAGGAAAGATTAAGGAAAGATCTTTTCTCTTTTTCATCAGGGATGATTCCAGATGTTTTCAAATGGGTCCCTTGAACATCATATTGGGTATTTAATCCCAATTGGGAATTTTTTATGCATAAAATCTAAGACGAAATCATATCATTTAACTGTCAAAACGGAAAATGTATATTAATTTTATTTATAGTTTTCATTATGTTTGTTTTGTCTATGTATTTGACATAACCAAAATTGATTGTTTTGCAATAAAGAATAAAAATTTAACCTGTACACTGATTTAAGAAGTTGTAACATTTTGAATAATTATGGATTTGCTACTGATTATGATATATATAATTCTAAGAGATATGATCACCAGATCACTTGACAGTTATTGGATTGAGACCAGGGAAGTTGTATTACATGATTATCATTGCACATGATGCTATCATCTTAGCTATGGTAACCTAGGCCTATTACATGTACATAAACATATATACCAGCTAACATAAATCTATGGTAAGCCATTTTGCTATTTATTTAAATGTCAAGATATCTCATGTAATATATAAGATATCTCATTTAATATATAAGATATCTTCTACAATTTCTTTTATAAAAGTCTTATATATTACATGAGATATCTCATAAAATTTATAAGATATCTTATATACGTTATAAGATGTCTTCTAAAGATTATAAAAAATCTCATAAAGTATATGAGATATCTTATAAATATTTTTTATACAAGACATCTTTTATAATTACAAGATATTTTATATAGTTGATAAAATATATCATATAGTTTATAAGATATCTTATATAGTTTATAAAATATCTTATATAGTTTATAAGATATCTCAGAGTTTATAAGATATCTCATAGAGTTTATAAGATATCTTATATAATTTATAATATATGTTATATAATTTATAAGATATCTCTTATATTTTATAAAGTTATTTTGAAAATGTAAATTTCATAAACTTTATAAGATATCTTATATAATCTTTAAGATATGTTATATAATATATTTGATAAAGTATACAAGATATCTTATAAAGTGTATAAGATATCTTGAAATTAAATTAAATAGCAAAACGGCTTGCCATATAAACCACTGAAAAAAATCATCCATTTGGTATTTTTTCAACAGGTCATCTTTATAAATTTACCTTGATTCAAATGGATTTCAAATTGAACTGGCCCATTGTCGTATTTAGAAAAGCGATTACAAAAGTGTATATACTTAATTGATAAGATATTTAAATTGAAATTAACTTAAAACGACCTTGTACAGGCATGCACCGGAAAGTAATTCTCAAAATGTTGATGGTATTTCGTAACTAAAGAAGAAGAAGAAAGGATCATTTTCATAACTTTTGAAACAGTTCCATAATGGTGACATATCGTATTTCATGAATGGTCTACCATCAACATTTATTTTTCAAAAACGTTTAAACTTTTGTCTTTTGAGGAAATAGAACAAAATATAAAAAAATTGTTTTACAAAACAAGTTTTCATCAAATTATATAACCAGCTCTGCTGGGCGATCTGCTTTTACGAGATCGGCGCCTATTAAAATATATTCATCAATGTTATATCAAAATTTGAATTTGCTCTTAGCCGATGTCTGCTTTAGTACCCATTTTGACAAAAAGCATGTTTTTGATCAACCTGTTGGGCGATCTACTTTTACGAGATCAAATACTCCCATAACATTTTAATCAATGAATCCGGCTGCTAAAATAGTTTACCACATGTTGACATAATCAAATCGTTGTTAAGGTTCCACTAAAGTCAAAATATAGGACACTTCATAAACATCTAAACTTTGCCTATATTTTTCAACCTATAACGAATAAAGCTTTTCCGGAAATACCGATTTTTATTTTATTTTCATAAATTGGGAATTTATATTCACAAATATTTTTTTGGGGCCGCTGGCCGATTTTAGGGCCGCCAAGCGGCCCTAAACTATATAGTGGAATCATCCCTGTTCATCTTTGCCAATGCGGACTGGCTTGAAAAGTCTGTGACTTGCAATATCCGAAATTATAGCTGTAATTTTGTATTGGTTTGAATGAGGGTTTGTAACAGTGGATTCCAAACATAAATTGAACAGAGAATGAAGTTTTGAAAGGGGTAATGAATAAAGTTTCGTGCGAATGTGATGAATACCTAACGGCTTTTGTATAAATGGCAGCAAGTCATTAATAGATACATCATGCAGAGAAGGTGATGTATAATGACGATGACCATGACTGCGTCTACGTCGAGGATTCGAGTTGAAAATATTCATCACATTCACCGAGTTACACGAAGGACTAGATAGAATACCTATACCATCAATTTTGTTATTGCAACCATAAGGTGTCGCAGTTCCCAATTGTCTAATCCAGTAGTCCTCTTTTTGTCTACGGAGAGTTGTTGAAAGATTAGGATTGTTAGAGTTATGGTATATCTTTTCGATAATGCGAACTGTCATAGAAACGATGGAATGATCGGGCTGATTGAAATGCTGGTATAGAATGTCGTTAGCATTGAGGTTAATGTCTGATCTATGACCGCACATACGTTTGTTTAGCCTTCCTTTCGTTTCACCGACGTATACCAATCCGCAAAGGTTGCACTCTAATCCGTAGACGACATTTATCGATTTACAATTCAGATCATCGTAACGTCTGGTAAAATATGACTTCTTGGTCAAATTGCTAGTGAATTCAGCATCTGTAATTAAAATTGCACAAGTTTTGCAGCCTTTGGTCTCACATTTCGAAATGCGACAGTGTTGTACTGTGTCATCAAAAACCAAAATGTCTTTAAGGAGAACTGAACATGGCTGTATATGTGTAATATTGCTGTTGTCACTAGGACGATGATCTGAATGAGTCATGTTTGTGATATTTGTCATGTCTGGTGATGAGGGAACACCTGCCGTATCAGACGACACCGTGTCCATGGTGACGTCTGTTTCGGACCTTTTTATACTGGGCGACGTCCGAGCCAGTTTCCTGTTAGATCTTCGTAAATTCATGCAATTATAGTTTTGCTACTGGGCGGATGATGTCCTTGGGGACAAAATGTCCACCAGCAGAGACATCGACCCAGTGGTTATAAAAGAGGGACGAAAGATACCAAAGGGACAGTCAAACTCATAAATCTAAAACAAACTGACAACGCCATGGCTAAAAAATGAAAAAGACAAACAAACAACAGCACACACGACACAACATAGAAAACTAAAGAATAAACAACACGAACCCCACCAAAAAGCTAGGGGTGATCTCAGGTGCTCCGGAAGGGTAAGCAGATCCTGCTCCACATGCGGCACCCGTCGTGTTGTTTATGTGATAACAAATCCGGTAAATGGTCTAATTCGGTAGGTTACATTCATGAAAGGGAAGGGGATTGTAGTTACGACGTAAGGAACATATCCGATATCATTTGTGAAACGGTTATTCCATAACGGTCAACCAACTCGTGACGGCGTCCGTAAAATTTACGAAGGGATGATTTCAACTTCACCATTTGGAACTCTTGGTTTAATAGCCTCCTTGTGAGCAGCAACCCTCTATCAAGAAAAACACTTGGTACAATTAAAAATCTGATAATAAATTGTTCAAATAAGGCCTTCGAAAATAGTGGAATTAATTACTTTTGGAGTGTCAAGAACTCGTTGGAAGTACTTGATAAATTGCATGCTTATATTGGTGATTTTGAATCTGTTCAAAGTTTTGATTTTTCTACCCTGTATACCACATTGCCTCACATTCTCATTAAGAAAAAATTCGCACACCTAATTAAATGGGCATTTAAAAAGTCAGAATGTGAATATATATGTTCAAACTCTTTTAGGTCATTTTTTAGTAGCAATAAACAAAAAAACTATGTCAACTGGACATGCTTTGATACTATATATGCCCTTGAATTTTTACTAGATAACATTTTTGTTCGCTTTGGGGATTCCGTATATCGTCATATTATCGGAATTCCAATGGGGACTAACTGTGCACCACTTATTGCGGACCTGTTTTTGTATTGCTATGAGTTACAATTGATGACAAAAGTTAGCAAAGACCCATCAAAACAACATCTGATAAACAAATTTAATAATACTTTTAGATGTTTGGATGATATTTTGGCTCTCAATAAGGACGACTTCAGTATGTATATTAAAGAAATTTATCCTGCTGAACTTACTTTAAATAAAGCTAATACTAACAATGACCACTGTCCTTTCCTCGATCTTGATATCTATATCACTAACGGAAAGGTGAATACTAAAATTTATGATAAAAGAGATGATTTTTCATTTCCTATCGTTAATTATCCATTTTTAGATGGTGACGTTCCCTTGTCACCATCTTTCGGTGTTTATATATCTCAACTTGTACGATTCGCTCGTGTATGTAACAATGTTTAGGATTTTAACGAGAGAAATTTATGTATTACTGAAAAATTATTACACCAGAGTTTTCGATACCACAAACTAGTCAAAACATTTACTAAATTTTATCATCGGTATAAGGACATCATTCGTAAATATAGCTCAACATGCAGACTTCTTATACGTTCAGGTATTTCACATCCAATTTTTATGGAAATATTCTTTATAAAGCACAAAGGTGTCAGTATTCACCTCAAAAACTAACAAAACCTTTGAACAGACTTATTAAGAAGGGATATAGTTACGATACTGTTGTCAGGTCATTGAAGATTGCATATTTTGGCGTTAATATTGATTCACTTATAGGGTCTTTGCATCGGAACTAAACACATTTATTCAAAAACCAATTGTTGGCATGACACGGGTTATGTTCTTCTCATACATGTTATGATGGTATGATACTAAACCCCTAACGGGAAGGATTGTGCCTGATGTTCATATGATGAAATCATAATCTTTCAGTCAGTTTAATTGAAGTCTGGAGCTGGCATGTCAATTAACTGCTAGTAGTCTGTTGTTATTTGTGTATTATTGTCATTTTGTTTATTTTCTTCGGTTACATCTTCTGACATCAGACTCGGACTTCTCTTGGACTGAATTTTAATGTGCGTATTGTTATGAGTTTACTTTTCTACATTGGCTAGAGGTATAGGGGAGGGTTGAGATCTCACAAACATGTTTAACCCCGCCGCATTTTTGCGCCTGTCCCAAGTCAGGAGCCTCTAGCCTTTGTTAGTCTTGTATTATTTTAATTTTAGTTTCTTGTGTACAATTTGGAAATTAGTATGGCGTTCATTATCACTGAACTAGTATATAATTGTTTAGGGGCCAGCTGAAGGACGCCTCCGGGTGCGGGAATTTCTCGCTACATTGAAGACCTGTTGGTGACCTTCTGCTGTTGTTTTTTCTATGGTCGGGTTGTTGTCTCTTTGGCACATTACCCATTTCCATTCTCAATTTTTATTCTACACTTTTATTTAAGTAAGTACAAAAACAGATAATTCCGGTTTACTCAAAGTCACTTCCGGTTGTGTTTTCAAGGTTGAATGGTTTGAAACATATTGCAAAAAGTGTCATGGCTTTATCATGTTTACATATGAAGTAAAAGCAAAGGTCAAAATCTAGAACGTCAAATTAAGCTATGACCTTGAGATCATTTTCAAGGTTATCAATTAAGGACCTCAAGTCAAAAGACTTTAAATACAAGAGGGGAGAAAACTCCCTTTTACGTTCAACATACCTTTGCAATCAAAATGTACATGTAAGGACATGTCGCAATTATCAATTTAGTAAAAATAATTTGTCGATATCTTATAATGTTTTTGGAAATAATTGAAAATAAGCCAAATTCAAAATTTTGAATATGACCTTGACCTTTGACCTTGACCTAATTTTCATGTTTGTGGGCCAAGGATTTCAAATCAAAAGATCCTAGGTCTCTATCACTTATGGTTTACAAGATAAAATTGATATCACTTGATGCATAATTGGAAATAACTCTCATATGGAGTGTTCATATCGCTTCGGTCAAAATAGAACATATCATGCAAAGGATATAACGAGCAATTTTATAAAATAAATTTGTCGCTTTCTTTTACGCTTACGGAGGAGATGCGGGCACAAGGAAAAATGTTCGGGGAAATAAGTCCTACACAGAAAATTATTTGGTTACGTAGTGTAAATTTCAAAGGCGCATAAATAAAGGCAACAGTGGTATACCGCTGTTCTAAACATAAACTGTTCGATATCATATACCAAATATCGAAGCGACATATTGCGAAACAAATATTTATCGCAAGAACAAAATAAGGCGGAAGACAAAAAAAAAAGTAATCAGAAGAAAACCAATAGGTCTTTCCACAGAAAAGTGGAAAGACCTAAAACCTAAAAAAACCAGAAACTGATGTATGATCATGACACAGTAAACATGGAAAATATATCTACTACAAACAATTATATGATGTCAACAAATTGCAAGCAAAGATAATCAAAATACAATAGATATTCGTCATGATTTTGAGTGACTAGATATAGGAAGATGTGGTATGAATGCCAATGAGACAACTCTCAATTTATAAAAGTAAACCATTAGGTTAAGGTACGGTCTTCAACAATGAGTCTTTACTCACTCCGAACTTCGTAACATCAAGCTATAAAGGGCCCCAAATTACTATAGTAAAATCATTCAAACGGGAAAATCAACGGTCTTATCTTTTTTAAAAAACGAGAAACGAGAAACACTTATGAACCATATAAACAGACGACAACCACTGAATATCAGATTCCTTAGGATAGGTGCAAACCATTGCAGCGGGATTAAACGTTTTAATGGTACCAATCCGTCTCCCTTTTCTGAAACAATAGTATAACATCAAAACAAAGAAAGACATAATCCGTCTCCCTTTTCTGAAACAATAGTATAACATCACAACAAAGAAAGACATAATTCGTCTCCCTTTTCTGAAACAATAGTATAACATCACAAACATCACAACATAGAAAGACACAATCCGTCTCCCTTTTCTGAAACAATAGTATAACATCACAACAAAGAAAGACACAATCCGTCTCCCTTTTCTGAAACAATAGTATAGCATCACAAACATCACAACATAGAAAGACACAATCCGTCTCCCTTTTCTGAAACAATAGTATAACATCACAACAAAGAAAGACACAATCCGTCTCCCTTTTCTGAAACAATAGTATAACATCACAACAAAGAAAGACACAATCCGTCTCCCTTTTCTGAAACAATAGTATAACATCACAACAAAGAAAGACACAATCCGTCTCCCTTTTCTGAAACAATAGTATAACATCACAAACATCACAACATAGAAAGACACAATCCGTCTCCCTTTTCTGAAACAATAGTATAACATCACAACAAAGAAAGACACAATCCGTCTCCCTTTTCTGAAACAATAGTATAACATCACAAACATCACAACATAGAAAGACACAATCCGTCTCCCTTTTCTGAAACAATAGTATAACATCACAACAAAGAAAGACACAATCCGTCTTCCTTTTCTGAAACAATAGTATGACATCACAACAAAGAAAGACACAACAAAATATCTATTGGAATGGTCTTCTTCACTTAATCAATCAAACGTAGTAACACAAATTTACACACAATTAATGAATAATTTAATCTGTGATACAATGTAAATACATAATTAATAAAATTAAGTGATGAGTAATCAAAGTAAAAGTAAAAAACTGCTAGTCACATGACAGTTCTATCAAGATGTTCTTAAACATGTAAATATTAATATTATATAAATAATAAGATATGTTTTTAAAAATTACATCAGACATTAAGCTGGTGGATATGTCTGACAATCTACCATTACAACTTCCTGTCACGTGCTTCCAGTTCGTGATCTTTTGTAAAAAGAGTGCAAATACTTACTGATATATGGCTCTACATTCATTTGCAGCATAACACGTGAATATATGCATATAATTGATGTCTTTATTAAGATAATTTTAACGCGTCCTTGTCTGTTCGTCCTTATCTGTTCGTCCTTGGAGCATAACCGACTTTTCGATACAGTCCTTGGAGGGTATAAACTTCCCACTAACACCATACACAATTACATCATACACCCTGTATTATTACACCATACACATTATACCTTTGTACGATACATCTTACACATTACATCATACTGCAATTTAATTTCAAAATAAGCGTACCACTACAAAATTATTTATTTATAAAAACGAATTTTGATCAAAATATTGTAAATTAATGTATAAAATTAAAAATCAGTTCTTATCAATATCTTACATAGTTTTAAATGTCGTACACCATTCATTCACAACATTCCCGATCGCACGTTACAACATTACACCATTCCCCTTAAACTATACACAATAGCACCATACACCTTCCACCATTGCACCATATGCTATACAGCATTACACCATACAAGTTGTCTTTTAGAACGCTTACATCACACATCTAAGAGTTTCAATTTCCACTTCAGAGTATCCGGTTTTGTCTAAACAATGAAGCTCTATGCATCTATTAAATTTGTATTCTTACGAATGTTCGCAACTCTCTCAAAATAACAAGCTTTTTATAAATCGATTATATATATATATAAGGTTATTTAAAAAGTAGTGTTTCTTTTACCTGTTTACATGTGGATATGCTTATTTTTCTCTGATTTCACTCCTGCTCTTGTGAGAACTTTGGAGTATGATGATCGTACTCAGACTCAGAATTCACCATATCAAAATGCTGTTTTGAGTTAAAATATTGTTCTTTAAGAAATTAGTCAGGTTTTATGACCGAACCCCCTAGTTTATTGTTGCTTCTCTTTTATGCATCGATTGTCTGGCTGCCTTCAACTTGTTTTTCTAGAAACCCTTCTTGTTTTATACGCCTATTTTGTTTCTAACTGTCCATACTTTTAAAATTTTATGGAAGGTTATATATCTCATGTTTTTTTTTTATTATATTAGGCCATTTCGACACAACTATTTATATAAAATAGTTTATATTCATAATTACTCTTAATATCAGCACTACAATCATAAATTCTTCGCTGGGATTCAACCCCATGCTATTATGATATAGTGGCAACATCGCCTGCACTGTGTTCATCGCTTTAGACCACACTGCCAACGAGATCGATCTAATAATTCAGCTTTTGGTGTCTTAGTGTTGTTACACAGTGCACATGGTACATAATATATTATAAATCTGGTGCCTTTGCTAACTATTTACACTACTGGGTCGATGCCACTGCTGGAGGACGTTTCGTTCACGAGGTATCACAACCCGAGTAATCAGCACTTCGGTGTTGACATGAATATCAATCATATGGTCATTTTTATGAATTTCCTGTTTACAAAATTATGAATTTTTCGAATTACTACGTATTTTCTTGTCTTAGGCATAGATAACCTTAGTCGTACTTGACATAACTGTTTGGAATTTTGGGTCCTCAATGCTCTTCAACTTTGTATTTGTTTGGCTTGAAAATATTTTTATCTGATGAGCGTCACTGGTAAGTCATATGTAGACGAAACGAGCGTTTGGCGGATTATATTAGCCTGGTATCTCTAATAACTAATTCGGCTTAACAATGGCATTGAATGCAGATTAACTAAATATGTACACAGCTGATAACACATAGCATACTCTATTATCATCGCAATAATGTTAAACTTTCAAATTAAAGGAAGCACATTTTGTTCTCCCCTGGATGCAAACTCATATAAACCTAAAAATTAAGACGAACAGTGTTAGAATCAGATCTTTATGTTAAGGATTTGATTCTGTCTCTCAATGGGGTTTGAACTCACACCTTTGATACTCTACAGTATCAATCGCTTTGCCTCATGGTATAAGCTCTAGACCACTCGACATGAATTCAGTGTACTTTTTGTCCCATGCGATACACTTTTTAAAATATTTTCTAGTACATTATTAAATGATAATGATTATGTATTTAGATAACAAAACAATGTACCACTGACATGCAGAGGATACACGTTATCCATATTTTTATCCTTTTAAACTTCTTGGTTATATTCCATTTAAGGTAAAAGATTTTCAAAAATCAATGAGAAACAATTGTAAAAATGTATGTATGATAGGTGCACGTGTATCCCTTTTATTTATAGTTATTTGTATCAATTCTGACATTTACAGACGTTTTTTTTTTGCAATCATGAAAAAATAGCACTTTGTATATTTATATATTGTTGGTTTGTTTTCCAAGGATGATATTCGACATAGTCCCGCATTGTCATTACAGCGGGAGGTTTGGCATGTCACAAAACCAGGTTCAACCCACCATTTTTTCATCAAATGCCCTGTACCAAGACAGAAAAATGGCCATGGTTACATTAAAGTTCGTTTCTGTGTGTGTTACATTTTGGTGTTGTGTTTCTGTTGTGTCTTAGTTCTCCTGTATTTGATACGTTTCCCTCAGCTTTAGTGTGTAACCCGGATGTGTTTTCTCAATCGATTTATGAAATTCGAACAGCGGTATACTTCTGTTTCCGTTATTCGATAATCTGTATTTAGATTGCTAATTCGAGTAACATCCTTTGATAAACACTCATATCAATAATGTTTCATTGTATCATTTAACATAATTAGAATGAACATAAATATTAAACTTAGAATAAAAGCGCTTCCGACAAGCTGAACTTAAAAAAGTTTTTTTTTCTTCTAAAATCCCTTGGCCGATATTACTTCTGATGAACTTATATTCTGAAAGGTAACATCAGCTAAAAAATCACAGAAATGATTAATAATTTCATTAGATGTATGTTTCATTGTGATACTTTATTCTGATTGGCTAACTGCACATCACGTGTTATTCCGTAAGCAATTGCATTGCTCAATAAAACTTTTCATTCATGACAACACGTGGTCCCACAATAAAATGCACAGGTGAATTAAATAAAACAATAATAAAATTCGTGTTTTCATGATCATTGCTAAAAAAATGTAATTATAAGTATTGAATGCTTTTTTTTGTAACTTCATAGGGTTGTAAAAGTGTTGACCGTGCGCACATTTTTAGTATGAAGCGCTTCCGCGCTTCATACAAAATGTACTTCGGCCAACGCTTTTACACCCCAATGAAGTTACAAAAAGAAGCATTCAATACTTAAATAAAATCTTTTTCCCCCTTAAACATGTTAATTTTTTCTTTGATAAACTGGAAAAATATTAATGAAATTGTGGTTAAAAAAGAGAGAAGTTTGTAATAAAGTATGTTTAAAAAAAGTCCAATTGGCCGTTTTAGAATCTAAAGAATCATGGGTAATTTCATTGTTCGTACCACAAAATGAAAATAACGTCACGTCATAGGTTGAATTTGTTTATGCCATTTTTAACTAATCAAGAAGTTTTGATGTACACTTTTGAAAATATTACCCAGGCTGCATTAAATTCTGTAACGGCGAATTATCGCCATTAAATTCTGTAACGGCGAATTATCGCCATTAAAAGAAGATTGTATACCCTTGGTGCATCTTTCAGCAGGATCTATGAAAAAATGTCAGAAATAGAAAATGCATAATAAGAAATAAGACATGGTTGAAAGTGTTGATTGAACCCTTAAAAACATATTGGCTTTTAAAATTTTTTTTTTAACATTTTTTTGTCTTTTATTTCTTTCTTTTAGAACGTGTAGTGAATAGAAAGCAAACCTAACACGCAGACTTTTAATATAAGCTTATTATTATTATCAAAGTTAACTTTGTTGCGTTGATGCCCTTAAAGGAAGTTTGTACTGGTTTTTCTACAAGGCCATTTGTTTTTAGTCACTGCATAACACTTTTGCTTTTAAGTTCTAGTCGACGTCGGTAAGCCTGCATCTGAAAAGTAAAATAACAAAAAATCTTGTACTATTTGTAAGAGATAAGACCAGTCACAGTGATAACGATAACTTACTGCCATTTATTTAAGTGCAAATTTATTTGCAGTATATGAATATAAAATAAAGTTTTCATTAATTTTATAGTTCTTGTTGCTGAGTAGTGGGTCTCTATCAGCATCGGAAAATACGATAAAACGATCATTTGAGGTATCTGACGCAGACGTGCCTTCCAGCTCATCAATGTCTGAATCGCAATTGCGTTTTAATAAAGGTACATCACTCTAAACAGAGAAACCATGTCACACTGGTCATCAACATATGAAAGTCCGTTAAGAACCAGTTTTTGGTCAGTTTTTTTCAATTAAAGGCCGATGGAAATTTTAACTAATGAATACAGATGACTGCCATGGTTAAAAGAAAAACATGGGGGTAAAATGCAGTTTTGGCTTATATCTCTGAAAGTATGAAAGTAAAGCATTTAGAGCAAATCTGATATAAAGTAAAAACAAAAATAAAGGTCAAGATCTATTTGCCATGAAATTGTCAGACGCACCAGACAACCCCTGATTGAGTTGCTGCTCCAAAATAGGTAATTTTTTTGGTTATTATCTTGAATATTATTAAAGATAGAGATTAACTAAAAATCGCAAAAATGATAGTGCGAGTGGGGCATTTGTGTACTGTGGATACATTCTTGAGGTATATAAAATTTTACACTTAAGTCAAGAAGGTTTACTTTATTTAGCTGAAAAAGTTAATTCATTTTGGCATGATATCCTGGTAAATTTTTCCAAGTTATAAAATAAGCTGAAAGCTGTAAAACAATACTGAAATTTTGACCCAGTTCATTTGACTGAATCCGAATATCAAAATGGCTGGCAAGATGATTTTGAGGTTCAAATATATTGAAAATAGTATATTCTTCATTAATGATCTGATGTCAGATAATAATACTTTATTCTCATATGATGAATTTAAAAGAAGTATGATAGCAATACTAATTTTGTAGAATTTTATAGTATTTTAAGTGCAATTTCAAAGAGATGGAAAAGTGTTATAGAAGGTAGTTCAAAACTGGAAATTATTGAAAATAAATTAATAGATAAAGTTAAAAAGGAACCAAAATCTTGTAAATTTTTCTATACATTATTTTTGGAGGATAATAAAGTGATATCTTTATCTTCCCGTGAAAAATGGGAAAATGATTTAAATATGCATATTGAGGATTGGAATGCTATTTATTCCATGCCCTTCATTAGAACTAAAAACTCTTTCTTGCAAAACTTTCAATTTAAGATTGTTCATAGGATTCTACCATGTAATTCATTTTGATTGAAATGTAAATTAAAAGAAACTGTGTACTTTTTGTTCAGAAATTAAAGAAAATATTTTTCATATTTTTTGGGAATGTATTGTATCACAAAACTTCTGGCTATTTGTTATAGATTGGATTAAAATTATGGCAATCTCCTGCCTTTCAGTGCAAAAGAAGTCATTTTATGTGTGTCTGAGGATTTTGTTAACAGTAAAACAGTTAATAATATTTTGTTGTTATTCAAATATTACATATACAAATGTAGATGTAAGAACATATCTCCCACAAAATATGGTGGGGTAGAATATTTAAAATAATGGATTAATATAGAAAAATACTCTGTATGTTTCTTAACCCCTGTACAAAAAGTAAAAATGGATCAGAAATGGCATTTGTTAGAAGCAGCTTTATTTAATTTATTTGTTTAATTAACAAAATCATTTGTAATATTATATCTATATCTTATTATATCCATATGACTTAATTGATCTATCAAGTATTACTTTATTTTTTAAATGTGTTTCAAATACTGTAGTATGTAATTTCACATGTTTCATCATCAAATATAAAATAATTACAAAAAAAAATTGCATATGTTGTATGATATAAGTGTAAAGGGTACGTGACAGTCTCGTAGGTTTTTTTTCAGTTACCATAAGCAATTACTAAAAGCAAAAAAAAAACCTATTTCCATTTACTGAATAATTGTAAGGTGTACATGTCTGTCTAACAGCATTAATCAAACCTTGACCTCATTGTCATGGATCTTTGAAATATTGTTAAGTTCGTGAGATACATGTAGTTAAAAATTTTGAGGCATACAATTAACATTGCATATTTAGCGTTTCACAATGAGTCAAATATTCAGCTAATATGAAGGGACACATGTGTTATTTTTTTTAGAAACAGTAGTGAGCTTTATCTTGACCCATTTGTATTTTTTTTAGAAACAGTAGTGAGCTTTATCTTGACCCATTTACCAATAATTTGATTTTGGATGTAACGCGTCTTCTAATTGACTGACGTAGTTTTGTTTATTAGCTCATAGACATAAATAAATCATGTGACCGTGACATCATCAATGTTTTTTCATGGTTTACTCTGGTTTAAAATGAAATTTAGAAGTAAGTTATAAGAAATAAATATAATATTGTATCTGTCTATTCGTAATAACATATTAAATGTGGTGCATACTTTAAAAGAAACCTCAACGCAGGTTATTCAGTGTGCACAAAAGTTTTCAGGTTATTTCTTCGGAGACAGAAATTTTTAGAGTTATTCTTTAAATGAATTGATAACGGTCATACCATCCCCCTTTCCAAAGTTCACATTGAATTGCCCTAAAGAACATATTTCAACAATTTAAAGGGTATTTTAATATCTGCACTACAAACATACCGGAAAAGCTTCCGTTTGTTTATTATGGAGCTGATACTGTCAGAGTTAACATCCATGAAGGTGGTGTAAAATATATATTCAAAGGGTTGTTTGAAAGTATAGAGTCAATATTTGATACTATACTCCTAGCAATGATTTTGTTTCGAAAATGATAGTTTGAACAAATATTGTTTAGGTGATTGTAAATGAAGATTTTGAAAAACTAGGCATTTGTGTCCATTGCAACCAAATTTACATTTCAACTTAATTCCTTTATTAGAATGCATTATAAAGCATATATTCATTAAAAATATGTGTTTTTCGAAATTGGTGTGTTCTGTTTCTATGGAAACTGGTTGTTTGAGGATAACGATACTAAGTAACTGTTTTCTTAACTTTTCTGTTATGATGTTTCAATCTCCGGCGCAGAGTTCATATCTGTTCCATACATGCTTTGCAATACTGCACTTAATATTGAGTGTAGTGTTACAAAGTATTGAACGGAACGGATATGTGATCTCTGCGCCGGAGATTGATGATGTTTATGTATAATAAAAATTGAAAAGACATAATCAAATGAATTGTGCTATGAAAACATGAAAATAATAAAGCTTACTGTCAAAAAAATATATATTAACCAAAACAAAATTACGAAATAATCGAAAGGTGACTGCAAACGATTGTTTTTTTTTATATGTTATAAACAAAGGTCCAATGAACAAATGCAAACAAACAGATTATTCATAGGACCCTGTTCTTAGAGGAAATATAATTGGACAAACATTATTTTCACTCCTTTAAAAAAATGAAAAACTGCAACATTTGGTTGCCATGGAATCAAGAATAACAATAGTTACAAATCAGTTTATCAACTTTAGATTTTTTTTTAGAACAAATGGAACTATGCTAAGATTTTTTTGTTTATCAGTTCATTAAAATATCTTCGATGAAATACGAAATTTTATTGAGGTTTATGACTGAAATTAAAAGGTTGTTATGGTGCCATTGTAGCCATAACAACCAAATGTACAACACATGTGTTTCTTTTGTCGTTTTGAGTTTTCTTTCAAAATAGAACATATAAAGCCCAAAACAGTAATTATCACTGTATCACCCTCTGCATGATTCTTCGGTGCAGCTATTCTTGTACATCCTAAAGGCATATCTTCCTCAATACAGCATATATAAGTATCGTGAATAGATATTTACCTGGAGAGGGGAACCGCATACACAACAGGTAAGTCAAATGTAATTCTCAATTATGCAATTCAAAATTTTGCCGATCGAATTTTAATTTACAAAATTTGTATGTTGACTAATTAAATGACAGGCTGAAAGAAAATAAAAATTAAAAATTAAAAAAAAACATGAATTGAAATTAAATACTTTTTATTTAAACCCAAATTAATTTTATAGTTTTGTTTATAAATGAGTTTTGGTCTGTGACCTTTATTTAGTCTGGTTTTTTTTCATTTTTAGCCATTGAGTTTTCAGTTTATTTTCGATCTATGAGTTTGACTGTCCCTCTGGTATCTTTCGCCCCTCTCTAGAAGAAATGAGTTTTTCTTATTTTGGTTCTTCTTTTTTTTTTTTTAGTTTTGATATATTGAAGGAAGTAACGACAAGAGACTATTAAATTTTCTTCGTGTTTACATTTTGTGTTGATGTAATTTTCTCACAACAAAAAAATTCTTATCTTATGATACTAAATCAATGAATGAACTTAAAAAATGTAGACAACAGTTTACGAAAATTAAAAATTAAAAAACACATCTTTTGTTTAACATATACAAAAAGTAATAGGAAATTTTGTTAAAACCCGTAATAGTGACCTGAAAATTAACTAAAAAAACATGTCTCATAAAGCTTCTTCCGAAGTGTGAATTTGTTTGATATGTATGCTCATCTATATTTTTTATTGTTACGGTATATTTATTCTTGCGATAAATTCGCTTATCATTCACCAAATTTTAGGACAGTTTGTATAATCATCTATTATTGTCCCTCATTCCTATCCACTATAAATTTTCACTTCAAACAATTTATGGAAGCGGGATAAGTGGACCTGTATGTATACATCAGACCGTACTGCACTGGTTACCGAAATTTTGGGTACAACAAACTAGGCACTTCATATCTGAGAAACAAACTATATACCCTCAATTTTAGAATTCATTCAGGCATTTTTGTATCATTCATATATATCAGTGAATTGAGTGTTCTACGAGGATCACCAGTCTTTGCCTTTCATTTGATACCATAAGGTGGCTCGGGTGTCTTCCCCCATCTTGAATTTTGAAGAAGCAGATAACTTTGACCTAGATATTTGATGAAATGTGCAAATTTTGAGAGTTGTGGGTTATTTATGTAAAATACTTTTGATATTGTTTGTTTTATCATAGTTACAGCTGTAATTTCTCAAAAACACCTTGTGTGTGTTTGATTAAAAAATGTTCAACTTTGCCCTATTTTGATATGTAGCAAGAAAACAAGTTCGGTGACCCCATTTTTTCTTTTTCTTATCTGAAATCATGTTATAAGAGCAAAATTCTCATATTTTATCTTAAAGTTCTGATAGAACGTTTTCTTTTTATCACACAAAATTTGATTTTCCATGCATAATCTATACAAAATCTGACAATTTTGCACAACCTGTAGCGTGAAAACAGATCCGGTGACTCATACTTTTTAATACATTTTTAAAAAGGCATGATAAAAATTTCATTTTGACAAGTTATCCAAAAATTCTATCAATTTCAATGAAGACATCCTAGCCACATTAATTACTAAAATGTATGCTACATGATTTTAAGGTTGACACCCGTGCGTTGGAACTTTTTCGGTTTAAATATGTACTACTTTCTTGTATGTTCTTTTTTGACCGGGTCCGATAAGGTGGTGTTATATCTTACAAAGTCTATCCAAATTATATTTGCTCAGAATTCCGCTTAAGCCGGTGCTAGGGGCCGTTTTAAAATTGCAGTGAGGTCAGAGTTTGTATGTTGATCCGTGTTCAAAGCCTCACTGTGACTTGGGTATGAAAAACAGCAATAAAAGTGTGTTTTGTTTTGTAATAATGAATGTAATAATTTTGTGTCATGAATATATACCCCATATCTTTTGTTTTTCTATTAGATTTTCTTGTATGTTGTTCATGTTGTTTATAATAATTGTAAGTTTAATCTTTCTTGTTTAATCTTGTTTTTTCTTCGTTGTGTAAGGATTTTTGGTTTATCTATGTAGTGCCATAAAAAAAATCCCGTTAACCCTCACTTACTTTTCATTATTTTATAAAATATAGTTTGAACATCTATATTTGAAAGTGTTATAAAATGCTGGGTATTTTTCATAGTTTTTGAAAAAAAGTGCCAATGTCATATATATGACAAATATAGAGAGTTAATTCACGCTAAATTTTCAGTGACTTCCATATTGTAATCAAGCACTCAGACCTATACCTTTTTTTCGCTTTTTAATGTCCGTTGTTTATTTACTTTCAATTTGATACAGTCTTTTTAAAAGGTTATTATTTTGAAACAGAGTAGCAAACATTCTTAATATAATAAATGGCAGTTTTCAATTCAGACACAATTAGTTTGTCATTCCTTCATTTTATCAAACAGAACAAAACTTTGTTGACAAAACTATACCATTTTTGTATAAGTAGCTTAGAGTCGTCATGTTAAAATAGTTATCAAGGGTACCAGGTTAATAATTTAATACGCCAGACGCGCGTTTCGTTCACAAAATTGCTATAGATAATGTGTGTATGCATATATTTTGAATATATTGATTTTGAAATTCATCGAATATTTATTTCTTTGTTAGTATAAGGCGTATTTCAAACTGACCACCCTTTGTTATAACGGTCGTTATTGCATGACAAAACTATACTTTTTTTAGTAGCTAAGACTTGCCAATTTGCTGTAGATAATGTTTGTGTACATCTATTTTGAATTTATTGATATAGAAATTCATTAAAAAGTATTATCGGTAATTTGTACATTTTTCCTTTGATGCGACTCGCTGATAATGTCAGTATCAGTGGACTGGCCGTGATTTAAAAATTATTGGGTTAGTATGCAAATGACATGCGCGAATGCAACGAGTAAGTATCGACTTTCCCCTTTCATTCACAAAATTGCGCGTGATTTTTTTTTCGCAGAAACGCACGAGATTTTTGGTGAATGAAACACTTGACATTGTTTGAAACTTTCACAAAGTTGGTTGAGCTATTGTGAAAATGTGAACAGAAAACGCATGAAAAAACCGATAGACTTTTTAAAAAAATGCGTTAAATATATGACGTACAACTAATATATCGTCCATGCTGAGTTTTTATTCATACAATACCGATACAAAGCCTGGTGCTGTTCCAAGTAGTTTTCTTTTTTTGTTTCTTGAGAAGTATTTGTTTTACCTGTTCAGTCACTATAAAGTGTTACAATTCATATTTAAACGAAACACATAAATAGTTACCAAAAAGGTACCGCTATCGCATGAGAGAAGCTGGAAAAAAATGAAATTTACGCAATTTCGACATTTTTGTGGGACCATTAGATACAATTTTAAAAGATGTGGTTTCATTGTCAATATGACAGATATTCATAGAACAAAGAACAAAAAGTGAACGGTGATATTCATATGCGTATCTAGGATAAATTTTAAAAAGGGAGGTATAACCAAACCCCTGTGGCCGTGTTGAAAATAAATGAACATGACTTTGAAAAAGCAAGAATTATTAGCTAAAAGTTTAGTGACGTCTATTAAAATGTTTGAAAAAATTATGAAGTCGACAGGAAATGAGCTTGTTCAGTGCTTTCTTAAAATTATTTGAAATCAATGTGATCGTTTTGATGATGAACACTGAGCTAATAATGACAAAATAAATGTAATTTTATCCACTATAAAACTAACTAAAATATAATTATAACTTGTCGTTGAACTCAAAATGATGATCGATGAAAAATGTGCTGATTCATATCGTATCATTCTTATTTCTGACTATCACTATGCTGATGCTTTGTGAAAATAAAGAAATTTGACTTACCTGTATGCTACCATTATATTTGCCATTGTAAGTGTCATGTCCAAAGCAGAATATTATTAAAACGTATGCAATAATTCCTTTTCAATACTTTGTGCAAGAGAACGCCATGTTTACTGCACTGTGACAAAATTTCAAATGACGTGATGCAGCCTGTGACGTCAAGTGTGATTCGCCGTGATTTGACGCGAAAAAGAAGTTCGTTTGTTATTTTCTCTATTATTCATTGTATTGTAGTGATTTTTATTTTTTTTTAAATTACCGATAAACAGAATAAAGGACTTTTTGTTTTTGATACTGACTTTATCACAGAAAATATCAGGCTCCTCCTTCGGGCTCACTTGATATTTTTCTGTGATAAAGTCAGTATCAAAAACTAAAAGTCCTTTATTCTATATATATCACAAAAATACTGAACTCCAAAGAAAATTCTAAACGAAAAGTCCCTAATCAAATGGCAAAATTAAATGAAAAACACATCAAACGAATTGACAACAACTGTCATATTCCTGACTTGGTACACGCATTTTCAAATATAGAAAAAGTTGGATAGAAAGACCTATGTATTTCTTTATTTATAGATGGGGTATTTAAAGCTGACCATCCTTGTTATAACAGTCGTAATTGGATTACAGCATGGTCCGGTCTATGTTAGCTGTCAGTTTTTTCCACCACCACCGGGATTAGGATTCCCACCACCAGGACCACTGTTTTTCGTTCCACCAGGTGGAAATCTATTGCCTATACCTGTACCTAGACCGATTCCCGTACCAAGACCAAGAGACCGGTCTGATGACAGACGAATCGTACTAGTCAACGATGACCCTAGGCCGATTGGACCGTTGCTGCCCTTGTTATTGTTACCCCTATTATGTAAGTACAACTGAGCCTCTTTATGGGTTTTTTGATAATGCGATTTTATAGTGAGGCCCCTCATGGGGGGGTCCTAGTAATCACATAATCACCATTTTTTTGCCAATATAATCACATAATCATTAAATATTTGCTTATCTTTAGTAATCAAATAATCATTAACTAAAAATACAGTCCTAGGTAATCAAATAATCATGAAATATTTGGCTTAATAATCAAATAATCATTAAAAAAACGGCCAAGTAATCACATAATCAAAAACCCCATGAGGGCCCTCTATAGTGATTATTTGATTACCAATCCAAATATTTCATGATTGTTTGATTAATTGTTAACTTTAACAAATAGTAAACACTTTCTATTATAAAAAATACTGAGCAATCTACCCTTATGTGGCAAAGTTGAAGAAAAATATTAATCGTACAACAATAATGTGCTCTTTTTGTGGAAAATATTTTGCCGTAAATATGATAAAACACAGACTTTTTGATATTAACATGAAAAGTCTTACACATAAATTACCAACTACTCTCAAGATTTGCACATTTCATTAAAGATCTAGCCCAATTGTTATCTGTTACTATAAAATTCTTGGTCCTAAAAAAGGGTACAACTGGGTAGGTCAAAGGTCAAAGTCAAGGTCATATTCAAAATTTTGATTTTGGCTTATTCTCACTTTTTTCTATAACCGTACAAGATATTGATGACATGGTTTTATATAATTGTCATTTGTGACATGTCGTAACTCATAAATTTTGGTTGAAAGGGTGCGCAGACAATAGATATTGGTTTTAGCCCCTCTTATATTTAAATTTATGCGTATAGTGATATAACTCATTAACCCTAGGGTCTTTATATTTTAGGTCATTGGCTAATGACCTTGAAATTGAGTTCAAGGTCATAGGTAAATTTGAGCATCTAGATTTTGACCTTTGCTTTAAATTCACATATATAAATTATAAAGCCATGGGACTTTGTGCATTAGGTTACAAGTCATATGGCTTTGGAAGAGCAAACGGGAAGTGACCTTGTATTAACCGGAAGTGACTATTTTTGTACTTAAATTATGTAAAAAGTATATAGAAAAATATAATTTTAAAGGCAGTGTAAAATAAACTATCAAACAATACCAGAAGTGCTTTTTTTTAGATCGTAAATAACAAATTACCTCCCTTGTTTCAAACAGAATTGTATAGAAACAATATATATTTGGAACCATCAAACAATGAGGATTTTAAAACGAATTGTAATATTTTCATATCAAAATAAATCGTTAGACGTGGACCTTCATTAGTTCTCTGAACAATTGGTTTTGAATAATGCTAAATGTTCATTCGCTATTTTAATTGCAATCAAAACATTTTGAATATGTATTCGCTATAGTAATTGATATCTGTTTTAATATAAATCAATACGCATTAAATTTATATTTGTTTTCTTCATTTGTATTGTAGTTATTGGATTCCTTCGTTTTAGTACAACCACTACTACAACCACTACTACATTAGCTCCAATAAGTATGTATTCAACTTACCAAGTCAAATTGTCTTAACCTCCTCGATGGTCTTGTGGTGGCGTGTGCCTTGAGGGAGGTTGTGGGTTCAAACCACGGTCGGGTCAAACCAAAGACTTAAAATTTGGTATTTGCTGCTTCTCCGCCAAACACGTGGCATTAAGGAGTAAGAGCAAAAGACTGGTCGGCAAAATAATGTCCGAGTAAATTGACATGTCATCAACATCATCATCGTCGTCGTCGTCGTCGCCATCATCCTCATCATCGTTTTCGGTTATCTTTTGTGATTACGTCGTCTCACTTAGTAAATGACTATGGGTAATGCATCCTGTATTTGTTTACCTAACACGATAAAAATGGTGAAGTTGTCAAATATTACAGGAAATTCAACATAGTTTATATCATTTCCTTATTACAATAACGTTTTTAAGCTAGCATATTGCTAGAAAATGTAAAAACATATACTTGATGTTGAATTTAAGTGCGTTTTTTTCTGAAAAGGGTTATACAAAAGAGAATGGAAACGGGGAATGTGTCGATGAGACAACAACCCAACCACTCGGTCGTCAATTGGTCTTCAACGCAACGAGAAAATCCGGGGTAGTCTTATTCGCTACTTTGTTTCAAAATAAAAAGCTTTAAAAAAAACCTGTTATAAATTGATAGTGCATCAATAAAGCAGATAAAAATATAGAGTTGGTGTGATTGTTTTCGAGATATAAGCCATTTAAAATTTGGCGGGAAATAATACTCTTTAGATTTTTCATACATTTGACATAACTACTATTTCTCTTTAAAATATATATTATAAAACAAGAATTTTATAGCATTTTCAAATATAGTTGTATAAACTATATGCAATAAAATAATGAAAAAAAAGTAGGAGCAGTGAAGATTTTTTTAATCGCACTACAGGAATAAAACCAGAAGATTACGAATATCCTGCCAAAAATGATAGTTTTACCTACTGAGACAAAAAAGTATCAGAATTAATTGAAAGCTAACAAAAGTAGTCCAAATTTCAAAAATGTTGGCGCAATGTAAAACTAACTCCTAGGATTGACTTGAACAGGTTGTCAACTCTGTATTTTATTTATGTCAATGGTTACTTTACTTTAAGGGAGTAGACTTTGGTCGAGGAAGATAACTCTTAAAATTGTTATGCGTTTGTAAAAGTCAGGTGTTATTAATGTATTTTAAGCATTGACAAGCAGATTAGAAATAATCTATGTATCCTAGAAGCTTGGAATATATTGACGAGAACGGCTAACACAAACGTACTGATGATTTTAAGAGTTATTTCTCTTAATATAGATCTACCTCCTGGAATGTCATTATGAAACACTAAATGTGAGGTTTGATTGGTTTGTACGAGTAGTGACGATCCGATACAGTTTTCGAGTGAAAAGGGTCCGTATACGGTGCAGGAAATGCTTACCTTTCCTGAGCACCTGATTTCACTCCCGGTTGTTAGTGGAGTTCGTGTTGTTTCTTATTTATTATTTATAACTGTTGATGTAAATGTCTTTTGGTTTTGTGAGTCCTTGTTTACTCCTATGTTTTAAGTGTTATTGTCTTGAGACATATATATGTTGTGGATTCTTTATATATCCTTTTTGCAAATATGATTATAAGACTGTTCCATTTTCTAAAGGAGAAATAGACATTGGAATGAATGTATTAATCTGACAAGACATATATCTAAATAATTTAGAACAGTATGACAAAATATATACCGTCTAGGTGTATTACCACTATTGATTTGTCCCTATTAGTCTTTGTTAAATTTGCACTTTTCAAAAAAATGTGCAGAAGTTATCTTCGTTTCAAATAAAGAAATACTTGGCATCAGTAAGGTTTTATCCTGTCCAGTACTATAGAAAAAAAATCACATAACATTTCAGTGCATTCAACTAAAAAACCATCATTGGAAGTTAACCAATCAAATTTCTCCACTTATCTAACCTGTCTGCAAGGTTTAGGAACAATGTAACATCAAGTTTACAAAATATTTTATATAAACCCCAAATAAAAAACTAATAGTAATTTGAAATACCCAAGACATGTTTATGAAACAGAAATGTTTTACTGCAATAAAATGAAGAATTAGTTACCTACAACTGTCAAATTCAAGGGATTATTTTCTGTCGACCTATACACCGGATGTGACGTACCATGATTTGGCGGTATAACAACTTTAGCGGGTTATTTTCTCGGAGTGTCAATAATCGCTTATTACGCGGATATAACATAATTTTAGAAAACACATGCAATGGTATTTTATAAAAGTCTTGACTCCGCAAAAATATTTTGTATACGTTAATTAAACGAAAATCGCGAAATTTTGCACCAGCAAATATTACCCGCTATACAGCATAATAAATTAAATGCAAGATATATTTGTGTTTTTTTCTATTTCAGCTCCTCCTGCAGTTACCTTTCTTGTTACCGTACCCGGCTAAATTGTGTGTGCTAAAAGATGTATTATGTGTACCCAACGTGTGCTTTTTATTATGCTAATATAAATCAATATTCCTCTGCAATCTTGACTTATTTATATGTACGAGTAATAAGGTAAACTCACAAGAATACCAAACTCCAAGGAAAACTCAAAACGGGGTGGTCCCTATTCAAATGGCAAAATCAGAAGATCAAACATAAAACGAATGAATGAAAACTGTCATATTTCTGACTTGGTATAGGTACACGTGTATTTTCTTATGTAAAAAAAATGGTTTAAACCTACTTTAATAGCTAGCTAAACCGGTCATTTATACAAAACCAGAATACGGGAAATTTTCCAAGCAATATAAGATGTTCTAAAGAGGCTTACATAATAGATAAGAAAGGCATATAACCAATAAAAATGGAGAACAACAGAAATATAGGAAAGATAAAAGGGGTTGTTGTTTTATAAGGTATTCATAATAATGGACAAGATAAATAAATAAGAGATGAAAACAAAAACTAGCCTTAATATAAATGTATTACGAAATGAAGAACTTCCCTCCGACCTTATCCAGACTGATAACATGACAAAATAAAGACAAGAAAAACATATCTACAGGGTGAAAAAGGTGTTAAAAACAGTAGTTGTTGTTAGTTGATGTGGTTCATCGTGTTTCTCGTTTTTATATAGATAATTAGACCGTTGGTTTTCCTGTTTGAATGGTAAATTATAATAAGTCAAAGTAAGGTCTCGACACGGCGCCTTGGTTCACCCCGAACATCAAGCGACAACAACGTATTTATAACTAAGATAGGATAGACATTTCACAGCTTCTTTTTCCCCTAAAACGAATTTTGGTCGATCATTCACACATTTCTGTAACCATCAAATTCGACATTTTATCAGAACCTGATTTTTTAGACCATTCTGACAAAGTGTCGAACTCAAGTTCATCTTGTAAGCGTATTCCCCAAGTTTTTCATGATTATTTTAAGTAGCTTATATCAAAGGTACCAAGATTATAATTTGTTACGCCATACGCGCGTTTGGTCTGCATAAGACTCATCAGTGACACTCACATCAAAATAGTTAGAAAGCCAAATAAGTACAAAATTGGAGAGCATATGGGACCCTAAATTCCAAACAGTTGTGCCAAATACAACCAAAGTGATCTATGCCTGGACTAAGAAAATGCTTAGTTTAGTCAACAACAAAAAAAAACGTTTTGTAAACAGGATTTTTTTACAATTACAATATAATTGATATTCATGTCAACACCGAAGTGCTGACTACTGAGCTGTATATATCCTCGGGGACAAAACATCCACCAGCAGTGGCATTGACCCAGTGGTGTAAATAGTTATCAAAGGTATCAGAACTGTAATTTTTATACGCCATATGGTTCCGATTGATGTGATAGGGTTTTCTGAAATTACGAACGTGAAATATTACGCTTCGAGGATGTTCATGCTGATGTTCCACAATGATAACATGACAAGAGGGGCTGTAAATATAAGGTGTGTGTAAATTCACATTTTAGAGGTTTTTTGATAGTCGAGGCATAAAGGAAACACATTGAACCTGTCTTAAAATACGACATAAGAAAAATCAAAATAGTGGTCTCCAAAGTCAGGTGGTCTTTCAATACAGGTTAAATCAATATGAAATGCCTTACAGAGGGACCTACATTTACTGGTCTTATGACGCAGGTTTTTGCTTTATGCATGTGGTATCTAAAGCAGGTTTGACTACAATATTATTAAAAACTTGAAATATAGGTTCAGAGTAGAGTTATCTTTCGTAGACGCTTCTTGTTAAATCGGAAATGGTATATAGCAACTTCTGTTGTAAATAAAGTTGAAAGGAAGACAACTTATTTGTGTCGAGCCTGCAACTTTTGTTGCTGAAAGCTCGACATAGGGATAGTGATCCGGCGGCGGCGGCGGTTGCTACGGCGGCGGCGGTGTTAGCTCACTTCTTAAAAGCTATATATTTTAAGAGGTGGAAGACCTGGATGCTTCATATTTTGTATATAGATGCCTCATGTTACGAAGTTTCCGTCAGTCACATGTCCATTGTCCTTGACCTCATTTTCATGGTTCAGTGACCACTTGAAAAAAAAAGTTCAGATTTTTTGCAATGTTAAATTCTCTCTTACTGTAAGTAATAGGATAACTATATTTAGTATGTGCGTACCTTGCAAGGTCTTCATGCCCGTCAGACAGTTTTCACTTGACCTCGACCTCATTTCATGGATCAGTGAACAAGGTTAAGTTTTGGTGGTCAAGTCCATATCTCAGATACTATAAGCAATAGGTCTAGTATATTCGGTGTATGGAAGGACTGTAAGGTGTACATGTCCAACTGGCAGGTGTCATCTGACCTTGACCTCATTTTCATGGTTCAGTGGTAATAGTTAAGTTTTTGTGTTTTGGACTGTTTTTCTCATACTTTATGCAATAGGTTTACTATATTTGTTGTATGGAATGATTGTAAGGTGTACATGTCTAGCGGGCAGATGTCATCTGACCTTGACCTCATTTTCATGGTTCAGTGGTTATAGTTAAGTTTTTGTGTTTTGGTCTGTTTTTCTCATACTTTATGCAATAGGTTTACTATATTTGTTGTATGGAATGATTGTAAGGTGTACATGTCTAGCGGGCAGATGTCATCTGACCTTGACCTCATTTTCATGGTTCAGTGGTCAAAGTTAAGTTTTTTGAGTTTTGGTCTTTTTATCTAATACTATATGTCATAGGTCAACTATATTTGGTGTATGGAAATATTTTATGATCTATATGTCAGTCGTGCAGGTTTTATTTGCCCTTGACCTGGTTTTCACGGTTCATTGCTCAGTGTTAAGTTTTTGAGTTTTGGTCTATTTTCTTAAACTATAAGCAATAGGCTCAACTATATTTGTCATGTTTGTTGTATGGAAGCATTGTTAGCTGTACATGTCTGCCTGACATATGGTTCAACTGACCTTGACCTCATTTTCATGATTCATGTTAAGTTTATGTGACAGTCGTAATAAAGCTTTATATTTAGGAGTAACAACATAATATCAATGATTAGTAAAGAAGGCGAGACATTTCAGTGTGTGCACTCTTGTTATAATAGGTATAAATTTGAAATAGAAATTTGTATTTTACGCTCTTAATTTTCTATGTTGTCTACGGTGTTTTTTTAATTTTCTAAGTCGTTCATGTCATTCTCTATTTTATTCTGATATTTTAAAAGAAGGACGAAAGATACCAGAGGGACAGTCAAGCTCATACATCGAAAACATACTGACAACGTCTGGCTAAACATAAAAAGACAAGCAGACAAATGATAGTACAGAAGACACAACATAGAAAACTGAAGAAACTGAACCCCACAAAAAACTGGGGGTAATCTCAGGTGCTCCGGAAGGGTAAACAGATCCTGCTCCACATGTGGCACCCGTCGTGTTGCTTATAATATTACAAATCCGGTAAATAGTTTAATTCGGTAGGACACTTTCGTTAATCTGTGGGGTCTTCATGTTTAATATTTTTGGTATAAACGTATAAAATACATTTATATATGTTTTTGAGGTTTCATCCGTTAACCCTATTAAGTCTAACATCTAAAGAAACTCCTCGGCAGTTCCAGCTCCGATCCTAATAATACTCTACACTAATGAGGGAGTAATGGAAAACAGTTCCGAAAAGGACACGATCACTGTACGGTGTCTAATCTCTTCCGGATGACCATGTATTATGTTTCAATTATAAAATGATTTATTAGAGTTGTAAATATTTCATAGCACGTTGATGAAGAGACAGATCTATATTATTTAACAAAAAGATGTTAGGATAAAGAAAAATGAGTTTATTAACAGAAAGTCGATAATACCAAATCTGTCCAGTTTCTTATACAACAATAAAATCAATGTTGTGTTATATGAAATTTTTATTTGACAAATTATGGATATTAAATTTTTTGGAAAAGTTTGTAATTTCCCTACACATTAAAAAAAGAATTTAAATAAAACATTTATTTGTCTTTCTATAAATTTTAATTTGTATTCCATGTTTACGTTCATGCACCAAATACCACCTACCATCAAAAATCCATAATTGTTGGTATTAATCAACTGACAAATTATAACAGTATAATTAGAATGACAGTTCATTTGAAAATTTTGTGTTTTCTTAGTAGTATAAGCAGGTTTTCTATCTAACGTCGTCTTGCCATTTTGTTAGATTTAAACAAATATTATGAACATATATAAAAATTTGATACCAAGATATATAATGATTCTATTAGGTTTATAGCTAGTCTTCCTCTTCCTTAATATTTGCCACTGGACTATGAAAAATAATTATCCATCAATCACTGAACAATTTGTCTCGAAATATTTTGTTGCCTTTATGAAGAAAATATAGAAGGTGAATGTCAAAGTTGAATGGGGTTCGTGTTGTTTATTCTTTAGTTTTCTATGTTGTGTCGTGTGTACTATTGTTTTTCTGTTTGTCTTTTTCATTTTTAGCCATGGCGTTGTCAGTTTGTTTTAGATTTATGAGTTTGACTGTCCCTTTGGTATCTTTCGTCCCTCTTTTTTTGAACTTTTTGGTAGAAACAGAAAAAAAAGTTTATCCACCGATGTTCAATGATCAGATGCTATTTTACATGTTTAATAAATGAGGGATGAAAGATACCAAAGTGACAGTCAAGCTCATAGATAAAAAAATAAACTGAAAACGCCATGGCTGAAAAAAGAAAAAGACGAACAGAAAAATAATAGAAAAGGGTTAGTTTTAGGTCATCAGACAGACCATTTAGAGATGTCCGAAGCACTACCCAGTAACCATCCTCTTCCGGTTGAACTAATGGCTAATGCAGACGTCTAAATCATACTAGAAGAGCAATCGGCCGTTCCTGACTGCAGGAACGACCATCTAAGGTATATATCGGTCTTGAGATATACTCGGGATCACAACACAAGATACAACATAAAAAAGCAGATCCTGCTGTACATGTAACACCCGTCAGATTGCTGATGTTATTACAAACATGGTAAATAGTCTTATTTGGTAGGTAACATTCGTGAAAAGGTAAAGAGATTGTAGTTACGACATAAGGAACATATCCGATATCATCAGTGAAATAGTTATTCCATAACGGTCAACCAACTCATGATAGCGTCCGTAAAATTTACGAAGGGATGATTGAATTTTCATCATTTGAAACTATTGATTTAATAGCTTCCTTGTGATCAGCAACCTTCTATAGAAAGGAGAAATAGAAAAATGTTAGATTAAATGAGAATGTTCGGAGCGTGCGTGGTCGAGTTTTACTTTTAAAAGAGGGACGAAAGATACCAGAGGGACAGTCAAACTCATAGATTGAAAGTAAAATGACAACGCCATGGTTAAAAATAAAAAGACGAACAGACAAGATATAGTACAGAAGACAAAACATAGAAAACTAAATACTAAGCAACACGAACCCCACCAAAAACTGAGAGTGATCTCAGGTGTTTCGGAGGGGTAAGCCGATCCTGCTCCACATGTTGCATTAAATCAATAAGGAATCTGTCCAACCCTTCAATAAACTAAAAAGTCCTGCTTAACGATACATACATTTTGCGTAACTACCCGAAGTTAAAAGTTCATATTTGAAAAGTAAAATCACAAAAATACTGAACTAATAGGAAAATACAAAACGGAAAGTCCCTTAGCAAATGGCAAAATCAAAAGCTCAAACATATAAAACCAAATGGGTAACAGCTGTCATATTTCTGACTTGTTACAGGCATTTCTTATGTAGAAAATGGTGGATTGGACCTGGTTTTATAGGTAGTTAGACATCTCAATTAAAGTAGATAGTTTGTAACCACCTGAAATTGTCTCAAATTCTATTTCGTTCGTCTGATAGTTATGGGCATTGAAAGAACTATGCTTGGAATTGTCACATTACACACAACAGCGACAGATGTGTAAAAATTATGATAACTTTATTAAAAAGATAACTTGATAAAATGTAAAAAAATCGATGCTGAGTAAAAAATGATATTCAGTTTATAACTTCCAAATTGATATTGTTTCCGCATGAATGATGTATATTTTTTTCATTTTTAAGTTATGTTATCAATTTTGCCAGAGAAAAAGTGAAATCAAATAAATACTGAACTCCGAGGAAAATTCAAAATTGTATGCAATTTTGGATAAGATTATAATTAGTTTACCTTCAATCTGTGTATCCTTTTTATACATGACATTTGATTAAAAAAGAACGTGCATGAATTATTTCAGTAACTTAAATGACCTTACAACTGGACATTGTACAAGTCAACTTAATGTTTTAAAAAAAGTCAAACTATGTCCGATCTACCTAGTGTTGGACATCAAAAGTGAATACGATCGTTTTAAGGTCAAATTCGATTACCACACTAAATCTTGTTAGGCACTATAGTGAACCAACTCCTTGAACTGCACTACACGGTTAGCAAAAAGTGTAAAAAACATGGAACTTCAAGGCAAATTCAAAAAAGAGAATGCCGTAAAAACGGACAAATCAAACGCTATTGACATTCATGTCAGCACCGAAGTGCTGACTATTGGGCTGTTGATACTCTCGGGGACGAAACTTTCACCAACAGTGGCATCGACCCAGTGTTGTAGATAGTCATTAAAGGTACCATGCTCATAATTGTATACGCCAGACGCGCATTCGGTCTACACAAGACTCATCAGCGACTTAACAAAAAAAAACCCAGAAGCAACATCATGGTCATGATACGGTAAACATAAAACATATCTCTACTACAAAGAATTATATGATGTCAACACATTGCGACGATAATCAAAATACGAAAGAAAGACAATAAACTTACTTTTTCCACGAATATCAAGTCAGTAAGTGTTTTATTATACTGAAAGAGACAACAGATAATGCATGTCGGAGCTAAATCTAGTATCGTAATATAAATAGCAGAAACACAACCACACTGTTGAACGTCCAATTAATTAATATGCGTATGCTTAGACTACGCACTGACGTCCATCCTAGATACAATGAGAAAAATGCGACGTCACAACTCCTGCAATATTCCCAAAAATAATCCAATTTCGTTGCCCTTATTTGGAATTACGCAAAATATAATGACGCTTGAAAGGTTTAATTGAGGTCCAATGGTTGAAAACTATCGATCGGTCAAATAGTTCAACGCTTACAATTTAAAAAATAGTCAAATTATTTTGTATTTATTCTTTATAAAATATGAAAACTGAGGTATTTTAACGAGGCCCTTCAAGGGGGTGTCCCAGTATTACATTATCACAAATATTTTCATAGCCCATATAATCATAAATAATTTGTGTAAACAAGGTAATCAAATTATCAAAAGAACTCTCTTAGACTTTCAAATAATACAATAATCATGAATTATTTGGTTTGGCAATTAAATGATCACTATAGAAACGTCTATTAAATCACAAAGAACCATGACAAGGCTCAATAATCGTAAACATTCTTTGATGTGTAATTATTACTATAACTTAAAGATATGTTATGTAAGACATTATGCTGATGGATATGTCTGACAAATCATTACAACTTCCAGTTCGTGATCAGCAGTGTAAAATACATACAGGTGAATGACTCTTCATACATTTGCAGTAGAACACGTGCACATACTTGATGTCTTTATTAAGAATATGTAAACGCATCCTTATTGGCTCGACCTTGAAACATTACAGATTTTTCGTTAATCAAGGAAATTCACTTTCCACCTAGTGGTATCCGATTATGTCTTAGACAACGAAGCCCTATACATCTTTAAAATTCGTATTCAAACAAATAATCCGATGAATGGTCCCTCTAAATTCCGAAATCACATTGGCACACAATGTCCTTTTAATAGCAATTACAGCACCCTCTCGACAAACAACAAAATGTGTTATCTTTATATCAAAATATGAATGACATGCTTGAATCTTCTCCTGGTAGTCAGAATAGTCTTGTTTACTATAGCTGAAATTGACAAGGAAATGATACGTTGACTCAGTCCCATTCTTTTTGTGTTTGGATTAAAGATTTAATGGTATCCGATTATGTCTAAGACAACGAAGCCCTATACATCTTTAAATTCATATTCAGACAACTATACAGAACATCAGGCATTATATTTGTAAAGGATGTTCGGTACTCTGTTTACAAATAACAATTTTTTAAGACTAATAAATCGATTGTATATGAATAAAGAGTTTTGAGAAAGTAGTAAATATTTTTTTTGCTAGCATCTATTTATGCTTTCTTTTTTCTGGAGCACTTATACCACTCTTGATCGAGTGGTAATACACTTTATCGCTATTTGTCCGCCATTACTGGATATCACACAGGTTCCCGTAAAATTTTGACGTCATAATACAAGATATCTGAAATTGCATTGGAAAAGTGATTGTTGTATATCGTCAATTGTTAAAGCGGGACTGATTATTGGGTCAGCCGGGAATAGCGATAAGGTGTATGCATCTTAGGAGTACGACAACAGTACGTTGACTAAGAATTGAACCAATCAAAATGATGGATTTTGTGTGTTCAGCACACAGTGTGTACTTTGAGTACTGGTTAAAGTTTTATGAGCGAGACTCCTGGTTTATTGTTTCTTGCTGGGTTTTTTTTTTTGCAACCTATTGTCGGTCCGTCTTCAATTTGTTTTCTATACTGCCTTTGCTTTTATCTACCTAATTTTTCTTGCTGTTTATACTTTTAACATTTAATCATGTACATTGAAGGTTAATATTTTCATTTTCGTCAATTTAAAGACATTTTGAAACAACTATATATATACATATATTAAGTGTATATTTTGCACCCGATGTCGCAGGTAAAACACTGTTCAAAATATGTTCTAGTACATTACTAGATGATAGTGTTTAATATGTAATTTAATTGAAAAGCAAGTTTCGATTGACATGTATAGACCTTGAGTTATCCATTTTGTTTTTTCCGTTCTTAGCATGACGGCTATATTCCAGATTTACAAAAAGTTCTGATTAATAATGAAAAAATCATCTGTCAAATCTTTTGTTAATTATGAAAAAAGCATCGAAGGTATGTTTTCCATGGCAGGTATTCGATAGTCTGTGTTGGTAAAATCTGATATCAATAGTTATTTATTGGATTATTTGACATAATTTGATTTTTGTCTTTATTTTCCTTTTGTTAAATTAGCAAAACGATTCCTGAAATTGTCGTAGAAAAGAGACATATTCAAGTAAGATTATGACCTCAAAATAAGTAACCACTAATTTCAATTATCGCATCTTTCAGCGGAAACTTTGAAAGAAATATGTATTCTAGATGCATTGAAGACCTATTGGTGACCTTCTGCTTTTGTCTGTTCTATGGTCGGGTTGTTGTCTCTTTTACATATTCCTCATTTCCATTCTCAATTTTATTTAATGGAAAATTAAGCAAAAATACAATAAGTATATAGCTGAATTTGTGAAATGACCCCTTTAAAAGAGAATTTCGCCTTTATTTGTTTTTTGGATTGTTTTGTGGTTTTTCTTTCTTTACCAGAACATATAAGAATAGAAAGCCATAATTTCACAAACAAGATAATATACAATTTAGTCAGATTTTGATCGGCGTTGCCCTTTAAAGATAGTTTGTACTAGTTTCCCACCAAGGCCATATGATTTTCGTCAGCCCATTACACGTGTATATTGCATAATGTCTGCTTCGAATTCCGTAAAGTACTAATCGACGTCTAAAGGCCTGCATTTGAAAGGTAAATCTACAAAAATATCAAACTCAAATAAAAATTTAAATTGAAAAGTCCGTAACTAAGTTGGCACCATCAAAATCTTCAACACATAAAACGAATGGAATATGTGAATGGATGTCTACATAGACGATGTTGTGTTAATTAGCACCGTTTTCATCTTAGTCTCATGTTTATCCCGAAGGCTTATCTTCCTCAATACATCATATATAAGTATCGTGAATGTATATTTACGTGGACAGGGAAACCGCCGACATAACAGGTAAATCAATGCTCCGCTTTGCAATTCAAATGTTTGGCAGTTGAATATTAGTAAAGAGAATTATTATACTAACTATATGATAAAATGCCAAAAAAAAAAAGAAAATAAATTATCTGCTTAGCAATTCAAATGTTTAGCAGTTGAATTTTAGTAAAGACAATTATAATTCAAATTAAATGAAAAAAATACCAAAATAAGCTAAAATGCCCCCCCAAAAAAGAAAATAAATTATCTGCTTTGCAATTCAAATGTTTAGCAGTTGAATTTTAGTAAAAACAATTATTATTCAAATTAAATGAAAAAAATGCCAAAATAAGCTAACATGCATTGTTTTAAATACTATCTATTTATATTCAAATTAATTTTATAGTTCTGGTTATAGGAGAAATGACTTTTTTTAAAAAGAAATGAGTTATTTTTATTTTGGTTGTTATTTTTTACTCTTGATAAGTGGAAATGGCAGGGACCTACTGTAAACCAACTAATTTTCACGAGCGATTTATTATCGCGGATTTCGCAAGTAGAAAATAACGCGAATACAATTCGTCGTGAACATGTAAAAATTGAATACTCAACTATTTAACTACACCAAGTAAATATGAAAATCGGGAATATTATTCAATAAATAGGACAAGAAAGGGTTAAACGCAAAATAAAGTATGCCCCAAAATAAGTAGGTTTACAGTATCTATTGTTCTTTGCGTTTTGACTTTCATTTGATGTAATTTCGCTGAGAACACATCAAATTAAAAGACATATCATTGTTAAACGTATACTAATAGTATTAGCAATTTTTTCATAGGTAATAGTATCCCTAAATTAAACAAGTTCGAAATATAAAAGAAGCTCATTTAGAAGTTTTAATTTGTCGACATGTGGTGCAAAAACAGGTTACCTTTCCGGTGCACCTGAATTGTTAATTTATCCATCACTTTTTTAAAAAGAAGCTGACTGTTCGCTTTATTTGACACATGTTAAATGGACAAAAAAAATCACATTTGCAAAAAAAATATTTTCTTATCTAAGCGAATACGTCCCTATATAAACGTAAATTGATATAAACTTGTTGGTTATAATTCCTGTGAAATATACATGTCATTGATGTAATGGTTTAGTTTCTCAGGCATAGATTATCTTAGCTGGATTTGGCAACACTTTTAGGAATTTTGGTCCTCAATGCTCTTCAACTTTCTACTTAATTTGGCCTTTTTAACTTTTTTTGATTCGAGCGTCACTGATGAGTCTTTTGTAGACGAAAAGCGCGTCTGGCGTATATACAAATTTAGTCCTGGTATCTATGATGAGGTTATTTACATGTTTATAAATAAAAGCTTTCTAAACTTAGTTATAACGACGGTTCTTTATACATGTTTTTACCTATTTTTTTATAGAATTTTCCTCGTTAATTAATAAATCAAGCAGTGTCTGTCCTTTAATGAAAATCATATTTCTCATCTGCAACGATTTAACTACATAGGAATTTTTATTACCCATTTACTCTTTATATAATTGTATCCATATAACTTAAATAACTTGACTTCATTTTAGTTGTCAGAGATTTTATTTGGTTGGTGTTTTAGTCTACATGCTTGTCCTTTGCAATGTTTGACGAATAACAGGCTATTATTTTAACTAGAAATTATTCTTTATTTCGGAATTGGCATAATTTTTTGTGCTTAAAATTTTCAACTAATTCCATGTTTATTTGGTTGTTATGTTGTTTTGAGCTGTTCATAATTAAACTCATCATAGATACCAGGACTAAATATTATACATACGCCAGACACGTGTTTCGTCAACAAAAGAATCATCAGTGACGCTCGAATCCAAAAAAGTTTTTAAAAAAACCAAATAAAGTACGAAGTTGAAGAGCATTGAGATCCCAAATTCCAAAAAGTGTTGCCAAATACAGCTAAGGTAATCTATGCCTGAGGTAGAAAAGCCTTAGTATTTCAAAAAATTCATAACTTTGTAAACAGTTAATTTATAAATATAACAATATCAATGATAATTCATGTCAGCACAAAAACCATAACAGTTTCTATACAAAGCATGAAAATGTACAAGTATTTTCTTTGTAATAGAAAGTGTTGTGCGCAGCACAGACCAATAATTCAATTTTGGATGTAACGCGTCTTCTGATTGGCTGACGTTATTTTGTTATCAGACCATAGACATAATTTAGTCATGTGACCGTGACGTCATCAACGTTTTTTCAAGGTTTTCTACGGTTTAAAATGGAATTTAGAATTAAATTATAAGAAATGACTGTAATTTTTTTTTGTCTATTCGAAATAACATAAAAAAATGTGGCGCACACTGTTAAAAACCGGCTACGCGTGTTATTCAGTGTGCACCAAATTTTTTTTTGTTATTTCGTCATAAACAGAAAAAATATTACAGTCATTCCTTAATTAAAGTAAAGAATTAACATGGAATTTAATAAAATTTCAAGCACAAGAAATTATGCAGATTCCATATTTAAAAATAATTCCAAGTTGAAAAAATAGCCTGTTGTGTGTGAACTATTTGTTATATCCTGATGTGTCAGATATATTGGAAAGTACGTATACTGCACAATACATGATTTTAATTATGTAAAAGTTTTATCAAATACACTTTGTTTTTAATTTTGAAGCGCATGACACAATTTTCATTTAGTCGGTACAAGTTTTAATGACAGCTATATAATAAATTAAAACCAAAAAAAATATAATTCTGTAAGGGAAACACTTATTTGTTATTGTAGAAGGTTATTTTCTATACCCTCCTTCCAATCCCCCCATCCCACAAAAAAAAACGCAGACAATAAGTATATACCGTTATTCATAAATTTTCAAGTGCAGACTCGAAAAAAGTAACATATAGTTTTCGTTTAAAAAATCATCCTGCAAACTGCCTAGATGAGAGAAAAATGGTCGACTTATAAGAATCATATTTTTAATTAATTCATGTAAATTCAATTTTATAACAAATATAATTGTCTGGTGAATGGAAACTTATATAGATTGGCTCAAAGTTGATATTTTGTAAAGAAATTATAATAATTAAACTAGCCAAATTTGTTTGGTACCACCTAAATATAATAAATGTCGGTATTCAATTCAGATATAATTAGTTTGTCGTCCCTTCATTTCATCAAACAGACTTTTTTGATAAGATTATATTGTGGGTTCATTTATTTTCAAGGGTACCAATTTTCGTGGATAAAAGGAAACTTGTATGTTCATGGATATTTAATTTGTGGTTTTGCCGAGGTTTGATACAAACCTATTGAAATTTGTCATTTGTTGAACATTTAATTTCGTGGTTTACCTGTACCCACGAAATCCACAAACAAATGGTACCAAACGAATAATGATGAATCCACAGTATATTTTTCCTTTGCTAGCCAAGACTTGTCAAGTTAACCAATTTTCTATCGATAATGTATGTTTTCATCTATTTTGAATGTATTGATTTTAAACTTCATTAAAAAAGGCCTGTGTATTTCTATATTATAGATGGCGTATTTTAAGCTGACCATCCTTGTCATAACGGTCGTTATTGGATTACAGCATGGTCCGGTCCATGTTAGCTGTCAGTTTTTTCCACCACCACCTGGAATAGGTGCATTCCAACCACCAGGACTACCCCAAGTTCTCCCCGCAAATGCTAGGTTATTGCCTATACCTGTACCTGTACCTAGACGAGTTCCTAGACCTAGAGATCGAGATCGTGACGGAAGAAGACGACGAATTGTACTAGTGAACGGCGGGGGCGGGGGACCTGGACCTGTTGGAGGAGGAATGGGTTTGATTGGAGTATTGTTGTCCCTGCTATTTTTATCCGCTATATGTAAGTACAACTGATGTCTGAAATGTGACCAAGATAACTTTAAGGTGGCACATAACACTACATGGAGATAACTTTGTAAAAATCATCTGAACGTTTTAATCATGTTCTGTTTTTTAGAAAATATTAAGCTTCACTACGATCAAAATTAGTGTCTGTCCAAATTATATATATCAAATGATTTTTTTCCGATAAAGTGTGTGGTTCAATTTTATTTAAATCTTTTTTTTTGTTTATTTTACATTTAATAAATAATCCAAATTCATTTAGATATTGAAGTTAAATTTAATAATTTCAATATGTATTAGCCTACAATAACTGATTTCATCAAAATACAAATTGCAATCAAAAAGATTTCTGCAAATGAATATTACTATAGTTATCAAAGGTACTAGGATTATAAGTTAATACGACACGAACGTTTTGTCTAAATAAGACTCACCAGTGACGCTCAGATCAAAAAAATTATAAAGCCAAATAAGTACAAAGTTGAAGAGTATTGAGGACCAGAAATTCCAAAAAGTTGTGCCAAATACGGCTAAGGTAATCTATTCCTGGGATAAGAAAATCCTTAGTTTTTCCAAAAATTTAAAATTTTGTCAAGAAGAAACGAGAATCTATCAGATACGAAAAAACAAGCAGCAAAATGTAATACCAGAACGTTCATTATGTTTAATGTTTCTTTGATATGATAATTGCAATTAGAAGTAAAATAAAAAAAAAACGGAACTCCTAGGAAAATCTTACACGGAAAGTTCGTATAATTATCATATTCCCAACTTCATGCAAGCATTTCCAGGTATAGAAAATGACCGATTAAACGTTGTTTTTTAGCTTTCTAAATCCCCCCATGTACAGTCACATACTGTTCCATTATGTTGATAACGATGTGTGAATAAAACAAACAGACATACAGTGAAACCTGTTTAAACCGAACCTCTTCGGGACTTAATATTTTGTTAGGTTTTGGCCGATGTTAGGTTTTGTCAGGTTCACAACGCACATAATTTGATATGACGGTGCTTACGAATATTTTTCGTTTATACAAGTTAATTTAGGATTTTGTTTAGTCAGGGTTCACTGTACTACATTGTAGGTAGAAATGTAAAAAAAACATAGGGGCACAGAAGTCAACGTTTTGTTATAATCTTAATCATTATAACATTTAAGTAATATGTAAGACTTTTTGAATATGTATCCACTATAATGTGTTATAAATGAGAATGTATTGTGTATTGTTGTCATTATGTCCCGTCAGAAATTAGAAATTTAAGAACTTTGAAATTTGAACTTTGAACTTACTCATTATGTTGTTATTGTAGTGGCAGGAATACGTCCTCTTGTAACTGCAGCAACTGCAGCTCCTCCAGTCGTCAGTAAGTATTCAACTTGAGTTATAGTCATTTCGTACCCTAACCATTTCGTACCCCCCATTTCGTATCTGTACCTCATGGAAGATTTATATGTTATACTAATTCGTACCTAGCGGAATATTTATATGTATACCGTTTCGTACCTCATGGAAGATTTATATGTATACCATTTCTTACCTCTTGGAAGATTTATATGTATACCATTTCGTACCTCATGGAAGATTTATATGTATGCCATTTCTTACATCGTAGAAGATTTATATGTATACCATTTCTTACCTTATTTTAAAAAAATGATAATCTTACCTAGTCCAATTGTCTTAATCCCCTCGATGGTCTCGTGGAAGCGTGTTCGAGAGGCTGTGGGTTCGAACCCAGGCAATGTCAAACCAAAGACTTAAAATTTGGTACTTGCTGCTTCTCCGCAAAGCTCGTTGCATGAAAGAGTAAGAGCAAAAGACTGGTCGGAAGAATAATGAGTCCGGGTAAACTGATATGTCTTCCACTGGACTATTACCTTGTGTCACCTATGATAATTTAATTCTTAATTCCATTTAAAACTGGAGTAAATCATGACGAAACGTTGACGACGTCACGGTCACATGACAAAACTATGTCTACGAGCTGATGGACAAAATACCGTCAGCCAATCAGAAGACGCGTTCCATCCAAATTAGATTATTAGACGAGAAATAAACATTGGAAATGAATGCATTATTATATATCTGAATACTTTAAGACAATTTGACATGAAATTCACTTTAAAGCGGGTTTGTATCCCGCCAAAATAAATTCCACCAATTTGCACATGCAATGGTATCGTATAAAAGTTTGAATCCGACAAAAACAACCGACACAATATTTTGTATACGTTACTTAATGAAAATTTTGCACACGCCAAAAAAACCTGCTATATGGTATTCCAAATAAAATGCAACATATATTTGTGTTAATTTTTCTATTTCAGCTCCTCCTGGAGTTACCGTTATTGTTACCCTAGGTGGCTAAATTGTGTGTGCTAAAAGATATATTGTGTGTACCCCACGTGTGTCTTATGCTAATATAAGTCAATATTCATCTGCAATCTTGACTTATTTATATGCACGAATAATAAAGTAAATCACAATAATACCGAACTCCAAGGAAAAATCAAAACGGGAAGTTTCTATTCAAATGACAAAGTCAAAAGGTCAAAAACATGAATCGAATGGATAAAATGTGTCATATTCCTGACTTAGTATATGTATTTTCTTATGTTAAACAAATGTGGTTTAATCCTGTTTTTATAGCTAGTTAAGGGGGTAGATCTGGTATATGGGAGACAACTCTTACACATGTATTGAAAGTCATTATTGCGTTTTAACATAGCAGTAAATTAAACAGTGATCAAGCATTTATGTTGTTTACATTTGGCTGTGAGAATGAGGCAAACCGAATTGATCCAGTAAACTGTACATGTTTGACACCACCAACAATTAAACTAAAGAACTTCTTTTAAAATAACGTACATGAAAAGGTAGAAAATTACCATTCATAAATGAAAAGGTTATAAAAAACACTAATGAACTGAGTCTGAGGAATTCTGGAGCAACTATACTGACTATAGTGTTTTGTGGTATCATTTAGAAAAAAGTCTTGGAAGTTTTTTTAAATTCAATAGGAGCAAATGGATTAAATAATGGAGTTATTTGATTTTAGTGCAAAGTCAATGATACAGAATGCGTACTTAACTGTTTGTCTTTGTTGTTTTCAAATATAAAGGGTACTATTCTAAAACATATGATCTGAACATCAATCCTAGTACAAGCTTATGCTAATAGGTACATTGTAGTCCACATTAGTACAAAGTTAGTACTTAGATAGTAACAGACTGTCAAATAGTTATCAAATGTACCAGGATTTTAATTGTGTACGTAAGACGCGAACATAAGATATTAATGTTGTTTTTTTTTCTATTTCAGCACCTGTAGCACCTGTTGTACAGGTAGTTACCGTTCTTGTTACCCCACCCGGGTAGATAAAATGTTTCTGATAAAATATATATTGTGTGTACCCAACGTGTGTGTTTTTTCGATAATAAATCAGTATAATTCAATAATCTTAACTTATTTATACGCACGCGTGATAAGTAAAATCCCCAAAATACCAACCTCCGATCGGAATCCAAAACGGGAATTCCCAGATCAATTGACAAAATCAGAAGACCAAACGCAAAAAAAAAAACAATTTGATAACAACTGTCATATTCCTGACTTGGTACAGGCAATTTCTTAAATGGTAAGTTTAAACCTGGTTTTATACCTAGCTTAACCTTTCATTTGTATAAAACGAGATTTTTGGAAATCTTCCAAGCAACATAAGTATTCCTGGTTGGGGTTTGCAGAATATATAATAAAGGGACAAACAAGAGAGAAAAATAAACAGATGAAGAAAATAAATATAAAAAAGAGAATAAAGGGTTGCTGTTATTATAAGGAACTGAAAACAATGGACAGACTAATGAATAAAAGAAAGAAAGCAACTGTTTTTAAACAAATGAATCAAGAAATGGTTAACCTCCCCCCCCCCCCCCCAATCTAGATTGATATTAGAAAACATAATAACAACAAATTTTCTAAGGTCACATCCATTTAATTTTTGTTTTACGGATTTTGTGATACAAAAATTGAGGCTAGCGAGAGATTTGAAATTTTTTTATAAAAAAAATATTAAATTTGCAAATTTTTTAGTCGAAGCTTGAAAAGTTAAAGCTAGCAATTTTTTTTTTGTAAACATGAAATAATAGCTTTTGACAATATTGATCAAAATAAGATGGTATAAAACTTGAATTACAATTTGTACATTTCTTTAATTTATCAACTGCTGTGGGATTTTTTCATGTCCACAATAATTGAATAATTATGTCAACTGCTTTCTCCTCCTTCAGCGCACATGAATGTCTTGCCTCCTTCAGCGCACATGAATGACTTGCCTACTTCAGTGCACATGACTGTCTTTCCTCCTTCAGCGCACATGACTGTTTTTACTCCTTCAGCGCACATGACTGTCTTGCCTCCTTCAGCGCACATGACTGTCTTGCCTCCATCAGCGCACACGACTGTCTTGCAAGGAGAAGGAACTGCTCATCCTTCCAGAAGACCCTTGTTCGCTTCCAGCTTTTGGTGGTTTTTGTGTTCGTTGGTGTCTGTACATTTTTTTTGGTGTTATATGTTGGTTGTCTCTCTGTAGATATAGTGTTTTTATCTTTATTCTTGGGTCTTTTTGGCACTTTGTATATAGATAAGATGTTGTATGAGTGCCAATGAGACAACTCTCCTCCAAGTCATACTCAGGTTGGGAACTACCGGTACCCCTCAATTTATTTACTATCCCTTTTGAGAGGGTAAATTTCAAGTAATTGTTTTGTAAGAACCACTTTTTAGTACAAATGGGCACATATTTATATTATTTGTATAAAAAATTGAAAACAGCACGTTTAATAATTTCTTGCGTCCGAAGCGCTTTTCTAGATTTACCTTCATCAGGAACGCTGAAAGCCAAACATTTGAAATCCGAAGATGTATAAATACCGAAACCGTTAAAGAGCTTTATGTCAAAAATACCAAATTCATCTAAAGCCAACTTTACCTGAGGGAGTTGAAACCTTAGTTTCTTAATAATTATATTTTTATAGACGGACAATTTAAGTAAAGTTTGTTAAATCATGTCAGTACCGAAGAACTAACTACTGAGCTGATGATACCCTCGGGGACTGATGGTCCACCAATTACTTTTTTCCAAAAGAACTATACATCAATCTGGTATAATACACATTTCTAAGAATTTTGTAACAATCCTTGACTTGATTTTATCTTTTTTATTATTTAAAAAAATTGGACCCCTCTTTTAAAACAAATTGTTTAAAACATGATTACTTTTCCCCCTTTTAAGTTAAACAATCTAAGTTTTTCTATTTTCTTTTCTATAACAGAAAATGATCCCTTGTCAAAGGGACAGTCCCACGTTTAAAGGTTTATTCAGTTGGAATTTTTTTCCCCAACCTGATAATGCATTTAAAGGTAATGACAATTACAGGTTATAGTACGGCCTACAACACAGGGCTTTAGTCAAGACCAAACAGAAATATATAAAGGACCTCAAAATGACTAGTGTAAAACAATTCAAACAAGAAAACTCAAGATCTCATTTATAAACAAACGGAGAAATACCTATGAACCACACCTACGAACGATAACTACGAAACAACAGGCTTGGTACAGGTGCATACATTTGCAACGTGTAGGTATATTGGCTGGTTCAGCCGACAAACAATACGGCAACACTTCTCCTTCTACGTACTTTATTTTAACAACGAAAATCAGCATGATTTTGCAAGAGAATATTAGTAAGGGGGAAAAAAACCAATGTTAATATGCTGGAATCAGTATTTATATTTTCTTACAAAAAAAGGCACGGGGAATAGACACGATTACCTTTCCTGATATTTAAAGTGAGATTAGAAAAAAGGTCTACAGGGTGACATAGGCTTTTGAAAAAAGAGATTGTCGTTTGTTGATGTGGTTCATTAGTGTTTTTCGATTCTCGTTTCTTTTATATTTAGATAAAACAGTTGGTGTGTAACTGAAGGTTAAACCTTTATAGGCCTTAAATACGGAGCATTGGTTCACACGAACAGCAAGCCATACATGGTCCGAAAATCGACTAAACTAAGAGTAACATCATTCAAAGAGGAAAATCAACGGTAAATGAGAACGAGGAAACACTTATGAATCAAAGCAAATAAACGACAACCATTGAACATCAGGTACCGGACTTAGGATAGGTGCAAACAAATGTTTTAATAGGCACCATCCTTTACTCTAACCAGAAGAAAGTGTCACATCAAAGCTACATACACTCTGCGTTTTGCATCGATTGAGTTATATTTGATTTGCCTATGTCATTCCCATGATACAAGTCGTGACCCCCCCCCCCCCCTTTCCGAAGACAGCAGTCTATTTGAAAAATTAGACACTCTTAAATTCAAATAACTGGCAATTGACCCTATATCATTCGTTACCACAGACTTTATTTGATCAACTATCGGGATGATAGTTCGCCTTATCAGAATCTAATGCATTCTAGGTAATATTTACAAAAGCGTACACCAAAACGTTGCACTTGGTTAAAAACGGAGAGAGCGAGAGAGAGAGAGAGAGAGAGAGAGAGAGAGAGAGAGAGAGAGAGAGAGAGACAGACAGACAGACAAATAATAGTACACAATACACAACATAGAAAACCAAAGAACAACCGAGTGAGAGGTTAAAATAGCTATAAAACCAGGTTTAATCCACCATTTTCTACGTAAGAATAGTTATCAAAGGTACCAGGATTATGATTTAATACGCCAGACGCGTCTACATTAGACTCACCAGTGACGCTCAGATCAAAATAGTTATAAGGCCAAACAAGTACAAAGTTGAAGAGCATTGAGGACCCAAAATTTCAAAAACGTTGTGCCAAATACGGCTAAGGTAATCTATTCCTGGGATAAGAAAATCTTAAGTTTTTCGTAAAACTTGAAGTTTTGTCAACAGGAAATTTATTAAAATAACCACATAATTTATATTCATGCCAACACCGAAGTGCGGACTACTGGGCTGGTGATACCCTCGGGAACGAAACGTAGTAAAGAACACTTTGTAGCCTTATACAGTGAAACATGTTCAAACTGAACCTCTACGTGACTTAATGTTTTGTTTGGTTTTGGTCTATGTTCGGTTTTATCAGGTTCACATCGCATACAATTTGCAAAACATGTTTGGTTTATACAGGATTTCGGTTTATGCAGGATTCGGTTTAGTCAGTTTTCATTGTATTTGTTGATTTGAATTTTTTTGACGGACATATAGGAAAATGACAACAGTAGTATTGTATGCGTTGTATGTCCCCAAACCTCGAGCGCTATATTTGGACCTGCGCGCGTACGCCGACGCGATATTATGGCCTTAACGCGGACGTCATAGTTGACTCTGAAATCGGGATGCGTACCTAAGGGTATGAATTACACGCCGACGCCATATTTGGGCCTTCGCGCGTACACTAACGCTATATTTGGGCCTCAGCGCGGACGTCATAGTTTGACAGCAAAAGCAGCAGCAGCAAAAGCAAAAGCAGCAGCAACAGCAGCAGCAGGAGGCTTTCGTATTCAGACACCCTTTCACCATGATTGTGTCCGGTCCCACTCCCTGCGGAAAAGTTCATTTCATGAAAAAAAAAACCATAGAAAGTCTGTGTATTCCTAGTCCAGAGAGGATCGTTTGGTTGTATAAAAGGTATAAAAGGTGGCAACCTCTTTACGAGGAAAAAAAACGAACAGTGCTTCCACGCGTTGACTTCATTCATGGAATTCCTTTTGACTTCGAAAGGGACGATTTTTTCGATCCCAACATTCGAAACATGATCATACTAGATGACCTCATGTCGACCTCGGCCAAAGACTCCAGAATAAATGATTTGTTTACGAAAGGGAGTCACCATAGAAATTTATCGCTCGTCGTTTTAAATCAGAATTTATACTTTGGCAACGACCCCACCCAAAGACAAAACTGTCATTATCTCGTTCTCTTTAATAACCCAATTGATCGACAGCCCATCATGACTCTTGGCCGACAGATGTATCCTTCTCGAGGGGACTTCTTTCTCCGAAAATTCGAAGAGGCAACGCGGATACCTTCTTGTATATCTAAAAGCTAGAACCCCGGAAGCCTCCAGATTGCGTACAGAGGTCTTGCACATCGGTCAAGGAGAAACACCAGACGGAGATATGGAAGACGACCGTCTCTCCGAAGACGATAGTTTGGTCTCGTCAGACGAAGATATGACCAAAGAGGCGGGCGATGCTGAGAGACAAGAAGATCTCATAGCCTGTCAGGATTACGGAGTAGTGTTTGCTCATATTAGTGGGTTGGAACCCCATAGTCATCAAGGGTGTGGGGAAAAAACGGCATTGCTCTCCCGATGACCGGAAAAGATGTACAGGATGCTTTTAAGCGGATTTCCCGTGACCGTGTGCTGTGCAGAATACTTGCCTAGCTATGTGAGCGTCAGGCATAGAACGTTTGTGGTTAATACGGACAACTGGGATCAAAAGGGGAGTCGTTGGGTTGCTTTTTATTTTCCCGCATCGGGTCCACCCGAATTTTTCGACTCCTTAGGACGATACCCGGAAACGTACCAACGCTATTTTTAGAAACGTTCTCATCGTGAATGGACCGGAATACTGTGTGGTTGGCAATCAAATTCGACCCGATGATTCAGAGACCTGTGGCCTGTATTGCATTTATTACGTCAAATTGAGATGTCGGGGACTGGAGATGAAGGACATTATCAACAATTATCAACATCCACTGACTTATTTAAGAATGACAGCAAACTCGTAGCCCTATTGGGTTAAACAAAACAAAAATAAAACAAAAAACAACAGAAAAAACAGAATAAAAGAGAAAAAGAGGGAAAAACAAAGAAAAAACAAATCTTAAACCATCTACATGGATATGTAGCAGGTCTCAAGTCCTGAACCAGATCTGGTATCTGGAAGTGTGAGAGAGAAAACCACGTTCTAGAGTCATTATTAGTATCCACCTTGGAGGGTAGCCTGGTTCAACATTTAGGTTTGGCATCCAGGGTTTAAGCCCAATTACAGTGTCAGCGTCCGCGCCCAAATACGGCGTTCGTGCGAGTCATATCCTTAGGTATGCATCCAAATGTCAATTCCAACTATGACGTCCGCGCTGAGGCCCAAATATAGCGTTAGTGTAAGCGCGCATGTCCAAATATAGCGTTGATGTCCAGTGTCCGCGCGAAGTCCCAAATATGGCGTCGGTGTGTGATTCATACCCTTAGTTAAGCATCCCGATTTCAGAGTCAACTATGACGTCCGCGTTAAGGCCCAAATATAGCGTTGGCGTACGCGCACAGGTCCGTATATAGCGCTTGCGTTCGCGTCCGAGGTTTGGGGGTCATACAACGCATACAATACTACTGACATCTTTACATGGGTTAATAGTTAGTATTGTCTGAAACACTTTCCACATCTATCGTGTTTCATTTGACATATGCTGTTTATCATCATATTACCAATGTTGTTTAAATTGATCGGGCGGAGCTTATGGTTTAGTTTGTATAAGAACAGTCTATTTGAAGATGTGTGTGATAAGAATGATTTCCGTTATAAATATTATTGAATTCTAATCACCTATCAGTGTCACCAAACGGATATACAAAAGAACTGAGAGTATGATATCGGACAATTAACTGGTCACTTCATTATTGAGTTTATCCCAAAACTCCTGTCTATAGATAGACTGGTCTTAAATACGCGAATTTCTTGAACCCCGCCCATTCAAGCGAAATAAATCTAGTAATACCTACTATTTAGCATTCGATCTGTAGAAGTAAGTATCTTATGCGATTGTCAGACAAGTAAGAGGTTGGGCTAGGTACAAAATCAGGTTTAATATACTAATTTCTACATAAAAAAATGTCTGTTCTCAATCAGGAATATGACAATTGTTATTCAGTCGTTTGATGTATTGGGGCGTTTGGTGCTGCCATTGGATTAGGGACTTACCGTTTTGAATTGTCCTTTGAATTCGATATTTTTGTTATTCTACTTTTATTTTGAAAACGATAAACGTTTTTAATTAAACTAATTAAAATGATAAATAATACATCCTCTATCAAAATAAACAGTAGTATACCGCTGTTCAATAGCCATAAATCGATACAGCGGAAAGAAATTCGGGTCTCAAACCAAAACTGATGGAAACAAATCAACTACAAGAGGAAAACAACGGAACAACAGAAACACTGAACTGATACAAAAACAAATGCCAAGATTCATATAAAAGGAATATTTGATAGAAACTGCCCTATTTATGACTTGGTGCAAGACGTTTTAAGATGTTTTTATGGAACCTAGTTTAATGGCTAGCCAAACCTCACGATTATATGCAAACGTTAAAAATGCCACCTGAATGACAACATCACGTGATAGGGACACCTTACACATGAAGCAATAAACTAGTACATTATTATCTCCCCTGTAATGGGTGCGCCCATGAATGAAAATTTGTAGCAACAGTAACTGAGAAATTTGACAATTTAAGGGGATGTAGAGTCGTCAAAAGTTGTAGAGATGATTATTTTCAATGACCATATATGACCATATATAATATCCACACAAATATAAGGTCTCGATACTACACGGCTAATGATGAACATGTAAGGATGAGGATAAGGTGAACGCTACTTACGGAGTCAATATATCATATATCATGAATGATGAATTAACATTTTTTGTGTCTATTACACTATAAAAATTATAGTTTGTGTGGTATTAAACACAGTGTTTTATCAGTGTAACGAACAATAACGTTGACACAGCTCCAATTCAAATCAAACTGTTTACTACATGTACATGTATATACAAAACTATCGTACATAAAGACACTATGTAGAGTGTAGTATATTTATATATTCGTTGACATTGCATTTATAAATTTTGTAAATATTTACATAAAAGGTGTTCCTAACCGAATATGGCATCACTAGAACAATTTGAGGAATTAAAATCCCTTATTTTGGGTGTGGATAAGAAGTTTTTTCGGAACAGTTAACTAAAGTCGAACGTAACCTTACCAGTATGATACATGAGGTTAAAGCTGATGCTAAAGTCCTCAATGTTAAGTTTGAAACGTCACAAAAAGAAATAAAAACTCTTAGACATGATTTTACAGAGCTAGAAAGAGGTGTCCAAGGTATGGATTTACAGCTTCAAGATTTAGAAAATGAAAAGCTATTCAAACAAAAAATTGATTTGCAACAGCAAATTGATGAGCTTAAAGAAAAGGCCATTATACTCTAAAAGCATGACAGGAAATATAATATACTTATTTATGGTATAGATGACAGCATTCCAGAGGGAAATGTCTATGCAACAACACGAAAGCTATTCTCTGAAAAGTTGCTTAGATATGCTTCAAAAGCCAATTCCATGCCGCTTGCTAACGCCCATAGAGTTCCAACACATGGGAAGGGCCCAAAGCCTATTCTTGTTCGTTTTGTACATTTTGGGGATAAACAACTTGTAATGTCCAGAGCCTATAACTTGAAGGGAACAAAGATTCGCCTACTAGATGACCTGCCAGTTTCTATGAAGGAGGAAAGATTTTTGTTATCTCATAACGCATTCACAATTAGAAAAAGGGACAAAGTGCAAACACGTATTAGAGCAAAAGGGGCCCATAAGACTTTAGAGACCCGTAAAAACAACACAGAAAAATTGTCGTTATGGGAATAACTGTTTATTGTCTGTAACATATATACACTAAGAAAAAAATAGTTTATAAATACAAAATTTAATAATTAATTTAGCTTTGTGTTTACAGTACATATATTTTCTTACATTAAGGGCAAAGTAAAAATAAATGGTTCTTTACATATATAGCAATATTTATCAACTATGATGATAATTTGATTGTGTAGAATATTCCTGCAAAACATCTTCGGAAAATCTCAAGTATCAAAAAAATTATGTTACAAAAAGATGCTAAACTTGTCAGGAGTGCAACACTTTTTTGTGACATTTTGAAAAAATACTTTTTTTTCAAGACACAGCAAATTGTTTAATAGAGTGATGTGCCTTAAATTCTTATTTGTTTTAAAACTGTTATATCTTAGTAATGATTTTTAGCTCAAAATGAAGCTTTTCAGATGTGTTTTAAAAAAAAGTTGTGCCATGTCAGGAGTGCAACACAGAAATTAGTATTACTGAGGAATGGAATGAATTTTGCTCAAATGACTCACACCTAAACATAAACAAAAGTCAATCCTGTAAAACAAATATGTCCTTTCTAGAATAAGTAGTTCATTTACCTGATTATTGAAATGAATAATGTGTGAGAGTCAAGTAAATAAGGCCTCCCTATGAGTGTCAGGAGTGCAACTTTGAAGTTTAAAGACTTTCACTGAAAAAATACAAAAGCCAATATATGGTTCTGTTTTATTTTTCAAAAGATACTATAATAGATACAAGATTGCACCCAACGAGTAGTCTGATAGACAAGAAGTTTTTCTTTTAGAACCATTTCTTTGATGTCAGGAGTGCAACAGTTTTAAAATGACATTTTCTTGGACTTACATTTTAAGATAATCTCAGCTCCTAGTGACTTATTTGCATCTAAACATGTTTTCTAACTATTTAAGGTTGAATGTATGAGTTATAATAAATTCTTAAAGGTAAACTTCAAAGTAGGACTTAGATCCAAGAATTGTTTTTTGTCACAAGTAAACATATTTTAATGCTAAATTTTCATATAATTTTCAAATTATGGAAGCTCATTGTCTTAAACATGTTAAACTTTGCCATTTGATTAGAAAATAACCATATTTCAATTTAGAAGTTTTAGAATGGTTTCATGTAATACCTTTTAGATTATTATAATTGTTATAACAAACAATTAATTGTGTTGCACTCCTGACATGGATTTGCCATAACAAACCATCTAGCACATTTTGAGTTTAATTTTAAGACCCAACCTTTCAATGAATGAAAGATGGGAGAGATGGTTGTGAAACCCAACTTTAGAGTAAAATCATAAAGGGTAAGTGCATACAAAGTCAACAACAACCTCAACTTTGAGGAGTAAAAATTGAGAAAAACACTGAAAGAAGATCCAAATCTGAAGGACAATCTAGACAAATATAAACAAAGAAAACAAAACAATGTAATACCTAATTCAAAAGACTTTGACCAGAATTAAAACACATATGAGAAAACAAACAAAACAAAGAGAAAGTGGCAACAAAAGAAAAGAAGAAAATTGACACAAGCTAAAAAAAGTTGCAAACCAGCAGAAAATTGTCCAGTCATGTAGCAAAAATACAGATGCACTAACAATACCTAGAGAAATCAGAAAGAAAAGTCAAAGAAAAAGACATTATCTGCCTGACCATCCCAAATCATGTGCTAAAACAATTGAGCACATCATATCCACAGCTACACCAAGGTGGTTGTCAGAGTTAAATTCAGTTAATGAGAACTGATGTCAGCTGCGTACAAGAAATTGATGAGTCTTAAACATGTTGAACATGTTGAAGTATAAACAAAGTTGAGGAACCCCTTAAAGATCTGAAAACTGTTGAAAAGAAAATGACATTCTCAAAGAGTTCCTTATTTAGTTCTAAGTCTAAGTTTTTTAGGTAGCCTCTATTCTTTTTGAAAATGCCATATTTTTTTCAAGTTTCCAGATCTATCTGTCTATTAAGGGTCTCACAAATTTGTTTTTCACTTCAGCACCCATCAATTTCTAGCACACTTCCATCAGTACTGGTTATTTCTTACAACTACTTTGGTTCAGCTGTGGCTATGATGTATTCAATTGTTTAGGGCAAGATTTGGCTTTGTCAGGACAAATTTTCCCTATGCTTAGTCTTCTCTTTCTGATTTCTCTAGATGGTGTATCTGTACCTGTACCTGTACTTTTACTTATCGACTGGATATTTTTCTGTGGGTTTGCATTTTTTTCTGGCTTGTGTAAATTTATTTTTTCTCTTCTGTTGCCAATCTCTCTGGGTTTTTTTCATTTTTGATATCTATGTTTTTGTTTTCAGGTTTAAGTCTTTGTAATTAAGTTTTACATTTCTTGTTCTTTCTGTGGTTATATTTCTCTAGTGTGTCCTTCAGGTGGATCTTCTCTTAGAGTTTTTTCTCAATTTTCTGCTCATCAAAGTTATAGTAGATGTTGACTTTGATAGTGTATTTTGATCCCTTAGTCTGTCTGATTTTTCTATTCAAGTAAGTTTAGTAAGTTTAGTTTTCATCAACTATCTTTCCCATCTTTCATTTATTTTAAGGTTGGATCCGCAAGATGAACTCAAAATTTGTGAAACTTTCAAAGATAAAAATATTGAATATGTGCAAAACTTCTTATTGTGGTAAATTCATGTCAGGAGTTCAACAAAATTAATTGTTTGTTTTTACAGTTATAATAATATAAAAAGTATTAAATGAAACCATTATTAAACTTTTGAAACTGAAATATTGTTTTTTTTCTCATAAAATGCACAGTTTATGACAATCAGATTCATAAATTCTAAAATTATGTAAAAAATTGTCATTCAAAATTTTTGCTTGGGACAAACTATATTTCTTGGATCAAAGTCCTGCTTTGAAAAATACAATTAAGAATTTATTATAACTCCTACAAGTAACAAAAAATCGTTAGAAAACATGTTTAGATGCAAATAAGTCACTAGGAGCTGAGATTATCTTAAAATGTAAGTCCAAGAAAATGTCATTTAAAATCTGTTCCACTCCTGACATCACAAGATATGATTCTTAAAGAAAAAGTCCTTGTCTATCAGACTACTCTTTGGATGTAATCTTGTATCTATTATAGTATCTTTTGAAAAATAAAACAGAACCATATATTGGCTTTTGTATTTTTTCAGTGTGAGTCTTTAAACTTCAATGTTGCACTCCTGACACTCATAGGGAGGCCTTATTTACTTGACTCTCACACATTATTATATCAATAATCAGGTAAATGACCTATTTATTCTAGAAAGGACATGTTTGTTTTACAGGATGGACTTTTATTTATGTTTAGGTGTGAGTCATTTAAGCAAAAATCATTCTATTTCTCACTAATATTAATTTTTGTGTTGCACTCCTGACATGGCACGGTTCAATGGACAAGCTTCATTCTGAGCTGAAATCATCACTAAGACATACTAATTATAATATACATAAGAATCTATAGCACATATCATCATATTACAAGTTGCTGTGTCTTTCAAATAAAACTTTTTTTTCAAAATGTCACAAAAAAGTGTTGCACTCCTGACAATTTTAGCCCCCCTTTTTAATGTAATTTTTCTAATGCTTGAAATTTTCCAAAGATGTTTAGCAGGATTATTCTACACATCAAGCCACAAAATTCAGCCTATTTTAACCTTGCAACGACTGCCATTTACACAAATTAGTAGCGAAATGTGATGAAACGTGAACGTATGTATACAATAAGTGAAATGTATGATATATACTAGTAGCTAAAAAAATATTGTTTAAATGAAAATAAAATGTCAAATCTGAAAGGCATATATGTATATAAACACTTAATCTAGAAATCATGGTATGTTTTGATGATGTATAAACTGTTTTGATATGATATATATTGAATGTCAGGAGTGCAACAAGATAGTGGAAATAATAATAATTTAAAAAAAATAAGAGTTCAGAAAAAACTTTGAACATTGCAGATCTCTTTTTAAGTTGTCAAACAGCAATTCTAATGAATATTTAATGGAATTAAGTTCATAGTTTGGTAACTTACCCTCAATTGTATAGGAACGTGTCGGAAAAATCAATTTAAATATGATCTGAAGTGCATAAGATGCATAAGTTAAAACAGAAATTACATTCAAATGACAGATTTAGGTCTTTATAAACAAGCAATGATTAAAAATTTAAAAAAATCATGAGCATTTTGTTCTAGTTTCTGTATTTAAGTTGTGTGTATAATATGTCAGGAGGGCAACAAAAACAGGGGAAATTGGATGTATTTTCTATTTGATATATCTTTTTTATTAAAAGATTTATCTATCATTTTTTTTTCCTCAGTGAATTTAAAAAAGGGTTAATTTTAATAAGCAGGTTTCTTATCAACTTATTGATGAATTATTTTTTAATCAAAACTTTTTAAATCAAATTTAAATGAATTGATACAATAAATAGCCAAAAACATTAGAAAAATTATAATTAAAGATGAGACTATTAATTTTTGCATTAAAAGAAATATTTGGATTTCTGCAATCAAATGGGGTGAAAAAAATATTAATATTTGATAGCGTTTGTCTGAAATCATATTCCCAAAAGATATACTTCATTTAGTTTTTTTTTATTGGTTTCTTTCAATAAAGCTTCAGAACTTTTTTGTTTCTTTATACTTTTTTATATCCTTTTGGATTTATTAACTTAAATGTATATGTATCAAGATACAATAATAGAAAATGCACTTAAACACTTGAAATTTGGCACAAAAAAATAAATTTGGACCATTTTTTTTTTACTTTGCCCTTAAACTTTATTTGAAAAAGTACTATAATTTAGGTAAATCAATGATGCTGTAATGTTAGATATCTTTTTGCAGGCTTTGATGTGAACATTTAAAGTAAGTATAGAAAAGAAAGAAAAAAAAAGGTTTTTGTGTTCATTTTGGTTTCTTCTTTTTTTTTTTTAGCTTTTTGACTTTGCTTAACTTTTAGCGGAATAGTTTAATTTGCTTACTTTGCCATCTTAGTTTTGCTTTCCCTTTTTGTCGCATAAATGCATGCCTTAGCTTGTTATATATAGTTATATGCTACATGTATATATAAGCTTAATCTGTTGTTTTAGTTTTGCTTTTTTCATATGTTTTGTAAATGCATGTCATAGCTTGTTATAGATACTTATAGATATGCTACAATATGTAATATTATATGCTAAATTTGTTGATTTAGTTTTGCTTGTTTCATATTATATTAAGTAAATGTATGCTTGAGGTATAGCTTAGTCAATGGGCAGCATTATGGTTAAATTTAACAACGATTTCTAGAAAACATAATATATTTACATTGAAACAAGAATTTGGAATTGTTTAGATTTCTATTCACAGGTTTTAGATTGATAGTTAATGTAGTAAATATGGAGAAAAAAGAGAATTGTTGCTTTTTCATTTGGCTTACATTTTATTTTAAGTTTTGCTTCTTTATTTTTGCTCTATTTTTGTTTTTTTTTACGTTTCATTTGATATATAGCTTTTTTATTCTTGGCTTTTATTGTTATGTTGAATAAATGCATGTATGCTTTGGCTTACATATATAGGTATTATATGTTATAATGTGAATTATTTTTCTTTGCTTTTTTCGTTCCGCATTTTGTGTTCTGGTGTTTATATATCTAGAGAAAATGCATGCTTTAGTCTATTTCAATGTGTGTGAATTTATAAGATCACCTTATAAGAAGTGTATATATAAACAATTGGAGGATGTGCAGGGTGCTTTTTTTATACCTTTAAGACTCTACATTTCTTAAAAATAAACATTAAGATTGAAATAAAACATGTACATTTTGTACCTTCAATACTCAAAAGGGGATAGAAATCTATACCTTAAGGTGAGCTTTTAAAAATGAATATTTAGTTTTTGATCTCAATTGTAGAAAATTAACAAATTGTGTATGCTTATTTAAATCCGAAGATGCATAGTGACACCTCAGAGGTTGTAGTAATGTGATAAAAACATAAGACAAACCTGACCAGATCAGATAAGGAAGCACAAAACAATGGACATTTTGTGGTTTTAAGGTGCTTCTTGTGTGATCTCTTCTCTTTTGTCTAAACAATTATTAAATGTTTAAACCAAATTTATTAATTAAAAGTTTGTAAGAAAAGGTGTTTAAATATGGAGATGTAGTACATTTTCTTATGTAGATCAGTACAAAACTTAATCTGGCCTAATTTTGATCTATAATCAAATTGAGTTATCTCCCCTAGACCACATGTAAATCTACATAAAGATCAGAAATATCTTTGTTTCATATTATATATTTTAAATGTGTTTCTTTTTCTTTTTTCTTTGTTTATTTTATGTATATATTTATTACAAAACATGGATTTCTGGTATTTGGCATATATATGAATATTTTTTTTCAGGAAGTGAAATATTATGAAATCAGTCCTGATGTCTCGCATAAACTATTTTTTCCTTTGTTTTTACAAATATTATACTTCAAAGTTGAAGAATAAATATCATGATGGAAGGAAAAAACATTAAAATACTGTCCTATAATTGTCAAGGACTTCACATGAAGGAATCAAAGAGCAGAATGCTCTGAGGGATACGATTGCCATAGTTTTGATTGACACATGTATAGCAGTTCTGCCAACCTTTTATTAAGCAAATGCGTGAGATTTGGCCAAAATTGAAAAGATCAAAGAGGAAAAAAATAGATTTAAGGATAATGCCGCCAAAAAAGCATGAACATGCGTGAGTCGCACGCACTTTTTGCAGCCCTGGTACAGCTAGATAGTATTATTTTCAAAACTAATTCGACTGCACATGCAAAATGTAATAATCTGAATAGTCACTCAACTTTAAAAATAGCCAATCCCGGATACAAGTGTATGAGCAATGTACTTATTGTGTTTTATTTTTGTACTATCAATTCCAAGTTTACTTTCCACAGCAGTCACTGAGAGTGAGAGAAAGTATTTCACTTCGTATCTTATCACCGTTAATTCTAGGAGGAACCCCATTTCTAACTCTTTAAATATTAATTTCCTTTGGATGAGTGGGCATGACTCCTTTCCGTACACACTCCTCTGTTTAAATTGAGATCGTTCTTAATATATTAATACGACTTTATCGACATCTAACGAGTTAATTTTTCTTGACGAGTCGTATTGTATTTCGATTTTGACGGGAAATACTTCCGGAAGGGAGACAACTCGAAACGATAATATGGAAGACTCCATTTCGGCTGAAGGGGTGTTATAGGTTAACCTACATTTATTTAATTTAAATGATGCATATGAATTAAAATTATGCAACAACAATAACTCTCAATAGCAGACAGACATAGAAAGAATCCCATGAGTTTCAATTAATCAATGAAGCGTGGAATCCAGAGCACCCACTCAATCTGATACCCCTTAAAATCAAAGAAAACTTTACGCATGCGCATTAATACATAAACAAACCCTCGACTTGCAATTTGGAACAAGAACGTTTATTTTAAAAATGGTATGATAAATGGTTCTCCATTTCTTTATGAGAGTACAGTATCAAATATCAGTTTCATAACGGTAAAATATATAGAAAAACTCCACTTCAGTTCTTATGTGACAGAAATAGAATTATCGGTCAGAGAACTCTTGCATTTATCAAAACTGGGGAATTCCCTCTGACGTGTTTCTAAATTTATAAAAACACTAAATATAAATACTGCTTAATTCTGATTTTCCGTGTTGTTAAAAACACGCATAAAAGTCAAAGGAAATATCAAACATGAAGATTATGAGAAGAACATTACAGGAAAGTTGTTTATGTTCAATCCTTTTGCTTGTTTTTACCTTTTAAAGCAAGACAATCATAAGAATCTGAGATGTTGCTGAATGTTTAGAATAAAACGGTTGACGTGAGGGAATGCAGCCCTGAGTCCACGGTAAAAGTCTACAGATTGCTTGAAAGCAATCGTATCCCAAAAACGGGAAGATATTTTTGATTATCTTAATTCAAAAGATTTAAATATATATTGTCTCCAGGATACACACTTTATAAAACAATATGAAGTTTTGATAAAAAACCAATGAAAAGGCCATTGTGTTTTCATTTCATTTGCTTCAAACAAACGAGGAGTTGCTATACTGTTTAAATAATTTTGACTATAAAATACACAAAGTTAAAAAAGATGGAGATGGCAATCTAATGGGATTGGATCTTAATATTGAAGACAAGAGATTTACTCTGATAAATGTTTATTGGCCAAATATTGATACTCCCTGCTTCTATGACAAATTAACAGAAATTATAGATTTCTTTGGAAATCAGCTCTGTATAATTTGTGGGGACTTTAATCTTGTTCAAAATTTCAACCTTGAAACCCATAACTATATAAATATTAACAATCCAAGATCTAGAGAGAAAATTGTAGAAATTAAAGAATATAAGAATCTGGTTGACCCATTCAGAGAAATATGCCCTGATGTTAAAAGGTTTACATGGAGAAGGAAACCCCCTTTTAAACAATCGAGATTAGATTTCTTTTTTATTTCTGAAAGCCTTATAGGTGATATTTGTGAAGTAAACATTGGTAAAAGCTACAGGTCAGATCATTCACCAGTGAGTTTGACTTTAAATATAAATGAATTTATAAAAGGCAGAGGCCTCTGGAAATTTAATAACTCTCTCCTTCATGATCCTGAATATGTAAAACTAATAAAACAACAAATTACTAACACAGTTGAGCAATATAAAATGCCAGTGCATAGAGGGGATGCTTTACATAGTATTGATAATTTAGATATAGATTTTTCAATTAATGATCAATTATTGTTGGAGACCCTTCTCCTTGAGATTAGAGGTAAGACTATTTCTTATTCAACATTTATAAAAAGAGAAAGGACAAAACAGGAAATCCAACTGACTGAGGAGATACAAAATTTAGAAAATGAGGTAACTATAGAGGACACCCTTGATGAAATAGAAGCCAAAAAATGTCAAAACTTAGAATTTTGAGACAGAACAAGGTTAAAGGTCAATATGTTAGGTCACGAACCCAATGGATTGAAGAAAGAGAGGCCCAACAATTTTTTTTGTAATTTAGAAACTCAAAACTTTGTCAATAAAACTATTAAAAAACTAGTTACTGATGAAAATACTGTAGTAGAAAATCAAAAATATTTTATGAGAAACTTTACAAAAGACAAGAATGCCTTAAAAAGGTAAACTTATCAAGGGAATTACCATCTTTGACATCTAAATTAAATGATATCGAAAAAGAATCATTAGAAGGTAACATTTCTTTTGCTGAATTAACACAAGCTTTGAAAAGGATGAAAAATAATAAAAGTCCTGGGTCAGATGGTTTTACTGCAGAATTTTTCAAAGTATTTTGGATAGACATTGGAAAGTTTGTTTTGAGGTAAATAAATTATTCATATCAGATAGGGGAAATGTCTGTCACACAGAGGCAGGGAGTTATCACATGTATTCATAAAGAAGGCAAGTCAAAACAGTTCTTAAAAAAATTGGCGTCCAATTACACTTTTGAATTCAACATACAAACTAGCTTCTAGTTGTATTGCTGAAAGGATAAAAGAGGGACGGAAGATACCAAAGGGATAGTCAAACTCATAAATCTAAAACAAACTGACAACGCCATGGCTAAAAATGAAAAAGACAAACAGAAAAACAATAGTACACATGACACAACATAGAAAACTAAAGAATAAACAACACGAACCCCTCCAAAAACTAGGGGTGATCTCAGGTGCTCCAGAAGGGTAAGCAGATCCTGCTCCACATGTGGCACCCGTCGTGTTGCTTATTCAACATTTATAAAAAGAGAAAGATAAAGTCAGTTCTAAATAGAATTATCGATTCTGATCAAACAGACTTTATCCCGGGTAGATTTATTGGGGAGAACTGTAGACTTATATATATAAAAAAGAAGATGTGGTATTATTGCCAATGAGACAACTATCCACAAAAGACCAAACTGACACAAACATTAACAACTATAGGTAACCGTACGGCCTTCAACAATGAGCAAAGCCCATACCGCATAGTCAGCTATAAAAGGCCCCGATAAGACAATGTAAAACAATTCAAACGAGAAAAGTAACGGCCTTATTTATGTAAAAAAATGAACGAAAAACAAATATGTAACACATAAACAAACGACAACCACTGAATTACAGGCTCCTGACTTGGGACAGGCACATACATAAATAATGTGGCGGGGTTAAACATGTTAGTGGGATCCCAACCCTCCCCCTAACCTGGGACAGTGGTATAACAGTACAACATAAGAACGAACTATAAAAATCAATTGAAAAAGGCTTAACTCATCAGATAGACAAAAAATACAAGTGGACGTGGCCGGGTACTTATACATCCCGACACAAAAAGACACAATGAACAGATCTGAGAGTACTCGCAGTTATCTGACAGCTAGTTCAAAGCCACTAACAACTAATAAAAGAATCATGCATCTAAGACTAAACAATCAATCTGTACACATCCAACATCCAATGGATTTAGTGTAAAGACGTCATAAACAGCCAGAGAAAAACATGACCTTGTGCAATGCCAAGTTACAGGTATCGACAGATTGTAGATCCATGAATATGTATATGTATATAACATACTAGTACTATTTAGTTAGCTTTTAATCTACTGATAACAAAATCAATATTTATACCAATAAAAACAATATTCAATGATCTTATTACAGTGTTGAATAGGTAACCTTTTAGAATAAGTTTATTTAAAGGAGCGACAAGTTTACATGGATCATTTCTAAATTTCCGGGCACGGTTAACAACATTTCCGTAAAAATGAGGATGTGCTATCCCGTTTGAAATAAGTTTTCTACAGGTACAACCAAACTTCAAAACCAAATCTTTATATCTATGGAAAAATTTAGTAAAGGTTTTAAGTAATTTATGGTAACGATATCCCTGGTTTAATAATTTACCAGTAATACATAGGTTGCGTTCGTTAAAATCAAAAACGTCACAACAGACACGGGAAACGAACAAGTTGTGAAATATAAACACCGTAAGTTGGTGCTAAAGGAACATCACCATCTAAAAATGGAAAATTAACAATAGGGAACGAAAAATCGTCTCTTTTGTCGTAAATTTTAGTGTGTAGTTTCCCGTTTACAACTGAAATATCTAAATCCAGGAAAGGACAGTTATTACCGAATAAATTTGATTTATTTAAAGTAAGTTCCTTGGGGTAAATTGCAGCAGTATATTGAGAAAATTCTTGATTATTTAACGAAAAAATGTTTTACAATTTACAGAAGAAAATGATATCCCTGGTATATTATTACTCATTGATTTTGAGAAGGCCTTTGACTCTATATCTTGGGCCTTTTTTTTGAAACACTGAAGTATTTTAATTTTGGAGACTCTATTATGAACTAGATAAAAACATTTTATAACGATATTACATCTACTGTCACCCAGAACTGCTGTCTGTCAGACTTTTTCCGTGTGGAGAGAGGTTGTAGACAGGGTGATCCATTGTCTCCTTACCTTTTCTTGCTATGTGCTGAAATATTAGGCATTTTAGTAAGAAACAGAGATGAGATCAAGGGTATTACGATACACGATTCAGAGTATATCTTGTCTCAATATGCAGACGACACATCACTTATTTTAGATGGGTCGCCTTCCTCGCTGGATGCATCTCTCCGTATATTACAATTCTATGCTGAGATATCAGGACTGAAAATTAACTTAAACAAAACAAACGTTATATGGATAGGTAGTAAAAAACATAGTCAAGACAAAATATGTGTAAAGTGGGGACTGAAATGGGGTTTCAGTACCTTCAAATTATTGGGTATCACTTTCTGTGTTGATTTAGATAGAATGTTAAATCTAAATTATGCTCCTCGAATACAAGAAATAGAAAAAATATTACAAAAATGGTCAAAACAGTCACTTACCCCGTTTGGTAAAATAACAATTATAAAGTCATTAATTATATCAAAATTTAATCATCTGTTCCTGTCCATCCCAGGTCCAGATGATAATATGATAAGTCAACTTAATAGTAAAATGTATACCTAAATATCGTCCCCCGTCAATTATTAATTGGAATGAGTGTCGTAATATCATCCACGACTCACTCCATACTTACTGTATGAAATTGATAAAACGGGAAAAAGCTGACAAAAAATCTTTGGACTCTTTTTTTAATTCAGTAATGAAGATAGTTGATATACATATTCAACATTTTAAAGAACATTTTACTATTAATAATAACCACAATAAACCTATTTCTCGTATCAAACATAAACTAAAAGAACTAGCCCCAAGGAATTTGTTTTTGTCCCGGCCGATAAAGCTGCTAATAATATTATTATTGTTTCACGTAAATTTTACATTGAGGTTCTGAAAAAGGAAATCACCAATTCACCAACATTCCAACTGACTCCATTTTCAGAAAACGAAATCTGTAACAAACATAAACTTTTAGCCACCGCTTTACAAGCAGAGCCAAATACAATGAAAGTCCCAACTATGTATTGGCTTCCGAAGCTACACAAAACCCCTTACAAATATAGATTTATTTCGTCTTCAAGCCATTGTTCAACTACTAAATTGTCTATTCTTCTTACCAGCACACTTGGTACAATTAAAAACCTTATAATAAATTGTTCAAATAAGGCCTTCGAAAATAGAGGAATAAATTACTTTTGGAGTGTCAAGAACTCGTTGGAAGTACTTGATAAATTGCATGCTTATATTGGTGATTTTGAATCTGTTCAAAGTTTTGATTTTTCTACCCTGTATACCACTTTGCCTCACATTCTCATTAAGAAAAAATTCACACACCTAATTAAATGGGCATTCAAAAAATCAGAATGTGAATATATATGTTCAAACTCTTTTCGGTCATTTTTTAGTAGCAATAAACAAAAAAAACTATGTTAATTGGACATGCTTTGATACTATATATGCCCTTGAATTTTTACTAGATAACATTTTTGTTCGCTTTGGGGATTCCGTATATCGTCAGATTATCGGAATTCCAATGGGGACTAACTGTGCACCACTTATTGCGGACCTCTTTTTGTATTGTTATGAGTTACAATTTATGACAAAAATAAGCAAAGACCCATCAAAACAACATCTGATAAACAAATTTAATAATACTTTTAGATATTTGGATGATATTTTGGCTCTCAATAATGACGACTTCAGTATGTATATTAATGAAATTTATCCTGCTGAACTTACTTTAAATAAAGCTAATACTAACAATGACCACTGCCCTTTCCTCGATCTTGATATCTATATCACTAACGGAAAGCTGAATACTAAAATTTATGATAAAAGGGATGATTGTTCATTTCCTATCGTTAATTATCCGTTTTTACATGGTGACGTTCCCTTGTCACCATCTTACGGTGTTTATATATCTCAACTTGTACGATTCGCTCGTGTATGTAACAATGTTTTAGATTTTAACGAGAGAAATTTATGTATTACTGAAAAATTATTACACCAGGGTTTTCGATATCACAAACTAGTCAAATCATTTACCAAATTTTATCATCGGTATAAAGACATCATTCGTAAATATCACTCAACATGCAGACTTCTTATACGTTCAGGTATTTCACATCCAATTTTTTATGGAAATATTCTTTATAAAGCACAAAGGTGTCAGTATTCACCTCAGAAACTTACAAAACCTTTGAATAGACTTATTAAGAAGGGATATAATTACGATACTGTTGTCAAGTCATTAAAGATTGCATATTTTGGCGTTAATATTGAGTCACTGATAAGGTCTTTGCGTCGGAACTAAACACATTTATTCTAAAAACAGTTGTTGGCATGACACGGGTTATGTTCTTCTCATATATGTTATGATGGTATGATACTAAACCCCTAACGGGAAGGATTGTGCCTGATGTTCATATGATGAAATCATAATCTTTCAGTCAGTTTAATTGAAGTCTCGAGCTGGCATGTCAGTTAACTGCTAGTAGTCTGTTGTTATTTATGTATTATTGTCATTTTGTTTATTTTCTTTGGTTACATCTTCTGACATCAGACTCGGACTTCTCTTGAACTAAATTTTAATGTGCGTATTGTTATGCGTTTACTTTTCTACATTGGTTAGAGGTATTGGGGAGGGTTGAGATCTCACAAACATGTTTAACCCCGCCGCATTTTTGCGCCTGTCCCAAGTCAGGAGCCTCTGGCCTTTGTTAGTCTTGTATTATTTTAATTTTAGTTTCTTGTGTACAATTTGGAAATTAGTATGGCGTTCATTATCACTGAACTAGTATATATTTGTTTAGGGGCCAGCTGAAGGACGCCTCCGGGTGCGGGAATTCCTCGCTACATTGAAGACCTGTTGGTGACCTTCTGCTGTTGTTTTTTTATTTGGTCGGGTTGTTGTCTCTTTGACACATTCCCCATTTCCATTCTCAATTTTATCATTCATTTGGGATGATAAGCCTGACAAAATAAAGCGGGATCTTCTATGTCAGGAATACTTCCGAGGGGGCCTAAAAATTATTAATTTGAGAAATTTTATACAAGGGTTAAAACTTACTTGGGTTAGAAGATTATTTAAGTAAAAATCGAAATGGATTCAATTATTTACCTCCACCCAAAATATGAATTTTACAGAGTTGGCTAATTTTGGAATTATTAAAAAATCAAAAAACAAATTTTGGGAAGAAGTTTTTCATGCCTGGAAAACTATGTCAAATCTCAGACATCCATTTTATTTTGAGGAAGTCATTTCTACATCTATATGGCATAACGAACATATTAAAATTGATAATGTCAGCGTTTACTATAAAAATTGGGCACATCATGGGGTATGGACTGTAAATGACCTGTTAGATGAACATGGAGATATATTAACGTATGATAATTTGAAGTTATGTATAATTTAAAACCCATGTTTCTTCAGTTTAATGGACTTACATTAGCACTAAAAAAAGTGGCTACAAGACATTGGCATCAACACTGAAAGAGAAAAAATACATCAGGCTATTATACCTTTTAACATAAATATTTTCTTCAAGTCCGAAAAAGGCTCAAAGAACATGTATACTATTTTAAATCAAGGAATTTTACCTATAAATTTTGTAGCAGAAAAAAAATGGGAAGGTATTCTTAACAAAGTTGTAGAAAATTGGAAAAAATACACTTGTGTGTTACCAAGGTTTCAAAAAACACTAGGTTATGTTGGTTTCAATATAGAATTATTCATTATATTTTAGGGACAAATGCTTTACTATTTAAAAAGAAGCTTGTTAATTGTAATTTGTGTACATTTTGCAAGGAAGAGCCTGAAACTATAGAACATTTACTTTGGGGTTGTCATATTGTAGCCGACATTTGGCACAATCTAAATTCATGGATTTTCGATAAGGTTCTTATCGAAATTCAACTTAATTTGAAAATTGTCATTTTTGACCTCTATGAAAATTATAAACTGAATTTTATTAAAAATAAAGTTACATTACTGACGAATTTCTTTATTTACAGATGTAAAATGCAAGATATAAAACCTAATATAAAAGGTCTTCAAAATTACATAAAAGAAAACTTGATTTTAGAGAAACATGTTTCTTCAAAAAACTTAAAGTGTGGAAGAACACAACTTGTACTGGAACCCCTGGGCTAAGATTATTGATTAAATTGATACATGTATGTATATGAGCATTTGAAATTATTTGTACACTGTTATACCATATGTATGCATGCTCATATATTTCTCGCACTACTATTACTATATGAATGAAAATGTTATTACTATACTTAATCCATAGATTTCTAAGTGTTAGTTCATAGAATGCTTATTATGCTTATTTATTTCATTTGCTTGCTTATTGTGCCACAAGATTAATATATGTTGATACTCGTAAATTCATGAAGAAAAAAAAATTAAAAAAAAAAAAAAAAAGGAATATTTGATAGAAACTGCCCTATTTATGACTTGGTGCAAGACATTTTAAGATGTTTTTATGGAACCTAGTTTAATGGCAAGCCAAACCTCACGATTATATGCAAACGTTAAAAATGCCACCTGAATGACAACATCACGTGATAGGGACACCTTACACATGAAGCAATATACTAGTACAGTGAAACCAGTTTAAACCGAACCTCTACGGGACTTAAGGTTTTGTTCGGTTTTTGCCGATGTTCGGTTTTATCAGGTTCACAACGCATACAATTTGATATGACGGTGCTTAAAAACATGTTTATTATATGCAAGTTTTCGGTTTATGCAGGATTCGGTTTAGTCAGGTTTCACTGTATTTTGTAAATTTTTTTGGGTGAACGAGTTGAACTTGTAAACATTATAGAGACTGAGATATGTCAAACTGGATAAGATTGTCCACATAATATAAAGAAAGAAGATGGGTTATGATTGCCAATGAGACAAAAACTCTTCACAAAAAAAACAAAATGACACCGAAATAATAACTATAGGTCACCGTACGGCCTTAAACAATGAGCAAAGCCCATACCATATAGTCAGCTATAATGAAAGGAATATTGAATTTTCTGACAATCATAAGGGGAGTAGGAAAATACATACTGTTAACTTATTTTCGCGAGTAGAAAAATAACGGGAATATAAATCGTCGCGAATATATATAACTTTCATTATTTATCAGATGGATGGGCCGGTGCAAAATGGGTCGGGGCAAGCACTTTTTTTGTGGAAATATTTGGATGGGCAAGAACTTTTTTTTAAATGTTTAGTGGATTGGCCAGAACATTTTTATAGGTAAAATATTGCTATCAATTTTATTTTGTAGGAAATTTATTTTGCTGGCACTCAAAACATGTCTCAACAAACTGGGTCAACTTTTTAAATTAATTCTCCATAGACAATGGTAACGTTTTCCTCCATTGCTCAGTCCATATCGTTTACTTGAACATGTATGATGGCTCATATCGAAGCTGATACATTTATACATGTCTGGTTAAATTTTCGGGTTGGCAAGTGAGATTACTTTTTTCGCAAATTGCTGGACCCCGGAAGATGGTGAAAAATGTCACTCTCCACATGAAATAATCCCAAAATTTTGATCATAAAACTCAATAAAAAAATTGTCCTTTCTAATAATTTATTTCAGGTCAAATCTACATATTTCTTTTCTCATCACATCAGCTCTATAAAACAGTTCGTATTGTTCATTTATGTCCATTTTTAAAATCACAGCATCCACAATTGTATGGCGGACTAATATTGTTTTTTAATTGCGTCATCTGAGTTCCTCATCTCAAGGTCTATTAGGGATCCTGACCCATATTAGATCAGCAAATGTCAGATTCCACTTGTATTGCAGTATGAATTCCTTCGGTACACCTTTTCGAACAATTCTGTGAAGTTTTTTTCCGCATCTGAAATAAAATAAGTTAATTTTTAGTATTTTTAAGTAAGCATGCTTATTACTGTTCCTGATATCTTTTAGTAGAAAAAAAGCACAAAATCCATATGTTATCAATTCACAATTTAGACATTGATTAAGACTCTTCATAGCTTAAAGTGCCATTCAACAAACCTTCATTACCTAACTGACTTTATAAAAATCATCATGTTTAGATGATGAATCATGAAAATATTGTGTTTTTTAATGTAAATAAGGTAGATTTAAGGATTTTTTTCACTCAGAAAATAATGTTTTTGATATTTCTTTCCTTCATAGAAGGAATAGAACATTTTTATTTTTTTATAACTGTTAAGATCATTCACAGACAATTCTAAAACTGGTTTTAGTTTTAAAATCCATCAAGTAATAACCATTTTAGAGTTCTTTTTGTGTGAGTGTTCAAATAGGGAAAAATGGTGCTTTTCTTTGGTGAAGATAACCTTGTGACGTCATCGCTTTTGTGACGTCATGACTTTATGATGTCATAATTTAGAATTGTACAAACATAACAGAGTGTGTATTTATTCAATAATGAAAGGGAAAAGGAAAAGAAACCAATACAAGGTTGGTAACCAAGCCCATCTATTGCGTTTTGTATCCCTAACAACAGATCAAGGTTGTGGTGTTAATAATGGTGTTGCTCCATCTACAGCTCCATCTACACCTCCATCTACACAGGTTTTAAAAAATTTATCTATGCAAGTTCCACCTGCACCACCTAAACTTAAATTTTCTAATTCCACTACAGATTTGACACCTAAAAACACCACAGAATCTGTCTGGTTACCCCGCCTTACAGAAAAGGAATAAGCTGTACTCAAAAGAGAGTTACGATAAAAAATCTTATGTAGCCCCCCAAACTGAAAAATGTGCGACTACAGTCAAACTACTCAGACCGCATAAATTGTCAGATGATTATTTAGATGAATATCTAGAGGAGACAAGTACTGAAAATAGAACAGTAGATAGAGATCTTAATATTTTAATGATCAATAGTCTTATAATATGTCATTTAAATAAAAGTCCAAAGTGTGTTGTTCCACATTTTGAACTGGTACAAGAGACTCAATGGGGTCTTGGTTGGATTTGGAAAATGAAGTGTACCAAGTGTAAATTTATTTCAGAAAAATATAAACTATTTAGAGAAATTGACACAGGACGTGCTGGTCGCAAGAGTGCTACAATTAACTATGGGTTTCAGACTGGCGTGATAAACTGTAATATTGGTAATGATAGCGCGCGACTACTTTTAACTAGTTCATGTATTCCTGCTATGTCAAAAGGAACAATGCAGAGAATAACAAATACTGTTTGTGACAAGGTTGTAAAACTTGCTGAAAATGAAACAGAACAAGTGGTTGAGAGTTTCAGAAAGAGAAATGAAACCTTAGGGTTAAATAAAAATAGTCCTATAAAATTACAAATGGATGGTACCTATCAGAGTGTGCATATAAAAAGTAGGCATAAAATGGGACAAAATGCATCACAAGTTATTGGTATTGCCTGTGAAAATGAAACTGACAATCATGATATCATTGGTTTTCACCTTGTAAACAAACTTTGCTGGGTTGGTGCATGGTTACGCGGTAAAGGTTATGACATTGAATGTTCTAATCATGAGTACTGCACATCAAATACAAATAGGCATGATCCTTTGAGTGAGAAGGATCTTGGGTATGAAATAGGTAAAAAAATTGCTAAACTTGATTTACTTGTGGACTATTGTACTACTGATGGGGATGCAAAAAGTGTACAAGGTTTACAAGAAGCAATGCAAGAAATATTTGACCCTTTATGGTCAGTAAATAGACTGGCAGATACTATACACCGGGGTCAAAGTCAGTTCCGTGAGGTATTGCGAGCAAAATTTAGTGTCGGTATGTTTCCTGGAGCTACAAAGGCCCAGAGGAATGATATTAAAATAGCTTTTGCCAATGATTTAAAATTACGTTCGCATGGTATAACGAAATGTTTATTTGCAAAATATAATGGTGACCGACAACAAATTTCAAAATGTTTGCATTGTTAAGTCTGTCGTGAATTGTTATAGTGGTAATTGTAGCGATACGTGTAGATGGAGCATAACACTATGTAATGGGGGTATAAAAACTAGTTGGTGGTACAAATCTATTAACCTTAGCAGTCATGGTTTACAAAATGGGTCTTTGAAACCAAATAAGACTGACAAATTATTAATAGAATCATTGTTAGAAATGAAACTGTCTCAGACCGCATTAAATCAGATGCAATTTTTCAGCAATACTAATAAGTGCGAGTCCGTCAATAGGACAATTTCTACATACCTACCTAAGAATAAGAATTTTTCTCGCAATGCCTTAGGCCGTGCATCTGCAGCAGTCTTGAAAGTCAATAATAAACGGGATGTTGCATTGGCTAAGACCCTAAAAGCTGTAGGTTGTGGTCTGGGTAGAAATTCTCGTGCTGTAGTGGCTCTGAAAAAAATACGTAAACGTGAAATATATGATTGTGCATATCAAAAAAGTTTACGTGTCAAATTAAACAGGTTAAAAGCTCGCAAAAAACAGGCTATCGATTTCTTGTTAAACAAGAGAGTGCGAAAAAGGTTGATTAGTGGATATAAAAAACATCAGTTAGAACCAAAGCTATGTCAGAATTCAAGTCCAAAAGAATTCGTTCCACAGCCAGGTTGTAGTTCTTGGCCAGATTAACATTTATATTAAAAGGCTACACAATATGGTTTTCTTTCAGCCTTTCAGGAAGCATATTTAGTTATTTATTTATTTATTTATTTACAGAGAATACTAAACATCTAATAATATATTAAAACAAACACTTTTTCAGGAATATATGAGCATGATATGAGTTAGTTGTGTTTTTTTTTAAATTAAAAAGTTTGTTTATTTTGAGTTTGTTATGAAAATGGGATAATGGTCCAAGACACTGAAATAAACTTTGTATCAGACAAAAAGACCACTTCATATCTCCCAATGCATGCATGCATCCAACCACAGTACATACAATGACATGAAATAAAATTATAAACAAAATAAAACCATGTAAAATTAATATTACAACATTAGGTCATTCACAGTTTGCCTTTGTAACTCGATGTCATATTTGGATTTTTTTTCTTTCTGTTATTCTTTATTTTGTTTTTTGTTGTCTTATTTAAGTAATGACTGTCATACTTGTTCATTGATTTGTCTCTATGTTTCACTTTCATTTAGTTCTCTACCGCATGTTTACTTCCGTTGATCAGCTGTTGATTGAATGACCCAGTTTTCTGACACAGTAAATGAAACCACCAAGAGTTACTCCCCTTGCACTGTAAAAATTAGTAAACACTGTCGAAAAAAAAAACACATAAATGTTTGACTGAGCTTATAATCTTGCATAAACATGTTTTCCATGTTTGTTTCAGTGTCTTGGGGATATGAGGGTGGGCTTTTTTTCCCATTTTCGTTTTTTACTTGTGTTAAAAACTTGTATTTTCAGAAATGATTAATGTGGAGGTAAAATGTGCAAGGCATGTTTACTACAAAATAATAACAAACCACAATTTCAGATTCAGCATGCAGTTAGTATAGTTAGTGCCATGCTCAATATGTGTGGTGCATTGGTGAGAAGCTACACATATTTTTCTTTGATTGTTAATCTCCCGAGATTCTAAAACAATATGGTCTGTATTCACACACAATGCATTATGACAAAGGTGTGAAGCATCTAAATTTTTGGCTAAATCAGTAGATTTCAATTGCAAAATTTTTGCTAAACGTGCAACATTCATTTTAGTACGTTTGGCATTTGGGAATGTAACATTGATCATCCCTAGAATATAATTATTTCTCCTCTGAGTGGCCCCAGTCCAAATAATGCATGTCCCATTTTCTGCCTCTTCACTGTTTATAAGTATAAAATTGGTATATTTTTCATAAAAATCAAAATTATTGGAAGCCATTTTGTATTCTTTTTAATCAAATAGCACTAAAAGAGTGTAACTGACCTCGATTTCAGCAGCTCCCATCCGAAATTGTGATCATTGAACCATGAAACACTACAACACCTTTGAAATAATAGTTCACAATTTGGGTCAACTTTTTTAATTAATTTTCCATAGGCGACAATGGTAACGTTTTCCTCCATTGCTCAGTCCATATCGTTTACTTGAACATGTATGATGGCTCATATCGAAGCTGATACATTTATACATGTCTGGTTAAATTTTCGGGTTGGCAAGTGAGATTACTTTTTTCGCAAATTGCTGGACCCCGGAAGATGGTGAAAAATGTCACTCTCCACATGAAATAATCCCAAAATTTTGATCATAAAACTCAATAAAAAAATTGTCCTTTCTAATAATTTATTTCAGGTCAAATCTACATATTTCTTTTCTCATCACATCAGCTCTATAAAACAGTTCGTATTGTTCATTTATGTCCATTTTTAAAATCACAGCATCCACAATTGTATGGCGGACTAATATTGTTTTTTAATTGCGTCATCTGAGTTCCTCATCTCAAGGTCTATTAGGGATCCTGACCCATATTAGATCAGCAAATGTCAGATTCCACTTGTATTGCAGTATGAATTCCTTCGGTACACCTTTTCGAACAATTCTGTGAAGTTTTTTTCCGCATCTGAAATAAAATAAGTTAATTTTTAGTATTTTTAAGTAAGCATGCTTATTACTGTTCCTGATATCTTTTAGTAGAAAAAAAGCACAAATTCCATATGTTATCAATTCACAATTTAGACATTGATTAAGACTCTTCATAGCTTAAAGTGCCATTCAACAAACCTTCATTACCTAACTGACTTTATAAAAATCATCATGTTTAGATGATGAATCATGAAAATATTGTGTTTTTTACTGTAAATAAGGTAGATTTAAGGATTTTTTTCACTCAGAAAATAATGTTTTTGATATTTCTTTCCTTCATAGAAGGAATAGAACATTTTTATTTTTTATAACTGTTAAGATCATTCACAGACAATTCTAAAACTGGTTTTAGTTTTAAAATCCATCAAGTAATAATCATTTTAGAGTTCTTTTTGTGTGAGTGTTCAAATAGGGAAAAATGGTGCTTTTCTTTGGTGAAGATAACCTTGTGACGTCATCGCTTTTGTGACGTCATGACTTTATGATGTCATAATTTAGAATTGTACAAACATAACAGAGTGTGTATTTATTCAATAATGAAAGGGAAAAGGAAAAGAAACCAATACAAGGTTGGTAACCAAGCCCATCTATTGCGTTTTGTATCCCTAACAACAGATCAAGGTTGTGGTGTTAATAATGGTGTTGCTCCATCTACAGCTCCATCTACACCTCCATCTACACAGGTTTTAAAAAATTTATCTATGCAAGTTCCACCTGCACCACCTAAACTTAAATTTTCTAATTCCACTACAGATTTGACACCTAAAAACACCACAGAATCTGTCTGGTTACCCCGCCTTACAGAAAAGGAATAAGCTGTACTCAAAAGAGAGTTACGATAAAAAATCTTATGTAGCCCCCCAAACTGAAAAATGTGCGACTACAGTCAAACTACACAGACCGCATAAATTGTCAGATGATTATTTAGATGAATATCTAGAGGAGACAAGTACTGAAAATAGAACAGTAGATAGAGATCTTAATATTTTAATGATCAATAGTCTTATAATATGTCATTTAAATAAAAGTCCAAAGTGTGTTGTTCCACATTTTGAACTGGTACAAGAGACTCAATGGGGTCTTGGTTGGATTTGGAAAATGAAGTGTACCAAGTGTAAATTTATTTCAGAAAAATATAAACTATTTAGAGAAATTGACACAGGACGTGCTGGTCGCAAGAGTGCTACAATTAACTATGGGTTTCAGACTGGCGTGATAAACTGTAATATTGGTAATGATAGCGCGCGACTACTTTTAACTAGTTCATGTATTCCTCCTATGTCAAAAGGAACAATGCAGAGAATAACAAATACTGTTTGTGACAAGGTTGTAAAACTTGCTGAAAATGAAACAGAACAAGTGGTTGAGAGTTTCAGAAAGAGAAATGAAACCTTAGGGTTAAATAAAAATAGTCCTATAAAATTACAAATGGATGGTACCTATCAGAGTGTGCATATAAAAAGTAGGCATAAAATGGGACAAAATGCATCACAAGTTATTGGTATTGCCTGTGAAAATGAAACTGACAATCATGATATCATTGGTTTTCACCTTGTAAACAAACTTTGCTGGGTTGGTGCATGGTTACGCGGTAAAGGTTATGACATTGAATGTCCTAATCATGAGTACTGCACATCAAATACAAATAGGCATGATCCTTTGAGTGAGAAGGATCTTGGGTATGAAATAGGTAAAAAAATTGCTAAACTTGATTTACTTGTGGACTATTGTACTACTGATGGGGATGCAAAAAGTGTACAAGGTTTACAAGAAGCAATGCAAGAAATATTTGACCCTTTATGGTCAGTAAATAGACTGGCAGATACTATACACCGGGGTCAAAGTCAGTTCCGTGAGGTATTGCGAGCAAAATTTAGTGTCGGTATGTTCCCTGGAGCTACAAAGGCCCAGAGGAATGATATTAAAATAGCTTTTGCCAATGATTTAAAATTACGTTCGCATGGTATAACGAAATGTTTATTTGCAAAATATAATGGTGACCGACAACAAATTTCAAAATGTTTGCATTGTTAAGTCTGTCGTGAATTGTTATAGTGGTAATTGTAGCGATACGTGTAGATGGAGCATAACACTATGTAATGGGGGTATAAAAACTAGTTGGTGGTACAAATCTATTAACCTTAGCAGTCATGGTTTACAAAATGGGTCTTTGAAACCAAATAAGACTGACAAATTATTAATAGAATCATTGTTAGAAATGAAACTGTCTCAGACCGCATTAAATCAGATGCAATTTTTCAGCAATACTAATAAGTGCGAGTCCGTCAATAGGACAATTTCTACATACCTACCTAAGAATAAGAATTTTTCTCGCAATGCCTTAGGCCGTGCATCTGCAGCAGTCTTGAAAGTCAATAATAAACGGGATGTTGCATTGGCTAAGACCCTAAAAGCTGTAGGTTGTGGTCTGGGTAGAAATTCTCGTGCTGTAGTGGCTCTGAAAAAAATACGTAAACGTGAAATATATGATTGTGCATATCAAAAAAGTTTACGTGTCAAATTAAACAGGTTAAAAGCTCGCAAAAAACAGGCTATCGATTTCTTGTTAAACAAGAGAGTGCGAAACAGGTTGATTAGTGGATATAAAAAACATCAGTTAGAACCAAAGCTATGTCAGAATTCAAGTCCAAAAGAATTCGTTCCACAGCCAGGTTGTAGTTCTTGGCCAGATTAACATTTATATTAAAAGGCTACACAATATGGTTTTCTTTCAGCCTTTCAGGAAGCATATTTAGTTATTTATTTATTTATTTATTTACAGAGAATACTAAACATCTAATAATATATTAAAACAAACACTTTTTCAGGAATATATGAGCATGATATGAGTTAGTTGTGTTTTTTTTTAAATTAAAAAGTTTGTTTATTTTGAGTTTGTTATGAAAATGGGATAATGGTCCAAGACACTGAAATAAACTTTGTATCAGACAAAAAGACCACTTCATATCTCCCAATGCATGCATGCATCCAACCACAGTACATACAATGACATGAAATAAAATTATAAACAAAATAAAACCATGTAAAATTAATATTACAACATTAGGTCATTCACAGTTTGCCTTTGTAACTCGATGTCATATTTGGATTTTTTTTCTTTCTGTTATTCTTTATTTTGTTTTTTGTTGTCTTATTTAAGTAATGACTGTCATACTTGTTCATTGATTTGTCTCTATGTTTCACTTTCATTTAGTTCTCTACCGCATGTTTACTTCCGTTGATCAGCTGTTGATTGAATGACCCAGTTTTCTGACACAGTAAATGAAACCATCAAGAGTTACTCCCCTTGCACTGTAAAAATTAGTAAACACTGTCGAAAAAAAAACACATAAATGTTTGACTGAGCTTATAATCTTGCATAAACATGTTTGCCATGTTTGTTTCAGTGTCTTGGGGATATGAGGGTGGGCTTTTTTTCCCATTTTCGTTTTTTACTTGTGTTAAAAACTTGTATTTTCAGAAATGATTAATGTGGAGGTAAAATGTGCAAGGCATGTTTACTACAAAATAATAACAAACCACAATTTCAGATTCAGCATGCAGTTAGTATAGTTAGTGCCATGCTCAATATGTGTGGTGCATTGGTGAGAAGCTACACATATTTTTCTTTGATTGTTAATCTCCCGAGATTCTAAAACAATATGGTCTGTATTCACACACAATGCATTATGACAAAGGTGTGAAGCATCTAAATTTTTGGCTAAATCAGTAGATTTCAATTGCAAAATTTTTGCTAAACGTGCAACATTCATTTTAGTACGTTTGGCATTTGGGAATGTAACATTATCATCCCTAGAATATAATTATTTCTCCTCTGAGTGGCCCCAGTCCAAATAATGCATGTCCCATTTTCTGCCTCTTCACTGTTTATAAGTATAAAATTGGTATATTTTTCATAAAAATCAAAATTATTGGAAGCCATTTTGTATTCTTTTTAATCAAATAGCACTAAAAGAGTGTAACTGACCTCGATTTCAGCAGCTCCCATCCGAAATTGTGATCATTGAACCATGAAACACTACAACACCTTTGAAATAATAGTTCACAATTTGGGTCAACTTTTTTAATTAATTCTCCATAGGCGACAATGGTAACGTTTTCCTCCATTGCTCAGTCCATATCGTTTACTTGAACATGTATGATGGCTCATATCGAAGCTGATACATTTATACATGTCTGGTTAAATTTTCGGGTTGGCAAGTGAGATTACCTTTTCGCAAATTGCTGGACCCCGGAAGATGGTGAAAAATGTCACTCTCCACATGAAATAATCCCAAAATTTTGATCATAAAACTCAATAAAAAAATTGTCCTTTCTAATAATTTATTTCAGGTCAAATCTACATATTTCTTTTCTCATCACATCAGCTCTATAAAACAGTTCGTATTGTTCATTTATGTCCATTTTTAAAATCACAGCATCCACAATTGTATGGCGGACTAATATTGTTTTTTAATTGCGTCATCTGAGTTCCTCATCTCAAGGTCTATTAGGGATCCTGACCCATATTAGATCAGCAAATGTCAGATTCCACTTGTATTGCAGTATGAATTCCTTCGGTACACCTTTTCGAACAATTCTGTGAAGTTTTTTTCCGCATCTGAAATAAAATAAGTTAATTTTTAGTATTTTTAAGTAAGCATGCTTATTACTGTTCCTGATATCTTTTAGTAGAAAAAAGCACAAAATCCATATGTTATCAATTCACAATTTAGACATTGATTAAGACTCTTCATAGCTTAAAGTGCCATTCAACAAACCTTCATTACCTAACTGACTTTATAAAAATCATCATGTTTAGATGATGAATCATAAAAATATTGTGTTTTTTACTGTAAATAAGGTAGATTTAAGGATTTTTTTCACTCAGAAAATAATGTTTTTGATATTTCTTTCCTTCATAGAAGGAATAGAACATTTTTATTTTTTTATAACTGTTAAGATCATTCACAGACAATTCTAAAACTGGTTTTAGTTTTAAAATCCATCAAGTAATAACCATTTTAGAGTTCTTTTTGTGTGAGTGTTCAAATAGGGAAAAATGGTGCTTTTCTTTGGTGAAGATAACCTTGTGACGTCATCGCTTTTGTGACGTCATGACTTTATGATGTCATAATTTAGAATTGTACAAACATAACAGAGTGTGTATTTATTCAATAATGAAAGGGAAAAGGAAAAGAAACCAATACAAGGTTGGTAACCAAGCCCATCTATTGCGTTTTGTATCCCTAACAACAGATCAAGGTTGTGGTGTTAATAATGGTGTTGCTCCATCTACAGCTCCATCTACACCTCCATCTACACAGGTTTTAAAAAATTTATCTATGCAAGTTCCACCTGCACCACCTAAACTTAAATTTTCTAATTCCACTACAGATTTGACACCTAAAAACACCACAGAATCTGTCTGGTTACCCCGCCTTACAGAAAAGGAATAAGCTGTACTCAAAAGAGAGTTACGATAAAAAATCTTATGTAGCCCCCCAAACTGAAAAATGTGCGACTACAGTCAAACTACTCAGACCGCATAAATTGTCAGATGATTATTTAGATGAATATCTAGAGGAGACAAGTACTGAAAATAGAACAGTAGATAGAGATCTTAATATTTTAATGATCAATAGTCTTATAATATGTCATTTAAATAAAAGTCCAAAGTGTGTTGTTCCACATTTTGAACTGGTACAAGAGACTCAATGGGGTCTTGGTTGGATTTGGAAAATGAAGTGTACCAAGTGTAAATTTATTTCAGAAAAATATAAACTATTTAGAGAAATTGACACAGGACGTGCTGGTCGCAAGAGTGCTACAATTAACTATGGGTTTCAGACTGGCGTGATAAACTGTAATATTGGTAATGATAGCGCGCGACTACTTTTAACTAGTTCATGTATTCCTCCTATGTCAAAAGGAACAATGCAGAGAATAACAAATACTGTTTGTGACAAGGTTGTAAAACTTGCTGAAAATGAAACAGAACAAGTGGTTGAGAGTTTCAGAAAGAGAAATGAAACCTTAGGGTTAAATAAAAATAGTCCTATAAAATTACAAATGGATGGTACCTATCAGAGTGTGCATATAAAAAGTAGGCATAAAATGGGACAAAATGCATCACAAGTTATTGGTATTGCCTGTGAAAATGAAACTGACAATCATGATATCATTGGTTTTCACCTTGTAAACAAACTTTGCTGGGTTGGTGCATGGTTACGCGGTAAAGGTTATGACATTGAATGTCCTAATCATGAGTACTGCACATCAAATACAAATAGGCATGATCCTTTGAGTGAGAAGGATCTTGGGTATGAAATAGGTAAAAAAATTGCTAAACTTGATTTACTTGTGGACTATTGTACTACTGATGGGGATGCAAAAAGTGTACAAGGTTTACAAGAAGCAATGCAAGAAATATTTGACCCTTTATGGTCAGTAAATAGACTGGCAGATACTATACACCGGGGTCAAAGTCAGTTCCGTGAGGTATTGCGAGCAAAATTTAGTGTCGGTATGTTCCCTGGAGCTACAAAGGCCCAGAGGAATGATATTAAAATAGCTTTTGCCAATGATTTAAAATTACGTTCGCATGGTATAACGAAATGTTTATTTGCAAAATATAATGGTGACCGACAACAAATTTCAAAATGTTTGCATTGTTAAGTCTGTCGTGAATTGTTATAGTGGTAATTGTAGCGATACGTGTAGATGGAGCATAACACTATGTAATGGGGGTATAAAAACTAGTTGGTGGTACAAATCTATTAACCTTAGCAGTCATGGTTTACAAAATGGGTCTTTGAAACCAAATAAGACTGACAAATTATTAATAGAATCATTGTTAGAAATGAAACTGTCTCAGACCGCATTAAATCAGATGCAATTTTTCAGCAATACTAATAAGTGCGAGTCCGTCAATAGGACAATTTCTACATACCTACCTAAGAATAAGAATTTTTCTCGCAATGCCTTAGGCCGTGCATCTGCAGCAGTCTTGAAAGTCAATAATAAACGGGATGTTGCATTGGCTAAGACCCTAAAAGCTGTAGGTTGTGGTCTGGGTAGAAATTCTCGTGCTGTAGTGGCTCTGAAAAAAATACGTAAACGTGAAATATATGATTGTGCATATCAAAAAAGTTTACGTGTCAAATTAAACAGGTTAAAAGCTCGCAAAAAACAGGCTATCGATTTCTTGTTAAACAAGAGAGTGCGAAACAGGTTGATTAGTGGATATAAAAAACATCAGTTAGAACCAAAGCTATGTCAGAATTCAAGTCCAAAAGAATTCGTTCCACAGCCAGGTTGTAGTTCTTGGCCAGATTAACATTTATATTAAAAGGCTACACAATATGGTTTTCTTTCAGCCTTTCAGGAAGCATATTTAGTTATTTATTTATTTATTTATTTACAGAGAATACTAAACATCTAATAATATATTAAAACAAACACTTTTTCAGGAATATATGAGCATGATATGAGTTAGTTGTGTTTTTTTTTAAATTAAAAAGTTTGTTTATTTTGAGTTTGTTATGAAAATGGGATAACGGTCCAAGACACTGAAATAAACTTTGTATCAGACAAAAAGACCACTTCATATCTCCCAATGCATGCATGCATCCAACCACAGTACATACAATGACATGAAATAAAATTATAAACAAAATAAAACCATGTAAAATAAATATTACAACATTAGGTCATTCACAGTTTGCCTTTGTAACTCGATGTCATATTTGGATTTTTTTTCTTTCTGTTATTCTTTATTTTGTTTTTTGTTGTCTTATTTAAGTAATGACTGTCATACTTGTTCATTGATTTGTCTCTATGTTTCACTTTCATTTAGTTCTCTACCGCATGTTTACTTCCGTTGATCAGCTGTTGATTGAATGACCCAGTTTTCTGACACAGTAAATGAAACCATCAAGAGTTACTCCCCTTGCACTGTAAAAATTAGTAAACACTGTCGAAAAAAAAAAAACACATAAATGTTTGACTGAGCTTATAATCTTGCATAAACATGTTTGCCATGTTTGTTTCAGTGTCTTGGGGATATGAGGGTGGGCTTTTTTTCCCATTTTCGTTTTTTACTTGTGTTAAAAACTTGTATTTTCAGAAATGATTAATGTGGAGGTAAAATGTGCAAGGCATGTTTACTACAAAATAATAACAAACCACAATTTCAGATTCAGCATGCAGTTAGTATAGTTAGTGCCATGCTTAATATGTGTGGTGCATTGGTGAGAAGCTACACATATTTTTCTTTGATTGTTAATCTCCCGAGATTCTAAAACAATATGGTCTGTATTCACACACAATGCATTATGACAAAGGTGTGAAGCATCTAAATTTTTGGCTAAATCAGTAGATTTCAATTGCAAAATTTTTGCTAAACGTGCAACATTCATTTTAGTACGTTTGGCATTTGGGAATGTAACATTGATCATCCCTAGAATATAATTATTTCTCCTCTGAGTGGCCCCAGTCCAAATAATGCATGTCCCATTTTCTGCCTCTTCACTGTTTATAAGTATAAAATTGGTATATTTTTCATAAAAATCAAAATTATTGGAAGCCATTTTGTATTCTTTTTAATCAAATAGCACTAAAAGAGTGTAACTGACCTCGATTTCAGCAGCTCCCATCCGAAATTGTGATCATTGAACCATGAAACACTACAACACCTTTGAAATAATAGTTCACAATTTGGGTCAACTTTTTTAATTAATTCTCCATAGGCGACAATGGTAACGTTTTCCTCCATTGCTCAGTCCATATCGTTTACTTGAACATGTATGATGGCTCATATCGAAGCTGATACATTTATACATGTCTGGTTAAATTTTCGGGTTGGCAAGTGAGATTACTTTTTTCGCAAATTGCTGGACCCCGGAAGATGGTGAAAAATGTCACTCTCCACATGAAATAATCCCAAAATTTTGATCATAAAACTCAATAAAAAAATTGTCCTTTCTAATAATTTATTTCAGGTCAAATCTACATATTTCTTTTCTCATCACATCAGCTCTATAAAACAGTTCTTATTGTTCATTTATGTCCATTTTTAAAATCACAGCATCCACAATTGTATGGCGGACTAATATTGTTTTTTAATTACGTCATCTGAGTTCCTCATCTCAAGGTCTATTAGGGATCCTGACCCAACTAGGTTGGTTCATTTCTGTCAATTCTAAGGATTTAGTTAAGGAATAAATAAGCTAGAATTATCTGTTTGGACTATCTTTTAAAATATTTTGACCTTTTAAAATACCAAGTTGCTTAATTGTTTGGTGTATTGCTGTTAAATTAATGGATTTAATTGATAGGTAAGAAAAAAAAACACTCATATTTTCATTTTAGGCTAAATTCAGATAGTCACCTTTAATTTTTTTCATAACTTTTTCAAATCAACTTGGATTTTAATAAAACTCTACAGCTATCTCAATTATGTATTGATCTTACAGAAAGCAAGTTTGTTTGGTACTCTGGTGTATTGCTGTCATTTTTATGGATTTTATAAATAGGTAAAAAAAAACTAAAATTTTAAGTTTAGGCTGAAACTAGATAGTCATCTTTAATTTTTTTTATAACTTTTTTAAATAAACATGGATTTTCATAAAACTCTACAGATATTTCATTTATATATTGATCTTACTGAATGCCAGGTTGATTGGTATTTTATTGTGTTGCTGTCATTCTTGCAGATTTAATGAAAAGGTTAAAAAAAGCTCAAATTTTCAGTTTAGGCTAAATCCAGATAGTCATCTTTAAAAACAATTATAACTTTTTCAAATCAACATGGATTTTCATAAAACTTTACAGATATTTCATTTATATATTGATCTTATAGAATGCCAAGTTGTTTGGTAGTTTGGTGTGTTGCTGTCATTCTTATAGATTTAATAAAAAGGTTTAAGAAAAATCTCAAAGGAGAAGGTCCAGTAAGACCCCTTTTTGGTCCCAAAATATAGCAATTTTACAAAATTGTTAAAATGTTAATTTTTAGTTCTTAATTGGACAGTAGAATGCTTCTGCTATATAAATATGAGCTGTTTTTGACAATACAATGAACATATATCGGCTACTAGCACCAATAAGTTATGATAAAATTACTGAAATCTTCACAATTCTAGCATTTTAGTTAAATTTTAGACGGTGTCCGTGTAAAACGAAAGTGGCCGCATTCGTGTTCATCCTAAATATTGAAATGTAAGTTGTATTTCATGATAATACATAATATATATAAAGGTTGAGGATGAACACGGATGCGGCCACTTTCATTTTTGACAAAGACCATCTGAAGAGTGACATTTTTCGGCATTTTTTGTAGATTTTCCATATTTCAGCTTGAATCGGATCGTTTTTAATGACTATATTAGTTAAAATATTTCACATCAATTGATTGAATCAAATAAAATGGACACTTCAGTGTTTAAAAAGTGGTCAAAATCTTTCGTCAGATGAATCTGAAGTTTGAGGCCAAAATCGGTCCTTACTGGACTTACTCCTTTTCAGTTTTAGGTTATTTCAAGATAGTCATCTTTAATTTTTTTCATAACTTTTTCAAATCAACTTGCATTTTCATAAAACTCTACTGCTATATCATTTATATATTGATCTTACTGAATGCCAGTTTGATTGGTAGTTTGGTGTGTTGCTGTCATTCTTGCGGATTTAATAAAAAGGTTAAAAAAAAGCTCAAATTTTCAGTTTAGGCAAAATCCAGATAGTCATCTTTAAAAAAAATTATAACTTTTTCAAATCAACATGGATTTTCATAAAACTTTACAGATATTTCATTTATATATTGATCTTATAGAATGCCAAGTTGTTTGGTAGCTTGATGTGTTACTGTCATTCTTATAGATTTAATAAAAAGGTTTAAGAAAAATCTCAAATTTTCAGTTTTAGGTTATTTCAAGATAGTCATCTTTAATTTTTTTCATAACTTTTTCAAATCAACTTGCATTTTCATAAAACTCTACTGCTATATCATTTTTATATTGATCTTACTGAAAGCCAGGCTATTTAGTACTTTGTTTTTTTTCCTGTCATTTTATGGATTAAGTAAATAGGTTAAAAGAAAGATACAATTTTAAGTTTAGGCTAAATTCATATGGTCACCTTTAAATTTTTTTATAACTTTTTCTAATCAAATTAGATTTTTATATAACTGTACAGCTATCTCATTTATATATTGATCTTACAGAATGCCAGGTTGTTTGATAGTTTGGTGTTTAGCTGTAAAATCTAGTGAATTAATTAATAGGCGAAAAAGGCTGCATCAAAGTCAAAAACATGTCTACCAATATTTGCTTGAAAAGACCATAATTTCTTTTTTGAAAAGTAGAATAGATAAAGGGACATTGATATTTGAACTATAAACATGCTCTGTTATTAGGACAATTATTAGTAATTCAGCATATGATAATATGTTTACTAGTCCAAGAGTTATTGTTCCTTAATTAAAATTATTTCCTTTATTTTAAATCAATATTGTATTTGAGGCCCTACATATAAAATCAAATCTTTAAAAAAACAATGAAATGTTTGGTCCTGATACACACATAAATATATACATTATATGGAATTAAGGGAGCTCGCTTCTCAGTTTCAAAGTAATTAACTTTTCAAAACACTAGCTTAAATTGATAAGTAATTTATAAAGGAATCCAAAAAGCAAAAAAAATATATAGGTCACCGTGCTTGTTTTCGAGATATGAGCCATTGAAAATTTGGCGGGAAAATATCCTCTCTTGACTTTTCATAGCTTTATCATTGACAAGTTAAAGTTCTCAAAAAATGTTAAAAAGTAGTTAAAATTTTATAAGACTTTTACAAATGGCTTATCATTATACATGTTAAAGAATTTCAAAAAGAAAAATGGGGGTCACCGGGCAAATTTTTTCAAGGCATTTAAATGGATAAAACCAGAGGATTCCGAAAATCTGACAAAAAATCAAAAACATGACAAGCCAGCTTCCTTAACTAGCACATGTTAAATTTTGTATTAACACCACAGTCTATTCTTTGATTTCAAGATATACAAATTTAAAAACTTTAAAATAGAAAAAGAACCTAAATCATTTTTGATTAGTCTTATAGTTTTAAAGGGGCAAGGACTTTTTTTATAGATTTTTTTAGATGGGCAAGGACTTTTTTTCAGAATTTAAAAGGATGGGCATTACCTTTTTTAATGAAACAATATTTAGAATGCACCGGCCCATCCATCTGGTAAATATTGAACGGTCCCTTATTTCGAATAGACAGAAAAAATATTACTGTCATTCCTTATAATTTAATTCTTATTTCCATTTTAAACCGGAATACATCATGAAAAAAACTTTGATGATGTCACGGTCGCATGACAAATTTATGTCTTTAAGCTGATAAACAAAACGACGTCAGCCAATCGGTAGATGTGTTACATCCAAAATTAAATCATACTCAATGAATGAAACGTGAAAGATACACGAACATTATCGGTTATTTGCTGATTTTGTGAATTAAGTAATTCAAAAGACCTTTTTTGGGGGACTTCGCGGTCTGGTAATTTTTAGCTCGGGATTTTAGGGTTGCTCCTTTCGCGATCCAGGAATTCTTCTTTTGAATTACGGGATGCAGGGATTTAAATTTCTTTAAATTCGATAATGATAAATTTATAATAATTTGTATTTAATGGATTAGTTAGAATAAAAAATAGAAATTAAACATAAATGCACATTAAAAGAATAAAATTATCCTACACTTGAATAAATGTAATGTATGTTAAAAAAAACTCTAGGGTGAAAATTATTTTCTAAAAAATAGAATTTGACAGAAACAAAAAATAAAATATCTATATTCCGACTTAAAATAAAGTTTGAGTGTATACAATCAATTTAAAGTTAGAAATGAATAAAACTAGATGCATTTTGATATGATAATCATATATTCATGATAATCTATTTTCAAAACCTAAACTGTTTTGTATTCTTTTTTGACTTGTTTGAAATGCCTTTTTTAGTGATAATTATCAAGAGAAATATCGTTTATTCCATTATGTCAATAATTATAATTAATATTTTAAAGAAAAATTTTCAAAGTTAACAGGGGTTGTTTCTACGAAATCTATTAGGGATATAATAAAAATAAAATTGGCATTGAACTAAAAAAAAAAAAGTCGAGATTTTGACAATGCAAATGATAAAATCTCTGTGAGTAACATTTGATATTTTTTCGCTAATAATTGCGAAAATTTCCAGATTTATTTCACATATTAATATTCCCGATCCGATGACATTTAATTTTGAAACCAGATTCGGGTACGTTTAAGCTTGGATTAGAAGTTGCTTCATAAATTAATTTAGTTCCAAAAAGGAAGAAATATTCTGGGATCTATTAAAATTTCCGCAGGAATAAATATAATATTCGTAGCCTACGAAGCCATTTTGGTTACGCATCCCCACATGCTTCTTCTTCTTCTCTGGATCTTTACACCCTTTATAGGGTAACCATACTTCCGTATGTCGAACAGCTCCACCACCAAAAAAAATAAAAATAATATATACATGAAGAATAAATTATTAACAATCGTAACACAACAACATTATATACACTATATTTACATTTTTTGTAAGTCTTTATGTGTTTTTACAGAGGAGGTTTACATGTTTTATTTGACTTTTACATGGGAAGTTTACGGTTTTTAATACTTTTAACATGCAATTAAAGGATATATTTTAATTTTACTTTTAGCAGTTATTTTCCATATATTTTATTTATTTATTTTTTTTTATATTTTTTTTTTTTTATTTTGTTTATTATTTTTGGTTACTGATCAATATTTAATATGATACGCACATACACTGACTTTAAATGTGACCTATAATTGCTTCTGTGTCATTTTTGTCTCTTTTGGAGAGTTGTATCATTGGCAATCTTTTTTATAACGCCCAATCTCATATAAGTCATGCAATGGGATATATTAAATGCATAAGAAATAAAACCTCAATAGATAGAAACTGTATTCGTTTTTATTTTTGAAATATATTGAATTTTAAAATTGTAAAATATCTTGATCAAATCTCAACTACTTTTAAAGATACGAATATCCAAAGACAAGCGCTTTCTGCTAAACTTTTATCATCAGATTCCTCCATAACAACGAAATAACTCACAAGGATGCATTTTTTTTCTTTTAAAACAATCAAAAAATGCCAAGCCAATTTCTGATTTTTAAACTTGTATATGTATAGAACTGATCTAAATTGATGAAAATGGTAAGCTATGATGTTTATAAAAGTGAAATTTATGAGTTTAATGGATAATTACTTGATTAAATTTGTATTTTTAGATTTTAAAACAAACCTTATATGCCATTATCTGTACACAACTGGTTTAACAGCACAATATAAGATTTTTAATATTATTAAGTTCGGTTATAAACCTCTATCTGATATAGATATAATGTATGCATATTTTAAATATATTTTACTTAAATGATAATCAATAAGTAATCAATGATATTGTTACGGAGGAATTCAGTTTAATCAAGATTTTTGAAAGTGAAACAATATGACGTCGTTGTTGTTATATATATGTATTATTGAACATCAAAGATGATGAAGTTCATAAATGTATTTGATGTTTCATGTTTGATAGTATCTACTCATTTATTCACACATCAATTTCTGTTACGGAGGAATCTCATATTATTTTTAGAACAAATAATTCATGTCAGTCATATATATTTGCAAGTATACAATAGCAACGTTATAAATTTTCATACTAATAAACATGGACAAACAAAGAAATTTAATAATTGTAAACAATTTGTCAGAAAAAGCAATTTAAATTCAATGTTCTGTTACGGAGGAATTTTCAAGAAAAAGTCTTTCAATTTTAATAACCGTGTCCGGTGAAAGAGAGAAAGCACGTCCACTTTTCCCTATAGGTGATGGTTCGTCTACTGTACAAAGAATCTGACTAGAAAAAACCCACATAATGTCTGACTTCGTTGGATGCTTGAAACTATATGCTCCCCGAAGTTTGGTTTTTGTTAAGAAGGATATGTTGTAATCTCCTTCATCAATGTCAATATCAATGACTTGCCCAATATACCAGTCTTTTTGATATACTGCTGCAATCCAGTCACCATTGTGGTATTGTACATTTGTTGGTTCTGTTTGGACATTTTGTTCAACTGCCGCTGGTGCTGACACAGACTTGATTTCATGTTGTTGCCAACCTCCGCAAACACTATTTGGGCACAACTTGCCATCTACAAAGCATTCCTCGCAAAAGCAGGACTTTTCCCTTGTAATTATAGTAGATTCATTATGTCCAAAAACTGCATGCAACAACATTGTTCCTTTAATAGGTTTTAGTTCAGTAGCTTTAATGTCTATATCAGCTTGAGCAATTGAATCCTTCCCAACCCACATATAATTGATTGATGATTCAGACTGTGAAGCCCATGCAAAAAAGGACTTGACATCTTGAATGACATGTTTGTCCCTTTTAACTGCATTGTCCGCCATTCGTTTTGCCACGGCACCTACACCATCACAAGGACTCTTACCGTGACCTGCTTCGAAGTACTGCCAGCTAGCAGGAACGTTGAACAGTGATGCATGTTCAGCTACTACATTAAAGATATATCTGTTTCGGTATTGGGATGTCGGGCTGTCAGATATATAGTGTACACATGACATATTAGGAACAAGCTCATGTAGTTTAGGAAGCAATGACCGTAGAAAGGCTAACACTGCTGCTGCTGTATGGGATAGTTCATCTGAAATCATAGCAAATGATTTGTGTTCTATTTTGCCGTTTTCAATATTTCGAAAGTAGACAACAATAGGATGTATAGTGACCATGGTTTTGTTCCAGTATGCTGATTGTACTTCGTCGTATGTGGTACAGGTGTAGTTTTCAGCAAAATCAAGTTGCGCTAATACATGGCCATTTGGCAAATTTTCCTTCAATTTGCGTATCTCATCGTATTGATTAGTAACCATGTCAACGTGTTGCCTAAAGATATCAGCACACTTGACTAATTCTTTCTTGAACTCATTAGCTTCAAGCTCAACATTTACCAATCCTATCTTTTTTCGTCCGTCACCAATATCAATTCTCTGCCATTTACTAAACCCTATTTTCTCTTTGTCCAGATCATCAACTATCCTTAGAAGATCTTCATTTGAATTTCTGTAATAAAACTTGTCTAGTGCTCTGTCACTTTTACCAAGAGTTTCATTCAGTCCTTTGCTTGTCATCAGGGCCATATTTTGATGCTTTATGCATAAGCACGATCTTTTTGTAGTGAACGAAACTGGCATAATATTACTTGGACGACATCTGTAGAAGGTAGCTCTACTGACCTTGAATGTCTGGTTTTCCAAACGGAACTTATCATATAAATTGTCTATATAATCATTAAGTATTCGTTTTGGCTTTTGTTGGTCATTAACTTTTTTGACGTCCTTCTTATTCGGCATGGTGGTACTATTATCACTGCGTTCTAAAAATTCGATGATTGCGATCTGATATTTTCCTTGCTCTTTTAGTGATCTTTTACGTTGATAGTTTTCTTTTATCTTCAGTTTGGCCATTCCTGCTAAAGTATTCCTGGTCAGTCCTGTTTCTTGAGCTGTGCTACTTAACATTCTATATTTTTTCAGGTAACAGACACTGCTAACTGAATAAATTGAACTTTTGGGCTTTGCTTTGAACTTGTACATTTTGTTAGTTTCTTTTAATTCATTTGTCATTGTATGATACAATACTAGTTTTCTTCTAACTTTATTAGCACTGGTCTTCTTTGAGATTAATTCCTGGATATCTTTGTTAGCCTTGCTTCTTAATTGGGGAATCTGTGTCTCTTAGTTTCCTGTTTATCCTCTGCTGCTTTCTAGTAAGTGCTTGAAATTTTCTTTTCAGTTTCAAATTTTCTTCTTCTAAATGCTGTAATGCATTAGTCTTTTCCAACAAAATTTTCTTTCTCCTAGATTTACTGCCATTTGCCTTAGCTGGAAAACTTAGTTTAAGCACCAATACTTCCTGATTTGAATTTGCTTTCCTTTTTCTACTTTCCCTATTACTGGTCAGCTTTTGTTTATTTCTTTTCTTTCTTTCAGACATACTTAGTTCTTTTGATGGAATGTATGCTTTTCGTTTACGTGTTCTTTCCCTCTGCAGGTATTCTTTTTCATTTTTTGCCTTTTGTCTTTCTCTGAACAGTTTTTGTCTTTCAGCATTAGTTAGTGCCATTTAAGCTGAAAAATAAATATATCAATAAGAAGGTGTGTATGAGTGCAAATGAAACAAATCTCTATCCAAGACACAATCTCATTAAAGTAGACAACTATAGTCTAGATAGGTTTTACACCATTGTATGGCATGCCGAAAAACCATTGTAAAATGATAATTATTGCTTGAAAATGCCTGTAGCCAGTCAGGAATACTAGGATAGTCTCTTATATTTATATGATTTCGTAGATAAGCGAGTTCTTGTATTTGTCGTTTATGGATATTTTGTTTGCTTTTTGCATGCTTGTTCAGAGATTCTGTTGTCGTATGTTAGTTTCAAGTACACTTTAGAAATATTCAAGGCTCCGTGTTGAAAACTGTAGCTTGACCTATAATAGTTTACTTTTCTAAAGTGTGACTTGAATGGAGAGTTGTTTTATTGACACTCATACCACATCGTCCTATATGTATATCTATATAAGTGTAGTTTTGGATATTTAGTGTAATACTAATAATAAAATATGCCTAAACTTGTTATATTCATTAATAAATAGTTGTAGTTCATATTTTGCATCATTATTGTCAATAAAATTATGTTACGGAGGAATTGTGATTCCTCCGTAACATTGTAGGCGCTTTTTTATTTGTATTTTTTTCCTTCTGCACCCAAAAGTTGTTTATGTACGTTTTGGTAGGTGTTTATACAGTATTGTTATTATGTTTTTAGGGTAAAAAATCTTTTAAAATACAAATATACTCTCTTTAAAATTACCTCTCTATGAAATGATATATTTACCTTCACAGAATTTCCAAAAAAAAATCCTTTTTCTTCAAATTCAATCGTTTTATGTGGTCAAACACTTCTTTCCTTCAAACATCCCGCTTATGAAACTTTTAAAACCACGTGATACATGACTAACCGGTGTATGGATGAAAATGTGCCCTGTATAAAATTGTCCCGTTACGGAAGAATCGTTTCGGAGGAATTTCCAAGCAGTTTTTTTGTTTTTTTTATCAAGAGTGCTGCTTAACCAAATTACATCAAAGCTTGTTTTATGGTCAAAATAGTATGATTGGTAAAAAGAAAAACAGAAATTTTTGTTTCTATACTGTATCAATGGTTTAGCCTACGGTTACGGAGGAATCATTTGATGAGCATAATTGGTTAAATGAAAAATTAAAGAGAAATTCCCAGAGATAGCTTGTTTTAATGGACAGATTGAGATAGTAATTCAAAATTCAACACTATTAAACCCTTAAACAAACATTAAAACCTCTGAACCTGTAAGTTGCTCATTTTGAAATATACTCAAATCACCGTTATGGAAGAATCATGAAACTGACGACACATCTAAATTGTTGATAAACATTTTTTTGTTGTGTTTTGATATTATTTTTACTTTCATATATGAATTCAATAGTTCATGTAAGGATCATTTGGATTTAATCAAGAAAGAGCATGAAATTGGTGCATAGGACAGTTTTTTTCGGTTGCATATTCCTTATTCGAAATTGGCGACATTGCTTTTTTACGATTTTATAGAATTTAAGTTCGATATTTTTACGTTAATTGAAGTTTATTATAGTTGATATGTTTTTAAAAGTGAATTTACATATCATGAGATTTATTTTAGACCAAGAGGCTCATCAAAAAGTATTATCTTTTCAACAGTGGACCCATTCAAACTCATAAACCATGTTTGCACGACTTATATGAGATTGGGCGACAAGAAGTGTTAATCTGACGTTCCATCTATGTAATATTTGTGTTAGTGGTTGTCGCCCGTTGTTTGTGTTTACTTTTGAGTTCTCGGGCAAGTTTCCCTGTGAAATTATCAACAAGAAAACGTGAGTATACTCGGTTATATTATAAAAAAAAATATTATTGTCAGTTTTCCTCAATATAATACTGGTCAAATAATGTAAGAGAAAATATAAAAAGGTTGAAAATGTACAATTATTATTATTTTATTCAATTTGAAAAAAAATACCCCAATATACTTACGTTAGGATTATGGAGAGATGTGGTTGAGTTTTTACACAATCATAAGTACTTATATTGTAATAATTTAGAGATAAAGAAATCAAATCTATTCTGAAAAGGAACTGTTTTATACTAATAACTATTTTTAGATTATCTTCTTAAGAAATATATATATGGAACGCCAGAATGACAATTTTAATTCATATTAGCCTGGGTTCATGGTCTACTGGTTAAGACCGATGGCTACAGTGCTGAAGGTCCCGAGCTCGATTCTCACTCCAGACGTTGAATTTTCAGTACATCAGTAGGGTGATTTTCACCATCCCACACACATCTCTGGTATTCAGACCGGTGTTTAAACTAGTTTCGATACTTCGGCGGCCTCGGTAGGTCAAAGTTGTTTCCAGCTTGATCTGGAGATCAATCTTCTGAAATCTCTTCGGGTCATATGTTCCCGCCGAGATGCCCGGTGATTCTCTCCGAGTAGTTCGGCTTCCTCCACCATAATATCAGACTTCCCGATGTCCTACACGCTCCCTTGGGCGGTGTTGAGGTGGGAACTCTTCTGATGGTGGGTTAATATTGTAAAGGACACACCTCCATTAATCCTTAGGGAGTGTACAAGGATCCGCTGTACCCTACCAGAATCAAGGGATGCGTCTTCACTCTCGAAGTACATACATACATTAGCAACAAATAGAATTTAGCCATTGAAGTGACGAAAGTAATAGTGAAAGACGTTTATCCTAATTTAACGAATCCATTATGTACCCTTATGTTGATTCGATGCTAAACATATGGTTATAAATTATTTTATAGAAAATCCACAGCCTTTCTAATTAAACTCTCATATTTGATGATTTAATGATTAGTAAATAGAGGAGGGGAAGGACAGGGGGTACCCTTCTCCCTTCTCCCACCCCTCTTCTCCTTTCTTCTACCCCCGTTCTCCTTTCTCCCATTAGAATAAAACATCTCCTTTTGAGATATTTTTTTTTGAAAATTAGAATTTTTTTTAAAAGGAGAGATATTTTATTTTTTCTCCTTTCTCCAACTTTTTCTCCTTTCTCCCAGCCTTCCTCTCCTTTCTCCTACCCCCTTTCTCCTTTCTCCCACCCCCTTTCTCCTTTCTCCTACCCCCTTTCTCCCTGTCTCCCTTACCCCTGTCCTCCCCCTCATAGAGGATTATTACATGCAGTTTTTTGTGAACATTGCACATAATATTACGAATATTATTAAGCAATACAATTCGTGTACATTGCAGATTGTTAAAGCAAATAAAATTGTATTAATAATTAATATTTCAATATTGAATTTAGGGTGCAATATATATATATATATATGCATATTAAAACGGTACATGAATTAACATGATTGATGGTCGAAATGATCGGAACTGGAACACATATAGTTAACTTTCCGATATTTGATGTCCTATCCTGAGACGAGAAAGGTCTGTATTTCAATGAAAAAAAGTACACTATCAAATCATATTATGAATAGCAAACATGTTACAGCTCTTCTATAAAAGCATGCAGAGCAAACCTTTTATCAACTTGCTTGCTATTTGTTTGGTTGTTTGTAAACAACATGTAGATAGTATGTTTCAGACTGTTAATATATACTGGAATATGATTGGTCAATAAACATTAACTTCGTTTCATTTCAATTTTAATTTTCCAATCAAATCCTAGTATATGTTAATTTATTTTCAAAAAGTAGCTAGCTGAGCATACAGACGCAATGATCACTATTCTTTTTTTTTCATAATAGGGAAAGAGCAGACCGGGTCATTATGGATCAGACTTCAAATACAATCATTAATACGGGAGACAAACCTGGTAAAAGTGTTCTTTTCAGAGACATCATGCATCAGAATACAGATACCATGGATACGGGAGACAACTCTAGTAAAGGTGTTTTTTTCAGAGACATCATGCATCAGAATTCAGATACCATGGATACGGGAGACAACTTTGTTAAAAGTGTTTTTTTCAGAGACATAATGCATCAGGATGCAGATACCATGGATACGGGAGACAACTCTGGTAAAAATGTTGTATGTAGTAATGGATTGGATCAAACTGGAATCTTACAGGCACAGAATAGTCATGATTGTACAAATAGTATTGCGAAGCCAATTCAATGTGATGAATGTGGTAAAGGGTTTTGGAGCCCTAATAACCTACAGGTACACATGAGAAATCACACTGAAGATAAACCTTACAAATGTAATGAATGTGGTAAAGGGTTCGGCAGAGTTTATGATTTACAGAGACATATGCGTATTCATACTGGCGATAAACCTTACAAATGTGGTATATGTGGTAAAGGATTTGGCGAACATTCTTATTTAAAGGAACACATGGGATCACACTCTAGCGACAAATTCTATCAATGTGGTTTGTGTGGTAAAAGTTTTGGCGATCATTACAGGTTAAAAAGACACAATAAAACTCACAATGTGGTCACACAATTTAAATGTGATGTATGTGGCGCGGGTTTTAGGAAGCAGAAAAAGTTACAAGTACACATGAGCACACACACTGGTAAATGTGATGTACGTTGCGCGGGTTTTAGTAAACAGGAAAAGTTACAAGTACACATGGGCACACACACTAGTGAATGTTTTAGTCAGCGCGATGACTTAATAACACAACTGAGAATACATCCTGGAGACATGCCTTATAAATGTGGTATGTGTGGTGAAGGTTTCAGTGAAATTCAAAATTTACAAATACACATGACAGTACACACTGGAGGTGAACTACACACGTGTGATGTGTGTGGTAAAGGGTTTAATGAGATCCGGAACTTTGAGAAACACATGAGAATACATACGGGTAATAAACGTCATGAATGTCATTTGTGTGATTTATGTGGAAAGACGTTTGGTAGAACGTATCGCTTAAAGAGACACATGAACACACATACCGGTTATAAACCCCACACATGTAAAATATGTAGTAAAACGTTTACGCAGATTAATAGCTTGCAAAACCACATGACCGTACATACTGGAGAAAAACCCCATGTATGTGATGTGTGTGGTAAAAGATTTAGTCGGTATGGTTCGTTATCGAGGCACAAAAAAACACATACTGGCGATAAACCCTATAAATGTGATGTATGTGGACAACAGTTTTCTCAGAAAAGTAACTTACAGAGTCATCTCAAGGTGCACTCTGGTGATACACCGTCTAAGTTGTGACGTATATGGACAAGAGTTAACTCAGAACAATAACTTACAGAGTCATCTCAAGGTGCACTCTGGTGATACACCGTCTAAGTTGTGACGTATATATATGGACAAGAGTTTACTCAGAACAATAACTTACAGAGTCATCTCAAGGTGCACTCTGGTGATACACCGTCTAAGTTGTGACGTATATGGACAAGAGTTAACTCAGAACAATAACTTACAGAGTCATCTCAAGGTGCACTCTGGTGATACACCGTCTAAGTTGTGACGTATATGGACAAGAGTTAACTCAGAACAATAACTTACAGAGTCATCTCAAGGTGCACTCTGGTGATACACCGTCTAAGTTGTGACGTATATGGACAAGAGTTAACTCAGAACAATAACTTACAGAGTCATCTCAAGGTGCACTCTGGTGATACACCGTCTAAGTTGTGACGTATATGGACAAGACTTAACTCAGAACAATAACTTACAGAGTCATCTCAAGGTGCACTCTGGTGATACACCGTCTAAGTTGTGACGTATATGGACAAGAGTTTACTCAGAACAATAACTTACAGAGTCATCTCAAGGTGCACTCTGGTGATACACCGTCTAAGTTGTGACGTATATGGACAAGAGTTAACTCAGAACAATAACTTACAGAGTCATCTCAAGGTGCACTCTGGTGATACACCGTCTAAGTTGTGACGTATATGGACAAGAGTTAACTCAGAACAATAACTTACAGAGTCATCTCAAGGTGCACTCTGGTGATACACCGTCTAAGTTGTGACGTATATGGACAAGAGTTTACTCAGAACAATAACTTACAGAGTCATCCAAAGGTGCACTCTGGTGATACACCGTCTAAGTTGTGACGTATATGGACAAGAGTTTACTCAGAACAATAACTTACAGAGTCATCTCAAGGTGCACTCTGGTGATACACCGTCTAAGTTGTGACGTATATGGACAAGAGTTAACTCAGAACAATAACTTACAGAGTCATCTCAAGGTGCACTCTGGTGATACACCGTCTAAGTTGTGACGTATATGGACAAGAGTTAACTCAGAACAATAACTTACAGAGTCATCTCAAGGTGCACTCTGGTGATACACCGTCTAAGTTGTGACGTATATGGACAAGAGTTTACTCAGAACAATAACTTACAAAGTCATCCAAAGGTGCACTCTGGTGATACACCGTCTAAGTTGTGACGTATATGGACAAGAGTTTACTCAGAACAATAACTTACAGAGTCATCTCAAGGTGCACTCTGGTGATACACCGTCTAAGTTGTGACGTATATGGACAAGAGTTAACTCAGAACAATAACTTACAGAGTCATCTCAAGGTGCACTCTGGTGATACACCGTCTAAGTTGTGACGTATATGGACAAGAGTTAACTCAGAACAATAACTTACAGAGTCATCTCAAGGTGCACTCTGGTGATACACCGTCTAAGTTGTGACGTATATGGACAAGAGTTTACTCAGAACAATAACTTACAGAGTCATCCAAAGGTGCACTCTGGTGATACACCGTCTAAGTTGTGACGTATATGGACAAGAGTTTACTCAGAACAATAACTTACAGAGTCATCTCAAGGTGCACTCTGGTGATACACCGTCTAAGTTGTGACGTATATGGACAAGAGTTTACTCAGAACAATAACTTACAGAGTCATCCAAAGGTGCACTCTGGTGATACACCGTCTAAGTTGTGACGTATATGGACAAGAGTTTACTCAGAACAATAACTTACAGAGTCATCTCAAGGTGCACTCTGGTGATACACCGTCTAAGTTGTGACGTATATGGACAAGAGTTTACTCAGAACAATAACTTACAAAGTCATCCAAAGGTGCACTCTGGTGATACACCGTCTAAGTTGTGACGTATATGGACAAGAGTTTACTCAGAACAATAACTTACAGAGTCATCCAAAGGTGCACTCTGGTGATACACCGTCTAAGTTGTGACGTATATGGACAAGAGTTTACTCAGAACAATAACTTACAGAGTCATCTCAAGGTGCACTCTGGTGATACACCGTCTAAGTTGTGACGTATATGGACAAGAGTTTACTCCGAACAATAACTTACAAAGTCATCCAAAGGTGCACTCTGGTGATACACCGTCTAAGTTGTGACGTATATCAATGTATATGGACAAGAGTTTACTCAGAACAATAACTTACAGAGTCATCTCAAGGTGCACTCTGGTGATACACCGTCTAAGTTGTGACGTATATGGACAAGAGTTTACTCAGAACAATAACTTACAAAGTCATCCAAAGGTGCACTCTGTTGATAAACCGTCTAAGTATAGATACAAAGTATGAAGCATCCAGTCTTTTTTATGGGTCACTATCCCTATGTCGAGATGTCTGCCACACAAGTCGCAGACTCGACCAAAAACCATTACCCCCTTTTTTTGGAAGCGAAATACATGGTCGTTCTTCTTTTTTTATTCAACAATACAGTGAAACCTGACTAAACCGAATCCTGCATAAACCGAAATTCTTTATAAATCAAACAAGTTCTTAAGCACCGTCATGTCAAATTGTATGCTCTGTGAACCTGATAAAACAGAACATCGGCCAAAATCGAACTAATTTAAAACCTTTAGTCCAGTAGAGGTTCGGTTTAAACAGGTTTCACTGTATATTAAAATGATGTCGTTTTAAATACTGTATGTTGTTAAGATTAAATTGTTGTATCATGTATATATGATTCTGCCCGCTGGGGGCCTAATTTGACAATTGGAAAATAGAGTATCTAATCTTATCTATACATACATGACATCAGAGACATATAAAACAAGAGATTGGCAACTCGGCGATATCCCGTAATATCACACGGCCAGATTTAAACCTCGCGAGATCTCTTTGGGTAATAGAGTCTTTATCAAAGTATTAAAAGTACTCGAAGAAAGGGTGAATGTTGAAGCATAAATTAACTGTTTCAGTGTTAAATTTCACATAATTAATTGAATAATTTGAGTTCATACGTAATTTTTATTTCAATGTCATTTTAATTTTGATTTGTATTATTAGCTCATCTGGCCGAAAGGCCAAGTGAGCTTTTCTCATCACTTGGCGTCCGGCGTCCGTCGTCGTCCGTCGTCCGTCGTCGTCGTCGACCTGCGTTAACTTTTACAAAAATCTTCTCCTCTGAAACTACTGGGCCAAATTTAACCAAACTTGGCCACAATCATCATTGGGGTATCTAGTTTAAAAATATGTCCGGTGACCCGGCCAACAAACCAAGATGGCCGCCATGGCTAAAAATAGAACATAGGGGTAAAATGCAGTTTTTGGCTTATAACTCAAAAACCAAAGCATTTAGAGCAAATCTGACATGGGGGTAATATTGTGCATCAGGTCAAGATCTAGCTTCCCTGAAATTTTCAGATGAATCGGACATTCCGTTGTTGGGTTGCTGCCCCTGAAATGGTAATTTTAAGGAAATTTTGCTGTTTTTGGTTATTATCTTGAATATTATTATAGATAGAGATAAACTGTAAACAGCAATAATGTACAGCAAAGTAAGATCTACAAATAAGTTAACATGATCAAAATGGTCAGTTGACCACTTTAGGAGTTATTGCCCTTTATAGTCAATTTTTAACCATTTTTCGTAAATCTTAGTAATCTTTTAGAAAAATCTTCTCCTCTGAAACTACTGGGCCAAATTTAACCAAACTTAGCCATAATCATCATTGGGGTATCTAGTTTAAAAAATGTGTCTGGTGTCCCGCCCAACCAACCAAGATGGCCGCCATGGCTAAAAATAGAACATAGGGGTAAAATGCAGTTTTTGGCTTATAACTCAAAAACCAAAGCATTTAGAGCAAATCTGACATGGGTAAAATTGTTCATCAGGTTAAGATCTAGCTGCCCTGAAATTTTCAGATGAATCGGACATTCCGTTGTTGGGTTGCTGCCCCTGAAATGGTAATTTTAAGGAAATTTTGCTGTTTTTGGTTATTATCTTGAATATTATTATAGATAGAGATAAACTGTAAACAGCAATAATGTACAGCAAAGTAAGATCTACAAATAAGTTAACATGACCAAAATGGTCAGTTGACCACTTTAGGAGTTATTGCCCTTTATAGTCAATTTTTAACCATTTTTCGTAAATCTTAGTAATCTTTTAGAAAAATCTTCTCCTCTGAAACTACTGGGCCAAATTTAACCAAACTTAGCCATAATCATCATTGGGGTATCTAGTTTAAAAAATATGTCTGGTGTCCCGCCCAACCAACCAAGATGGCCGCCATGGCTAAAAATAGAACATAGGGGTAAAATGCAGTTTTTGGCTTATAACTCAAAAACCAAAGCATTTAGAGCAAATCTGACATGGGTAAAATTGTTCATCAGGTTAAGATCTAGCTGCCCTGAAATTTTCAGATGAATCGGACATTCCGTTGTTGGGTTGCTGCCCCTGAAATGGTAATTTTAAGGAAATTTTGCTGTTTTTTGGTTATTATCTTGAATATTATTATAGATAGAGATAAACTGTAAACAGCAATAATGTTCAGCAAAATAAGATCTACAAATAATTTAACATGACCAAAATGGTCAGTTGACCACTTTAGGAGTTATTGCCCTTTATAGTCAATTTTTAACCATTTTTCGTAAATCTTAGTAATCTTTTAGAAAAATCTTCTCCTCTGAAACTACTGGGCCAAATTTAACCAAACTTAGCCATAATCATCATTGGGGTATCTAGTTTAAAAATGTGTCTGGTGTCCCGCCCAACCAACCAAGATGGCCGCCATGGCTAAAAATAGAACATAGGGGTAAAATGCAGTTTTTGGCTTATAACTCAAAAACCAAAGCATTTAGAGCAAATCTGACGTGGGTAAAATTGTTCATCAGGTTAAGATCTAGCTGCCCTGAAATTTTCAGATGAATCGGACATTCCGTTGTTGGATTGCTGCCCCTGAAATGGTAATTTTAAGGAAATTTTGCTGTTTTTGGTTATTTATTATCTTGAATATTATTATAGATAGAGATAAACTGTAAACAGCAATAATGTTCAGCAAAATAAGATCTACAAATAATTTAACATGACCAAAATGGTCAGTTGACCACTTTAGAAGTTATTGCCCTTTATAGTCAATTTTTAACCATTTTTCGTAAATCTTAGTAATCTTTTAGAAAAATCTTCTCCTCTGAAACTACTGGGCCAAATTTAACCAAACTTAGCCATAATCATCATTGGGGTATCTAGTTAAAAAAAATGTGTCCGGTGACCCCACCAACAAACCAAGATGACCGCCATGGCTAAAAATAGAACATAGGGGTAAAATGCAGTTTTTGGCTTATAACTCAAAAACCAAAGCATTTAGAGCAAATCTGACATGGGTAAAATTGTTCATCAGGTTAAGATCTAGCTGCCCTGAAATTTTCAGATGAATCGGACATTCCGTTGTTGGATTGCTGCCCCTGAAATGATAATTTTAAGGAAATTTTGCTGTTTTTGGTTATTATCTTGAATATTATTATAGATAGAGATAAACTGTAAACAGCAATAATGTTCAGCAAAGTAAGATCTACAAATAAGTCATCATGACCAAAATGGTCAGTTGACCACTTTAGGAGTTATTGCCCTTTATAGTCAATTTTTAACCATTTTTCGTAAATCTTATTAATCTTTTAGAAAAATCTTCTCCTCTGAAACTACTGTGCCAAATTTAACCAAACTTAGCCATAATCATTATTGGGGTATCTAGTTAAAAAAATGTGTCCGGTAACTCGGCCACCAAACCAAGATGGCCACCATGGCTAAAAATAGAACATGGGGGTAAAATGCAGTTTTTGGCTTATAACTCAAAAACCAAAGCATTAAGAGCAAATCTGACAGGAAGTAAAATTGTTGATCAGGTCACGATCTATTTGCCCTGGAATTTTCAGATGAATCGAATAATCGGTTGTTAGGTTGCTGCCCCTGAATTGGTAATTTTGAGGAAATTTTGCTGTTTTTTTGTTATCTTGAATATTATTATAGATAGAGATAAACTGTAAACAGCAATAATGTACAGCAAAGTAAGAACTAAAAATAAGTCACTATGACCAAAATAGTCAATTGACCGCCTAAGGAGTTATTGCCCTTCATAGTCAATTTTTAACAATTTTCTTAAAATTTGAAGATTTTCAATAACATTTTCCACAGAAAGTACTGTTATAGATAAAGATAATTGTAAGCAGCAAGAATGTTTAGTAAAGTAAGATCTACAAACACATCACCATCACCAAAACACAATTTTGTCATGAATCCATCTGTGTCCATTGTTTAATATTCACATAGACCAAGGTGAGCGAGCCTCTAGTTTCTATTATTGAAAAAGAGACATTATTTGATATTGTATTAAAAAAACCCGATATTAAATAATTTACTCTTAATAAATTATATCGGAGTTAATTTTATTTGACAGTTTCATAATGGGTTTCTATTAAATATACACCTGTCTCGGAGACATTATTTCACAGTGTGACATGTATATTCGGCTGGAATTATCCGATGGTCAGGTAAATCACAACCCGCTGTTAAAGAGTTTTATTTGACACCCGGTACACAAGAAGTTGTTACACCACAGGTGTCCACACTCTTTCCGAAAATACTATTTACGTGTAGAAAAAAAAACTTAATTTGTTTGATAAATTTATCGTTCATCATTATCGACTTTGTCTTTTATTCATATTTGTATAGATCATTAGTTTATGATTAAAAATTGATTACTTTCTGGGTTCATTATTAATTTGGCTTGTATTGAGTTGTTTTTTTTATGATTGTCGGTAAATTGTTTTCTAAGTGTGTTTTTCGAAATTTATAATATGAGCTTGCATTGCCATTGAGTTGTTTTTATGATTGTCGGTAAATCTATGGTTTCTCCTTTTCACGGATTGTGTATTATATGTCTCTGATGACATAGACCGGCATGATTAAATTCAGATTTTGAACGTGCTTAAACAATCGACAATCCTCGGGTGAATCCGCTACTATCCTTAAGATACGGAATCGGCCGAGTTGTGACGAATGCGTGCTAAAACTAACTTTGGAAATGACTGTACCAAGTCAGGAATATGACAGTTGTTGTCCATTCGTTTGATGTGTTTTATCCTTTGGTTTTGCCATTTGATTAGGGATTTTCCGTTTTAAATTTTACTCGGAGTTCATTTTTTTTTAATTTTAAATTTTGGACATAAATTATTGACTTATCCAAGAGATACTAGTTCGCAAGATATCATGTGACCTTTACCAGACTTGAGTTCTGACTCCGAATTTGCCGAATCTAATGCATTTTGGGTAATAATTCCAAAAGCGTACACCAAAACGTTGTGATTGGTTTAAACGTGATTAACAATAGAATTTCAACCAATGACGTAATGTTAATTTCATTTTACAATGTGCGAACAATGAGATTACCTATAGTCCTCTATATTCTGAAAAGGCGAATTGACCAGTGTTTGCTTAGATGGGTTATTTTTGAGTCTTTCGTTTGACAAACAAGTCCGTTCGCCCTAATATCTGTTTGGCTAAAGGACTGTTTGTCGCTATACCATTCCGCCCTGGTTCGTTTTGCTCTTCTTTTTATTTTACTCTGTAGTCTTGTAAAATGATTGGTTTGTTTATGGTGTTTTAACGCCACTTTTAAGCACCGCATTAAGACCATGTAAACTATTTCGTGGCGGCCAGTTTTTATTGGTGGAGGAAGCCGGAGTTCCCGGAGAAAACCAACGACTAGTAAAACTGACAACCCTAGTCAATTAAGATTGGAGTCGAGTGTCCGAACATCACAACCTCAGTGTTGATTGGCTAGAGATTACAGTAGTAACTTCTTCGGCCACTGAGGCCCTTGTTGTAAAATGTACACTCATTATTTGAGTGAAGTATGTTAAAGTTTGTTGAACATTTCGCCTAATATTAATGGAGTATTGCTGTAACAAGATAACTATTTACCTTCGATATGCACTGAAAAGAAAAGGAATATAAGAACTATAAGTTGTTATGCCCTACCTACGATAGTAGAGGGGCATTACGTTTTCTGGTCTGTACGTTCGTTCGTCCGTCTGTCTGTCTGTCCGTGCGTCCGTTTGTCCCGCTTCAGGTTAAAGTTTTTGGTCAAGGTAGTTTTTGATGAAGTTGAAGTTCAATCAACTTGAAACTTAGTTCACATGTTCCTTATGATATGATCTTTCTAATTTTAATGCCAAATAAATGTTTTGGGCACCAATTTCACGGTCCACTGAACATAGAAAATGATAGTGCGAGTGGGGCATCTGAACTGGGGACACATTTATTTTTTCTGAGCACTCACATTGTAATATTGCCTTCAAAGAAACTTTTAAACTAGGAGTTCCGAGTGTTGAAGTTGAAATCATCCCTTGGTAAAGTTTACGAATGCCTTCACGATCGAGTTGGTTGACCGTTATGAAATATCCATTTCACAGATGATAACGGATATGTTCCAAATGTTGTAACTACAATCCCATCCCCTTAGGCTTTACCCCGAATGTGACCTACCAATTCAATTAAGACTTATTAACGGGTGTGTACTAACATCTGTAGTAACTACAATCCCATCCCCTTTCCCCTGAATGTGAATTACCGATTGAAACTTATTAACGGGTGTTTATTAACATTAGTAACACGACGGGTACCACATTTGCGGCAGGATCTGATAAAACTTGTGTATCACCTGAGATCACCCCAGCTTTTTTCTTTGGTAATTTGTGTTTCCAGTTTTCTTTGCAGCACCTGCGTTTTATGTACTATTGTTTAATATAAAAAAAAAAGAAGATGTGGTATGATTGGCAATGAGACAACTCTCCACAAGAGTTAATAAGAGTGCACACGCTGACATGACTTGTCTCGCCTTCTTTACTTATCATTGATATTGTATTGATAGTCCTAAATATGAAGTTTTATTACTTACAACTGTCATATAAACTTAACATAAACCAAGAAAACTAAACATTGACCAATGAAACATGAAAATGAGGTCAATGTCAGATGAACCATGCCAGGCTGGCATATGTACAGTTACGAATTCTTCCACACAACAAATATAGTTTACCTATTGCTTATCGTTTAAGAAAAACAGACCAAAATACAAAAACTTAACATGGAGCAATGAACCATGAAAATGAGGTCAAAGTCCAATAAAACCTACGTGACTGACATAAAGATCATAAAACACTTCCATACACCATATATAGTTGACCTATTGCATATAGTATTAGAAAAAAAGACCAAAACTCAAAAAGTTAACTTTGATCACTGAACCATGAAAATGAGGTCAAGGTCAGATGACACTGCCAGCTAGACATGTATACCTTACAATCATTCCATACACCATATATAGTAGACCTATTGCATACAGTATTAGAAAAAAAGACCAACACACAAAAACTTAACTATAAGGTCAGATGACACCTGCCAGTTAAAGATGTACATCTTACAGTCCTTTCATACACTGAATATACAAGACATATTGCTTATAGTATCTGAGAAATGGACTTGACCACCAAAACTTAACCTTGTTTACAGATCCATGAAATGAGGTCAAGGTCAAGTAAAAACTGACTGACGGACACGAGGACCTTGCAAGGTACGCACATACCAAATATAGTTATCCTATAACTTATAATGGTAGAGAATTGAACATTACAAAAAATCTTAACTTTTAAGTAGTCACTGAACCATAAAAATGTGGTCAAGGACATCGGACATGTGACTGACAGAAACTTCGTAACATGAGGCATCTACATTTATATACAAAGTATGAAGCATCCATGTCTTCCACTTTCTAAAATATAAAGCTTTTAAGAAGTTAGCTAACGCCGCCGCCGCCGCCGGATCACTATCCCTATGTCGCGCTTTCTGCAATTCAAGTTGCAGGCTCGACTAAAATGACATAGAAAAAAACAACTATAGGTCACCCTACGGCCTTCATAATTTATAAAAGGACCTGAAATGACAATGTAAAATACATTAAACAAAAAAAATAACGGCCTTATTTATGTACAAACCAAATGCTCCGCAGGGCGCAGCTTTATACGACCGCAGAGTTCGAACCCTGAACAGTTGGGGCAAGTATGGACACAACACTTAAGCTTGATACAGCTTTGAATTTGGATTGTGGTTAAATAGGTTTCTGACACAGAATGAATGTGGTCTAAGAGCTTAAACTCAATAACTTAAAAAATTTAAAGTGGACATTTACCTATTATGGTCCAATATCCAAAATCTTAATACATGGTTAGATTCAGCATATCAAAGAACCCCAAGAATTCAATTTTTGATGAAAACAAATAAAAAGTTCAATTTTAAACCCCTTAGACCTCAATGTGGACCAATTTGATAACCGGGCCCAAATATAAAAAATCTAAATACATGGTTAGATTCAGCATATATCAAAGAACCCCATATAGACATTTTTTGTTGAAATAAAACAAAGTTTAATTTTGGACCCCGATTTGGACCAACTTGAAAACTGGGCCTATAATCAAAAATCTAAAAACATGTTTAGATTCAGCATATCAAAGAACCCCAAGGATTCAATTTTTGTTGATATCAAACAAAGTTTAGTTTTGGACCACGATTTTGACCAACTTGAAAACTGGCCCCATAAGCAAAAATCTTAATACATGTTTAGATTCAGCATATCAAAGAACCTCCAGGATTCAATTTTTGTTGAAAGCAAACAAAGTTTAATTTTGGACCCCGATTTGGACCAACTTAAAAACTGGTCCCATAATCAAAAATCTAAGTACATGTTTAGATTCAGCATAACAAAGAACCCCAATTAATTTAAGATTGACCAATGAACCATGAAAATGAGGTCAAGGTCAAATAGAACATGCAAAACTGACATATACATCCTAAATTATTTGCATACACCAAATACAATTGACCAGTTGTATATAGTGTTTGAAAAACAGAACAAAACAGAGAAAAAAAACTTAACTTTTACCACTGAATCATAAAAATGTGGTCAAGGTCAGATAACACCTGCCAGAGGGACACAGTACTAGTATTAAAAAATAGATAAAATCACAAAAACGTTTTAAAAAAATAAGGTCAAAGTCAGATGACACCAGCCAGTTGGACATTTAGATCTACAAGCATTCTATGCACCAAATATAGCAGACCTATTGATTATAGTATCCGAGATATTGACCGAACCATGAAAACTTAACCTTGTTCACTGATCAATGAATTGAGGTCGAGACCCAAGTCAAGAGAAAACTGTCTGGCCGGCATGAGGACATTGCAATATACGCACATACCAAATACATTTATTATATTACCAGATTACTCATATTAAGAGAGAGGTAAATATTTGACTTTTTTTCAAGTCGTCATTGAACCATGAAATGAGGTCAATGACAATTAGACAGACGGAAATTCATAATATAAGGCATATATTTACAAAGTATGAAGTATCCAGGTCTTATACCTCCTGAAATATTATATATAAGCTTTTAAGAAGTTAGACAACGCTGCCACCACCGACACACGATCACTATCCCTTTGAAAACAAGAGTGCATACACTGAAAGGTTTCGCTTTCTTTACTAATCATTGATATTATGTTGATAGTCCTAAATATAAAGCTTTATTACAACTGTCACATAAACTTATTAACATTAACCAAGATAACTAAACAAAGACCAATGAACCATGAAAATGACGTCAAGGTCTGATGAACCATGCCAGGCAGACATGTACAGTTAACAATGCTTCCATAAAACAAATATAGTTGACCTATTGCTTAAAGTTGAAGAAAAATAGACCAAAACACAAAAACTTAACACTTATCAATCAACCGTGAAAATGAGGTCAAGGTCAAATAAAACCTGCGTGACTGATATATAGATAATAAAATATTTCCATACACTAAATTTAGTTGACCTATGGCATATAGTATTAGATAAAAAGACCAAAACACAAAAACTTAACTTTGACCACTGAACCATGAAAATGAGGTCAAGGTCAGATGACATCTGCCCGCTAAACATGTACACTTGCAATCATTCCATACAACAAATAAAGTAGACCTATTGCATAAAGTATGAGAAAAACAGACCAAAAACACAAAAACTAAACTATTATCACTGAACCATGAAAATGAGGTCAAGATCAGATGACACCTGCCAGTTGGACATGTACACCTTAGTCCTTTTATACACCGAATATTCTAGACATATTGCTTATAGTATCTGAGATATGGACTTGACCACCAAAACTTAACCTTGTTCACTGATCTATGAAATGAGGTTGAGGTCAAGTGAAAACTGTCTGATGGACACGAGGACCTTGCAAGGTACGTACAAACCAAATATAGTTATCCTTTTACTTATAATAAGAGATAATTCAACATTACAAAAAATCAGAGCTTTTTTTTTCAAGTGGTCACTGAACCATGAAAATGAGGTCAAGGACATAGGACATGTGACTGATGGAAACTTCGTAACATGAGCCATTACATCTATATACAAAGTATGAAGCATCCAGGTATTCCACCTTTTAAAATATAGAGTTTTTAAGAAGTTAGCTAACGCCGCCGGATCACTATCCCTTTGTTGAGCTTTCTGCAACAAAAGTTGTAGGCTCGACAAAAATCAGGTGAAAACTCATCAGGTTGATTCAAATAGATAGAAATAAATCTAACAAAAACAGAGTAGACATGGTATGGTACAAAAAGACACTAAGTACAGATCTGAAAGTACTCACAGTCACTGACAGCTAGTTCAAAGCCAATAACAACTAATATTAGCCGTTAGTTTTCTCGTGTGAATTGTTTTACATTGTAATTTCGGGGCCTTTTAGAGCTGACTATGCGATATGGGCTTTTCTCATTGTTGAAGGCCGCATGGTGACCTATAGTTGAGATTTTCTGTGTCATTTTTGTCTCGGGTGGAGAGTTGTCCCATTGGCAATCATACTACACCTTCTTTTTTATAATAAAAAATCGTGAATCTGAGACTAAAATATCTATCAGTACACATCCAAGGGATTTAGTGTAAAGACGTGTAAATACATTTTAGACTGTTGTCACTCAACCCTGTATTATGTTAATCACATGTATAAACTTCAATTCTAGTATGTGTTTTAATGTGTATAGGACAAACACTTTTATCATACAACCCTTAACCATATTCATATGACACATATATATGAATTTTTGTGTTTTGTATGTGTACTTATATGTCATTTATGTATACAAAAAACAGGTGTTACAAAACTGTTCATTATAATGATATTAATCACATATATGCACTATGTTCCTGGTATGTGTTCTTAATTGATAATTCACCACTTCACCACTTCACCACACATACACATGATACATCATATTGGTGTACACATATGATTTCTTCAGGTCTTTACTAATAAATATCTTACTACACATTATGTGCATTTGAAGCTTCAACTGTTGAATGCTTATGTTCAAACACTCACTTCTTCGCCAATAATACAAGTTCACATATTTAAATGTTTTCGTTTAGGTCTTTTATTACTAATTATCTGATTACACAATCTGTGCATTTGTAACTTCGACTGCATGGACTGAAGAATATTTATGTTCAAACACACACTACTTCACAAAAAATACAAGTACACATATCTACGTGTTGTTCTTCAGGTCTTTAACTACTAAAATATCTAACTACGAATTCTCTTCGTTTGAAGCTTCGACATGTTCAACTGTCGAATCTTTTTGATCAAACACCAGTATCATACTATGTGTTCTCATGTGAATCTGTAAGCTGTTCTTGTGACCAAATCTGTTCCCGCAGATCTCACAGTTAAAAGGTTTATCACCAGTGTGTGTTCTTAGATGTCTCTTTAAGTTCGGAATTTGATTGAACCGTTTTTGGCATATACCACATTCGTAAGGTTTAAAACCAGAATGTGTTCTTATGTGTCTCTTTAAGTGTGAACCGTTCCCGAACCCTTGTCCACATATCTCACATTTATGATGTTTATCACTTGTATGCGTTTTCATGTGTTTGAGTAAACTCTGATCACTATTACACCCTGCACCACATATATCACACGTGTAAGGTTTAACATCAGTGTGTATTTTTATGTGTGTCTTTAAGTTCTGATTCGTACTAAACCCTTTACCGCAAATTTCACATTTAAAAGGTTTATCGCTAGAATGTGTTTTCGTATGTCTATGCAAGTTCGAAATACGACTGAAATCTTTTCCGCAAACACTACATTCATATGGTTTTTCACCTGTATGAATACTTGAATGTGCCTGTAAATTCACTTTTTGACGAAACGTTTTAGAACACACATCACATTTAAATGGTCTTTCACCCTCTTCTTCGTTTGTCTGTGTCTGTAAGTGCACTTTCTGACTAAGTTCTTTGTCAGTCATATCGAATTCATGATGCTTATTTCCAGCATGTGTTCTTATAAGTTCTTCTAATCTTTCATTATGTGTTCTCATTTGTTCGTCTAATTTCTCAGTATCTGTTGTCATATTTTCTGTTAACTCAACAGCATATGCTCTGATCTGTTCCTCTAAGTCTGCATTATATGTTCGCATGTGTTCCTCAACATCTGTGTTATGTGTTGTCATATGTTCTTCTAACTCTGTAGAATATGTTTTTATATGTTCCTCTGATTCTGCAGTATGTGTTGTCATATACATGTATTCCTCAACCTCTGCATTTTGTGTTCTCTTATGTTCCTCTAATCTTGTATGACATGTTGTCATATTCTCCCCTGGCACTGCAGTATGTGTGGTCATATCATCCTCTGATTCTGAAGTATCTGTTGTCATGTGTTCTTCTGATTCTGCAGTATATGACACCATATGTTCCTTTGATTCTGCATCATGTATTGTCTTATGTTCCTCCGATTCTGAAAAACATGTTGCAATATGCGTTCTCTCAAGTTCCTCAGATTCTGAAGAACATGTTGCCATATGTTCCTCTGATTCTTCTGTAGGTGGTCTCTTGTGTTCCTCTAATCTTGCAGTACATGTTGTCATATGTTCCTTTGATTCTGCAGCATGGGTTCTCATATATTCCTCTGATTCTGAAGTATGTGTTGTCATATTTTCTCCTGATTCTGAAGTATGTGTTGTCATATGTTCCTTTGGCACTACACATGCTACAGCATGGGTTCTCATTTGTTTCTCTGATTCTAAAGTATGTGTTGTCAAATGCTTCTCTGATTCTAAAGTATGTGTTGTCAAATGTTCCTTTGATTCTGCAGTATGTGTTGTCAAATGTTCCTCTGATTCTGAAGTATGTGTTGTCATATGTTTCTCTGATTCTGAAGTATGTGTTGTCAAATGTTCCTTTGATTCTGCAGTACATGTTGTCATACAAATATGTTCCTCAGGTGCTGAAGTATGTGTTTTTACATGTTCCTCTGGCACTGCATCATGGGGTCTCATATGCTTGTCTAACATTGCAGAATGCTGCTTAATATGTTCCTCCAACTTTGCTTTACTCATCATTTCTTGACAACACACTTCACATTTATAACTGCTTCCTCCATCCGGAAAACTGATGTGTTCTTGCATAAACTGACCTGAAGTCTGGTCAGGGGAGATAATTTTTGAACTTGTAGCATCTTTGCTGTTAGACATTATATTTCCTCTCCCCTTTCTTGTCTGCTGTTGCTTTCTCTAAATGTTCTTGAGTCTGAGAAAGAGAAGATAATAATTAAATTAGTTATTGGCACATATAACATATATGACATGTACGGTGTAGCATTCTATTGTTTTCATTGGACAAGCTTTAAGACATTCACGTGTTTCAAAGGTTATTTTTTATGCATCTGAACTTCAGAAGCTGTGTTTCTATTTTTATGTGTATCATGGAAATAGATGCTATGAATCTATTACACATTATTTACAAATGTAATATAACCAGATGCTCCGCAGGGCACAGCTTTATACGACCGCAGAGGTTGAACCCTGAACGGTTGGGGCAAGTATCTTTCACTCAGTCCATACATTAAATATTGACCCGTACTATCTTATGTGGGGCATAAAAAGTAAATACAAGTAAATTAAACAACTCACACTATCTGCTTTTCTTGAATTTTTCAGGACTTCTTTGCACTAATGGAATTTTTAATTGTCTGTCCTTTGCAGATGTTTTTAGCCTGCATATTTTTGCTACTATAATCATTTAAGTGCAAATTCATGTTTTAGTTTGTACCTCAGATTTGTTTTTTCTCTATCGATTTATGAATTTCGAACAGCTGTATACTTCTGTTGCCTTTATTATTCATGAACAATGAAAATCTCATATGTCTGACAGTAGTTCAGTCAGGGGAACTCCTTGTACAAGTAAACTTTATTTACTTGAAAGAGTAAAACAAAATAACTTTTGAAAGCTAGTTATAATGTTTGAATAATCTTCCAATAATTTTCTCAAAAATTCACTTGTATTTATAACAGTACTATATAAGTGAATTTTTTAACAATCCCACAACAATTCTAAAGTTTTAAGATGTAAAAACATGCCTTGAATGATTTGTCCCAGGTTACAAGTAGCTTATATTTTTTTTTATTAGAGTTCAATGTTTCATCTCATTAATCATGTTAATTCATCAAAGAAACTAACTGGGCAAAGATCTTAAGTACTTGTACAAGGCCTTCAAAACTTCTCATTGTGGGGCTTGTAAATGAGAAGTGTTCTGAAGATAACAAACAAATGGGATTTTCATTGTCCATGAAATTACACTTAAATGATAAGTAAAGATTGACATATATAAAGGACAGACAATTTAAAATATATTTGAATTTAGAGCAAAGAAATCCGAAGAATTCAAGAAAAGATGATAGGATGACTTTTTAACTTGTAACTATTAAAGCCATATTTTTTTTACCTATATAATACTCACATGATACAAGTAAATAAAATTAACTTGTATAAATATCCTACAAATTTACTTACATTGAGTATATATCATGTATATTATATAAAATATATTAACATTATATTAATAAAAATTACTTGTACAAGCAGTATCCCTAACTATAGTACAATGTACCTTTTACTGAATATAAACCCATATCGGAAGCAGCTCAAATGTCATTTCAGACCCTGAAGACCTACAAACTGTTTTCCTGGTTTTCAAACAACAGAAAAAAAAACCAAGAATGTGTCCATAGTACACGGATGCCCCATCCACATAACCATTTTCAGTGGACCATGAAATTGGCATTAAAATTAGTAAGATCATATAATAGGGAACATGTGTACTAAGTTTCAAGATGATTGGACTTCAATTTCATCAAAAACTACCTCGACCAAAAACCTTAAACATTTTGTTAAACAGAAATTTTAACCTGAAGCAAGATGAACGAAGGAACAGACAAACCAATGGATGGACTTACTGACGCACAGACCAGAAAACATAATGCCCATAGATTGGGCATAAATATCAAGGTAGTGTCATTCAATCTTCAACAATAGAATTGATACATGTCAATTTTAACAATGTACAGTTCCTCTAGTTTATTAGATGCAATCATGAATTGTCTCTCCATCAGACAGACCAAAATGTCTGGAGTCGGTTTAAAAAAACCAGTTACAATTATAATTAAGATTGATCATATTAAGTCATGAACAATTCAGTATACAATCAATCTTGGTTGTGATTTTTTTTTTAAACTGACTCCTGATTTTTTCTTTGGGCCATAAAAAGAATATGTTTGTTTGCCTTAACCCTAACTAACCCAAAAATTAGCTGCCTACTCAAAATCTGTTATTGCCCTGATGTGAAAATGTCTTTTTTTTTAATCAAATAGGCTTAAGTAGGTACCTAACACTACAGGGAGATAACTCTGTAAAATCAGCAGAATGTTTTAATGATGTTGTGTTCATATGGGAATATTAATCTTCCCAATGATCAAAAAGTGTTTGAAAAACTGCTATATAACCAGCGTAATTTTTCTGGCGAAACGGTTGGTTCAAAATTTTTGAAATTTTTAATATTTTTGTTAAAGGGTCAAAGTAAGTACTTTGACAAAATTTTATAAAAATTAAACGAGCCAAATTAATTTTAGTGAAAGTGTTGGGTACCACCTTAAAGATAAAAAAAACAAGAGGCTCTCAAGAGCCTGAATCGCTCACCTTAATTCTTTTGGTTAAATCTCTCATCAATGATTATTTTGGCTTTTCAATTTATTTAAATGTTTTTTGGATCGTCCTATTTTCTTCAAAAGCCAAAAAAAAATAATCATTTTCTCCTATGTTCTATTTTAGCCATAGGAGCTATGTTTCTTGACATACAAGGAAATAAAATATAAAATTTATACTAGATACTCTGAAACTCATTTAGCCTAAGTTTGGCTGAAATTGATACAGCAGTTTCAAAGGAGAAGATTTTTTAAAGTAAGTCAACATGATGAACAAATTGTGAAAAAAAGTCTTTAAAGGGCAATAACTCCTTAAGGGGTCAATTGACAATTTTGGTCAAATTGACTTAATTGAAGATCTTACTTTGCTGAACATTATTGCTGTTTACAGTTTATTTCTATCTATAATTATATTCAAGATAATAAACAAAAACAGCAAAATTTCCTTAAAATTATCAATTCAGGGGCAGCAACCCAACAACAGGTTGTCTGATTCATCTGAAAATTTCAGGGCAGATAGATCTTGACCTGATAAACAATATTACCCCTGTCAGATTTGCTCTAAATGCTTTGGTTTTTGAGTTATAAGCCAAAAACTGCATTTGACCCCTATGTTCTATTTTTAGCAATGGCGACCATGTTTGTTGATAGATCATAACTTCGGATACAATTTACAAACTAGATACCCTAAGGAATATTCAGGTAAAGTTTGGAAGTATTTGGCCCAGTAGTTTCAGAGGAGAAGATTTTTGTAAAAGATTACTAAGATTTACGAAAAATGGTTAAAAATTGACTATAAAGGGCAATAACTCCTAAAGGGGTACTTATTTGTAAATCTTACTTTGCTGAACATTATTGATGTTTACAGTTTATCTCTATCTATAATAATATTCAAGATAATAACCAAAAACAGCAAAATTTCTTTAAAATTACCAATTCAGGGGCAGTAACCCAACAACAGGTTGTCTGATTCATCTGAAAATTTCAGGGCAGATAGATCTTGACCTGATAAACAATATTATCCCATGTCAGATTTGCTCTAAATGCTTTGGTTTTTGAGTTATAAACCAAAAAATGCATTTGACCCCTATGTTCTATTTTTAGCAATAGCGACCATGTTTGTTGATAGATCACAACTTCGGATACAATTTACAAACTAGATACCCTAAGGAACATTCAGTTAAAGTTTGGAAGTATTTGGCCCAGTAGTTTCAGAGGAGAAGACTTTTGTAAAAGATGACTAAGATTTACGAAAAATGGTTAAAAATTGACTATAAAGGGCAATAACTCCTAAAGGGGTCAACTGACCATTTCCGTCATGTTGACTTATTTGTAAATCTTACTTTGCTGAACATTATTCCTGTTTACAGTTTATCTCTATCTATAATAATATTCAAGATAATAACCAAAAACAGCAAAATTTCCTTAAAATTACCAATTCAGGGGCAGCAACCAAACAACGGGTTGTCTGATTCATATGAAAATTTCAGGGCAGATAGATCTTGACCTGATAAACAATATTACCCCATTTCAGATTTGCTCTAAATGCTTTGGTTTTTGAGTTATAAGCCAAAAACTGCATTTGATCCCTATGTTCTATTTTTAGCAATGGCGACCATGTTTGTTGATAGATCAAAACTTCGGATACAATTTATAAATTAGATACCCTAAGGAACATTCATTTAAGTTTGAAAGTATTTGGCCCAGTAGTTTCAGAGGAGAAGATTCTTGAAATAGTTTACGACGACAGATGACGACAGACGACGACGGACGCCAAGTGATGGCATAAGCTCACTTGTCCCTTCGGAACAGGTGAGCTAAAAAAAAACCCAAAAAACATGTATGACCATGATGACACTTCAATTTCTCATTTAGGAAAATAAAATTCTACCTAGTACATACCCAATGTCTCTACCTCTTGGCAGGGTTTGGGCAAACCAAACTATTTTTAGGTGTGGCTTTGTATATTCAAAATGGGCTTCAAAATTTATCATGTTTATCTGTTTATTAGAGATTTCTCTTCAAACAGACACTTTTTCATTAATCATTTGTAAATCATTTATACATGTTATATATATGCCATATAAGAAAAGTACGTAGAATTCATAGTAGATTCAGACTTTTACAAAAGATTCGAACAAATATATTAAATGATCTATTTGAGTAAATTTAGTCCCTTTTTATTCAAAATTACAATCCATTGCAGTCTTCACGCTGAGTGGCAGCCCAGGCTTGTAAAATTGGTCTCAGCCTGTAAAAATCATATATATATATACCATTTGTATACAGGCCAACAGAATCTAACTTAAAAATTTCAAAAGTTGAAATCGGGCCTGTAGATTTAACAGTTCATCGTGAAGACTGCATTGAAAAAAGAAGCACAACAAGGCTGATCTGCTTTTGACCAGTTTTTCTTATTCTATGTCGATTATTTGTTTTATTTTCAAAATTCAAGTGTACGCCCGGTGTGTTTTGATGTAAACGTAGCTACGCGCATGCAAAGGGTAGTAATGCCTTATACCGTCAGGAATAATGGTCATTTTCGGCTACCATAAACGTCAAATTGGTTTAATTTAACTGTAATGCATCCTTATCAATTTTGGTCAAAGGTCTAACATGTCTGAATTGGCCATTTCAGAATCTAAAGCATCATGGGTAATTTCATTGTTTGTACCCCAAAGTGAAAATAACTTTACATCATTGGTTGAATTTCCATTGTTTATTAAGTTTTTAACCAATCAAAACACTTTGGTGTACGCTTTTGAAAATATTACCCAGGATGCATTAGATTCTGAAACGGCAAATTAATTATCATTACCATTATTTGGTGAAAAAAATAATGTGATTGGTTAAAATCAGTTGATCTTTTTATTGTCTTAAATTTAAGAAAGTGTACATTTTATCGTGATGCATCTAAAATTACCATTATTAATGATTAATGTTATTTGTCAAGAATTTTGCTTGTTATTCATGTCATTGCATGTTATTAGTCATGAAGGTACCTACCCCCATTACAAGGAGGTCTCATTGAGGGTTACTGATCTTGGACCCTGCTTACCATGCTTACTGTTTTGTCGGATTCTAACGATGATGTATCCCGCTTACACTATGTACATACTAGTGTGCAATCCTCATTTCTTAGCTCACCTGGCCCGAAGGGCTAAGTGAGCTTTTCTCATCACTTGGCGTCCGGCGTCTTCCGTCGTCGTTAACTTTTACAAAAATCTTCTCCTCTGAAACTACTGGGCCAAATTTAACCAAACTTGGTCACAATCATCAGTGGGTATCTAGTTTAAAAAATGTGTTCGGTTACCCGGCCAACCAACCAAGATGGCCGCCATGGCTAAAAATAGAACATAGGGGTCAAATGCAGTTTTTGGCTTATACATGTAACTCTGAAACCAAAGCATTAAGAGCAAATCTGACATGGGGTTAAATTGTTTGGTAAGTCAAGATCTATCTGCCCTGAAATTTTCAGACAAATCGGACAACTGGTTGTTTGGTTGCTGCCCCTGAATTGGCAATTTTAAGGAAATTTTGCCGTTATATGGTTATTATCTTGAATATTATTATAGATAGAGATAAACTGTAAACAGCAATAATGTTCAGCAAAGTAAGATCTACAAATAAGTCAACATGACCGAAATGGTCAGTTGACCCCTTTAGGAGTTATTGCCCTTTATAGTCAATTTTTAACCATTTTTCATAAATCTTAGTAATCTTTTACAAAAATCTTCTCCTCTGAAACTACTGAGCCAAATTTAAACCAAACTTGGTCACAATCATCTTTGGGGTATCTAGTTTAAAAAATGTGTCCGATGACCCAGCCATCCAACCAAGATGGCCGCCATGGCTAAAAATAGAACATAGGGGTAAAATGCAGTTTTTGGCTTATAACTCAAAAACCAAAGCATTTAGAGCAAATCTGGCATGGTAAAATTGTTAATCAGGTCAAGATCTATCTGCCCTGAAATTTTCAGATGAATCAGACAACCTGTTGTTGGGTTGCTGCCCCTAAATTGGTAATTTTAAGGAAATTTTACTGTTTTGGGTTATTATCTTGAATATTATTATAGATAGAGATAAACTGTTAACACCAATAATGTTCAGCAAAATTAGATTTACAAATAAGTCAACATGACCGAAATGGTCAGTTGATCCCTTTAGGAGTTATTGCCCTTCATAATCAATTTTTAACCATTTTTCGTAAATCTTAGTAATCTTTTACAAAAATCTTCTCCTCTGAAACTACTGGGCCAAATTAAACCAAACTTGGCCACAATTATCTTTGGGGTATCAATTTAAAAAAATGTGTCCGGTGACCCGGCCATTCAACCAAGATGGCCACCATAGCTAAAAATAGAACATAGGGGTAAAATGCAGTTTTTGGCTTATAACTCAAAAACCAAAGCATTTAGAGCAAATCTGACATGGGTAAAATTGTTCATCAGGTCAAAATCTATCTGCCCTGAAATTTTCAGATGAATTGGACAACCTGTTGTTGGGTTGCTGCCCCTAAATTGGTAATTTTAAGGAAATTTTACTGTTTTGGGTTATTATCTTGAATATTATTATAGATAGAGATAAACTTTAATCAGCAATAATGTACAGCAGTCAGGGGACTTACTTAAACAAGTGATTTTCTAAATCACTGATTTAAGTAACGTTATTTCCATAAAGGTTGGAAGTTAGAGTTGTCTTTCTTTAATAATCACCTATTTAAGTAGTACAAATTAATCACTAGAAGAAGTGATTTAATTTTATTGTAGCTTTAAATGTAAAATACTAATGATCCAGGGACTAATTATGTTTCTAAACTTATCAGAACCAACATCTGTGTTGTCTAGGATGACCAGGTCATTTCAGGTGATGACCTTGTACTGAATCTAGGATAATGACATAAAAATCACTTGTTTAAGTATCAAACCTCAATTTCCTTCCCAAAAATCACTTCTTTAAGTATCATTCTTTTAATAACCCCATCTAAATTCAACACCCCCGAACAGTGAAATTTTTATCGCGAACAGTAGAATTTTATTACATAATCTGAAAGATGAAACCTTGAACTTCACAGGAAAAATACTCCCACTGCTGTGAAAAATCTTTGAAGAAAGTATCAGTTCATTATATAAAGCCATTATTATAGCATTTTTTCAACTAAAATAGAATTTTCAGCTAAATGATAGCATCAAAGGCATAAACCTTGCTACTTAAAAGAAGCCAAAAGTTCCTATTTTTTAATTTTACTAATTAAAAGATATTATTTAAACCTATGTGTTTAAAATTTTGAAAAAACTACAAAATCACAATTTGTGACAAAACCTTGAATTTGCTACTCAAATAAGTGATTTAAAAATCACTTATTTCAGTAAGTCCCCTGACTGTACAGCAAAGTAAGATTTACAAATAAGTCAACATGACTGAAATGGTCAATTGACCCCCTAAGGATTTATTGTCCTTTATAGTCAATTTTTAACAATTTTTATAAAATTTGTAAATTGTTACTAACATTTTCCACTGAAACTACTGGGCCAAGTTCATTATAGATAGAGATAACTAAGCAGCAAGAATGTTCAGTAAAGTAAGACGTAAAAACACATCACCATCACCAAAACACAAATTTGTCATGAATCCCTCTGCTTCCTTTGTTTAATATTCACATAGACCAAGGTGAGCGACACAGTTTTTATATGCCCATCTAAGACAGGACTTATTAAGGTAAACCGTTGTCCTTCCTTCATTTATACTTCGGACAATTACTAAACAAGAATGTGTCCAAAGTACATGAATGCCCCACTCGCACTATCAGTCAGAGCTCAGACATAAATAAGTCTGAATCTGCTTTTGACTCATAGAGGTCTAAATTTGTAAGTTTTAGGATTTGTCTCCCTTTAATGCAAGACAAAATACGACTTTAATAAGTCAAATATTGTTAAGCAAGAAATAATTGACCAGAATCAAAAAGTTGCAAATATCGACTCCTACAAGTCGATAAGTTACCAAAATTGGTAAACTTCAAGACCCACGCATATTTATAAAAAGGTCACGCATCTAAATCAAATAATGACAACATTGAAAAACAATGCTTTGTCTTCTAGAGAAAAATATGAATGAGAGTCTAAAAAATCGGAGATAATGTTAATTAACCTTACAATGCAACCACCTGGAGCCACACTTAAGGAGATAAAACATCTGTGTTTAGTAAGGATGTTCAATTAGATAATTAAATATAGATAGCTCAAGTCCTTGTGAACTCTCAGATAGGTTTTTGCTGTCATAGGAGGTGTACTTTGGCCACCAAGTCAAATTAAGTTTTTTCATCAACATAAATAGACCTAAACAAGTCTGTCATTTTCTGACTTAGATAAGTCTAAAATTGAAAACACATTTTTATAATAAATACATGTTTTGACTTCTGTAAGTCAAAAACAAAAATCGACTTGTTTATGTCTGAGCTCTGACTGACTATCCTTTACCATGTTCCATGGACCGTGAAATTGGGTAATAATCTAACTATCGTAGGTGGGGCATAAAAAGCTTCCACCAACTTTTATGAAACTTTGTTGAATTGTCTATATTTATTGCCGTAAAATCCCTTTCAATTTTTATAAATTTCAGTTTTTTTGTTTCCATGGTTTCCATGTTATGAAGTAACATACCCTTAAAAAAAGGTGATTTTCCAGTTTTTCGGACAATAACTCAAAAATGCTTCCATCAACTTTGATGAAACTTTGGTGAATTTTTAATATCTATTGATGTATGCTTCCTTTCAAGTTTTATAAATTTTACATTTTACATTTTCATATTATGAAGTTTTATTCTTAAAAAACGGGGATTTTCCAGTTTCGGAAAAAAACTCAAAATGCTTCCATCAACTTTAATGAAACTTTGGTGAATCGTTTATATCTATTGACATATGCTCCCTTTGGACTTTTATAAATTTCAGATTTATGTTTCCGTGTTATGAATTTTTATGCTTAAAAAAGGGGGGATTTTAATTTCCAATTTTCGGACAATCACTCATAAACACTTTCACAAAATTTTATGAAACTTTGGTAAATTGTTTACATCTGTTGACTTAAGCTACCTTTCAACATGTTCAATTATTATTAATTTCAGATTTTACGTTTTTCAGTAATGAATTTTTATACTTGAAAAGGCTTAATTAAAGTAAAATGTAAAAAAAACCACATTTAAAGCATAAAGACAAGCTGAAATGGCAAAGGGCGTATCATGCGCTTATAGCGCAGCTCTTTATTTTAGATGTTACTGGAACCACACATTCATTTTATTTGACCAAACTTAGACATGTTAGGCAAAGTACAAATGTATATTTAGCATGATATATATATCATTGTATATATTTAAAGCAATTCACTATCTACTCAGATTCTATATGCTGTTTGTATTTTTGTCGAGCCTGTGATTAATGTCCCAAAAGCGAAACAAAGCGGCGTCAATATTTAGGTTCCGAATGTGGATAAAGTCTTTTGAATGACTCTCTGTGGAATTTTACGAAAGTTGGACAGAAACTGTTTATGATCAAAAGAGTATTCAGAGCAATATAATAATGCAAGTATATCTTTAACATGTTTTATTTTCCCACATTTTAAGGACAAAATGTATTTCTTCCTGCTATTAATAAGTGGTCGCAGTTTGGGCTTACATTTTGTTATTTCTCAATAAAATTAGCTACTTGTCAAACCTTCCTCGAATTTTATGAAAACACTGAAGAACTTTTTCTATGACTTATGTCTAAAGCTACCGGTAAAATTTGAAAGCATTTGTTTTCGTTCATTTTTCTGTTCTTTTCTGATAGACAGATAGCCGGTGTCATATGGTATTTTGAACCCCCAAAAAAGTGAACCCGGGGTCAAAATACCATGTGGTAAAATGACCCCGGGGTCATTATACCGCATGGTACAAATGTATTTTGACCCCGGGGTCATTTTTCACATATGGTACTTTGAACCCCCCTGCGGTATATTGAACCCCCCTGTTTTTGATAAATAGTATTGCAGATAATCTAATTTACAATTAATTGGCTATCATATTTTTTAATTTGAGGTTTTAGGTAGGGGGTTCAATATACCACAGGGGGGTCAAAATACCATGGCTATGTAAAATTTTAAAAATATCTTTTTCAGCATGTTTTAAAATACATACAAACTCCTTATTGAACTATTATTACTATGTAAAGGAGTTAGGATAGCTAGAATTTTTGAAATTTAAGGTCTATAGTAGGGGGTTCAATATACCGCAGGGGGTCAAAATACCATGGCTTAGTAAAATTTTTAAAATATCTTTTCCAGCATATTTAATACATACAAACTACTTTTATTGGAGTATTATTACAATGTTAAAAGTTAGAAAAGCTTGAATTTTTGAAATTCAAGGTCTATAGCAGGGGGTTCAATATACCGCAGGGGGTTCAATATACCACAGGGGGTCAAAATACCATGGCTAAGTAAAAATTTCAAATTATCTTTTCAAGCATTTTAATACATACAAACTACTTATTGGAGTATAATAACTATGTGAAGGAGTTAGGATAGCTAAAATTTTTGAAATTGAAGGTCTATAGTAGGGGGTTCAATATACCGCAGGGGGGTCAAAATACCATGGCTAAGTAAAATTTTTAAAACATCTTTTCCAGCATGTTTAGTACATAAAAACTACTTATATGCTTATTGGAGTATTATTACAATGTTAGAAGTTAGAAAAGCTTGAATTTTCGAAATTCAAGGTCTATAGCAGGGGGTTCAATATACCACAGGAGGGTCAAAATACCATGGCTAAGTAAAATTTTCAAAATATCTTTTCCAGCAAGTTTAATACATACAAACTACTTATTGGTGTATTCTTACTACATAAAAGAGTTAGAATTGCCGGATTTTTTTTAATTAAAGGGTTAGAGTAGGGGGTTCAATATACCGCAGGCGAATCATTACGGTATCTCATTCTTGATAGCTTTCGGGGGCTTCGTCCCTTTCGAACCCACTACCAGGAGCTGCTTTAACATTGAGCGGTTGGCACCCTTCATATCCCTCGCCAAGGTTCGGGCGTACACGTAAAATTAACCCAGCTACGCCACTGCTTTGACAGTCCAAATCATATGACATCTTGAAGGGCTAATTTAATGTTTTGATGCGAAACCTTCCCTATAAATGTCATAGTTATTTGGACTACCCTCCTAAACACCTTACTATTATTTGTCGACTTTTACCTGATTACTGGACATGTATCACAAAGTCAAAGATTCATGAATGGTGTGTCCAGAAATGTAAATAATAGGAGGGGAGGGGTGCTCTGAACAGTGATTCCCTATCTACTATAAAGTGTAAAGCCTAGCTTGTCCTCTGGGAAATTTAATCATGTAGTATAATACTAACACTATAACGTGACGGTACCCAAATTGCACCTATTTTGACAGTTTTTTCAACTAAGTTTTTTTATGATCAAGACAAAAATTTCCATTTTGTGTTTATTTTGTAGCCGTATCCTTCTTTATTATAAAGGTACACCAATTTGGTTTTCAATCCATAAGGAATCATAGAAAAATTGGTCTGAACTTACCTCCAAACCATCCCAGATTCTGTAATGAGGAGTACCCAAATTGCATCCATGTTTAAATTCGCATCGTCAAAAGTCGAATGACAGAGCTTTTGTTTATTTTTTTTAAATATTTTGAACAATTGGATATTTGTCCATGCTTACTCTTCATTTTTTAAGAAATGGATACTTGAAACGTATTGTATTTGTTAATTTTAAAAAGATGACGTTTTGATGACGTCGCATGGCGAGGTTTCAGTACATTTTGCTTTTTCAGTAAACACTTCATCTGTTGATAAATATTGTGAACGTTTTGTAAATATTTTTACCTATGTTGAAAGAAGTGCATAGTAATATCAAATCATAAAAATATCATTTTTTTAGTCTCTAGGAAATCTTGATAGATTTTCGCTGCTATTTTTGATAAATAGGTGCAATTTGGGTACTCGGTGCAATTTGGGTACTGTTACGTTATAATAATAGTGACTGTCCCAGCCTGTCCTCTAATTATAATTTATCAAGAAATTATAATAAGAATAATGATAACTTTTCACTGTAATTCGGATCACTGTTATTCAGTTATTATTTTTTATGCATTATAACTAGACTGTGTCATCAACTAGAACTTTTCTTTTTAATTATAACGAGAAATAATTTGGCATTTGATGAGAACGTGTAAAAAAAATAAAGAGCTTCGCTTTTCGTAGTTTGCAGGGGAGATAATTTGGATTTCCAATAATTTTTCCATTGTTACACAGTCAGTACTTTGTTTGGTATGTAGATAACAGATATTTTGCAATTCTTTTCATACAAAATATACAATCTTTATGCAATACAAATACCTACCTACCCGGTTACTATACATGAGCATAAAAATATTGTAATTCTAATTTGTACACCTTGTCATTCAGCAAATCAAAGGCCGATAACCACGAACATATAAATTAATATATGGAGCGCCGGTTACACATAAAAGAGTTGACCAATGCCCTGGCTTAGAGAAAAAACGCAATCACTATGTTTTATTTATAATGTTACATCAAAATTTAGAACTTTTTATTGTTTTTTTTTCAATGATATAAAAGAGTCAGTTAATGTTCTAAAAAAAAGTTTGATTAATATATAGTCTATATATATATATATATATATATGTTTAAATATACTTTTTCACTTTTTTGGTCTTTTGGGAAATGTTGTTTGTGCTGTCTTTAGACCCTTCTGCAACGAAATTTGTTTTACATGCACACGTATAAAAATTGCGGTTTTTATCCAACGTAATCATGGGTTTGAACGTAGTTTTCAATTTAGACTTGTATATAATTTGCGAAAGCAAATTTACAGATCTAACATTGTTGGGTTGATGTTTAGACGAGTTATATATCTATAATACTAAAATTACGAGGTCCAATTTGTCAGCCGTCATCACGTACTTCTACTTCTACTTTTTAGTGACCGCCTTCAACACGTTGAAGTTTATGTCACTTGCACTGCGCCAAACTCCCCGGCAGTTCCAGTTCCGATCCGCATACGGGCCCGAATACTACTCTACACTAATCACTGCCTTCGGCTTTTTTCGTTACGCGCTCTTCAAGCGGTTTGACCCGGATTGACCTTTTGTTGCTACTGAAGCAAATATCTGCTGAACATTGATGAATGAGGATATTTGTTAACAACTTTACCAGTACAGCCGGACAGCAAATCTCATAATGGCGTCGATTTTATTATTCTGGTCACGTGATTTTCAGTTCAAAAAATGGCATTTTTTAGCAACGGCAATGACGCCACGAAATCGACGGCGTAAAGCTATTTTGTGTATTTATCATGCTTACCCAAATACATCATTAAATACGGCAGGTTTCAAACTTTAACTACGTTATTCATTTAAGAATGAAAAAATAGAATTTCCTTGATTATTTGATTGGGAATGATGAAAAAACGTGCCGCGGCCGTGACACTTCTCAGTAAATAAATGTAAATTGAAATGACACACGGAATGGTAACGTATTTTCCTTTATAGGGATGATACCTCCTGATATTATGAACATGAAATGCCTATTGATACAAAAACTCGCCAGGTAAAACGGCATTGTGTCAATTCAACAGGCCCAAAACTGGCGACCGGCCAAAGGGAGATAACTCGAATGAAAAGTCGTTGAAGGGACGGCTGATCAGAAACGAGAGAAAATAACCATTTCGCTCAATTTTAGTAAGCGAAAGAGTGAATCTGGGTTAAAATATCCAATAATTTATCAGTGTGCGATAGCAAAATGTGTTAACATGAAAAATACCTTGGATATTACAATTAATCATTGGAATGAGGGCACCTGTCAGGTATCAGACCCAAACAGTGAGAGAAAGTATAATATAATGTATACATGTCTGCTTTGGTAAATCACTATTTAATTACATATTGCATAAAAATATCTGATAATCATCTAGAAATCGGGGAAATTGCAAATATTACATATTCAGTTTAAAAATATATATTACTACAGTTTCAGAAGAAATATAAAAAAAAAGTTTTCTATATGGTAATATTTTTTTTACATAAAGTGAGGGGGTTTGGACCAGTAAATTATTAGAAAAAAATACTTGCCCAAAGCTTTGGTGTTTTTATCATTAAAGGGGGGAATGTTTCAGCATATTCCCTGATTGTATGTGTATACCTCTATTTTGTCATATATACTTTGATGGAAATAATTATTTCATGGCATACTTTTTAGGAGAATCATAAATTATTATTCTTGAATACACATACATTCTTCATTTTGATTCAGCTTTCAGTGATGAGTCAGTGATGCAGAAACATATTGTTTCTTAATAGATCTACATAAAAATATATTTTATAAAGATTATGGGTATTAAATGTACAATTTTGCTTTTATATATTCTATTCTAGAGTAATGTTTTTAGAGAATTTCTGTTAAGTTAAGACCCAATGTCAATTATATCTGTGAACTTATTAAATATTTATTTCCATTCTTAATATGTTTATCTATGCAAGTAATTATTTATGTGAAGTCTATTAATGGTGAACACTGAAATGTAACAACTTCTAGTCACTGGCATAGGATATCATACCCTTGACAATTTTGATTAAAAATTGAATTAATCAAAGTACTCTATAAGAAGGCTTTACCAAAAAAGTAATTTCTATGAGTTTGTAAGTAGCAATATTACAAAGTAATAAAAATTGAGAAAAAATAATAAATAATAAAAACAAAATCAGGGCTTTATTTCATTTTCTATTGAGAGACTGATTAAAAAAGTAAAATCTATTCCTGAACAAATTGATGTCATAAAAATATTGCATTTTATATTGAAGTTTGTTCTCTGCAGTGGTTTTTCATTCTAACTATATATTTAGATTTGGCCTGATAGTGACACTGTCATGTGTTTTGTTGTGTGCTGTCTCATTTTAGAAAAGGGGTTATATTGTAAAATATAAATTCTGAAATGTAGTAGTTTGAACTTTCTGTTTTTTTTAAATCATTTAGAACTTAATAGGGCTTAGGAGATATTATATAAATCTAAGCGTAGAATATGGATACCCATACAGTCCTCTTGAGTCAGATCTCTGTTTAACATTTAAGATAAAGTAAATTTTATATTTTTCTAGAATAAAGTAAAACAAAAAATAGCTTTCTCACTAATTATATGCAATTTAGTGGGATAGTAATGTGTGTACTCAAATTGAACAAAAACAATCACAACATTCAACAGCTAGAGCCATGGGGTGTGAAAAATAATTATATAATGAATATGATTTTTTTTATATAATTCATATAATATATAGTATAATATCAGGATCACTTATAATGACATACTGTTCTCAAATAATATGTACCATCAGAGACATATGATATATAATCATTTCTGGTAACATATAATTATGTGTAATAATGAAGAATTAAAAAAAATTACCATGTTGACCTGATATATAAATCCTTAATCATCAAATGCAGGTACCTGGAGCTTAACTATTGTAAAAAAAAAAAGAATGCAATAGACTAAGAATTCATTAATAGAAATTAATTTACTAATAGGTAAACTGGATGCAGATTGAAAATCATCTATGGAACAATTATTGAATGACTGCTAGAACCTAGAAGATGAATAGGGAATTAACAAGCACAAGCAATATTCAGGGATGATTCCAGGTGTTTTCAAATGGGTCCCTTGAATATCAAATTGGGAATTTTTATTCCAATTGGGATTTTTTTATGCATACAATCTAAGACGAAATAATATCATTTTCCTGTAAAAAAGGGAAATGAATATTAAGTTAATTTCACCTGTACACTGATTGAAGAAATTATTGGATTCAGACCAGGGAAGTTGTAATACATGAATATCATTGCAGATGATGCACTATCATCTTAATTTTGGTAAACGAGGCCTATTACAAAAACATATGTACCAGCTAACATAAACCCATGGCAAGCCGTTTAGCTATTTATTCGAATTTCAAATTATCTCATCATATATAAGATATCTCATATAATATTTAAGATATCTTAAAGTATATGAAATATTTTATTAATATGTTTTTTATAAGATATCTTATATAATTTATTGAATATCATATTAAGAAAATTATATGAATTATCTTATATAATTTATATACGATATCTCTAATAATATTTCTTATAATATGTAAGATATCATAAATAATATTTTTTATAAGATATCTTATATAAAATAGATATCTTATATAATATAGAAGAAATCTAATATCAATTTTAAAATATATATCTTACATATACTTTATATAAGATATCTTACAAATATACTTTATATAAGATATCTTACAAATATACTTTATATAAGATATCTTACAAATTTACTTTATATAATATAAGATATCTTATATAGTTATATAAGATATCTTATATAGTTTATAAGATATCTTATATAGTTATATAAGATATCTTATATAGTTTATAAGATATCTTATATAGTTTATAAGATATCTTATATAGTTTATAAGATATCTTATATAATTCACAAGATATCTGATAAAGAAAATTATATGAGATATCTTACAAACTATAAGATATCTCATAAATTATTTAAGATATCTTGTGAACTGTATAAGATATCTTATAAACTTTATTAGATATCTTTCAAACTATATCAAATATATAATGAACTATTATATAAGATATCTTATAAAGTTTATGAGATATCTTGAAGTTAGATTAAATAGCAAAACGGCTTGCCATATTTACCAGTGAAAAAAATCATCCATTGGGTATTTTTTCAACAGATCATCTTTATAAACTTACTTTGATTTAAATGTATTTCAAATAGAACTGGCCAATTGTCGAATTCAGAAAAGCAATTACAAAAGTATATATATATATACTTAATTGATAAGATATTTAAAGCAATTGAACCAGTGAACTTTAAAATTATTTGGATCATTTTCATATCTTTTGAAACAGTTCCATAATGATGAAATCGTATTTTAGGGGGGGGGGGGGGGGGGGGGGGGGGTCTCATTTCATGAATGGTCTATCATCAACTTATTTTCAAAAACGTTCAAACTTTTGTCTTTTGCGGAAAAAAGTGAAAAATATAAAATAATTTCTTTTACAAAACAAGTTTTAATCAAATTACATAACCGGCTCTGCTGGGCGATCTGTTTACCATTAAAATTCATTCATCAATGTTATATCGAAATTTGAATTTGCTCTTTGCCGAGGTCTGTTTTGACACCCATTTTGACAAAAAGCATATTGTTTATCAACCTGCTGAGCGATCTACTTGTACGAGACCAAATACTCCAATAACATTTTAACTTCAATTGAATCCGGCCGCCAAAATTGTCAACCTCGTGTTGACACAATTAAATCGTTGTTAATAAAATGCGATCATAGTCAGCATTCTTATCAGGATTTTACTACGTTTTGACGACAAACTATGAAATTTATAGTTGCTGTAATCGGTGACGGAAACTTTTCCGGAAATACCGATTTTTGTTTATTTTCCTGAATTGGGAATCTATATTTACAAACATTTTTTTTGGGGCCGCTGGCCGATTTAAGAGCCGTTAAGCGGCCCTAAACTATATAGTGGAATCATCCCTGATATTATATTATGAAGTGATATCATCTTCATTCATTTGAAATTACATCTGAAAGCTACAAAATAAGGATCTGACTCTGTTCAAACTGTTTTCCTCTGTTATTTATCTATGATATATCTGATCTCAAAATGTTTACACTGGACATGTCATTCTTTCACTGATTCAGGACAAAACCTGACAAGTGTCACAATAATTTACACCTGGACTTCCCTAAAAATAATGCACTGCTAAAGGGATGTTATTGGGAGGTTTGTGTACATTTTATTACATGTTTAATGTGCTGAATTCATATCATTTGTGTGATTTGTAAGAAAGTAAAACATATTTTGTTCATTTTTAGTATTTTTGTGTACTGGGGCATGAAAAAGGGAAATAAATTACACAAAAAATAACAGATTTTGTTCATTTCAATGGACATGTTGACTGTCTTTTCATTATATTATAGTGGCAAGTCTGTCGTATTTCGGAGCTGTTTTAGTACAGGGCAGAGCAGTTTCAACAAAAAAAGAAGGGAGTCCCCGCAGGGCCTTACCAATTTGTGATGTGTACTGAAATTGTGCTCGTTTGTAAACAAGGAAGGGTAACGTCATGTGACTACCCCAGTTCTGTTCTCCATGCTCCAGTTTATCAATATAAACTTATCATATTTATTTTTCCTAAGTAAAACGGGTTTGTGTCAATTCGTCCGGAGTTGAATATTTGTCGATGACGGTCGATGTTGAAAAATGGCGGTTCCGAAGACTGAAAATAAATGACTTGAATTTCTGATTCAACGATGAAATTATTTGACTTCTCATATCTTTTAAATACTTGTTAAATTTATCATATCATGCATACCGCTCGTGATACGTTTAGTTTCTTATAATTTAACAAATTCACGATTTCCTACCGGGTCGTCTTCCGCGGGGAATTATTTTTCTACGCAGCGACATCTGTCGACGACGTTCTCTTAAATTATCTCCACTTGATTCTCGAATAATAAATCCGGGGTTTTAACGGACAAATCAGGGATTTGCTGTCCGGCTGGTATATATGAATAAAACCACTAACCGTAAGTAAAATGCACTCAATCCAAATAATTTTACAAAATGAAAAATTTGCAAATTTCTGTATCGTTAGGTCGAAGAATTCAATATTCTGGCATGAAAACTCGATCGACTTTGTTGCATTATGCCATATAAAAAAATCTTCGTCAATGAAGAAACATAAAATATGATCTTCTCGTCTGTGAAGTTGAAAGAACACTTAACGCTATAGCTTTTGATATTAAATTGGACATAATTTTAATAAACTGGCACCCAATCATCAGCTAATAAACTCGTTTGAAGAACAGAATAAAATGTTGGGAGAGGGGCTAAATTTTACCCGAGAAGCTGCTCCATGTGGAATTAAAGATATTTTACAAAAGACAAATTTGGACTCTATAGGGATAAATTTTGGATTTCCTGGGGAAGGCGTGCAAATAATACCAAATTGACACATGGCTTCAAATACATTATTTAAACAAACTTCAGTTAAAGCTTTATATATTATATTATATTAAGACTCTGTTTACTTACCAATCTCTGAATTTCTCAAAACTCAATTCAGATTTCATGGATAAAAAAATAAAACAATCATAAATCAGGGATGATTCCACTATATAGTTTAGGGCCGCTGAGCGGCCCTTAAATTGGCCAGCGGCCCCAAAAAAATGTACATGAAATTGAATTCCCAATTCAGGAAAATAAAATAAAAATCGATATTTCCGGAAAAGTTTCTGTCACCGATTAAGGTAACTATAATTTTTCATAGTTTGTTGTCAAAACGTTTTAAAATCCGGATAAGAATGCTGTTTACGATCGCATCTTAGTAACAACGATTTAATTATGTCAACATGTGGGAAACAATTTTAGCAGCCGAATACAATTGATTAATATGTTATGGGAGTATTGGATCTTGTAAAAGGTTAATAAAAATGGGTGTCAAAGCAGACCTCGGCAGAGAGCAAATTCAAATTTTGATATAACATTGATGGATAAGGTTTAATGGACGCCGATCTCGTAAAAGCAGATCGCCCAGCAGAGCCGGTTATATAATATGATGAAAACTTGTTTTGTAACAGAAATTATTTCCTCAAAAGACAAAAGTTTGAGCGTTTTTTGAAAATAATGTTGATGATAGACTACTCATGAAATACGATGTCATCATTATTGAACTATTTCAAAAGTTTTGAAGATGGTCCAAATAATTTTAAAGAACACTGGTTCAATGCTTTAAATATCTTATCAATTAAGTATATGAACTTTTGTAATTGCTTTTCTGAATTCGACAATTGACCAGTTCAATTTGAAATCCAATTTGAATTAAGGTAAATTTATAGAGATGACCTGCTGTTGAAAAAATACCCGATGAATGATTTTTTTCAGCGGTTTATGTTAGCTGAAATATATGTTTTTGTAATAGGCCTAGGTAACTATAGCTAAGGAGATAGACTAGTGCATCATGTTCAATGATATTCATGTAATAACAGTAGCCCAACCAGAATTATTCAAATGTTACAAGTTACATGAACATCAGTGTACAGGTTAAACTTAATAATATACATTTTCTGCTTTTCAGGAAAATAATGTTATTTAGTCTTAGATTTTATGCTTAAAAAATTCCCAATTAGAATAAAAATTCCCAATTTGATGTTCAAGGGACCCATTTAAAAAATATGATAGCCAATTAATTGTAAATTAGATTATCTGCAATACTATTTATCAAAAACAGGGGGGTTCAATATACCGCAGGGGGGTTCAAAGTACCATATGTGAAAAATGACCCCGGGGTCAAAATACATTTGTACCATGCGGTATAATGACCCCGGGGTCATTTTACCACATGGTATTTTGACCCCGGGTTCACTTTTTTGGGGGTTCAAAATACCATATGACACCGGCTATCTGTCTATCAGAAAAGAACAGAAAAATGAACGAAAACAAATGCTTTCAAATTTTACCGGTAGCTTTAGACATAAGTCATAGAAAAAGTTCTTCAGTGTTTTCATAAAATTCGAGGAAGGTTTGACAAGTAGCTAATTTTAGGGGCCAAAAAGGGCCCAAATAAGCATTTTCTTGGTTTTCGCACTATAACTTTAGTTTAAGTAAATAGAAATCTATGAAATTTTGACACAAGGTTTATGACCATAAAAGGAAGGTTGGGTTTGATTTTGGGAGTTTTGGTCCCAACAGTTTAGGAATAAGGGGCCCAAAGGGTTCAAAATTAAACTTTGTTTGATTTCGTCAAAAATTGAATAATTGGGGTTCTTTGATATGCAGAATCTAACTGTGTATGTAGATTCTTAATTTTTGGTCCCGTTTTCAAATTGGTCTACATTAAGGTCCAAAGGGTCCAAAATTAAACTTAGTTTGATTTAACAAAAATTGAATCCTTGGGGTTCTTTGATATACTGAATCTAAAAATGTACAGTATTCAGCAATAGCAAGAAATCTTCAATTGCACAGTATTGTGCAATAGCAAGAAATTTTCAATTGCACAGTATTGCGCAATAGCAAGAAATCTTCAATTGCACAGTATTGTGCAATAGCAAGAAATATCTAATTGCAATTTCAATTGGAGTTATCTTTCTTTGTCCAGAATAGTAGTTGAATCAACTTAAATCATTGTTTTATACAATATATATAATTGATATTTCAATTGGAGTTATCTTTCTTTGTCCAGAATAGTAGTTGAATCAACTTAAATCATTGTTTTATACAATATACAATGTATATTCACTTTTACTACCAACTGATAAATTAAAACAATCTTTACCATTCAGTGATAACAAGCACTTTATTTTACATTTTAATATTTTATGATGTATTTAAATGAGTAGTTATTGTTGCAAACTCCATTATTAGAAATTTGAATTGAGATCAGTTTTGGAAAAAGGGAAAGGGGGATGTGAAAAAAAAAATGGGGCGGGGGGGGGGGGGGGGGGGGGGGGGTAAATTTTTCTCATTTCAGATTTCATAAATAAAAAGAAAATTTCTTCAAACATTTTTTTGAGAGGATTAATATTCAACAGCATAGTGAATTGCTCAAAGGCAAAAAAAATATTTTAAGTTCATTAGACCACATTCATTCTGTGTCAGAAACCTATGCTGTGTCAACTATCTAATCACAATCCAAATTTAGAGCTGAATCCAGCTTGAATGTTGTGTCCATACTTGCCCCAACCGTTCAGGGTTCAACCGCTGCGGTCGTATAAAGCTGCGCCCTGCGGAGCATCTGGTTGTCTGATAAGGTCACAATTACATCATGAAGTCGAGGACAAATATAGAATTTATGCAGTTTCCAAAACAACAAAATAAGTTAAGAAAACCTTTATTATAACTATTGACATTATCTCACTAAATACAATTTTTTTCTTGGATGGGCACATTACAGTCTAAAATATAATTTTATTTGACAAAAAACAAAGAAAATTAAGAAATTTTACAAATTTGGTCTAAGTTTATTGCCATGGTAACTCTTTAGTTGTAAAAAAAAAAACCCATTATTTTCTGAATATGGTGTACCTTAGTCTAGTTTGGACAAATCTTGAAATATTTAGGATAACTGTTAAATTAGCAGTAATATCTGGGCCAAATAAAAACCTTTTTTAGTTAGCCCCTACTACTTTGAGATATTGAACAAAGTGTTGCCATAATGATTTTAAAGGATGGATGGACAAACAATGGCATACCATATACATCCCTTACCTACCAGAAGTTACAAAGTTATAAAAAAAATGTTTATATATTTTCAGATCACAATTATGTCAACCTAATCATTGGAAGTTTATCAAGTTACATGAGAAGCATTGAAAGCCTGCAGAGATTCTACATGTATAAATAAATGGAATAGACTCACAATTAAAAATAACTTTTACACAAGACTAATGCACTCTCAAACAAGGATTATTCATGTTTCAATGAGTGAATTGAAGTGCATACTAGCTGCTCATGAAAATTTTGTATGTCTTCATAAATTAATCATGAACATACATGTATTGTTGTTAATAATTAAAATAGATATAAAGAATATTTTTATCTCAGTTTTAGCCAAATGATACAGTTAAATCTGATTTAACTTCTTTCCAAATATATAAACATATGAATACAAGGAGATTTGGGGTATAGGTTCATTGGACAGCATCCCAACAACAACAAAAAACCACAAGACTAAAGTTGATTACAATTTTCCAAAACAGAATAGTTTCAATTGGCCATTCATCAAAAAGTGTGAATATATTTATAGCCCAACAAATAAAGATCTGCTATCAACAAAAAGAAAACAGTAATAAAATTATCTCGCAAATGAATTATTATTGTGTAAACAGGTAAAATTGAGAATGGAAATGGGGAATGTGTCAAAGAGACAACAACCCGACCAAATAAAAAACAACAGCAGAGGGTCACCAACAGATCTTCAATGTAGCGAGAAATTCCTGCACCCGGAGGCGTCCTTCAGCTGGCCCCTGAACAAATATATACTAGTCCAGTGATAATGAACGCCATACTAATTTTCAAATTGTACACAAGAAACTAAAATTAAAATAATACAAGACTAACAAAGGCCAGAGGCTCCTGACTTGGGACAGGCGCAAAAATGCGGCGGGGTTAAACATGTTTGTGAGATCTCAACCCTCCCCCTATACCTCTAACCAATGTAGAAAAGTAAACGTATAACAATACGCACATTAAAATTCAGTTCAAGAGAAGTCCGAGTTTGATGTCAGAAGATGTAACCAAAGAAAATAAACAAAATGACAATAATGGGTTAACCCGATCTCAAAATGGATACATTATAAACACTTTTGATTAAATAGTAGATTTTATGCATAAAAAAATGCAGTATTACAACTGCTTTTACTACAATGACATTCATTTTTGTCATGAATTTGATGTTAAAATAATTTGGCATATATTACCATATGAGATATTCAAGCTCCATGTAGCTTCCAGGTTTTTGTCAAGCGTGCGACTTTTGTCGCAGAAAGCTTGACATAGGCCTAGGGATAGTGATCTGGCGGCGGCTGTGTATGCTAACTTCTTAAAAGCTTTATATTTTAGAAGGTAGAAGACCTGGATGCTTCATACTTTGTATATAAATGCTTCATGTTACAAAGTTTCCGTCAGTCACATGTCCAATGTCCTTGACCTCATTTTCATGGTTCAGTGACTACTTGAAAAAAGTTAATATTTTTTGTAATGTGAAATTCTCTTATCATAAGTAAAAGGATAACTATATTTGGTATGTGCGTAGCTTGCAAGGTCCTCATGCCCTCAGACAGTTTTCACTTGACCTCATTTCATGGATCAGTGAACAAGGTTAAGTTTTGGTGGTCAAGTCCACATCTCAGATACTATAAGCAATAGGTCTAGTATATTCGGTGTATGGAAGCACTGTAAGGTGTACATGTCCAACTGGCAGGTGTCATCTGACCTTGACCTCATTTTCATGGTTCATTGGTCAAAGTTTAAGTTTTTGAGTTTTGGTCTTTTTTTTTCTAATACTGTATGCAATATGTCAACTATATTTGGTGTATGGAAATATTTTATGATCTATATATCAGTTGCACAGGTTTTATTTGACCTTGACCTTATTTTCACAGTTCATTGCTCAGTGTTAAAGTTTTGTGTTTTGGTCTGGTTTTTTTTAAACTATAAGCTATAGGTCAATTATATTTGTTGATTGGAAGAATTGTTAGCTGTACATGTCTGCCTGGCATGGTTCATCTGACCTTGACCTCATTTTCATGGTTCATTGGTCAATGTTAAGTTTTCTTGGTTAATGTTAAGTTTATGTGACAGTTGAAATAAAGCTTTATATCTAGGACTATCAACATAATATCAATGATTAGTAAAGAAGGCGAGACATTTCAGCGTGTGCACTCCTAAATAAAAATTATGAGATTTCAATTGCTAGTGAGACAATAGTTTAGCAGTGACAAACAGGCAATTGGACCAGATTCCTTTTCAAAGTTTTTGAAATATAAGCAATTGATTTACAGTACATATATTCATCACTGGTTTAATGCACACAACTACAATAACAATTATTGTTAATGCCAAGAGTATCAGGACATAATTTGGGTGTAACAGCTACCAAGGTATCTGTTAGCTTAAAACCCAGTCCCCAATCATGTATATTAAATAATTGAAATTGGTTAATGTGCAGTAAAAGTAAAGAGTATATGTACAATAATGTAAGAGAGAAGGGGTCAAGATAATGTTTTGATGAGCAGTAATAAAAATACAATAAAAATTAATGCAGTAAGGTTCAGTATTTCAAAGAATTATTTCATAGGTGTCTAGGTAAAATGTTTGAACAAGAATAGGATTCATAATTATAAGGACCATTACACCTACATATACCATTCATCTATTAAAAGGGGGGGTAGGTTTGTTTTCTCTCTTGGAAGTAACATAAATTTAAACTGCATTGATCAATTTGTTTTATACAACTGCTAGAAATTTGTGGCTGTGTAATGGTATGGTGATGTCAACATTGGGAGACATTTAGTTTTTAGACAATAACTAAAGTATAAGAGAAGGGATCTGTACAAGATGGTCCAACCGGTCCAAAATTAAAGTTTTTGTTTGATTTTTATAAAAAATAAATATTAAGGTTTTTTTGTTATGCTGAATCTACAAATGATCTAACCATGAATTTAGATTTTGAGCCCCATTATTAAATTAGTCCACATTGAAGTCCTAAGGGTCCAAAACTAAACTTAATTAGTTTTCATTAAAAGTTCAATTCTTCTGATTCTTTGATATGATGAATCTCAACATGTATTTATATTTTGAATATTATACCATATTACATGTACATATTATAAGGGAAATATCCAGTTTTAAAATTTAAAGTTCTTAGTCCACATTCAATCTGTGCCAGAAATCAAGCTATGTCAAATATATATATAATCACAATCCAAATTGAGAGCTGTATTAAGCTTGAATGTTGTGTCCATTATTGTTCAGGGTTCCACCTCTGGGTAGTATCTAGCGGCACCCAACCATGCCAACAGAGCATTATATTTTGGAAGGAACAAACTTATTTTAACAATTCACTTTTGAAAACAATTATTTATATAGATACAACGTACATAAATGCTGATTTCTTGAATTTTCTTGTTTCATTTACACCTCTGTCATGATTGATGAAAAGAAAGACTGACCATATTCATACTTGAGTTGATGATGTCATAAAAAAGTTCAAGCGGTGGATGTGTGGTTGTTCACAAATAAAATAAAACTGAATAAACATTATAATTGCTATTGTAGGTAAGAAAATCTGGAACACATGTTAAAATATGTCACATTTTGTAAGGTTTGACATGACAAAATGACTGAGATTACTAAATAAGTTTTAGTCATTGCAGACTGTGGCACATGCAGGTTATACCTTATGACCTATAGTTGCTTAAATCAATATCATTTGAACTTTGGTGGATAGTCACATTAGCAATCATACCTGAACTCCATATTTTAATCATCATGTATATTACAGCACATAATGTGTTAAGAGTTTCTGTTCCAATCATTGTATAAATATCAAATGGCCAATATATTATGTGCTACTCAAGTTAGTGAACATATTGAAGGGCAAGTTAACATGGTCATTTGTTAATTAGTCACAAATGTGTTCACTATATGTCAATGATGCAAACTTTAAAGTTTATATATGTAGGGTTGTAGTCTAACTGACAACCTCTTTACTTCATACTGAGAATGTCTTGTCATAGTGAAAGTACAAAAGTGAAAAGAATGAAAATGGCACATTTTTATGTTTATGTTATTTGCAAACACTTTTCCCTCCCAGAGAACCTTACTTCTATCTGGTATTTTTTACTAACAATGTTAAACCTTGAACAGAAATGATATGAACCTAGTCTTATATTACATGGGAAGGGGCACTGACTGACCTAAAAAAAAAGGGGGGGGTTGTTTCCAGTCATGCTTCAGTGATTCCCTATATAATAAACCAACATTTTCTAGGGAAAAAAGGGGGGGCTGGGCCACCCTGGATCTGACTATAAATGGATAAAAGATGTCCCTTTATGTTCATAATCATGATAATGAGGAAAGGCTTGCATAATTTGGTAGACCAAACTTCCTCCGTTGACAACCGCATATTCATTCAAATCATCATTTGTACCTGTCCAAGTTTATGTTGCAGCATTTGGGCTTGTTTTCCCTTTGGACTTAGGAGGGACTATGCGCCTAACATACATTTCAATTCTGATTCACGTTTCCCTCCATGTTTACTTTCCAAAGGGTTCGGGGAGATAACTTAGATAAGAATGCACACATAATAAAGGTCCTGTGTGGGACGTAAATATAATGCTCATTTTTTAAATCTAGGAAAAGTTGTTTAAATTTTGGGAAGAAATTATCAAATTAAAGTATTTCAAGCCGGTAACTAATGGTTCTGAGGAAATTTATTGCGTAGATAATCGTTCCAAAATTTGGAACGAATTTCGAAAGCCGGTGGCAGTGGGTTAGCTCTACGTAGCACCAGCCTAGGGTAGTATGAATATTCATGAGCTTAACCGGAAGTTGAAATGTAAATTCTCGAATAATACTTTTTTTTCGTTTCTTTATGCTGGTTTTGATGCTTAATTTGAGATATGTTTACATTTTCTATGAAATACTTTAACTAATTATACATTATTTGAAAATCTGTTTCATTTTCATATTTACAACCGGAACCATGTGCATGGTGCACAGTGATGGCGGCGGAACGCACGTTGTGCAATCATCATCTGTAGAAAACTAATGTTATTCTTTTAAAAATGGTAATGACAACTGCAAAGATTGCATTTTTAAGTAACCTAAGTATTTAGTGTATGTATTTAGACGCCTGTCATATTATAATAGTAAGGTATTATGACGAAATAATGTCGTCTGACTGGTTGAATTGTACTTGTACTGCAACTGTGCGAGCACATTTTTTCTAGGTTTCCCTCTTTATAGTTAAATATTTTGTTTAGTAATAGTTTCATTTGACACAATAGTTTTACGAATTATATAATGAAAGGCAACCCCCCCTTTTCCCCTTCAAAAATCAGGGATTTATCTTTTTAAGCGGATTTCGGGCAAGTGGTGTTAGCTTTGGAAATGAACTAAGTTGTGGTACAACTATGAGACGCACCCTCGGCCTCGGGTAAAACCCCGGTTTGTATTGTTTTGATTGTCCTTAATTGACGTGGACAAGAGGTATCTTCACAACTGTAGGTGAGTTAACGAGTTTATCTGAGTCAACTTTGAGTGGACAGTATCAAAGTAAATCAGGTGTTCAGTTTATTTTTGTACCTTCTTACTTTTCCAAATTTACAGGTAAGTCTGTACAAAGAGTGTTTTTGAGGTTAAAATATGGCCATATATTAGACTAGTAGCATGAAAACTTAAATGCAGGGATACAAATAAACATTTGGTACCCAACTGTAAGGTCCAGTACGTACCTTGGACTATCAAAACTGAAAGTCTACAACCTACATTCCAGGATTGAAGGAATGTATCTCCCTCATGCAAAGCTCTGATTCCTGTCAAGGATTTGGTTATAATTTTTGAACCTTTTGGATTATAGCTCTTCATCTTTTATACAAGCTTTGGATATCAAATATTTTGGCCACGAGCATCACTGAAGAGAAGATACATGTATTGTTGAAATGCGCATCGGGTGCAGGAATATTGGTATCGTTAATTTATTTAATAACTTAGTTAAATGCAAAATTAATGTGTGTTTGGTATTTAAGTTTATCTGATTTCCTTTGTAAATTTACAATTGTTCATGATAAATGTAATTTTCTTGTATATAAGTAATACAAGTTATCTTTTTTTTTTGATATCGTGGAGGGTGTGACCGTGTTACTGTGGTTGAGTGTATTGTCTCAATGATTGGTCATCATTATTGTATTTAAGTTTTACTTGCATGAAACTAAAGGAAGAGCAAGATTGACTCATATGAAAAAGACAAACAAAGATAGATTCTATTTGACGACATGAGTACATGTAACTGTATTAAGGCCAAAGAAAAATATGTGTGTTTCCTATTTCCCTACCAAACTTATATTTTAAGCTTAAAAAAGCCTACCTAAAACTTTGTTTTGTCTCATTTTTTAATAGTCAGAATATCTCTCCCATACATCATGCACAATCAATTTAAAAAAAATGTTAAATAAAAAGTATTCCCTTCAGACCTACCTTATTATTTTCAAAGATGCTGTAGGTAACACACATATTATTTAATTTGGCCTAAGTCAATGTTGGGCATTCATTATAATGTGTTGTAAGCCTTAGTAGTTTTAAATTTAATATAATTTTCTACCTTAATAGAGAAGACAAAAAAATGAATTACACAAGTCTGTAGGTTAATTTTCAGAATACTGTAGTTTGTTTCTTTTTGCTTGTATCATGTGTATTATATAAAAGAATTTTAGAATTACATAAGCCTTGTCTTGCAAATGCAGTTATCCATTAAAACTGGCCATCATTACAGCACTACTTGATGGGCAACACATCCTGTTGCATGTGAAATATATACATACAAATAATTTTGAACCGTAAATATTTTATTCATCTTATATTATAATTTATAACATTACAATTTTTTAACAACAACAATACAAATACATGTACAATTGTGTCAATAGTGTCAATATTTTCCATAGTTCTAATATTTTCCATAGTTATGCACTTTGGACTTTACATTCAACATTTGGAAGCTTTTTTCCACTTTACAACTGATTAATTTAATTTTGTATACAAAAAAATGAATATTTAGCCAAAATTATTTAATCTACCGATGTTAACTTTAACCAAAAAGTAAAATGAAAATTTAATTAAGCAATCCAAAATGCTTAAAATGTTGAACAGAGGAACATTAAGTACTGTAAATTGAATTTACATACTTGCAAAGTTAAACGGAAGTAGTCAACAACAGTGTGCAAAATGTTTACATTTCTGAATTATTCCAAATGACATGATATCACAATGTTTTAAAATTGCTTTTATTTAAAATATGTTCTGTCAATAACAGTAAAAAATTAATTAAAAAAATTAATATTAAATTATTTACTAACAAATATTATATCCCAGTGCATTCTTCATGATGTTCCTAATATAAGTTACAAAAACATGTATATGTTGTACTCATTTTGAAAAACAGCCATGGTTAAAGAATCTTTAAATAATATTCAGGCTTTTGTTATATTCTATTAAGTTTACACATTTTGATAAATTGTGTCAAATGTGTATCAAATACCTAAGAAAACAAAAAGAACATGTTGAAGTATATTTATATCTGGATCCTAATACTGGCTGTGTCAATAAAATTCTACTGTCATGACTTCTCAAGAACTGATATGTTTACAAGGAAACAACCATTTGTCTGCTTCTTTTAGACTGATGTTTTTCATCTTTGAATACATAATAATTTGGGCCTCCATCATCAGCACGTCAGAAAAATAGTTCCAACCCCTGTTTAAGTTTTGACCCATTCTGAAAAAGTAATAGATATGCCATTACTAATAAATAAGACATTGCTAACATAACAATAAATGTGGTTGCTTATTATTAAATGTTATCCCTGTGATTTATATTGCATTTAAGACTTTGATACTTCTTTCTGTAAATTCATAGGGGTGTAAAATCATTGACCGAAGTACATTTTGTATGAAGCATGGCAGCGCTTTATTCTAACAATGTACGCACAGTCAACACTTTTACAACCATACGCATTTATCATGATTATGAGACATAGTCAAATTTACAAATTATATTTCAGACATTCTTGTTTATGTCATTTCGAATTGTGAAATTCCATTTCAAACCGTAGAAAACCATGAAAAAACGTTGATGACGCCACGGTCACATGATCATGATGACTAAATTATGTCTATAGGCTGATAACAAAATAACGTCACCCAATCAGAAGACGTGTTACTTCCAAATTATTTGATGTTAGTCCAAAACAAAAGTATATGAACTTTTCTAGAATTTTTTCTTCTAATGTAGGTATAATTGAACTCACACATCTTCAAGATTTTGAAGCAGTTTCTCATTTTCTGTCATCTTTACAGTGAGAAAATAACCATGGGGATAACCGACACGTCTACAAAACAAATTTGGGTAAGCTTTAATAAATAGAATATCTCAATCTGACATGATATAAGCAAATTTTTTATCGATTTATTGGAATGTACAATGTTGTTGAAAGCTAAAAAGTTCATTTATAATTCTGTTTTAGAGTGTAAATTTCACCTTAAAATCTGCTAAAACATAATATTGATTTATAACAATGACATATTTTCATTTGAAAGAACAGAACTATGAACTTATTACAATACCATGACCTCCAATGTTTAACAGAATTAAAAAGTTCATATGCAAAACAAAATTCTATAAGCAAATTTAAATTTTTTTAGTGTTAATTGAAGGAAATCATTTATATCTTATCAATAAAAATATTATTCATTAGGAATATATTATTTATTTATAAGTTAAGTACTCACATTTTTGTTTTTAACTTAAAAACTCCAAATGCTTCCAATATTAATGCATTCAGCTCTCTGTCAGACTAAAATGATAAAAATAGGGTTTTATAGTTTTATTTAAAAAAAAAAGGTATTTGTGTGTTTAAATAAAAAAAGATATAATGGTATGACTGCCAGTGAAACATCTCCCCACAAAGAGATCAAATGACACAAAAATAAATCGCTATAGGTCAACTTACAGCTTTAACCAATGAGCAAAGCCCATACCACATAGTCAGTTGCTAGCAAAAACCTGAAGTACTTGAACTTCTTTTAAATTTTATTTATGATAAACATTGAATCCTAATATATATACATGACTTATTAGGATTCGAGCGTCACTGATGAGTCTTTTGTAGACGAAACGCGGATGTGGCGTTTAAACAAAATTTAGTCCTGGTATCTATGATGAGTTTAATGTTAAGTAAATGTGTTTATTGTATAATTTTTTTAATTACTGATATCTGAGTATTCTAATGCAACAACATTTGTAACGTTCATTTTGATTGGATAACGTCACTTATTTTCACAATTGATGCTATGGGATGTATGCGCAAGCGCAGACGGCATATGACAGATTTTTAATACATGTTCAAACGTTGTTTTCCGTCAGTTTCATTACAATGGAGATAACAATATTGTATTTTAAGCTCCGACTGCATCAATTGGGGATTTGATGGTCGCAAATACCCGTTTACTGTCTCTGCTAATGCGTCGCCAGTAAACTTAATTTGCAACCATCAAATCCCCAATTGATGCTGGCGGAGCTTAAAATACAATACTGTTATCTTCTTATTTATACTGAACTATAAATAGTATTTTTTCAGTATTCACTTTTCACTGATATCAAACTTGGGAAATGATTAAGAGACATTGTATTGTAAAAGTAATAATTACATCATTAACAAATACATCTAGCCTACGGCCCATTCCATCAGCATCATTCCGCATTTCCATGTGATGTACGAGCGGAATATTATTCACAAACCTGATGTGTCTCCAGTGGGGACTATGATATCTGTTAAATGAAATAAATTGGTTATTAATAGATATGATTAATCCAGCCTGATTAATCGACAACTTTTATTATGACACATTATAATCCTGTTATCTTGACACATATTTCATCATAATAAACTACGGTTAATCCTCAGAAATGAATTTCCTGATAAATATTTACTTAAATTCATTTTAAAATTTATTACAGACGAATAAAAGGTTAATTAAAATGCTACATTATTTTTTCTACATCATCATATTGCAAGTTGAAGAATTTTATTAATTAAGATGCAGAAAATTTGTACCCTCTAATTGAAATATAAACTTACTCAGTACATCCATTTCTTATCTCCATAACCTCTTTCAGTCCGGCTTTTACATAATTTTCAAACTGAAAACAGGAAATATTTTTTATAATGTTTCACTTGGTCTGTCGATTTACAGTGTTCAAACTTGGAAATTTCACTGTTATATTCAAATTTTGGCACTTATTCCATCTCGCTTGAAATTTTTATTCGTTTATTGCTGTTTTATTATGGAAAATTACAAATGTTTATGTTTAAATATGGCCAGATGATTTTCTGAAGTTGCCGTCCTTGGACTTCAAATTTTGATGAAATAATCACCTGAGCACACATCTACATTGATTTGAATTCATTTTACAGGTTACACTATGAGAAGATACAGATCAAGTCAGCAGAAGATCAATGCAGAATACAACGACATGGTTTTGTTAATTGGATGTTAGAATGATACATGAGTGAGTTTTTTTTTAAACAATGTAGGAAATATGTACTTTTATGCAATACTGTCAGAATGCTTTTTAAGTAATGAACAATATCACTTGAATGTATGAATGAATGGTTGAATTGTACATACCATCTGTGCTACAGTTTCTCCACCTACTACTGTTTTTGATCCTTTTATTAACAAATCTACTTCATCCAATGTGTAACCACACATACCACTTATAAGGGTTTGTGTAATGGCCGTCTACAATAAAAGATTATCTTGAAAAAAATGAAAATTTGTGTAATATATAATATTATTCTCTAATCTTAATTGTAATTTTCCATTCTTTTTATAAGGGTCATTTCTCATTTATAGCTGAAATACAGATATCATAGTGCATGTTTGTGTGACTTCCTGGTAAAATTGAATATAGATGTGCCCTGATAAACTGTTTGGCTCATTTAATTTATATATAAATATATATATATTTAAAGTACGTCTGAGTCAGTGACAACTCTACAACAGATGTATCCATCGGATCGCCATCAGTGATGGTGATACATGGCTGTGTACATAATGTATATACAACTCGTCTAAACATCAACCCAACAATGTTAGATCTGTAAATTTGCTTTCGCAAATATTTGGTTCTTCCCTTGCTGGGATTCGAACCCATGCTACTGTGATATCGTGACACCAAATCGCCTGCACTGCAGCCGTCCCGCTAGAACACACGACCACCTGGGCTCTATATATATTTATTACAAGTCTAAAAGAGTACAACTTCACAAAGAAATAATAAAACGAACAATATGTTAGATATTGCCGATAACATATATCCTTCCTAACATATATCCTTCCTCGGTAATACCATGATTTCAAATGAATCATGTCACTTCAAATTAAGACTATCAAAATCAAGAAATTTATACAATTTTAAAATTTTCAGGTACAATTAATATCAATTTTCAGTTAGTACCTGTGCATTAGTTCCTAGAAACAGCCAGTGTGTGTTGTGGTGACTGCTGTTAATAGCTGTGCTGCTCAACTGAAAAAAATAACAAAAAACAATGCATTTGTATATATCTACATATAATTGGATGTTACATTGTAGGAAGTATTTTCTGTGACACATTTTTATCTTTGTAGATTATTTGGTTATTCTCTTTATAATTTTTTTTATAAATAACCAATACAACTTTAACATATCTTTGAATAAACAGTTAAATTGTATATAATAATATAACTTTTTATTACAGTACCTGCATTGTATCTTCATTAGTTGGTATATTTTTTAACCTGGGTCTTCTCATTTTCCTTTTAGGAACAACATCTTCTATCAGGTAGGAGTTACTTACACTTGGCTGAAAAACGAAACCAATTGAAATAGAGGTAATTAGTAAGCAATATTAGGCTGAAAGAAAAATGTATGTGTGTTTAAGGTTGCATACTTTGAAAAGATATAATAGTTAGGTCTGGTCGGTTATCCAATTCAATTTCTTTTTTTGTGACATGATTTTGAGTTTATGTCGTTTTGTCCTTTCTTGGTTCGAGTTGATTATGGGCCGAGTTTAGCCGTATTTTTAATCATTGAATTACTTCCCTTTGTTATTGTTTGGAACAAAAAATGGCCGCAAATTGCTTACTTATCGCACCAGTCGAGAATTTTCTAAAAACAGACATCATATTCACGATTGTGAACACTTAAATGTATCAGAAAATCAATTTATATTATTAGCCAAATTAACTTATACCAGTTCAGTTTATTTTTCAATCTACGATGGATATAAAATGACTTAGAGTTTTTGTGATTTGGTCTAGTTGGGTAACCGTAAGTAGACATATATTGGTTTTGGCCATATATATATGACATTTTATGACAAATTTTCATTTTAAGCTTTTTAAAACTGGTATTCTAATAACTGGTACAAATATGAATACTAGCTATTTGTATTATTGTGATATTGTGATCTATATCAAAATGAGTTTTTGTGATTTGGTTGCCTATGAAAAAACTTACCAACAAAATGACGTACCAATTTAAACTCTTTAGCAAATCAAAATTGAAACTATTGAGAATACATCATGTGTATCTATTTTTACATGGTAACATGACTTAAAAATAAAATTTATCTCAAAATGAAGTTAGTTGAAGTTTCCTTGGTAATAGAATGCCAAAATGTCACCTAACAATATAAATTCATTGTTGATAATGTGCACTGCAACAGTATGTAAGCATACCTTAAAACACAAAATATACCTGTTTTTTTTTTAATCTAACACAGAGGTAGCACTGAAAGACTGAATTATCACTGCCTAAATTACTGCTGGTGTAAACACACACTGCATGGAAGGATTTTTCGCAGGTTACACAGTTTACCCAGATTACAACTCCGGTTAAGGTTGCCGTATTTTGACATGCCCTACATGTACCTACAAGACTATCTGCAATGAAGAATCGTTTATCAATTATGGACTGGGGATAAGGTTATTATGTTATATATGAACCTGTTCAGATTAAATTAACCAATTTCGAAGTCCAATTGTCAATACAATATAACCGGTTCATATATAATTTAAATTACATATGTTAATAGTCCCCTACCACAATTATTTCGTAGTGTGTTTCTTTCATAACATGAATGAAAATTAAGAAAATCTCCACTATACATATAAATAGAATCATAGTCATAAAAGTAAAATATAAACAGGTCTACATTTACATATTAAATTAATTTTTGAAACATGTGATTGTATTATCAAATGAAAATAGAATAATGCATATGAATATTAATAAACATGTTTCAAACCATTTCATTGACAGCAATAAACATTTTATTTCTCTTTCAGCGAAGCACGTATTTGACCGCAACATCACATATTTACTTTTCTATTTAAATGAACATTTTGACTACAAACAACTTTACTAACCAGAAACTTCTAGCAGCTGTTTGGCTATTCCATAACGAACATCTTGAAGAAAGCCCTGTTCGTCATTAAAGATTAAATCCTCACCAGATATCAATGATTCTGCAAACTAATAAGAAGCTGATATGTGAGATAAGCCATGAAAGGAGACATTGGAAGGACAAAATTAGGTATAGTATAGTTTACATCTTAATATATATCAGATTCCCAGTCACAAGAGCTCAATGAATGACTATTCCACCACATATACAAAAAGTAAAATTATTAATTTCACACAATTTCAATTGTTTCAGGTAAAATTTGCATACCATTTTCTCAAAAAGATGGTAAAAAATTTAGGATTTTTTTAATGTAATAAATGCTATTTTTGTTTTTTAAACACCTGATAGTGGATATCATCACCTCAGAATGTTTGAATATGTGTTGTCACCCCATTGGAGAAATATGCAAATGACATTATCCACATTTAATTCAGTATTAAATTTATTCTTACTTTAATGACGTAAATACCACATGAAGTGGAATCTTTCTGTCGTTCATGATTTACTGTCTGAATTTCCCAATTACCGGACAAATCAGCAAGACCTTCATTGTTTCTGCCTTCCACAAAATATCTATGAAATATATATATATAGTTATCATATACTTATATAGAAAGTAATGGATTAATTGTAATTCGTAAACCTTTGTAATAACCTCATATATAATACCCATATGGTTGTACATAAAGTACATTGCAGAATTATGTTAAACAAGTTTAAGTTTTTTTTAAATTTATTTCTGAACAATGTATTCATTTCTTTCAATTATAGTAATTTTACCTCCATTTCCTTTCAATGTCTCTTACTCTTGCGTCTGTTTCCCCCAATGGATTGATATACAGCATAACTTTTTCCATTGGATAAACAGCCTTGCAAAACAAAACATATACACTTATTAAACAGGTTTTGGGACTGAAAAAATGGCATTAGTTATTTTGTTGAGCTTGTTATAGTCAATATATGAAAGGTGTTAACTCAAACCTTCATTTCTTAGATGTCTGTTAAATTGTTTTAGATTTTAAAATAATTCAATTTACTGAAGCTTTGAAATCTTATTTATTCTGATTAGGACAGTGATATGCAGAGCTTAACATAGGAAAGGTTTTTCCTTTTTCAGACTTAAGGATGTACTTAGGTGAGGTTAGGTGAAAATTAATAAATTAAGAAGTTAAAATTGATACTTTAAGCTGGTAGAGCATCAATTAAGGATAAAAATAAGCTAAAAATATTGATAGGTCATGGACCTACTTTTCAAGATATTTGAGATTTAAAATATGGCGGGAAAAGGCTGACTCGGACTTTTACCTTACATTTGCATTGGTATTATTTGGTCTCAAAACAAAAGAAGGAAAATCAAAAATTTCCTAAAATTTTGGTAAATGACCTTTCATGAGCAATTAAGTCTTATATGAAAAAATAAATGGGTGTTATGGGGCAAAATATTTTACATTGTATTGTATGGAAAAACCCCAAGGAGTCCGAACATTTGACACAAATTCCAAAACCTCACCTAAGTACATCCTTAAGATATTTTGTTAATACTATTATAACCTTTCAATACTAAGTTTATGGAAATTGGTGTATACTCACTAAAAGTGTCCAATGATTTCGGGATTCATTGATGGCTCCAATCAAGATGTTGTAGTTAGATAAGTCTTCCTGTGAAAAGTAATATACATTTACCTTTCTCATAGTTAATGAAATAATTTGAATTTTTTTGGGTATGTATGACAGAAGATGAAACTCTATAATTAAGTCTGATCAATATTTACATCACTATTTTTTTTCTTGTCAAGTAAAAAAAGGAATTTGTTGATGTTGAAGTAGAAAAACTTAAAAGTGCCTAGCATTGTAATCATTTAGAGGATGATACAATTCTAAGATTGCTTCTAACAAAGTGTATGTGTGTTAATTTAAGTCTACATACATCAACAAGATATCCGTGTAAATCATGTTGTCCTAACACTATTGCTGATGCACAAGCTGATGGTATATGGAATACTTTTTTATCCTGTAAATTAGAAATTAGTGAATAATTTTTATAACTTAATATCAACTTTATCTGTACAAAATAGAACATATTTTAAGTTTAGTGTATGGTTGTTTACAGAAGTCAAATTTTTACATCTCTCTCTCTTCATTTTTCCTATGAAAACATTATTTTATTGAAATATAATGATTAATCCTATATTTCAATGACAAAAGTAAAAGTTAACGAAAAGTGTAAAGGCCTTCAGTTAATAATTAAACCAAATCTGTTTAAAGTATTGTTGAATCAAACTAAAAACTGAAAACCATGCTTTGGAATTAATATAAATTTCTTATTTGATTCAAACCTGTCGGGTTGCTGTCAACAAATATATATAGGCATCTATGATCTGAAAAATAAAAAAAAATTATGTGTTATTGCATTTCATCGTTGATATGTTTAGATACATTTATAACGAATCATGCTTTGATTTATGTAACAGTTACATAAAATGAATTGATGATCATATTAAAAACATCATTCTGTGATGAGATGTACTTCTAAAGAATGAAATTGGAATCTATAAATTATAAAACTAACTGCTATATCTTTATTATTTGCAAAGAGTAGGAAATTTCAGCTGGTTTTAATCACTCAAATGGTTTAAAAATTGTGTGTGTTTACCTCATCGGGCAGTAAGGACTTCAGAAACAAGATTGAGGTATCCATTATGTTAAATGGTCCTACTTTTGATAGCAGGTAATCTTTTGAACCACTGGTTCCACTGTTCCAAATTGTGTTTACCACTAAAATATAAAATGCACTGAATAATATGTTGCCATAAAGAAACCATATTAAATGCAGTTGTCTGTAATTGGTTTATTGAAATGCTATGTAAAAGCTACAACTTAAATAGATGAAGCAAACTTGAATACAAGTTTAGAACAACTTTTATACTTCATTTGAATCTTTTTTTAATGAAACGCTCAAGTCGACTTTATTGATAGATAATGTCATAAACTATGTCCTTATTTGTTCATTTTATTATCCTCTTTGATGAAAAGTAGTAAATGCAAGACATCATGATTACTGAAATTGAGGTGCAAAGTACCATCTCAAAAGATCTGGATACATGCAGATAATTGTCATGATAATAATAACTTCAGTTAATCATATGTAAATTATATATTAGGCCAAATAAAAATATATGTGTGGTTCCAGTTACATACGTTTTAAAAATAGGGTCGGTAGGTCGGCAAATTCGTCTTATTTTTTTTCTAAATTTCTTTAAAATGAAACATATATTTGATATTTAAATAAGATGTACATATCCCTCAGACAGAATTAATATTTCATCATGTGAATTAGGAATAATTTGAAATAAAACATTTAATTGTAGAGAGAATTAGGAATTTGATGTGTAGGCAACAAACATGTAACACTATAGGGTATAAAAATTGCAAACCTCTTTCGCTATCTGTTAGAGATGACGGTTCCAGATTTTCTAACAAAGTTTCGTTTTCTTCTCTGCATAGGTCAATTGGAAGGTCAAATGTACCTTCCACAATGACATCTTTTGGGATGTTCAATGGCTTCTCAGTGGCTTTTTTTGTTGGAATAAACTTTTTCCTTTGTGGCAGGTTAATAAATGTCCTAGCTCTCTTGGCTGGTTTTGTTGTTGTTAAAGTTGGAAGACCAGCTTCACATGGTATCTTACTGTTAATGTGGGATTGGATTGCCTGCAACTGAGTGTATATATCTGACAGATCAGTATGGTTCCGAATTAAGAAAAGACTGTTCTGGATGTCCTTCAGCACGGCTAAAGATTTCTTAAGATTGTTTCTGGAACCAATTGCTCTGCCATCATTGGGTTTATTTATTAAACTTTCAACTTCCATCTTTTCTTCAGGATCCACAACACATTCCAAATTGCACTGGCTTAGATTATCAAGATGATTAGTGGAACTTGACTGTTTGACAGATGCCATAGCTTGTTGTTTCAGATGTGGATCGAGGTTGAAGTGTGGACAGGTTGTATAATTGTTGGGCATGTCATCCCAACTGAAACCTTCAACTGCAATAAACATACCAAGGAGGTGCTTACATGGTAGATGGGTGTTAAACCAGTCCTTGCATGAGCATTTCGGTTCTGTGCTGACTTCAATGATGTAGGTGTTATTGCTGTCTACACTTTCCACCTTCATGATGCCATTTTCTTGCGAAAAATTAGTTGATGGAATTGTATTCACATTTGGTGGCAATCTTTGGAGACAGTGCTCTATGAACATCTTTGGTTTATTGTGGAGGAAGTCTGGAATCTCGTTATGATACCTTCTGCAAATATCCAAACTTTGCACATTGTAAGATTTGTACCTGGAAGTAAGATTAAAATAATATATATATGATAAAGACTTTGATTAGAAATTTTAGTTAACAAACAAAAATCAATGTCGTCATTTGAAGAACCACTAAAGGAAGTCTGCAGCACCAACCATATATCATAGTATTCCAATATGCAAATCATGTAAGAATTATTACAGATTAGTTTTTAATCGGTTTCACACAGCAGTAGATATTTGTGCCATCATTTTTTTATTTATTCATAATTTAAGGATTTGTTAATCTACGAAAGTAATCAAACCAACAGTTTAGTATAAGAATATTGAAATGTTATACAAATGCTTTTGTTTTTCTGGCCAGTTGTTAAGTAGCTGACATTTTTCAATTAATATTGATATCGAGTTCTATTTTAAAATATTTACATTTTGTAGCTGTCTTTCAGGAATTCATTCACTAGTGTTACAGCAAGACTGGAAATGCTGCCTTCACTGAACTGGACGAGGTATGTTTTTTTGAGATCTCTATGTTTCCTCTCTAAACCATTGGTTGTTGTGATACGGATATTGTATGACTCTTCTTTGAATGCCCTGACCCATCTCTGTAACAAAAAATAAGGGTAATTTGATTGTTCTTAATTAAAAACATAGAGCTTTTTGAGCATTGAATTTATCTCTTTTTTGTTTATAACGATCATTAAATTTTATGTTGTGTGGTAATGGACTTATATACAAAGTGAATCAGTCAGAAATTGGAACCCTAATTCTCAAATTTTCATGCTACTTTCACATTGCCTGACCGGTGTGAGAAAATAAATTCTAATCTCTAGTGAAAAATCTGTTCTCAGCAAATGATTGGTTGAAATTTGATTGTGATGTCGAATTTTCTTGTTTTGTTAAACATTTTCTTACTGTGGCGTCATGAAAAAAGGCAATCATGCCTTATGATGTCACATCAAAAGTACAGAACTTTCCTCAAATCTTTGAAAAGGATGGATATAAATCATTAGAGAAACAGATTCCACCACTGTAACTTGTGTATTACGATATTTCTCCACTCTCGACAGTTGAATTTTAATTATTTAAAACGCTCAAAAAGCCTTGCACTTAAAATATTAGAATTTAAAGGTCTCAAGTGGAGAAATATCCTAACACACTTGTTGCTGTTGTGGATTCTATGTTGATAGTATAATTTATTAATACCTTTTTCTCACTTAACCAGAAGTGTTCAAACCAATATCTAATACTTTTATTCTCTTTCCAGTGTTGGTGTGACTTTAAATTGTCTATGGCGATTTCACATTGTTGGACAGTCGTTGATAGTGCAATTTGTCTAAATCTGAAAGATAGAATATATATAGAATAAAAGTTAGTTTTGTTTATGATACTGACTATCATGTGGAATATATAGGGCCCATTACGAATTACTTTTAATACTGATCAAATTTTTTTTTCATAAATGATGACTTTTAGTCATAGGAAAGTAATTCTGTTCTGTAATATATAGGATTTCATGACTTACAGGTTTATCATTTCATCTTGGTATGATCCAACTCCATGTTTATGATCTCTCGTCCACCTTCTCCATGCTTGTTCCCTATGGAATGAGCAGAGGTAAACTATGCAACCTAAAACAAAATTAAATTTAATTTAACCTTTTTGATTTAAGATTTTTTTTTAAATCCAGTTCAAAATCTTTCTAGAAAGTTATCTGGTATTTCCACTAAAATGTTGGCAAATAGAATTTTGATATTTTTATCTAGTTGTTGCTTCTGTATGGTGGACATAAAATAGCTCAATCATTTCTTTAGTGACATTAAACATGTATTTTAAAGAAATATATAAACCATTTTCCATAATTGTTGTTTTGTTTTGTTTTGTTACTGTGTAAATTGATTTGCACAATCCAACTGTTCGTTAATTTTTTTGATGATATGGATTATATGAACAGTAACAACTTATTTTACTGCATTTTTGATAACAATTACTTAAATTACATACACATATATCTTTCAGATCATACCTTCAAAGAGACCTTCAATTGCATCTATTTCTCTGTTATCATAATCAGTCATGAAAAATTGGGGTTTCCAATTGACGTTCCATTTCTTTACTATCTCCAAAGCTTCTCTCACAGCAGATTGACTTTCTGTAGCGGTGATGAAAGATGCAACAATTGAATGACCAATGTTGGTTTGCACACAAATGAAAAAAAGAGGTAAGCTGTAGTTTGATGTTTTATAAGTAGCATCCATGATGGCAATGTCATTCCCATATAAGCTCATCAATCTTTTTTGCCAGCTTGTTTGTTGCACAAATAAGAAGTCAGTGCTATTGTCATTTTCTTGCTGGTATCTGGGAAAAAAAAGAAAATAGATAGTCCCAGGTTTTTTTACTAGCAGTATTGTCAGTTTAAGCAACTTTCTCTCATTGGGTAGTTGTACTTTGTTTTATTAGTTTCAATCATGTGACAGTTATTGCAATTTAATTTTGAAATAATTGATTGGGAAGTCAACTTACGAAGTTCTTAAGTGAAAACTATCATCAGGAAATTTCTTCTTCCACTCGTCGACAATGAATTCCAAATTTTCTTGGTCGTCCTTAGAGTATCTACATATATAAACAAGATTACAGATTTGTTAACATCTTCAAAAGACTTTAATCACCTTCAATTTTAATATATTGCTGTTTTTTCTATTAAAGAAATATACTGATATTATTTTGAATGACATTGATAACCTACGATAGTTTTCTGATCTGTGCATCTGTTCTTTTGTTCTTCCCTCAGTAAAAGTTTTCGGTCAAGGTAATTTTGATAAAATTGAAGTCCAATCAACTTGAAAGTTAGTACACATGTTCCATATGATATGATCTGTCTAATTTGATGCCAAATTAGAGATTTTACCCCAATTACACGGTCCACTGAACATAGATAATGATAATTCGAGTAGGGCATCCATGTACTTGGCACACATTTTCATTATTTATTAATCATAACAGTTAATATATACTTTTTCTATTTTCAGATTGAAAAATACCTGGTGCATGACAGGGCTCTGTCTATGTGATTTTTAATGTCTCTGTCATGAGGGTAATATCTTCTGTTGCATTGGTCTATCTGCTGACCTGGACAGAGATCTCTGCTGACAAACATTCTGATGTGTCTTTTCATTTCTTGGACCGTCCTTACTCCTTCTTCAATTGTCAGCTGTTTTATTTTCAAGATTATTTTACTGTCAACAGGCTGACAGAATCCAGCAAGCTGTAACAAAACTTTGTTCATTAAAAAGTATAAATTTTATTATTGTGCTTAGCATCTACATCTTTGAATTAGTTGCTTTTGCTTATGCGAATAATCCTTTTATGCCACATTTATGGGTATCATATTTTTGGTACTCTACACTTGCTTGCAAATTTTTAATAGAATTGCTTTTTGAAAAAGTTGAATTCCAATCAAATTGAAATATAGTGCTCACGTTCACTATGATATTTAGTTTTTAATTTCAATGTCGAGTTATAGATTACATTACAATAACATGGTCGACAGAAGATTTAAAATTAAGAAAAAGACAACAAATGTAAATATGATACCTCATCCAATAAATGATTTTGGTGTTCATTTCTGTCCGGCAGTAACAAATGAAATTGCAGCTGCTTCTCAATATTCAAATCATTAGTAATCTGTGATTTCAGGTTTAAGGAAGACTGTTTCCTGCCATATTTATCTTCATAATTGTCAACCTGTTGATAAAGATAACAAACTGAAGAAATTAAGGTATGTAAAATATAAATGGATGTAATTTTATACTAATGACAAAATTGTGGTCAACTTTGTTTTCTTATTGACCACCTTCACCTACCAATATGTTGTGTGTTATGTTCTGTAATATATTTTTAAAATGAATATTTTTTCACTTTGGTAAGATTAAGCCTGGACTGTTCTGTCAATTCTAGTCTTTGGTCACTTTTAAATCGCAGATTTTGCCTTTTATTTTTTAATTTTATTTTATGATTTAAAGTTTATACTAACTTTAAACTGGGGGAATTTTACTATAATTCTTAATCTTATCCTAGCTGGACAATCTAATTTTTTGGTGTCTTGGATGTGTCTTCTTGTTTTCTTTATGTATCCATGGTCTGCTTTGTCTTTTTCCTGAAATAATCATTATCTGAATAATAATCATGTAACAAATTAAGATGGTTTAACCATTTTTAAAATTACTTTATAAAATTAATCATTTAATAATGAAACATAGTTTATTAGACAATGGAACTATAATTAGTTGTGACAATATAACCGTCAACTGAAAAGTTTTCATAATATAATTTGATAAGCTTGTCTGTAACACAATATTCAAGTGAAAACATTTATTACCTTTTCCTCTTTATATTTGGCCTTCTTTTTCTTATGTCTGTCTGGTCCATTTTGACAATCCTTAGTCATCCATCCAATATTTATATATGGTATGCCATCAAAACATATTTCAGGTCCATTATTGGCCTGGGTGTCTTTCCACTGGACCTTGTGACCGTCTAAGCTGGTGACATCTGGAAGAAGAAACCAAAATTATAGGCTATCAATAATATGACACCCCCTTTATAATAACACCCCTAGGCTATTGACACATAATTGACACCACCCCTAGGTTAGTGACACATTACTGACAACACCCTAAGGCTAGTGACACATTACGGACAGCACCCCTATGCTAGTGACATATTTATAACAACACCCCTAGGCTAGTGACACATTTATTGACCCTCTAGGCTAGTGACACATTTATAACAACACCCCTAGGGTAGTGACACGTTATTGACAACACCCCTAGGCTAGTGACACATTATTGACAACACCCCTAGGCTAGTGACATTTATAACAACACCCCTAGGCTAGTGACACATTTATAACAACACCCCTAGGCTAGTGACATATTACTGACAACACCCCTAGGCTAGTGACACATTATTGACAACACCCCTAGGCTAGTGACATATTTATAATAACACCCCTAGGCTAGTGACATATTACTGACAACACCCCTAGGCTAGTGACACATGATTGACAACACCCCATGGCTAGTGACACATTACTGACAACACTCCTAGGCTAGTGACATATTTATAATAACACCCCTAGGCTAGTGACATATTACTGACAACACCCCTAGGCTAGTGACACATTATTGACAACACCCCTAGGCTAGTGACACATTACTGACAACACTCCTAGGCTAGTGACATATTTATAATAACACCCCTAGGCTAGTGACATATTACTGACAACACCCCTAGGCTAGTGACACATTACTGACAACACCCCTAGGCTAGTGACACATGATTGACAACACCCCATGGCTAGTGACACATTACTGACAACACCCCTAGGCTATTGACACATTTATGATAGCACCCCATGGCTAGTGTCACATTATTGACAACACCCCTAGGCTAGTGACATTTATAACAAAACCCCTAGGCTAGTGACACATTATTGACAACACCCCTAGGCTAGTGACATTTATAACAACACCCCTAGGCTAGTGACACATTTATAACAACAACCCTAGGGTAGTGACATGTTATTGACAACACCCCTAGGCTAGTGACACATTACTGACAACACCCCTAGGCGAGTGACATTTATAACAACACCCCTAGGCTAGTGACACATTATTGACAACACCCCTAGGCTAGTGACACATTTATGATCGCACCCCATGGCTAGTGTCACATTATTGACAACACCCCTAGGCGAGTGACATGTATAACAACACCCCTAGGCTAGTGACACATTATTGACAACACCCCTAGGCTAGTGACACATTTATAACAACAACCCTAGGGTAGTGACACATTATTGACAACACCCCTAGGCTAGTGACACATTATTGACAACACCCCTAGGCTAGTGACACATTATTGACAACACTCTAGGCTAGTGACACATTACTGTCAACACACCTAGGCTAGTGACACATTATTGACAACACCCCTAGGTTAGTGACACATTATTGACAACACCCCTAGGCTAGTGACACATTATTGACAACACCCCTAGGCTAGTGACATAATTGACAACACCCCTAGGCTAGTGACACATTATTGACAACACCCCTAGGCTAGTGACACATTTATAACAACAACCCTAGGGTAGTGACATGTTATTGACAACACCCCTAGGCTAGTGACACATTACTGACAACACACCTAGGCTAGTGACACATTATTGACAACACTCTAGGCTAGTGACACATTACTGTCAACACACCTAGGCTAGTGACACATTATTGACAACACCCCTAGGCTAGTGACACATTATTGACAACACCCCTAGGCTAGTGACACATTATTGACAACACCCCTAGGCTAGTGACATAATTGACAACACCCCATGGCTAGTGACACATTATTGACAACACCCCTAGGCTAGTGACATTAACAACACCCCTAGGCTAGTGACACATTATTGACAACACTCTAGGCTAGTGACACATTACTGTCAACACACCTAGGCTAGTGACACATTATTGACAACACCCCTAGGCTAGTGACACATTTATGATAGCACCCCATGGCTAGTGACACATTATTGACAACACCCCTAGGCTAGTGACACATTATTGACAACACTCTAGGCTAGTGACATATTATTGACAACACCCCTAGGCTAGTGACATTATTGACAACACCCCATGGCTAGTGACACATTATTGACAACACCCATAGGCTAGTGACATTATTGACAACACCCCATGGCTAGTGACACATTATTGACAACACCCCTAGGCTAGTGACACATTATTGACAACACCCCTAGGCTAGTGACACATTTATGATAGCACCCCATGGCTAGTGACACATTATTGACAACACCCCTAGGCTAGTGACATTAACAACACCCCTAGGCTAGTGACACATTATTGACAACACTCTAGGCTAGTGACACATTACTGTCAACACACCTAGGCTAGTGACACATTATTGACAACACCCCTAGGCTAGTGACACATTTATGATAGCACCCCATGGCTAGTGACACATTATTGACAACACCCCTAGGCTAGTGACATTTATAACAACACCCCTAGGCCAGTGACACATTATTGACAACACTCTAGGCTAGTGACACATTACTGTCAACACACCTAGGCTAGTGACACATTATTGACAACACCCCTAGGCTAGTGACACATTACTGACAACACACCTAGGCTAGTGACACATTATTGACAACACCCCTAGGCTAGTGACACATTTATAACAACAACCCTAGGGTGGGTAGTGACACATTATTGACAACACCCCTAGGCTAGTGACACATTTATGATAGCACACCATGGCTAGTGACACATTATTGACAACACCCCTAGGCTAGTGACATTATTGACAACACCCCATGGCTAGTGACACATTATTGACGACACCCCTAGGCTAGTGACACATTTATGATAGCACCCCATGGCTAGTGACACATTATTGACAACACCCCTAGGCTAGTGACACATTATTGACAACACCCCTAGGCTAGTGACACATTTATAACAACACCCCTAGGGTAGTGACATGTTTTTGACAACACCCCTAGGCTAGTGACACATTACTGACAACACTCTAGGCTAGTGACACATTACTGACAACACCCTATGGCTAGTGACACATTATTGACAACACCCCTAGGCTAGTGACACATTTATGATAGCACCCCATGGCTAGTGACACATTATTGACAACACCCCTAGGCTAGTGACATTTATAACAACACCCCTAGGCTAGTGACACATTTATAACAACAACCCTAGGGTAGTGACATGTTATTGACAACACCCCTAGGCTAGTGACACATTACTGACAACACACCTAGGCTAGTGACACATTATTGACAACACCCCTAGGCTAGTGACACATTTATAACAACAACCCTAGGGTAGTGACACATTATTGACAACACCCCTAGGCTAGTGACACATTACTGACAACACTCTAGGCTAGTGACACATTACTGTCAACACACCTAGGCTAGTGACACATTTATGATAACACCCCTAGGCTAGTGACACATTTATGATAGCACCCCATGGCTAGTGACACATTATTGACAACACCCCTAGGCTAGTGACATTTATAACAACACCCCTAGGCTAGTGACACATTTATAACAACACCCCTAGGGTAGTGACATGTTATTGACAACACCCCTAGGCTAGTGACACATTACTGACAACACTCTAGGCTAGTGACACATTACTGTCAACACCCCTAGGCTAGTGACACATTATTGACAACACCCCTAGGCTAGTGACACATTATTGACAACACCCCTAGGCTAGTGACACATTATTGACAACACCCCTAGGCTAGTGACACATTATTGACAACACCCCTAGGCTAGTGACACATTATTGACAACACCCCTAGGCTAGTGACACATTTATGATAGCACCCCATGGCTAGTGTCACATTATTGACAACACCCCTAGGCGAGTGACATGTATAACAACACCCCTAGGCTAGTGACACATTACTGACAACACTCTAGGCTAGTGACACATTACTGTCAACACCCCTAGGCTAGTGACACATTATTGACAACACCCCATGGCTAGTGTCACATTGACAACACCCCTAGGCGAGTGACATGTTATTGACAACACCCCTAGGCTAGTGACACATTACTGACAACACTCTAGGCTAGTGACACATTACTGTCAACACCCCTAGGCTAGTGACACATTATTGACAACACCCCTAGGCTAGTGACACATTGACAACACCCCTAGGCTAGTGACACATTATTGACAACACCCCTAGGCTAGTGACACATTTATGATAGCACCCCATGGCTAGTGTCACATTATTGACAACACCCCTAGGCGAGTGACATGTATAACAACACCCCTAGGCTAGTGACACATTATTGACAACACCCCTAGGCTAGTGACATAATTGACAACACCCCATGGCTAGTGACACATTATTGACAACACCCCTAGGCTAGTGACACATTATTGACAACACCCCTAGGCTAGTGACACATTTATAACAACACCCCTAGGCTAGTGACACATTATTGACAACACCCCTAGGCTATTGACACATTTATGATAGCACCCCATGGCTAGTGTCACATTATTGACAACACCCCTAGGCGAGTGACATTTATAACAACACCCCTAGGCTAGTGACACATTATTGACAACACCCCTAGGCTAGTGACATAATTGACAACACCCCTAGGCTAGTGACACATTATTGACAACACCCCTAGGCTAGTGACACATTTATAACAACAACCCTAGGGAAGTGACATGTTATTGACAACACCCCTAGGCTAGTGACACATTACTGACAACACACCTAGGCTAGTGACACATTATTGACAACACCCCTAGGCTAGTGACACATTTATAACAACAACCCTAGGGTAGTGACACATTATTGACAACACCCCTAGGCTAGTGACACATTTATGATAGCACCCCATGGCTAGTGACACATTATTGACAACACCCCTAGGCTAGTGACATTTATAACAACATCCCCTAGGCTAGTGACACATTATTGACAACACTCTAGGCTAGTGACACATTACTGTCAACACACCTAGGCTAGTGACACATTATTGACAACACCCCTAGGCTAGTGACACATTACTGACAACACACCTAGGCTAGTGACACATTATTGACAACACTCTAGGCTAGTGACACATTATTGACAACACCCCTAGGCTAGTGACATTATTGACAACACCCCATGGCTAGTGACACATTATTGACAACACCCCTAGGCTAGTGACATTTATAACAACACCCCTAGGCTAGTGACACATTATTGACAACACTCTAGGCTAGTGACATTTATAACAACACCCCTAGGCTAGTGACACATTATTGACAACACCCCTAGGCTAGTGACATTTATAACAACACCCCTAGGCTAGTGACACATTATTGACAACACTCTAGGCTAGTGACATTTATAACAACACCCCTAGGCTAGTGACACATTATTGACAACACTCTAGGCTAGTGACACATTACTGTCAACACACCTAGGCTAGTGACACATTATTGACAACACCCCTAGGCTAGTGACACATTTATGATAGCACCCCATGGCTAGTGACACATTATTGACAACACCCCTAGGCTAGTGACATTTATAACAACACCCCTAGGCCAGTGACACATTATTGACAACACTCGGCTAGTGACACATTACTGTCAACACACCTAGGCTAGTGACACATTATTGACAACACCCCTAGGCTAGTGACACATTTATGATAGCACCCCATGGCTAGTGACACATTATTGACAACACCCCTAGGCTAGTGACATTATTGACAACACCCCATGGCTAGTGACACATTATTGACGACACCCCTAGGCTAGTGACACATTTATGATAGCACCCCATGGCTAGTGACACATTATTGACAACACCCCTAGGCTAGTGACATTATTGACAACACCCCATGGCTAGTGACACATTATTGACGACACCCCTAGGCTAGTGACACATTTATGATAGCACCCCATGGCTAGTGACACATTATTGACAACACCCCTAGGCTAGTGACATTTATAACAACACCCCTAGGCTAGTGACACATAACAACACCCCTAGGGTAGTGACATGTTTTTGACAACACCCCTAGGCTAGTGACACATTACTGACAACACTCTAGGCTAGTGACACATTACTGACAACACCCTATGGCTAGTGACACATTATTGACAACACCCCTAGGCTAGTGACACATTTATGATAGCACCCCATGGCTAGTGACACATTATTGACAACACCCCTAGGCTAGTGACATTTATAACAACACCCCTAGGCTAGTGACACATTTATAACAACACCCCTAGGGTAGTGACATGTTTTTGACAACACCCCTAGGCTAGTGACACATTACTGACAACACTCTAGGCTAGTGACACATTACTGTCAACACCCTATGGCTAGTGACACATTACTGACAACACCCCTAGGCTAGTGACACATTATTGACAACACCCCTAGGCTAGTTACATTATTGACAACACCCCTAGGCTAGTGACACATTATTGACAACACCCCTAGGCTAGTGACACATTATTGACGACACCCCTAGGCTAGTGACACATTTATGATAGCACCCCATGGCTAGTGACACATTATTGACAACACCCCTAGGCTAGTGACATTTATAACAACACCCCTAGGCTAGTGACACATTTATAACAACACCCCTAGGGTAGTGACATGTTTTTGACAACACCCCTAGACTAGTGACACATTACTGACAACACTCTAGGCTAGTGACACATTACTGTCAACACACCTAGGCTAGTGACACATTTATGATAACACCCCTAGGCTAGTGACACATTTATGATAGCACCCCATGGCTAGTGACACATTATTGACAACACCCCTAGGCTAGTGACATTTATAACAACACCCCTAGGCTAGTGACACATTTATAACAACACCCCTAGGGTAGTGACATGTTTTTGACAACACCCCTAGGCTAGTGACACATTACTGACAACACTCTAGGCTAGTGACACATTACTGTCAACACACCTAGGCTAGTGACACATTTATGATAACACCCCTAGGCTAGTGACACATTTATGATAGCACCCCATGGCTAGTGACACATTATTGACAACACCCCTAGGCTAGTGACATTTATAACAACACCCCTAGGCTAGTGACACATTTATAACAACACCCCTAGGGTAGTGACATGTTTTTGACAACACCCCTAGGCTAGTGACACATTTATGATAACACCCCTAGGCTAGTGATACATTAGTGACAACACCCCTGCTAGTGACACATTATTGACAACACCCCTAGGCTAGTGACATTATTGACAACACCCCTAGGCTAGTGACACATTACTGACAACACCCCAAGGCTAGTGACATTTATTGACACCTCTAGGATAGTGACATATTATGGACAACATCCCTAGGTTAGTGACTTTACTGACAACACTCTAGGCTAGTGACAGGTTATTGACAACACCCCTAGGCTAGTGACACATAACTGACAACACTCCTAGGCTAGTGACATATTTATAATAACACCCCTAGGCTAGTGACATATTACTGACAACACCCCTAGGCTAGTGACACATTACTGACAACACCTCTAGGCTAGTGACACATTACTGACAACACCCCTGTGCTAGTGACACATTACTGACAACACCCCTAGGCTAGTGACATTTATTGACACCTCTAGGATAGTGACATATTATGGACAACACCCCTAGGTTAGTGACTTTACTGACAACACCCTAGGCTAGTGACAGGTTATTGACAACACCCCTAGGCTAGTGACACATTACTGACAGCACCCCTATGCTAGTGACATATTTATAACAACACCCCTAGGCTAGTGACACATTTATAACACCCCTAGGGTAGTGACACGTTATTGACAACACCCCTAGGCTAGTGACACATTACTGACAACACCCCTAGGCTAGTGACACATTACTGTCAACACACCTAGGCTAGTGACATTTATGATAACACCCCTAGGCTAGTGATACATTACTGACAACACCCCTGTGCTAGTGACACATGATTGACAACACCCCATGGCTAGTGACACATTACTGACAACACCCCTAGGCTGGTGACACATTACTGACAACACCCCTAGGCTAGTGACATATTTATAACAACACCCGTAGGCTAGTGACACATTACTGACAAAACACCTAGGCTAGTGACATATTTATAACACCTTTAGCCTGTTGACACATGACTGATAACACCCCTAGGCTAGTGACATGTTTTCTGCCTAAATATGAATCTCTGCTGTCCTGTTTTAACATATTTACTTTTCCTAGGCTATAAATATAACTTTGTTGACCTATAAGGAGTTAAAAGTCCATGCTGTCTTGTGCTGTTTATATAACTTTGTTGTCTTATAATGAATTAAACCTTAGCATTTATGTTTTTCTTTGTTCTTTTTAAGAGTAAGAGCTGAAGAAAATTGGTGGATTGAAGAAATGTTTGAGGTGACAACCTGTGTTTGAGAAAACAAAAATTCACCATCTTAAAGTTTGCATGAGCTGACATTGATTAATAAAAATATATTGTTATATGCAGCAGTTATTAAATTAAATGTATTGTTATATGCAGCAGTTCTCAATTAAAATATATAGTTATTAATTATTATAAAAGTTTTCTTTATTTGTAATATTCAACTGTCATTTGAGCACAATTCAATGTTAATGTGGCTGGAACATCATTGACATCTTCAGTTGTTGGTATATGGTTTCTAGTTTTTTGTAATTTATCTTAAATTCTCTCCATGCAGTTTCAAAAAAAAACTTCTTTGGGTTGAAAACTGTAATATGTTGTTCATTGGAAATATGGAGTGTCTTTCTGAAACGTTCAACAAAGTAAATAATTAAAACATAAAATTTTATATGTTGAATGGTAACAGTTACCTGTGAAATAAGTTGGAAGTTCTAATAGTAGTTAACCAGCGTGTATAGGAAATTCATGTTTTCAGTATATAATCATAGTTAAACCTACAACTAAATAACTTCACCAAAATTCTGGTAACCAACCAGATAGACTGTTATAACTTCTTGGAAAAGTGACTACATAATACTATAGTGCCATATAGCTATATTTTGCTAGAAGAGAAAGTTTGTTGCAAAGTTATGTTGGAAAAGAGCATATTTGTCTAATGCATTTTTCATCAGTGGACATTTGCAACTTATTTGAAGTTGCCCACATCAAAGAGAAATCATTACAGGTAACAGAAACATTCTTTCTAAAAATCAATAAGATACTAATGAAACGAAGGTTAAAAGGTTGAACTTGATGAAATATTTTATGTTGAATGCTGTAGAATTTGAACCAATAAAATATATGGAACCATACATGAAAATAAACTAAATACAAGTATAGTAGGTGTTGTGCATAACAGTAAAAGGTAAGTTAATATGAAAAATGCATTAATTGCGGCGATAGTCTGAATTGATGGCTTTTTTGGCATGTTAATGTTCATGTTAAGACCACCAATACCATTTAAATACAAAACCCATTCTGGTGCCCAAAATTGGAGATATACAAGCTAATGAATTGCTAAATAAAGCACAGAAACGTACTAAAAGTACATTTAAACAAAGCAACCTAGTCATAATCCAAGTTATTAACAAAATAGTCATTTTAGGTGCAACTGTGGCCTGGGAAATAAGCTATTTCAGCTACGACCAGTCATCAAAGGTGCTTTTTCATACCGTATACATTTAAAATATTAATTCATGGACTAGTAATACAACTTATTTGACCAATTTGTACACGCCCACTTGTTATTTTTCGTCATTATCAAATATATCAAGTTGTCAAATACAATCATTTTCTGATTATTTGATGTAGGGATGTAGTTTCTACAGCTTTCTCGTCAATTGAAAATCGGCGGTGTACATTTACATACCAATTCTAAACAAGAAATTGTTACTACTCCACCTGCCTCCGGTGTGCATAACAAAAGTATAGAGCCAAAGTTGTTTACTAAAAATGGCGAGTTGCATAACATTGTAGCGACCTCACACTTTTTTATGAAAGAAAAATGGGACATTTCTCTTTTACCTTCAATGCGGATATTTAGATGTTTTGAGTTTGACACTTTGTGTGTTATGAATTTCGTTGTAGTTTGTAGTTCATGTTCCAAAATTTTGTCTTCAACTTCTAATAAGGAATTTAAAATTAAAACAACTGGCATAGTTTTTTAAAATATTCCCGCTTGTTAACTTTAGTGCTTAGCAACGACGTGGTCACGTTAAAGACGTGATCTCGTTTCCCGCGATACTTCCGGTTAAGCTCATGAATATTCATACTACCCTAGGCTGGTGCTACGTAGAGCTAACCGTGGCAGTGATTGATGGAGTAAAGGAAAACAGTTCTGGAACGGAAACGATCACTGTCCGGAGTTTGGCACTGCGCATTGCTTTGTGGTCCACAAATTGTGGAGACGTAACACAGTGAAAAATTTTAATTTTATGATTAAAAACAAAAATTAATTATAACATTTTTACATAGTGATAGTGCCTATTTTTTTTTAATTTTATTTATTTATATATTAAGATAAAACTATTTACACATGATGAATTTACTGACTGTAGGTGTGGGTTGATATTGCTGTTTTGAATGACTCTATAGAGTCACTCATAACAATACTCAGAGGAAGGCTGTTCCAGTTTTTTATTGTGCGTGGGAAGAATGATTGTTGGCGTATTTGCGTTCTGCAGGATGGAATCTGATATGAGAGTGCGTGCATGTTCCGGGACTGTCTGAGCGGTTGTATTAGTCTGTCTGTTTTTGTGATGGCAATGATCGAGGTGGTATGAAATTTTATAGAACATGACAAGGCGTGCATCAGTTCTTCTGTATGCTAGGTTTCTCCATTTTAGGTGGTCAATCATGTCACTAACACTTGATGTGTTTCTATGTCGGTTAGTGACAAACCTAGCAGCCCTTCGTTGTACTTTTTCTAGTTTGTTTATGTCCTCAGTAAAGTAAGGATCCCATACTGAACAGGCATATTCTAGTGATGGTCTGACTAAGGATTTATATGCCTGTTCCTTTACTGAGGTGGAACTGATGTTAAGGTTCCTTCTTAGAAAACCTAGTGTACTGTTAGCCTTGTTACAGATGGTGTTAATGTGACTATGCCATTTTAGGTCTGATTGTATTGTCACGCCTAGGTATTTTGCTTTGTCCACATGTTCAAGAACATGGCCGTGTAGAGTGTAATTGTAAGTAATTGGATTTTTATTTCGACTGATGGACATAACATTACTCTTGTCAGGATGAAAAGCCATTTTCCAAGTATGTTCCCAGATGCCTAGTGTGTTAAGATCTTTTTGTAGGGTTTCGCAGTCGCTGTTAGATTTTATAACCAGATAAGCAATAGTGTCGTCTGCGAAAAGGCGTATGGTGGAATTTAGCCCAACTGGAATATCATTAATATAAAATAGAAACAGACTTGGGCCCAGAACAGATCCTTGAGGCACTCCTGACTTCACAGGGACATAGCCTGAAGTCTCACCCTCTAGAATAACTGCTTGGGTACGACATGATAAAAAGCCCTGTATCCATGCATTTGTTTTCCCCTGTATCCCATAGTAATTTAGTTTGTGTGATAATAAATTATGGCTGACTTTATCAAAAGCTTTAGAAAAGTCCATTATGAGTACATCTGTTTGTTTTGAAGTTTCAATATTTTTAGTGACATCATCTATAAATTCCAAAAGCTGAGTTTCATAGGATCTATTTTTTCGAAAGCCGTGTTGAAGGGGATACAGGATGTTATGGTTGTCTGCGTGTGTCATGATTGCGCTAACTACGACATGTTCTATAAGTTTGCAACATATGCATGTTAAAGAAATAGGCCTATAATTCTCTGGATTATATTTGGAGCCTTTCTTAAAGATGGGAGAAACATGTGCAGTACGCCAGTCAGTGGGGACTTCGCCAGTGTCTAATGATTTCTGATATATGATGCACAGTATAGGTGAAATTTCATGTGCTTACTCCTTAAGGTGGCGTGGCTTAAGTTCGTCTGGTCCACTTGCTTTTGATGGGTTTAGATTTAAAAGTAGTTTGGTGATACCGTTGATGGTTATGTTTATGTCTGGCATGATAGGATAAGCTGTTTTTTGTTGCATGTACTGATTGTTTTCAAATTCAGTAGCAGTGATTTTGTTTGGTTCTGAGAAAACTGATTGAAACTGCCTGTTGAGTGCATCGGATTTCTGTTTTGTGTCTGTTACGTAAAAACGACGAATCAAAGAATTCAACTTTATATATAACTATTATAGTACAATGGTGTTGATTAAAAATTACACCACTCTAGGCCCGTTTGTTTTCCACGTCAATTAATATTGCCAATAATTAAGAAGTTCCGGATCGAGTCCGACACAGATACCAATAGATATTCACCTGTTACCTATTACCTTATCTGTACGTTCCGCATCTGACAGGCGCACCACCAAACAGTGTATTTAGAATTTTGCTGTATACTGTTGAGTAAAAAATACTCCATTCCAGGCCCTTTTGTTTTCCAAATTATTAATATTACCAATGATTGATAGGTTCCAGGTCGACGGGTTCAAACAGAAAGATGTTGAAAGCAGAGAAAAACTGTGCACCTTATACATGTTATAATCGGCATGACTTTATCAGATGACAATACCAATACTAAAATAAGGCATACGCATAGTTATATATCAGTTACGGACCCGCGATATCACGGGTGTGTTCTAGTATATATATATATATACTTTCCAAAAGACCAAAAAACTGAAAAAGTATATTTAAACAAAACGCATTTGACTAACAGGTCGAACAACTGATGTTCTTTAACCCTGCTGACTGCCATTGGCGATTGCCAAATAAAATTGATCACAAGATGTAACAAAATGGATCTTAATATAAATTAAATACTAAACAGAAAAAAAAAAAATAACTTGTGGCCACGATGTTATGCCACACACATACGGTGTCAATATTTTTTTTAGTACACCAGATCCGGATTTCGACAATAAATGTCTCTTCAGTTATGTTAGGGATCGAAACGGTATTTGGAAGGCCATATAAAAAGTACCCTCATTTTTAGATAGACACTTAAATTCTAAGAGTCAATATAGGATGAACGGATCATATAACCGGAGGGAAAATATGATACAAGCCCAAACGAAAAAATATAAACGAGTCTAAATTGAAAACTACGTTCAAACCAGGTATGAATGGGTACAGATAATTATAGAACTGGGCATGCCCAAAAGACAAATATCGGACTAATCGGGCATGCACAGGTCATCAAGTTTTATAAGATATGAGCACTATTAGCAAAATGCTGCATACATCGTATTACATGATTAATTTTAGTAAAATTATTGATATTCAATTGCATAATTTTACAACTTCTTGCATGATTATGCATGGCTTTAATTCAAGTGCACAGTTTTACAACTTCTTGGATGATTATGCATGGCTTTTGTTCATGTGCACAGTTTTACAACTTCTTGCATGATTATATATGCATGACTTTAATCCAAGTGCACAGTTTTACAACTTCTTGCATATTATGCATGGCTTAAATTCAAGTGCACAGTTCAACAAACTTTGGTAAAACTGCGCATTCAATATTTATAAACGAATGCATAGTTTTAAAATTGTTTGATGATTTAGGCTTAATTGTTTTACATGCATATATACATGTACATATGAACTGCACATTCGTACAATTTCATGGGGAATTGTGCATGATAAAAAGATCGTATGAAAATTGTAAAACAATGCACGCCCTGTTCAACAAACTTTGGTGTAACTGCGCATTCCATATATATATAAACGAATGCAGAGTTTAACAACTGTTTGATGATTTAGGCTTCATTTTTGTATGAACTGCTCATTTGTACAATTTCATGGGGAATTGTGCATGATGTATAGATCGTATCACTATGAAAATTGTAAAACAATGCACGCCCAGTTCAACAAACTTTGGTTACACTGTGCATTCCATAATTATAAACGAATGTAGTGATGGACCTGTTGAATTCCTTTACGTGCATCAGTATGCACAGTTTTACAATTGTTTGATGATCTAAGCTTCATTGTTTTACATGTATATATATGTACTGCTCGTTTGTACAATTTCCTGGGGAATAGTGCATAATGCACATATCATATGAAAATTGTAAAACAATGCATGCCCAGTTCAACAGACAATTGTACAACTGGGCATGCTCAGTTCTACAAAATCATGTGACAAAACATACCTCCACTTATTGCCTCATCTGCCTTTCTTTCTATGATTGCGTTGGATAAAAACCGCAATTGTTATATGATCCGTTCATCCCCCTCCTACTTCCCCTCCCAGTAAATGTAGTTACGACTCTATATATGTGAAAATGCTGTTTTTGTTTATTTGTTTGAATCACTTTCCGTTTTCTACCTCAACCAATTAATGTTATAAAACTTATTATAATTAATACAGTACATGTATGTTTCAGTAAAATCTGTTATTTTGATTCATTGGATAACATTAACGCGTGTGCATCATACTAAAACTCACATTCATATCCCAATGAAGTTTATGATGACACGTCACTAAAAAAGTGCACAGGTTATTTAAAGAAATAATTGATAAAAATGAATTTTTCATGAGCATAGCAAAAAAAATGTAATTATAAGTATTGAATGCTTCTTTTAATTATTTCATACTCGGATTGATAAAGCGTTGACCGTGCGCATATTTCCGCGCTTCATACAAAATGTACTTTGGTCAACGCTTTAAAACACCCCAATGAATTTATAAAAGAAGCATTTAATTCTTAACACAATGCTTATTAAGTTCAATTTTGCTGGTCATTTTGAAATCAAACACATACAATTTTCTTGATCCCCCCATAATGTTACACTATGTTATTTAATCCCCCCCTCTATTAAACATACCAAAATTGTAACATGCAAAAGACTTAATAATTATGCTATTTCACAAAAACATTGCAAACATGAAATATTCTCAGTGGATTGAGTCCAAAAACATGTTTTGCCTTGAAATGGGGCTCTTCCATGAATATTAGTTAGTAGATCAAGCCAGTGCTTTGAACTTTTTTGACTTTTTTTCTGATTTCCTGTATACTGGACTATTAAAAAACTTGATGTAGTTCATACTTTCAGCTTGAACAATTCAATTACTCATTTATTGTTACAATTAGTTAATAAATGTGTGATAGTAACCTCAAAATTTTGATTTATTTGCCTTAAAAGTACAAACTTTGAGGTATAAAGGACCCAGCTGGATCTTGTAATGAAAACAAAAAAATACATTAGTGGCGTTTTTCATCTCGGAATCACCTTTTGTGTCAGTATTCATCTTTTGTATGTAGAGTAGATGAATATTTAATAATTTACTGGAGAATTTATTGCTCTACACTATATTCTCTCATGATGCAACGTGTTTTGGATTTTTTGATGAAATTTTGCACATGATTGCTATTGATTTCGTTTGATTTTATACTTAATTTCTCACAAACTATTAAGCTGATTAAAACAAAAACGCGACAGTAATTTTAGTGACCCAATTCAAAGAAATATAAAGACTGAAGTATTCGGGTTATGAAGCACCTTTGCATTTTATGTGACACAAAAAGGCAGCTTCCTTCATCACCAAAAATAAAGTCTTAAATGTGATGTTTAAGGTGGTACCTAACACCTGAACTAAAATTAATTTGGCTCGTTTAATTTTCTTAAAATTTTGACAAAGTATTTACTTTGACCCTTTAACAAAAATATAAAAATTTCAAAAATTTTGAACCAACCGTTTTTTTAGAAAAAATACACTGGTTATATAGCAGTTTGAAAAACACTCATTTTGATCATTGAGAAGCTTAATATTCCCTTAAGAACACAACGTCATTAAAACGTTCTGCTGATATTACAGAGTTATCTCCCTGTAGTGTTAGGTACCACCTTAACTTATTAATTTTATATGAATGGTGTTAACCTTGACTTTTGTTATGTTCATCTTGACATTTTGTCTCATGATGTATTTTAACTATACTTAGTTTTTTCCATGTGCAAAAAATATTGATTCCATCCCCCCCTCTTTGAATTTATAAAAAAATGAACCCCCCTTTTCCAAACACAGAAAAAAATGACCCCCCCCTATATTTTGACCAGTCCACCCTCCCAGATAAAAAAATGATACGTCCCTTAAATTGCACACAACAAGTCAGGTAGATATAGGACAGTTGTTTTCCACTTGATCTATTGATTGATAGCTGAAGTTTCATTTATGGACGTCGCCTTTTGATTAGGCAGCAACCATTTGATTTTCGGGGGGGGGGGGGGGGGGGGGGGGGGGGCTATGGGTTTTTTTTTCTGGACAAAATTTTTTTTCCGCATGCGGCGAAAAACAATATTTTTTTTCGCGACAAGTCGAAAACAATTTTTTTCTTTCAATTTTAGCATTACATATAGTGGCAGCTGAGGGTGAAACAAACAATTTTTTTTCTCAGAATCAAAAACAAATTATTTTTTTCTCCAAAAACTGGAAACAAACTTTTTTTCCAAAAAAAAACATAGCCCCCCCCCCCCCCCCCCCCCGAAAATCAAATGGTTGCTGCCTTAGCCTTGGAGTTTGTGTACACGTTTTTATTTGTTATACTAGAACAAACCCGTGATATCGCGGGTCCGTGACTGAATTAAAGTATTTATCCTGCAATTGGGTGTCCTACTATACAGATACAGCCCTACAGATATCGCTATGCTGTATCTGTATACTATACAGATATAACTATGCGCAAGCCTTATTTTAGTATTAGTATTGTCATCTGATAAAGTCATGCCGATTATAAGATACGCAGTTTTCTCTGCTTTCAAATCTCTCTGTTTAAACCCGTCGAAATTGAACTTATCAATTATTGATAATATTAATTATTTTGGAAAACAAAAGGTCCTGGAATGGAGTATTTTTTAATCAACAGCATTGTCCTATATAAGTTATAAATAAAGTTGAATTCTTTGATTCGTTGTTTTTTTAGTATTCGTATTGTTATCTTAGACAGTCTTACTGATTAAAATACTACAATATGTAACAATTTGACAATTTAGTAGTGTCAACCCTGTGATTATGATCCGTGTATATAGCATATTAATCCTGAATACACCGCTTGGTGGTGCGCCTGTCGCTATTTTAGTATTAAAGATTTTGTTCGATTTTGGGTTTTCTATCTGATTGCTTTAATAGACTTCAGTTTTCTATGTTGTGTTGTAAAAATGCACGCCACAGGTCAGGAATTTTACAGCTGTATTCCGCTTGGTCTGTTTATTGATAGCTTAAGTTAACGTTTTTAGAAGTATTTTTGAACTTTATTTTTGTATACTGTTGATAGTATTGTATTCGTGATTTTTCACATCAGCAAATTTCCAGTCTCCCCTTTTATGTACTTAAGAATTGAATGCTTCTTTTTGTAAATTTATTGGGGTGTAAAAGCGTTGACCGAAGTACATTTTGTATGAAGCGCGGAAGCGCTTCATTCTAAAAATGTGAGCACGGCCAACGCTTTTACAACCCTATAAAGTTACAAAAAGAAGCATTCAATACTTATAATTACATTTTTTAGCTATGATCATGAAAACACGAATTTTATATATTTTTTTTATTTAATTCACCTGTGCACTTTATTGTTGGACCACGTGTTATCATGAATGAAAAGTTGTATTGAGCAATGCAACTGCTTACGGAATAACACGTGAATTGCAGTTAGCCAATCAGAATAAAGTATTATAATGAAACATACATCTAATGTAATTATTTTAAAATGAAACATTGATAATGCAATGAAAAATTGGCCAAACTTTTGAGACAGAGACAAAATGTGATAACATAATCATTCGGCTAAATTTTAATCATATGTTAAACCACAGTTAATTTTAAAGGAGATGTGACATGATTTTTTTTAATTTTTTTTTTTGAAAATAAATATTTATTTATACATAATTACCCCCAAAAAAACATCGAAAGATATATAATTATCGTTTAAATGGATAAATTATGAATTCAAATGTATCGATCTGTCGACCTACTAATTATGCATATTCCAATCCCGGAAGTCACTCAGAAAGAGGCTGTGACGTCAGTGGTTACATCAATCATATTTGACTGACGGGTGTATACATAATTAGCGCTATTTCATTTCCGAATATTTTAAAGAAAAATACATGACAGTGATTAAAAATGGTTCTGTGTGCTGCCAGTGGGTGCAACAATAGACATAAGAAGGACAACTTAATTAGTTTTTTTCGTTTTCCAATTAACCCGCAAACCAGGAAGGCGTGGACACATTATTGTAAGAGATGGGACTTCCTACCAGGCGCTAGTCATAGACTTTGTTCCGCCCATTTTACAAATTCATGTTACGATCGTGACCCAGAAGTAATGAAGAACCTCGAGGGATGTCCTACCATGAAGCCAAAACTCCGTCCAAATGCGGTACCTGACATTCCATTGACGCAACCAACAACAGCTGAGCCAAAGCCATCTATACCTAAGCGTGGAGCTTATGAGAAGCGGAGAAAAGCTGAGGTAAATATATATTTTTTTATCTTCGCAAATATTTTATTGCATCCCCTTTTAAGAATATATAGTTTTTTAATAATTTCAATATCCAAATAAATATAGCTAAGTGTTGAAAATTTAGTATCGTGTACCTCCTTAGTGTACCTCACTACCTGTTCACGTGTGCAGGTGTGTACATCGAACCATAAAGTTACATCGATCAGAAGTTGCAGGTATGCGGCACACTTTATCCCCAATACTTGGTTACCTTTTGAAGTTGAAAGCTACAGGTGTCATGCCCCAGGGTTGTGATAGGTAAGACATAGGTAATACGCAATATTGCGTAACATGCGGCGAATCTGTGTACATCAATGATCACCTGCGGGGTGCACAGGTGAGGTTGGAAAATAGACTCGAGAAAATGTTACAGACACATATTACGCAATGCATATCTGTTTTACCTGTAGGAACAATCATTACCCGACTGTCGGTTAATCAACGGGGTCTTACAGAATAGAGAAAAAAGGACTGATAGTGCGGCTTAAAAAAAAGGGGGGGGGGGGGAGGATAGGAAATAATGGGTTGCTGAATGTTACTTTGTAATGAATGGAGTATAATACTCAAATTAATTAGACAATAAAGAATATTTTTTTTTAAAGTAAAAATTAAAAATGTCAACGCCTGTCAGTCCCCATAACTAAAACATAACCTGCAGTACATAGATTCTAATAAAAATTAGGCAGGTGTAAAAAGTGTATTGTAATTCATTTTCTATTATTTACCCTAATTATTTTATTTATTTATCATATGGAACTCATTTTATTTCTTAATAAAAAAAAATTTGAAGAGATGCTATGATAGAAAGTTGATGCAAGGTTATTGAGGTGAAATATGCAAAAGGTGACTTGAATGAGAAACAAATATTTTGGCTAGTGTATGTATGCAAGTCTTTATTGCATAAGACATGAAGGAAGCTGAATAATATAGTTTTAATAATGCAAATAAATCCAATTGATACAGACCTGGGAGTAGTAGATAAAGTATAAGTATAGACTGAAGATATACACATTATAACAATATCAGCAAAAAACAAAAATCAGTACTCATTGAAAATGTTCAATGGGATGATTATGGAGGGGACAAAGACATGAATTTATTTTATTGTTTTAAAATTTCTTTAAATATTACTTTTAATATTTCCCCTGTTATATGTCATACTTATTACACATTTATTGTGAGCTGCTTCAGTAATTCAAATTTCACACCAACATACTTGGTTAGGTGACGGTGCGTAGAAATACCGCAAAGGACTTCTTAGTGCACTAAGGAGAAAGTTTTTGCACTAAGGACACTAAAACAATGCGCTAGGACCACAAAGAACATGGATATAAGAAGATATAAGTATATAACTCATAATTTTAAAGTTTGGTATTAATAGCTTTTGTAATTTTGAAGTTAAATGACTTTTCAATGATCTTTAATCAGCGCGTGCCATTCGACACGTGACCAACGGCTTATTGCAAGTTCCCAATCATCATGTCCAATCAACCTTATCGAATAAACAATTATCTTTTGATCGTTACTAATTGATTAGTTAATGGTAGTTTTTGAATAAACCTAACGGTGTCTCTGGCGTGGTATAATTTCAAATGATGAAAGAAAAATTAAAAATTGAATTTTGTGTTTACTTTGCCTTTGTTTTATTTTGTTTTAAAGGAAATTGTTAAATAAACCTCTTTTTTTTTCTTTTTTTTTTTAAAGAAGCCAATTTTGAGATACAAATTGAGAAAAAAAATGCTTCTGAGATTTCATTTCTTATTTACAACACAAGAGTTAACATCTATTATTATACCTTGAAAGATATCTGAGAATAAAAAATGTGGCGTCCGTGGGGTTCTTCAAAACCCGATTACAAACGTGCAATAGAAAGACTTCAAGAGGTAAATACTATTTTATGAAATAACATACCGTTTTTTTTTATTTTTCAAAAAGAGAATAATCATAACTATGAAAAATACTTTTATTACTGATGTCAATGCCTTTTTTTACAATTCATCTTTATTTTATCATTTGAAGATGAAGACCATTTTCTTTTACAATGTAATAGACATTTGAGAAACCAATATATTCACAATGTTGTTGAAGTTCATTTTCAAGTTAACTTTTGGTTCAATATATAAAATTCGTTGTATAGTACAGCAAGATTATGAATTAATTGTTATTCTCCTCTATATGCGTATTTTGTATGATTATAAAATTTAATGATATAAATATAATACTAATGCATTTAAATACCAAAGGTAAAATATTTTGTATGATTAGAAAATTTAATGTTATAAATATAACACTAATGCATTTAAAAAATACTGTAAAAAAATATATGGCAATCATACCACATCTTCTTTTTTATATTAATATTAGTTGAATCGCTATTGCACGTGTAAAATCAATGTATATTTCAAGAATACAAAAAAACGTTAACTTCCAAAATGTATTTTAATAAAACAAAATTTACGGGAGCAATTCATTTTTAATCAGACGATTGTGACACCATTATTAACAATACTGTAAGTAAAAAATTTGCACGGATTGTGCACTTTGATAAGCTGGTGGCGAACAAAATCTTTTCAAGAACATACACACGCTTTATATATTTATAAACTCAATTCGCCATACCCTGCCTTGAGCGGAGTTATGCTAGATCCACGGGAAGGGTGCTATCAAACCGACTCTTCAGGGTACAATTATACAAGTACTAAATGAAGGACGGGTTTGCTTGTATCGTTGCAAGTAGGCATGGCATGACGGGGTTAACACCCGACGGTCAGGTGCTGACGGCTTTCCAATTGCACGGATCTTAACGCTCATACAGGAGTATTACAAGAATTGAGTATAAGGGACCCTTCTTGAAAAGATTTTGTTGTTTCAAGACAATTATCTTGAACTCGCCTTCAGCTTATTTATTTATTGATAAAAGTACTTGTCAATTCCATCAAAATTGCCTTAAAAAAAGTAATAAAAAAACTGTCATGTTTTCGATACATTTTGTTTTTCATTGTAAATTTATGGAAATATGGAGTTGACAAGAGTTGACAAGATAATTAGAATATTTCAAAATTTATATATGAAATTCATATCGCCGATAATCATATAACATTTAAGGTGGTATGGGAGTCTAAAATAAAAATGATAGAATTTGTTCATACTTTGCCAAAACGTTGTATCTATTGATACATGTTGAAAAATATAATAAAAATGATAGGTCACTGCGCATTTTCTCAAGCTACAGGACGGGACAAAATGACACATTTTGTATGGATTATACAGGAAAAAACACCATTTTGTGATTAGAAACTAAACAAAATGATAGAATTGTTAAATACTTCAGGAAAAGATAGCTTTCAGACAATGCTTTGAGAATATCAAAAGAAAAGATAGGGTCACCGTACGTTTTTTCCGGCTAAAATACAAAATAGGAAAATTCCATACAGAATCCTTCAGAAAATGCACTTTTTTAGAGTTACCTCCCCTTAAAATGCCAATTTTAAAAAAAGATAAAAACAACCAAAAATTATTAACATTTGCAAAAATATCAATATTTAGAAGTTATATTCTGATAAATTGGTACTTTTAAATGAAAATGTACATTAAACATCTGCATTTCTGCATCAAATTTTGCTAACTTGATGGAAAATCTGGACCTTTGATTCTCTGTTTTTTACAATCCAAGATGGAGGAAGACACCCATACCACCTTAACCTAGGTCCTACATATGTAACAAACTTTGTGTACAAAAACAAGCAGGTTGTAAAAAAAATCATCACGTGATCATCCTATATTTGTTGGTCCGGTATTTTTTCACTGGGACGCCTCATATTATACTTACCACTCATTTCTGTCACATGTGAAAGCACGTCTCGACGCCGATGTAAAATATATTGACATACGTATAGGCTCAGACGACGAGGGTGGTATCACTAAAGCCATTGATAAAGTTTTCAACACTTCAGAAAGACTCTTGTGTACAAAACACATGAAAGACAATGTTACCGACCATATGAAAAATAAATTGCCCTTAACAAAAGAAGAACGATCACATATTATGTCGGACTTGTTTGGTGATGATGGTATCGTGACATCAAATGACACTATTGATTTTAATTTGAAATCCGAAAACCTGTGCAATAAATACCCCATCATCACAGATTATTACACAAAGAGACTGAAAAACAGACTCTTTCACCACGTAAATAGACCGCTAAAAAACTCTTCAAATCCAGACCGATTGTGGACAAACAACAATTGTGAAAGCATGAACCACAGATTTAAAATTGCAACAGACTGGAAGCCGCAGATTCTGCCTGAATTACTGACCAAGATATTCGACATAACAAAACTTCATTTTATTGACATAAGGCGATCGATATATGGTCAAGGAAACTACGAACTATCCGAATTGTTTCAAAAAATCTACACTTCTCCTTATATATGGGCCACAAAAACTCCCGAAGAAAAAGATAAACTGTACAAAAAGGTACTAGCGCACAAGACCTTAACAGACAAAATGATTTTCTCATCAAATGGGAAACTCGTCATTCCCAATGTGAAGCGTCTAGCTCGTAAGCCAGGTCAACGACATAGACCAAAAAGTGCAGCTGCAAGAACAATGCCGCGGTTTGCCAAATGATTGTACTTGACTGTTACATAGTGTATCTATATATGTAAATATGTATATCAATATAAATTAATTTAAAAACTATGTTATAAACTGTTATATTTTTTAAATGTCATGAAGTGTTATGTTTTAAAAATGTCATAAACTGTTATATTTTAAAAATGTCATAAACTGTTATATTTTAAAAATGTAATAAACTGTTATATTTTGAATTATTTGTTTTCTTATGTGTTTGTTAACAAAAATATACATGTTTTAACTTTTTTTAAATATCCGTATATATAAATTTACTAGAGATCAACAAAAAATCAACTTTAAAAACAAGCAAAAAAAATTTAAAATGAAAAATCAATTAATAAAAGTAGAAAATACGCTATTACATAGAAGTGAAAAATAAAACAGACAGAAATACAAAATAAACACGACAGTAACAACAAACACAGAACACCAAATACCGTATACATGTTTAATCAGTTTATAAGTGGATTATAAACGGGTCAAGGTTGAGTGAACATGAATTTCTATCGATTACACTGATTGACTGAGGCGCGTGTCGATAAAACATTAAATAACTTTCTAATTACAAAAGTTATGATTATGAAATTTGAAATTATGAAGTTTTTCAAAGTATATTTCTATATGCCATGTCCTTTGTGGCCGTTGTATCATTCCATCAGGTCCTTAGTGCACATTTTTGTTCTTAGTGCACTAAGGAGGTCCTTTGCGGTATTTCTACGGACCCGTTAGGTGATAGGTAATTTATTACCTGTTTTCTCTTATTTAATGCAATTTAATTACCTGTTCAACTCCAACATTTTTAAGAAATATATTTTGATAATAGATATACATGTATATATATATATGGTGATGTAATTGATATAAAAGTACTGATATTTCTACACAGATCTTTATATATATATACATTCTAAATTTTAAAATGTGCATTTAATTTCATATTGTGTTTATACTGTACATGTATGGGGGGGCGGGGGGGGGGGGGGGTCTGTTATTCTGTAAACATTTTCACCCCTTTTTTCTCTAATCTTAAAAAAATTAACGCCTTTCTTCTCTAATTTTCATTTTTTTTGGCCCTTTATTCTCTAATCTTAATTTTTTAGAGGCATTATTCTATAATCATTTAACACCATCCAAACCCTCATGTATGTATGTAGTGTGACTATAATAATCTTTGAACTTGAACACTACACTAAAAATTCAAATTATTAAATTAATATATAAGAACCAATTAATTGGTTAAACTTGCAGGGACATATCCAGCCATTTTAGAAAAAAGGAGGGGGGGGGGGGGCAACTATATGTCCCCATTCAAATATATTGATCGTCCCAAAAAAAGGGGGGGTTCAACCCCTGAACCCTCCCCCTGGATCCGCCACTGAAATTTTGATTGCTAATCAGACAACTATCCATGAAAGCTCAAATTAAAGGGATTTAAGAAGTTATGTATATTTCTCTATGTTTTTGATTTTATCATTATTGTAATTTTAGACCATTTAATTATTCAGAAATGCAATTGACCATCATAGGCTGATCCAGGGGGGGGGAGGCCTTTTGTGAGAAAAATTTGGTTGATTATATAGGGAATCACTGAAGCATTTCTGACTGGACTGGAGCAAGCGCAACCCCCCCCCCCCCCCCCTCCTTTTTAGGTCAGTCAGTGGGCCCCCTTAGGGAAAGTTCTGGATCCGCCACTAACCATGATTGACCATTGTGGGACCAAAGTTGTTCACTTGTATTTATATCTCTTTCATAGTAAAGTTGTGTAAAACTAAATAAACAACAAACATTTATTCTTTGCAGATCCTACAGCTTGCATATGACAACTATGAACGAGAGACGGAATGTGTACAACTCCAAGTACCAGACAGTACCACAGAACCAGAACCAGAGCTGCCAACCTCCAATGTTACAGAGAACAATACATCCAAAGTTACCATGGTTACACAGACTACTCCACCACCATCACCAAAAGCAGTAAAACACAAGAAAAGCCAATCCTACCTCCGTCCACAGCAACGTACCAGGAAACATCAAACAGATCTTAAGATTACACAACCTTCAGCAACATACAGTACAATTGCTACACAGACTGATGATGACATTACAAAATGTACATGTGCCAGTACTCTAACTACAACAACTCACACCACTTCAGCCCAAAACTCTGATGACGATGAGGTTTCCAGCCATGCAGATAGTGATGAAGACTACCAACCCTCAGATGATGATCAGAGGTATGTAGTACTATATGTATAATTATTTTTTGGAAATAGAATATATATAAATTGATCAACCTGTTTAAAAAACAGACTCTCTAATCCGCTTCCAGTCTCTTTGAAACATTCGTCAATTCCATTTTCAATTTTTAAAACTTTATATACTTATATTAATTCAATATGTATATATAAAAGAAGATAAGGTATGATTGCCAATGAGACAACTCCCCACAAAAGACCAAAATGACATCAAAATTAACAACTATCTATAGATCACCGTATGGCCTTCAACAATAAGCAAAGCCTCTAACGCACAGTCAGCTACAAAAGGCCTAGAAATGGCAATGTAAAACAATTCAAATGAGAAAACTAACACATGTTTTTAAAAACTAAATCCTGAAAACAAAATATAAATAAAAATCGCTGAAAAAAAGATGCTATACTGAGGACAAGAAATAGTAAATTTTGATTCATTTTGTATGTAGGTTGAAATTTAACATGTAAAATGAACATACCGTAGATAAAAGAAGAAGTGGTGAGTGCCAATGAGACAACTCTCCATCCAAATAACAATTTATAAAAGTAAACCATTATATTTAATGTATGTGCATTTGTCATTTCATACCTTATTGAAACAATTCATTTCTTTTACCAACAAAATGTAATTAATTTTCATCCAAAAATAAGGTCTGAGGACCATCCAGTGTGCAAGTATTTGATGGAATTCATTTAAGTATCACATGCAATGTAAAACTATAATTTTTTTTTAGTTCTGATGCTGACGCCGATGACATGAATGAAGAAAACAAAAACTACCGTCTTAATGCAAAAGCAACCCCTGAAGAACAGAAGCAGTTCCTTGTAAGCGAGTCAGCCCTAGCAGAGTTATTGTCCGTGTGCAGATATTGCAGTAGTGAAGCTGTTCCAGTGATTACAGTATCCAAGGGTACCCTGATTGAGACAAACTCTATCTGTGTAAATGGACATTTGTCCATCTGGAAAAGCCAGTCCAGCCACAACAGCCTGCCATGGAGCAACTTAATGACAGCTACAGCAATTATGTTAAGTGGATGCAACGCAACATCAGTTCTTAGAATGTTTGACCACCTAAATGTCCAGATGTTTTCTATGAGGACTTATAACAGACTACAGTCTTTTTATGTTTCACCAGCAGCTACCATGGCCTGGGATTCCGAACAGTCCAGTTTGCTACAGCAATTGAGAGGGTCTGATGTTATATTGGGAGGTGATGCAAGGTGTGATTCCCCGGGTTATTCTGCCAAGTATGGGTCGTACACCCTAATGGACCTACAGACAAAGAAAATCCTTGACTTCCAATTGATACAGGTAAAAATAGGCTTTTATCTTTAAAATGTGTACATAATTAAAAATTAACAGTAATCTTGTAAAAACAAGAAGATGTGGATTAATTGCCAATGAGACAACTCTAAACCAGAGAAAGAAAACCATGGAGTTAATTATAAGTCAATGTACAGTGAGTCTTCAATAATGAGCAATACCCACACTGCTTAGTCAACAATGAGGGGGAAATACTATGAAAAAAACTAAATGAAATAAGTTTATATTTCTCTTTTGATTTTATAATTTTTTCTAGATGTTCTTATATACATGGAGATGTATATTTAATTAGCTAGATAATTAGAAATTTATGTCTATTTGAGATAATATATATTTTATTTTGTTTTGTAGAGCAACGAGGTGAAAGGTTCAACACACATGGAACTAGAGGGCTTGAAGCGTGCTCTGGGGTTTCTTAAAGACTATGTAAATATTAAAGAAGTTGTGACAGACAGACACTCATCCATCAAGAAGTACATGAGGATCAGCGAGGGCGACAAAAGACATCTTTTTGATGTATGGCATGTAGCTAAAGGTAATTAAAATGTATATCTGTTAAAATCATTCCAAACTGAGGTTTTATCCATCAGATAGAAAAGACATATAAAGCTAATGCTAGATATAATATACCAAAAGCATAGAAAAAAAAAATGATGACAGATTGACCCATATTATAAAGTAATTCCAATTTCTTCGTTCATAAAAAGATTATGACCTTTAAATGTGGTATTGTCTTATATAATTAAGAAAAAATAACATATGTTCTATTTATATGAAAATTTCACTAAAGCATGCATAATTATAAAAAAGAAGATGTGGTATTATTGCAAGGACACAACTCTCCTCAAGAGACTAACTGGCTAATAAATAAACAACAGTTCACAGTTAAGATAGCCTTCAACAATAAGCAAATCACATACATGTAATGTCAGTTTCAACACAGGGTCCATAGTTATCAAAAGGATATGTGATGAATACAAAGTCTTGTTTTGTCACAAAAAAATAATTCATTTATGATTGTGAGCTGTTTACCCTTATTGTTAATGTTTATATTTTCATTTTGGACATAGTTTTTTATATTTTCTTTCTTATTTCCAATTACAGGTGTTTCTAAGAAGTTAGAAGCGGCAGCAAAAAAGAGTGGAGGCAAAGACATCCGTCCATGGATCAAATCCATTGTTAACCATATCTACTGGATTTCCTCTTCTTGTGGAATGGATGGGGATTTGAAGACAGCCAAGTGGTTGTCCATCATGAACCACATGTGCAACAAGCATGAAGGCCATTCTAGCATATACCCAAAGTGTGACCATGGCGAATTATCACAAGACCGTCAATGGCTTGAAGAAGGTATTTATATTAAATTAAATGTACCGGGTATATATAGTATTTGTTTAAAAAGAAAGACATGTAAATGATGAATTTTAAGCAGACAAGCACAATATCCATGTCAGTTTATTGGACTAAATATTTTATACAGAATCAACACTTGAAACCTTAATGACAGATAATGAAAACACTAAAACTGTGTACTTATACCTTTATTTCCAGAAGCAAAGTTAGTAAGACACAGGTGCCTTTGTTATAAGGAGACTAGTAACAGAGTTATTTCCCTTATCATTTCTAACAAGATTTGTCTCTCTTGTTCCATTGATAATTCTGCAATTATTTTCGAGCTTAATATACATTTTTTTAAAGGTTATCTAAAATTGTTATTTCAGGTTCTGTGCCGTATAAGAGAATGAAAGCTGTTGTAGAGAGCAAATACCTTCTGACAGATGTACCAAAGTTATCTCCAGTATACCAGACCTATGCCTTGGAGGTTTTCCATTCTGTGGTTAACAACTTTGCACCAAAGAGCACCCACTTTTTCTACTCATCTATGCTTGCACGGTAAATATTTAATTTTATTTGCTGTGTGTAATTATGTCCCACCTACAATAGTAGAGGGGCATTATGTTTTATGGTCTGTCTGTCCGTCATGCTTCATGTTAAAGTTTTTTGTCAAGGCAGTTTTTGATGAAGCTGAAGTCCAATCAACTTGAAATTTAGTACACATGTTCCTTATGATATGATCCTTCTAATTTTAGAGCCAAATTAGATTTTGACCCCAATTTCACAAGCACTGATTTAAAAAATTAAAGTGTGAGTTTCATGTGAAAGTTTTTGGTCAAGGTAGTTTCTGATGAAGAGGTAGTCCAATTAACTTGAAACTTAGTACACCTTATCTGTATCGTATGATATTTCTATTTTAAATGCCAAATTACATTTTTAGTCAATTGAACATGGGAAATGATAGTGCGAGTGGGGCATCCATGTACTTTGGACACGTTCTTGATTATTATTTACTAATTTTACACCTAACAAAACGTTTATTTTTTCAACATATTGACTAATAAATGTTGTAAATCCCTTTCAGATTGTGTGTTGCAGCATTGCACTACAACGAGAACTGCAACAGAGATAGAGCTTTCACTAAAGATGGTCTGCAATGCTTCAGCATGGTTTATCCCAAAGCAAAGAAAGGCAAAGAAGCTGTTGTTAAATCCAGACCTTCACCAGCTACTTATGGTATGTATTAAAATCCAAGTTGTGGTTATCAAAAAAGATGAGAAGTTGTTTGATTGCAAAAGAAACTATCCATGAAAACTAATATGAAGTGTATGTTATCACTACAGATAACCTTACGGTCTTCAACAATGAGGAAAACTATACTGTATGATGAGCTTAAAAAAGGCACTGACATCAAAATATGAATCAATTAAATTGAGAAACTATCTGCCTAATTTTAAACAACATCATTCATATAAAACAATTTAACAGACATTTGTATGGTATGCAACAAAGAGCTAACATAGTTTTTAACCAAGTGATCACAGCTTGTACATGCTTTGCTATAGGATGTCAGTAAAACACTTGATGCATCAATTCATTTTTATTTAGTAAAAATTAAGAATAACATTGTAATACTTGCAGTGCACAAAATTTGAAAATAATATTGACTATTTTTTTGTAGATTATGTTCTGCTGATCAAGCAAGCTGTTGTTTCCAGAAGGGAACACGACTGCTCGTCCTATTCAAATGCTGCAGGGGATGTAAAGATACTTCAAAACCATTTTCCGGTCAGTTTGACAAAGACATTCGAGCCATTCCAAAAGGCAGATCTCATTGCAAGACACAGGTCCCGCTTTCAGAGATAGAGGAAAATTATTGAGAACAGTTTAATGTTTGTACGATATGCAGTGGATGATCATTGTAAACTTTTACATGTGAATAATATTCATGAGTTTTGAACAATGCAGGCTTTGTTCATGTTATTTATTGTGAAGAAATATCAACCTTGATTTTTTATTTAGCAATAAAAAAAAAATGGTATAAGGTACACTTTTATTATTTAAATTATTCTTAAAAACTGTTGATCTACTGTGCAAAGACAAAAAGTCAATGTTTTTATTAATACAGTCAAGTGTTTCATTTAAAATAAATAGTTACAAAAAGTCATCAGTCCAAACTTAATTCATACAACTGCATATTTGAAGCCACAGTATTCTTCAGACGGGAAACTGTCTCTAATTTTTTTCACAACACATGCAGGCAAGATCTTTCTGTTGTGACGTCCAAGGCGATGCCATATCCACTGAACAAATCTCCTATATGCCATAAACCTATATTTCCTACAAAGCAAAACATCAATTATATTCATATACAACTTTCAGTACCATACTTTTAACTGATGTAAATATATTTACAAACATACAACGAAAGTTATAATGAAAAATTTCTTATTGACCTTTTTTTTTATTTTCGAAAGACCAAAACATTTTAAATCTGTTGTACCTGTCATTTTGTGTTGTATTTAGGTTAAAAATAAATATTTAGGATTGATAAATATTACCTAAGGTGTACTGCCATGTATATATTTGCTACCTATGTATATGATGTATATTATTATGACACGAAAGAACTTGGGCCTTTCTACATGTTCAATATGCTTTGAAATATATTATGTATAAACAAATTGTATCTGTGATATTTGAATTATGAATTTATCTGTGATATTTGAATTATGAATTTATCTGTGATATTAAATTATTATTTAATTCATCTGTTAGTTTCTTTATTGAATTGTCAATGATTGTACTAACTCTGTACAATTAAAAATATTGAAGTCACTTAAGAATTGTCTCTAAAACAGTGAATGAACATGGATTCAATAAAACAATAATTGATTTGAAATTGATCCAACATGAACATGAACCTAGCCTACTACTATTTCAAAACTTACTCATTGATGGGTTCATTGTCGTCAAATGGACCAACATGCTCCATGTATGCATACATGCTGACTTGCAACACATGACGGTTTAAGCAGTTGGCAATAAAGACCTCGTGTTCTGTGATGCAGTTTAAGTCATCTGGTTGCATTAAATAGCTTACAGCTGATATGTCTGAACAGCATACACATTCATCTGCTGTTGTCATGGAATTGCAGTTTCCACAATCACACCTATATAACATGAAAAAAAATTTATTTATGTGAAACCAGCAGTACAAAATACACAATATATATAGAAAATATAACACAAAAGTAGGTTTCACAAATAAACTTTTTGCCACGGTTGATCATAAGCAAGGGAGATCCTAACCATGGGTAAAGATGGGAGGGGGCAACTATGTGTCCCCATTCAAAATTATGAATTGATTGTGGAGGTTTATTTATATAACTTGAATTAAACTCTTTAAAAAAAAAAATTCATAAATGTGGTGATGTCTTGTTCATATATACTATGTTCATCAAATATCATGAATATATATGGACATTTTTTTTCTTTTCATTGCCAAAATGTTATTGTCTCTATAGTGACTGGTTTACCCCAATACTTCTTCAGGTGGTCTGTTTATACAATATAACATGATGGACATTTTTTTCTTCCCCCCTGTCCATTTATTATATTTGACAGTTCGTAATTCTTTATATAAGTGAAGCAAAAACTGTATATCAGAAGAAGAAAAACGTCGAGGTATTTATTGTGGCTGTGCGTTGTTCCAGGGCAGAGGAAGTCCAAATAATTATGACGTCTGGCAAGGCTATTTTATTTTTTTTCTGGGACGCCTTCTTACGACGTTGTAGGAAGGCGTCCCAGAAAAAAAACGAAAAAAAAAATAGCCTTGCCAAATGTCATAAATATTTGGATTAGGGCAGAGGGAAACAAACTATTTTCGGTGGATAAATTAATCGTAAAAAAAAACAGAAATTTACATTTTCTTAACTGTTATACATGCATCTGCCATTAATTGAACTCTGAAAGTGTTTGGTTACAAGTATATTTATCATACGAACCAGTTTGTGTTTACAAGGCGATCGACATTGCTTGAAAGATCGTCAATGTCGGACTCTTCGGATGACGAATTTATATCTTCTTCTTGATTATTTTCCACAAGTAACGGCTCAAACTGATACGGTCGAATATCTAAACTTTGAGAATTGCCTTGTAAACTGCTGTCAACACCGTCCATTGTTTAATTACGCAGAAATGCGATGTACTTCGACCATATTGAGACATTTTCTCAGCTTGTATCCACTGACGTCATCACGATCACGTGACCGGTATCTCATTAAAAATCAAAGATTACCACAAGCGCTGGATTCTTTGACCATAAAAAGTCATTTTAATGAGGTTTTGACAAGAAAATTTAATTATTATATACTTTTTTTACCAATTTGAATTGATTAATTAAAAAAAAAAAAAAAAAAAAATTGTGTCACGTCTCCTTTAAACTGGCACTCCATAAGTAAATAACTGTAATTATCTCCCTTTGTGTTTATATCTTTTTCTTGTGCTATTTTATACATGTTTCATTCGTGAATATTTGAATAAGTGAGTACACGATCTATATATTCCTGTATAATATAGTGTTACACAACTAATGATAGGGTTATACATACCTTACATAATCAAAACTACAAACAATGCTTCCGAAACATATATACATAACTTTTTATAATGATTGTGCAACAATTTTTTTCACGGATAAACCCGACCATAAATCAGATGGTTTCAGATGAGAAAAAAATTTAGTTCAATCTGAAATACACTAAACAGGTTAACATACATCAATGAATTTATCTAATTTTACGATGTTTCGATTGTTTGAAAAAAGTAAATATATGGAACGCAAGGATAACATATTTATATTAAAAGCAAAACAACTACCCACATATTACAAGTTTAAAAAGGAATATAAACCTCAGACTTATACAAAGTTAAATATCTCAAAACAATATATTTGACAGTTATGTAAATTGAGATTTTCAAACCACAATTTACACATTGAAAAAGGCAGATATAATAATACGCTTCAAGTTGGATCAAGAATATGTAAACATAGTATTGATAACAAACTTGAATATGAGTTTCATTTTATATGTGAATGCAACCTCTATCAAAACGAGAGGGATTGTTGTCTGTTATGTTTTATTGTTGTTTTGTATATGTTTTTATATATATGTGTTCATGTGTTTCAGCGATGATCCTTTTGTAGGACTTTGTACTGGATTTTACACTGAATAAAATTAGTTATTTATAGTTACTTATAGTTATATAATTTGTTTTCAATTAAAATCAGCATTGTGTTGTAAAAAAATATCTGAAAGGGTGAGGAATGTTCAAAATAACTTGGACACAGTGGGTAAAATTGAAATGGGTCGATAATTGATAACGCCATGGAACATGTTGCGTTAATTAGGTTGCAAGTCGTATAACCTTGGAAAAGCAAACCTGAAGTATCGTTGTGTAATCGGGAAGTAGCTATTTTCTGTACTTGAGTTATGTGCAAGTATACAGAACCATACATTTTTTCAACTTTCAGATAATACCAGAAGTGACAATTTTAACGTCTGGCGTACTAAATTATAATCATGGTACATTTACCTTTAATAACTATTTACACCACTGGGTCGATGCCACTGCTGGTGGTCATTTCGTTCCCAAGGGTATCACCAGCCCAGTAGTCAACATTTCGGTGTTGACATGAATATCAGTAATGTGGTTTGTCAATTTTATATATTTCCGGTTTACAAAAATTAAAAAAAAACCAAGGATTGTCTTACACCAGGTATATATAACCTTAGCCGTATTTGAGACAACTTTTTAGGAATTTTGGTTCCTCAATGCTCTTCCATTTTGTACTTGTTTGGCTTTATAAATATTTTGATATGAGCGTCACTGCTGAGTCTTATGTAGACGAAACGCGCGTCTGGCGTACTAAATTATATTCCTGGTACCTTTGATAACTATTTACACCACTGGGTCGATACCACTGCTGGTGGACGTTTCGTCCTCGAGGGTATCACCAGCCCAGTAGTCAGCACTTCGGTGTTGACATCAATATCAAATATATGGTAATTTTTATAAATTTCCTGTTTACACATTTTGTTAGGGATTATTTACTTTCAGATGTTGCCGAGTTTACATGTATAAGTTTGTGTTTAGGTTTGTTTAAAGGGAACTACTTACGATAAGTCAATAGTATTTGGATGCAGTTGTATCAGCATTTGCACATTTTATTTCCATTGGGATGGTTAAGCCATGTACCTTCAGTCAGGGTTCATTGACTTTGAATATTTGCAAGACTTGCATGTTAAAGTGTTGCTATTTTGATTTCAACATTTTGCATTATCGAAATTTCAAAAAGTCGAGACATATCTCTGTGATAACAGTTTATTTATAATGTCTATAACAGAGAAAAATACAAATAGTATGTGAATTTGTCGAAACACAACTTTTAATTTCACTTGCTCAATTGGGCAGTGCATATTGTGGCGGTTACTTACCAAATGACGACATGCATTTGTTTCGTCCAATCAGATTCCCTGATTGCAATCGACAATCCTCGGGTGAATTCGATATTCTTCTATCTAGACGAAGGGACGGAATCGGCCGAGTTGTGATGATTTGTAACTGCCTCAATGATGTACATCTTTTAAAAATTCTACAAATAACAAATGGCACGAAGATAGAGAAAAAAATCAAAATTTAAAGTTCATTTTTAGACTCAAAAAGGAACAACAACTGTATATCAGAGGGATACTTCTTGAATAGCATGACCCATAGCTATTATTAAAACGTATTTACGTGTATAAAAAAAAACTTAGATATTTAGAAAATGTTAGATATTCAAATTAAATTCACTGATTTATGTTTTTCTTTTCTTTTTGTTAAGAATGAAGGCCAGACAACAAAAGCAAAAACGGAGAAAAAGGGGCAAAACACAGAAAATGACTGACAATAAAATTACAGTGGGTTTAATTAACGTGTCCCCTGATCATAAACCAGACCACTTTATAAAAGAAGACACGACATGTAATAATGAGGGTAAGAATTGCACTTGTCAACTGTGTGGTAAAGGATTAGAAAGTGAAGAAAAGATACAGAATGAGTGTCAATTGTGTGGACAAGAATTGAAAAGACATGACAAGTCCGAAAAAACTAATAAAGTGTGTGTTAAAGGATTGGAAAGGGAAGAAACGTTAAAAGATGAACCTAGTGAATCAAAGACACATACAATTCTGCAAACTGCTAACCAACCTTATAAATGTGAAATATGTGGTAAAGATTTTAATCGTGGATATCATCTACGGATGCATATGAGAATACACACTAGTGATAAACCTATTAAATGTGATATATGTAGTAAATATTTTAGTCTTAAACATAACTTGAAGTCACACATGCGTATACACAATGATGATAAACCTTTTAACTGTGATGTTTGCGAAAGAGAATTTAAACGACCTAGTGAATTAAAGTCACACATGATAAATCACACTGGTATGACTGATGATAAACCTTATACATGTGATATATGCAGTAAAGAATTTGCACAGAGTTATGACTTACAGTTGCACATGAGAACTCATACTGATGTTAAACTTTTTAGCTGTGATGTATGTGGTAAAGCTTTTAGACAGAAGCTGCACGTAAATAAACATATGCGTATACACACTGGTGTTAAACCTTTTAGCTGTGATGTATGTGGTAAAACTTTTAGACAGAAGCCGCACGTAAAAAATCATATGCGTATACACACTGATGTTAAACCTTTTAGCTGTGATGTATGTGGTAAAACTTTTAGACAGAAGCCGCACGTAAAAAATCATATGCGTATACACACTGGTGTTAAACCTTTTAAATGTGATATATGTAGTAAATCTTTTAGTCTTAAACATAACTTAAAGTCACACATGCGTATACACAATGATGATAAACCTTTTAACTGTGATGTTTGCGGAAGAGAATTTAAACGACCTAGTGAATTAAAGTCACACATGATAAATCACACTGGTATGACTGATGATAAACCTTATACATGTGATATATGCAGTAAAGAATTTGCACAGAGTTATGACTTACAGTTGCACATGAGAACTCATACTGATGTTAAACTTTTTAGCTGTGATGTATGTGGTAAAGCTTTTAGACAGAAGCTGCACGTAAATAAACATATGCGTATGCACACTGATGTTAAACCTTTTAGCTGTGATGTATGTGGTAAAAGTTTTAGACAAAAGCTGCACGTAAAGAAACATATGAGAATACACACTAGTGATAAACCTTTTAGCTGTGATGTATGTAGTAAATCTTTTAGTCTTAAACCATACTTGCAGTCACACATGCGTATACACAATGATAATAAACCTTTTAACTGTGACGTGTGTGGAAAAGATTTTAGACAAATTAATCAATTAAATTCACACATGCGTGTTCACACTGGTGATAAACCTTATACCTGTGACGTGTGTGAAAAAGATTATAGACGACTCAGTCAATTAAAGTCACACATGCGTATGCACACTGGTGATAAACCTTTCAACTGTGACGTGTGTGGAAAAGATTTTAGACGACCTAGTGAATTGAAGTCACACATGCGTATTCACACTGGTGATAAACCTTATACATGCGATGTATGTGGTAAAATGTTTAGTCTTAATCAACAATTAAAGTCACACATGTTTATACACAATGAGGATAAACCTTACATCTGTAAAGTTTGTAGTAAAGATTTTAAACGACCTAGTGATTTGAAGTCACACATGCGTATTCACACGGGTGATAAACCTTATACATGTGATGAATGTGGTAAAAGTTTTAGTCTTAATCAACAATTAAAGTCACACATGTTTATACACAATGAGGATAAACCTTACATCTGTACAGTTTGTAGTAAAGATTTTAAACGACCTAGTGATTTGAAGTCACACATGTGTATACACAATGATGAGAAACCTTTCACGTGTGACGTGTGTAGTAAAGATTTTAAACGACGTAGTGAATTAAAGTTACACATGTGTATACCATGTATACACAATGATGATACACATTTTAATCGTGTCGTTTCAGGGATGATTCCACTTTATCGTGTAATACCGACAAACTTTTGAATTGTGACGTTTGTGGGAAAGCGTTTAAAGCGTTTAAACGATCTAATCAATTAAAGTCACACATGATATATCATAATGGTGATAAACCTGGTGTATGCGATTAAGGATTTGCTCAAAGTTGTAACATACGGATGGACATGAGGACACACACTGCAGGATATACCTTTTAGCTATGGCGTAGGTAGTAAAGGTTAAAGTCTTAAACAACACTTTAAGTCACACATGCGTTTTCACACTGGAGATTAACCTTATACATGTGATGTATTTGGTAAAGGTTTTAGGCAGAAGCCGCAGGTTAAGAAACACAAAGAGTATACACACTGGTGATAAACTGTGATGTATGCAGTAAACGGTTTAGCCAACGATTAAAACTACAAATGTATGTTTGCCTATGAAAATACACACTGGTGAAAAGCACAATTGTAAGTGTGGTGTATGCGGTAGAAGATTTCGTCAAACTTGTGAGGTAAAGAATCACATGACAACACATACCTTTGTCATGTTTGTGTTAGACCTGGGGAAATTAAAAATGTAATTGTAGTTAGCTGTAATTAATGACATTTTTTGAAAGTTATTAAACATGTGTTAAATGTAATGTGTAATTGAGCATATTTCTAATTAAAAGTAATTTAAAGTTATGAATTACATAGCATTTTTCTTTTCAATTACTTTGAATAACCTTAAAAAAAATTGATAAATTGTTTTTCTGATGTAACTTGTAGATATTTTTGCCTTCATTTAATATGCATTCTTTTTTCTCAATACTTAATTTTTTAGACATTTATTATTCATCAAAGTTTTTTTATTAGACATTAAACATGTTATAGCATTTACAATATTCATTATTTGTACTTAATTCACCAGTATCATATATTGTTCCATACAAAGTCATTAAATAGACTGGAGAGGGCCCTCATGGGGTTTTTGATTATGTGATTACTTGGCCGTTTTTTTAATGATTATTTGATTATTAAGCCAAATATTTCATGATTATTTGATTACCTAGGACTGTATTTTTAGTTTATGATTATTTGATTACTAAAGATAAGCAAATATTTAATGATTATGTGATTATATTGGCAAAAAAATGGTGATTATGTGATTACTAGGACCCCCCCATGAGGGGCCTCACTGGAAGTCGTTGTTTTTGTATAATGCGAACTTCAAGGTAAAAGAAAATACAATTATTGGCAGATATCAAAAGGTTGATTTTTTATAGCTATTTTACAACACTGAAAGCTTCATAGGCTTGATAAATACACTTATCGGCAGATATCAAAAGGTTGATTTTTTATAGCTATTTTACAACACTGAAAGCTTCATAGGCATGATAGGTTTCCAAATTAACTTCAATCTCTCTGCCGAACTGGCAGATTATTCCCTCCAGATATTTAAAAAATCTAGGCAAAATTATTTTGCCTTTAACATGTTTAACATCTTTAACCTAAATTTAGATGATGTTAAATCACTAGCAGGACTTGAATAAAATACAAGACTATATGTTTTATTTGCAAGTAATTTCTATTTTGGTAATTATTTTAAACAAATGGAGGTTTATAAAATCTAAAGATAATTTTTTTCAATTATCAGAAAACTGGGTAAATAGAAACATTTTATAAGAAATTGCAAAGACAGTTTATTCCTTCAAAAACTGGGTAGCAAATGGATTGTTATATGAACGACATACTGGATCGTGAGAAAAAATTATCAAAAGCACCAACTGGATTATAAATAAGTACGCTAGACGCGTTTTGTCTACATAAGACTCATCAGTGACGCTCATATCAAAATATTTATAAAGTCAAACATGTTCAAAGTTGAAGATCATTGAGGATCCAAAATTCCAAAAAAGTTGTGCCAAATACGGCTAAGGTAATCTTTTCCTGGGAAAGAAAATTTTGTAAACATGAAATTTAAAAAAAATACCACATAATTGATATTCATGTCAACACCGAAGTGCTGACTACTATGCTTGTGATGCCCTCGGGGACGAAACGTCCACCAGCAGTGGCATCGACCCAGTGATGTATCAGGTTTGTATTTTAGAAATATTTAGCTATAAGTCAAATTTGATTGCAGAGTTTAAGACATTAGAATAGATCATTCCAATAAGTTCTTATCAAAGAAAACTCTATAAGTGAGTGTAAACAATGTTAATAAGGGAGCTACCATTTGGTTTTTATGGGGGGGGGGGGGGGGGGGGGCTAGGATGAAATTTGAAGAAAAGGCAGGACAGGATTTTGAGTAAAAAAAAAAGGCAGGATGAGTAACTTGGCAAAAAAAAAAAGGCAGGATGACAATTGTAAAAAAGTCAGGATAAGCTAAGAAAAAAAAGGCAGGACCGAATAGACTGAAAAATAAAAAGGCAGGACAGGGATTACAAAAAAAAAAAGGCAGGACACAATATTTCATCCTAGCCCCCCCACCCCCCCCCCCCCCCCATAAAAATCAAATGGTAGCTCCCTAAGGGGAAATAAACAATTCCAAACAAACGAAACTGTATACAGATTATTATTTTTTGACAGTTTTAGAGTTTTGTTTTTATTTGCCTCAAATTCAAACAAACACAGCAAGTACAATAATATAGTTATTACTCAGTTTAAATATTGTAGAACCTATTTGCTTTTTTTTTTTACTGTTCTGTAAATGTACTTCAAACTTAAAGCATATCGAACACAGTAGCATAACTGGTCATCATTATTCTGTTGTATTTTCTGATAAAAAGTCTGTTGATTCCACTTGATAAAGAGGCTTACACTGGGCCTTTGCGTTGTCGTTTCGTTATGTATGACATTATTGTAAAACTTTCTGTGCCCGGAACATTTCCCATTCGGCTGTAGAGACGAGGAAAAATGTCAACATGATCAGCTCATGAAACATCAATTTGAATATCAAAACAATGATCCAAATACCCCTGACTACATCATGTACATTATTGAACTCAAAAACTGTTAAAGATCATATTTCCTCCATTTCAGAAACATCTTGCAATCACTTCATCTGTGTTTAGATGTAAATACTGTTTAGCTTTTCAGGCCTAGAAATCCGAAAAAAGGCCCGTTTATTTACTGTTTATTTAACTTGCCCTTAACAATTACGAAATCTTGAAAAGCTTTTGTTTTATTTTTTTGCTGTGAGCGCCCCTACAACTTCTACAACTTACACGATCATATATCATGTGTGTACCATAATTTCTCCAAAAAAAACCAAAAAACAATCTTCATTTCTTAAGACAAATTTCCGTAGATCTCTTTAGACGAAAAAGAATATGGCCGTGTTAACACTGCACATTTTACAACTTTTATCATTGTTTATAATAGTCATCAAATGTTGTTATATTCAGAAATTGACACTAGTGTACACATGTAAATCGTTTAATGAGTAATGCGAAAATGTTTAATATCAAAATGATTGACTTTTCATACTTATCTGCTCTTGATAACTTAGATAAATCAGATTTATATTGTTGGATAAATGTCATTTTATGTGTAAATGTTAGTTATTATGTTTATGTTTGATGACTGTCAATAAAAGAGGGACGAAAGATACCAGAGGGGACAGTCAAACTCATAAATCGAAAATAAACTGACAACGACATAGCTAAAAATGAAAAAGACAAACAGACAAACTATAGTACACATGACGCAACATATAAAACTAAAGAATAAGCAAAACAAACCCCTCCAAAAACTAGGGGTGATCTCAGATGCCCCGGAAGGGTAAGCAGATCCTGCTCCTCATGTGGCACCCGTCGTGTTGCTCATGTTATAACAAATCCAGTAAATAGTCTAATTCGGTAGGTCACATTCATAAGAGGGAAGGGGATTGTAGTTCGACGTAAGGAACATAACCGATATCATCTGTGAAACGGTTATTCCATTACGGTCAACCAACTCGTGATGGCGTCTGTAAAATGTACGAAGGGATGATTTCAAATTCACCATTTGGAACTATTGGTTTAATAGCTTCCTTGTGAGCAGCAACCCTCTATCAAGACAATCATGATAGGAAATTCAAGCACGGGAATACCGTATCAATTGGGAGATATATACCCCGTATGCAGGTGCTGTTAGTCAGGATATGAGGCCGACTTAACTGTTTCTGTTGTATCCTTTATCTCTAGTACGATGGGATAGATGCGTTCAACATAGTCACCTAATTTTGAATTATTAGTTGAAAGAACATCATCTATATAGCGGAAAGTAAAGTTAAAGGATATTGCTAGCTTCTTATCTTTCTTTTTAAGAAGTTCCTGTATGAAGTCAGCCTCATAATAATAAAGAAACAAGTCTGCAAAAATAGGGGCACAATTGGGTCTCATTAGAATGACGACAGTCCGTTGAAAAACACGTCCTCCGAACGTAACAAATATGTTGTCAATAATCAAGAAATCGAGCATCTTGATAAAGTCAGTTTATCCCTCCCTAAGACAAGATACTTGTATCTGCGTTGGCCATTCATTTTTTTAGGCAACAAAGCAATACCAACTCGTTCAATTGTTCTTTTAGTTTGGAATGTGGAATACTTGTGTAAAGTGTAGAACATCAAATGTTTTAGTACTATTGCAAGATGACAGAGACTTAGATTGAATGTACTCTAAAAGATCTTTGGATTCTTTTAGTATCCACATCTGATTCACGCCACCTCTAGAAAGGCAGTTTAACAATAACTTTGAAGCCTGGATTAAATTGCTGATAAAATAGATGTTAATAATTTAGTCTGAAGTTTCGTGGAGCATTTGGAAGACCCAACAATATACCATTGTTTGTAAGGACACTAATGTAGTTTAAGTTCTAAATATTGTGATGGTAGATCTAGTTTGTAGAGTGCCTCCCCGTGCTTCAGGTTTATGCTCTTATAATATACTAGATTATGGAGTGTGTGTCCGAGCGAGAACTGCTCTAATTCATTACTTTAGGAATATTTATCAAAAAGTAGTATTTCAATATTCAGCCCCATTCTACTATTTAATACTGATAGCGTTTGACATTTTTAGCCGAACAAATTTATCCATTTTATATACTTCAATTATTGTATGCTGGTTCATATTCTGGACGCCAATCTTTGCTCCTTTATTATATAATTCACTAACAAAACAATTATGAAGCTTAGAAATGGAAAATTACTAAATACTAAACTTGTTCAAAGGGTATCCACACGTCTCAATCTTCAAAATCGGTTATCTAAAAATACTACCATCGCTAACATTTTTAACAATAAAAAACGTGGTTACCCTTCTATCGATAAGTGTCATGCCAAAAAATGACTTACATGTCCCCGTCTTTCCACCAACAATACGGTAAGGTCCACGTTTAATGGTCGCACATTTTCTTTAAATTTTGAAACTGATATAACTTGAAAAACAAACAGTATTATTTATTTACTCACATGAAACAAACCGGGGTGTGGTATTCAGTACGTAGGAGAAACTGGACGATATTTATCTAAACGCACTCAAGAACATCTGTATCGTTTTAAAAGACCCAATAAATTCAAAAGTATCATTTACCAACACCTTAAGAAGCACAACCATCCTTTTAAATATTTAGCAGTTGAACCTTTAGAAGTAGTAAATAAGCAGCCTGGTGAATCGCATTCAAAGTTTGTACGATCACGGAAAATAATTGAATTAAATTGGATTAAAAAATTACAGACAGTTTACCCTCTCGGTCTAAATGATAATATCATGGGAATTGGTAATATATCTAGAACCAATTCCGTTAACATTTTGGATATAGTTTCTAAAACTGTTCGTAAAAAACGTTCTCACGGTCGTAGAACAAATCGCAATGAAAGAAAATTTCGGGCCAATCATACCAATATTTCGGACATAATTTCTATTTCAAAAAACAACGGCAGACATTATCTGTTAACAAAACTCTGTTCGTTACCGGTTAATAAGTTAAATAAAATTTTGGAGGATTGCAACACAATTTCATATAGCAGTCCTAAGTATGAAATTGTTCAAATTATTATGGCATATTGTTATTCTAAATTATTTCCCAAAATTGATCGCCCTGAAGATCATAAAAAACATTTTATTAAAATTAAGTATGTCAATAAAGGCTTTGATTTTGTAAATATTGCCGGTATATTTAACGACCATTCTGTTAAAGAACAAATTCCTGGATATTTTGACAATACTGAGCTACCTCTTATTTGTTATATTTACAAGAAATCTACCCGGAAATTTGTGTTTAATTATAGTCAATTGTGTAAAGATGTTAATATCAGTGAAAATACACCTACTTCATGTAATTGCAGTAATTCCGAATATATTTATGGACCCATTTCCCATGTTATAACAGGAGATCTTAACATCGTTCAAGACCGAGAGTTAAAATCATTCCTCAGTAAAGGACCTAAATATCGTCCCCCGTCAATTATTAATTGAAATGAGTGTCGTAATATCATCCACGACTCACTCCATACTTACTGTATGAAATGGATAAAACGGGAAAAAGCTGACAAAAAATCTTTGGACTCTTTTTTTAATTCAGTAATGAAGATAGTTGATATACGTATTCAACATTTTAAAGAACATTTTACTATAAACAATAACAACAATAAACCTATTTCTCGTATCAAACATAAACTAAAAGAACTAGCCAAGGAATTTGTTTTTGTCCGGGCAGATAAAGCTGCTAATAATATTATTATTGTTTGACGTAAATTTTACATTGAGGTTCTGAAAAAGGAAATCACCAATTCACCAACATTCCAACTGACTCCATTTTCAGAAAACGAAATCTGTAACAAACATAAACTTTTAGGCACCGCTTTACAAGCAGAGCCAAATACAATGAAAGTCCCAACTATGTATTGGCTTCCGAAGCTACACAAAACCCCTTACAAATATAGATTTATTTTGTCTTCAAGCCATTGTTCAACTACTAAATTGTCTATTCTTCTTACCAGCACACTTGGTACAATTAAAAACCTGATAATAAATTGTTCAAATAAGGCCTTCGAAAATAGTGGAATAAATTACTTTTGGAGTGTCAAGAACTCGTTGGAAGTATTTGATAAATTGCATGCTTATATTGGTGATTTTGAATCTGTTCAAAGTTTTGATTTTTCTACCCTGTATACCACATTGCCTCACATTCTCATTAAGAAAAAATTCACACACTTAATTAAATGGGCATTCAAAAAATCAGAATGTGAATATATATGTTCAAACTCTTTTAGGTCATTTTTTAGTAGCAATAAACAAAAAAACTATGTTAATTGGACATGCTTTGATACTATATATGCCCTTGAATTTTTACTAGATAACATTTTTGTTCGCTTTGGGGATTCCGTATATCGTCAGATTATCGGAATTCCAATGGGGACTAACTGTGCACCACTTATTGCGGACCTGTTTTTGTATTGTTATGAGTTACAATTTATGACAAAAATAAGCAAAGACCCATCGAAACAACATCTGATAAACAAATTTAATAATACTTTTAGATATTTGGATGATATTTTGGCTCTCAATAATGACGACTTCAGTATGTATATTAATGAAATTTATCCTGTTGAACTTACTTTAAATAAAGCTAATACTAACAATGACCACTGCCCTTTTCTCGATCTTGATATCTATATCACTAATGGAAAGCTGAATACTAAAATTTATGATAAAAGGGATGATTTTTCATTTCCTATCGTTAATTATCCGTTTTAGATGGTGACGTTCCCTTGTCACCATCTTACGGTGTTTATATATCTCAACTTGTACGATTCGCTCGTGTATGTAACAATGTTTTAGATTTTAACGAGAGAAATTTATGTATTACTGAAAAATTATTACACCAGGGTTTTCGATATCACAAACTAGTCAAAACATTTACTAAATTTTATCATCGGTATAAAGACATCATTCGTAAATATAGCTCAACATGCAGACTTCTAATACGTTCAGGTATTTCACATCCAATTTTTTATGGTAATATTCTTTATAAAGCACAAAGGTGTCAGTATTCACCTCAGAAACTTACAAAACCTTTGAATAGACTTATTAAGAAGGGATATAATTACGATACTGTTGTCAAGCCATTAAAGATTGCATATTTTGGCGTTAATATTGAGTCACTGATAAGGTCTTTGCATCGGAACTAAACACATTTATTCTAAAAACAGTTGTTGGCATGACACGGGTTATGTTCTTCTCATATATAGCTTATGATGGTATGATACTAAACCCCTAACGGGAAGGATTGTGCCTGATGTTCATATGATGAATTCATAATCTTTGAGTCAGTTTAGTTGAAGTCTGGAGCTGGCATGTCAGTTAACTGCTAGTAGTCTGTTGTTATTGATGTATTATTGTCATTTTGTTTATTTTCTTTGGTTACATCTTCTGACATCAGACTCGGATTTCTCTTGAACTGAATTTTAATGTGCGTATTGTTATGCGTTTACTTTACTACATTGGTTAGAGGTATAGGGGGAGGGTTGAGATCTCACAAACATGTTTAACCCCGCCGCATTTTTGCGCCTGTCCCAAGTCAGGAGCCTCTGGCCTTTGTTAGTCTTGTATTATTTTAATTTTAGTTTCTTGTGTACAATTTGGAAATTAGTATGGCGTTCATTATCACTGGACTAGTATATATTTGTTTAGGGGCCAGCTGAAGGACGCCTCCGGGTGCGGGAATTTCTCGCTACATTGAAGACCTGTTGGTGACCCTCTGCTGTTGTTTTTTATTTGGGCGGGTTGTTGTCTCTTTGACACATTCCCCATTTCCATTCTCAATTTTATGTATCTGTGGTTGAAATTCTAAAGGAACATAGAACAGACTTATGATTATCCAGGATTTCCTCTTTGGTAAGTGTCGTGAGAGTATATTTTGAGTTTCCATTAGTTGACAATAAAGTACATGAGAAAATGCCTGTACCAAGTCTGCAATATGACATTTGTCATCCATTCGGTTGATGTGTTTGAGCTTTTGATTTTGCCATTTGATTAGGGATTTTATTTTGTGAAATTTCCTTGGAGTTAAGTATTTTGTGATTTAACTTTGTTTTTTGGACTGATATGGAAAAAAAGTTGCTTTATATTTGAATAATCAATACCAAAAATAACAAGCCAAACAGTTAACCATAATACCTCGAGTTATTTGTAGTACATATCTATATACCTTTCAGCGACTGTTATTGTAAGCGAAAATCCAACTCGGAGTACCACAGTCAAAGCATACATTACTTTATCTTTATTTCTTACTCGCTTTACGAATTACAGCAAATGTATCCCCTCCTCAATACTTTTCTCTGGTTTGAATTTCCGATCTATTCCAAGGTTCGTTTTTTGCGAATGTTGATCAATGTATTTTTTTCCCATATGTTCAGTGGTATTACCACTATTATTTCCACTGATCGGGCGGAGCTTATGTTTTAATTTGCATAAGGACAGTCTATTTGAAGATGTGTGCAATAAGGATGATTGCCGTTATAATACTAATTGATTTCTAATCACTTATCCGTGTCACCAAACGCATATACAAAATAACTGAATGTATGATATTGGGCGAATAACTCGACACTTCATTGATGAGCTTATCCCAAAACTCCTGTCTATAGATGGACTGGTCTTAAATGAGCGAACTTTTTAAACTCCGCCCAGTCAAGTGAAATAAATCTAGTTTAATACATTTTCCTTAAATGTTATGAAACAACTTTTTTTATTAAATGAAATTGTTGTCTTACATACAAATTCCTTTCATGATAAAAAAAAAGAATATTACCTTCAAATGTACAAGACTTCAAACTTTTGAAACCAAAATAAACTGACAACACAATGGCTAAAAAAGAAAAAGACAAATGGACAAATAATAGTACACAAGACAACATAGAAAAAAATAGACTTAGCAACACTAACCCCATACAACAAATTTTGTTAGGGTTCCGCGGAACCCAGTGTCTCTTCTACTTTTGATGAGAATCGCAGATTCAACCAAAATTAGGAAAAAATCAATAAAAGTATTCCTCTCGATAATATCTTTTGATTGTAAGAAGCTTCTGTCAAAGTTTGGTAAAAATCCAGGATAGTTTATGAATCTAATAAATGTTTTAAAAACTTTAACTGCAGACTGTTTGTAATGTTAACTGAAAGAAAAACTAAGTCCATTAAAAAGTAACAAGCGGGAAAATGGACTTTTGTTTATACAATTTTCTTCTGGATATTATCTTATGATCAGAATCAAGCTTTTCAAAGTTTGGTACAAATCGAGGATAGTTTAAAAAAATATTCAAATTTTAAAAACTTTACCCACAGAGTGAATGTAATGTTTCCTGGCAGAAACACTATATAAGTCCATTTATAAATAAAAAACGGAAAATATGGAATTCTTGTTTTACAAAATTTACTTCTAGATTCTATCTTATGAACTTTTAGGAATTTTGGTTCTCGATGCTCTTCAACTTCGTACTTTGTTTGGCCTTTTTAACTTTTTTTGATTCGAACGTCACTGATGAGTCTTTTGAAGACGAAACGTGCGTCTGGCGTATATACAAAATTTAGTCCTAATATCTATGATGAGTTTATGATTATAATCAAGCTTCTGTCCCAGTTTGGTACAAATCCAGGATAGTTTAAAAAAGGTATTCAAATTTTAAAAACTGTACCCACAGAGTGAATGTAATATTTCTTGGTAGAAAGACTAAGTCCATTTATAAGTAACAAACGGCAAAATAGAATGTTATGCATATAAAATGTACCATTGGACACTATTTTATGTATATAAACAAGCTTTCGTTTAAGTTTCGTAGAAACCCTGGATGGTTTCAGAACGTTATTAGAATAAAAAAAAAAACAAAAAAAAAAACAACAACAACTTGTATTTTTGTGGACGCCGACGGAATGTAGGATCGCTATGTCTCGCTTTTTCAACTAAAGTCGAAGGCTTGACAAAGACGCGGGGTGATCAGAAGTCCAATTATAATAAAAAATATGTTCACATTAGAGACTAATAGCCTGAATGCCAGGTTGGGTAACGAACCGATTAATTGCGAATGAAGCAAAAATTATATTTATGTTTACTAGCTTTTACATTGCATTACTGTTACATTAACGCAATTTACTGTACATTGGAATTTCTTATATGTTTCTTATATGTATTACTATAAAACTTTACAAAAAATCTTTTTTTTTTTATTTTACAATATTGCATACACATTAATTCTAAAAGTTTATTTCATGACAATCCCAGCAAACACATAACATTTTATAAAAAATTTTCAAATGTCAGATGGAGGTCGCTCACAAAATATTTAAATAAAATATTAAACATCAGAAAAATGTTTATTTTATTGTTTTTCTAAATGTTTTATTTCTTACAATTGAGTCAAATGTTTTAACAACATTAACACACTATTATTTGCTAATATTTTTTATTCATGTTCTCAAACATTGTTCCAGAATATCCCGTAGATATTTAATAATATAAGAATAATGATATTCTATTCAACTGGTATTTCTTTAAAGTAATTATACTCCAAATATCCAAATAAACATTCCTCAAAAAGTTTTACAGAAAATAAAGTTTTGCTATTTGCATAAAATACATTATAAATACTAAATAAAGGAATAGGTCACCCGGCTGGCTAGAAAACGAACGGGAAACCAGAAGGTTATTATTGGAATCCAACCCGATACCGACGAATGCCCAGGCAGCTGTTTTTCCTTTTTATCACTGGTTTCAAGAATATAATATTAAACTGGCACTCCATAAGTAATTTACTGTAATTATCTCCCTTCGTGTTTAAACCTTTTCTTTCAATGCTATATTTAGATTACTCTACTTGAAAATTTGTGATTTGAATAAGTGAGTATACGATCTATATGTTTATGTGTATTGTATAATAGAACTAAAGGCAAGGTTTTAACATATTAAATCAAAACTACAAACAATTCTTCCGAAACATATACATATGAGGGCCCTCATGGGGTTTTTGATTATGTGATTACTTGGCCGTTTTTTTAATGATTATTTGATTATTAAGCCAAATATTTCATGATAATTTGATTACCTAGGACTGTATTTTTAGTTTATGATTATTTGATTACTAAAGATAAGCAAATATTTAATGATTATGTGATTATATTGGCAAAAAAATGGTGATTATGTGATTACTAGGACCCCCCCCCCCCCCCCATGAGGGGCCACACATATATGATCATATTGATGTTTTGTAAACTTTAATAAAATCCAACAGTAGTTACGCTACAATCGTTAACATCTAAGCCTGTACCCAAGTCTAATAGTTTCAGTTGATAATAATTCAGTTCATTCTGAAATACAGCATAAAGCATATCAACGTATTTATCATAGTAAATTAATCGATATTTCGCTCAAAAAATCTGTATATGGAACGTAAGGTTAACATATATGATTTGTTCTTAATAAAATTAAACATTGTTATGTAAGTATATGAAAGGGTGAGATATGATAAATAAAGACAATAACAGCTGAATCGTTGTACTATAAACATGATAAAAGAGTTATTTTATAATAATAATAATAATAATAATAATAATAATAATAATAATAATAATAATAATAATAATAATAATAATAATAAAAATAATAATAATAATGATAGTAATGATAATAATAATAATAATAATAATAATAATAATAATAATAATAATAATAATAATAATAATAATAAGGTGAAGACAGTAAACGTTGAATCTATGTACTATAAACATGGTAAAAGAGTTAATAATAATAATAATAATAATAATAATAATAATACTACTAACTATATATAATAATAATAATAATAATAATAATACTAACTATAATAATAATAATAATAATAATAATAATAATAATAATAATAATAATAGTAATAGTTTTATTATTAATAATAGTATTATTAATAATAGTATTATTAATAATGATAAAAATTATAATAATAAAAAATAATAATAATAATGATAATAATAATAAAAAAAAAAAAAAATAATAATAATAATAATAATAATAATAATAATAATAATAAAACTAACAATAATAATAATATAATGATACTGATAATAAAAGAATAAACATAATGAAAATAATAATAATAATAAATATAATAAATATAATGATAATGATAATAATAATAATAATTTTAATAATATAATAATGATGGTAATAATAATAATAACAATAATAATAATAATAATAATAATAATAATAATAATAATTATAATTATATTATTAATAATAATAATAATATTATTGATAATAATAATAATAATAATAATAATAATAATAATATAATGATACTGATAATAAAAAGAACAATTATAATGAAAATAATAATAATTATAATTATAATAAAAATATAATGAAAATGATAATAGTAATAGTAATAATAATATAATGATACTGATAATAAAAAGAACAATTGTCGTTTGTTTTATTTTATTTTTGAGTGTAAATTCACATTGCGATAAGACGTGTCAAGGTACTTGTCTATCCCAAATTCATGCATTTGGTTTTGATATTATATATATATGTCATATTTGTTATTTTCGTGGGATTTTGTCTATGTGTGTTACATTTTAGTGTTATGTCGTTGTTCTCCTCTTATATTTAATGCGTTTTCCTCGGTTTTAGTTTGTTACCCCGATTTTGTTTTTTGTCCATGGATTTATGAGTTTTGAACAGCGGTATACTACTGTTGCCTTTATTTATAATGATAATAATAATAATAATAATTATAATAAAAATATAATGATAATGATAATAGGAATAATAATAATAATAATTATAATAATAATAATAATAATAATAATAATAATAATAATTATAATAACAATATCTTTTTTTGAATAGAAATCTCAAGATAGCTAAACTGTGCAATATTTTTTTATAACCTAAAAAGTAATGATTAAAAAAAAAAGAAAGAGGGAATACACATAATATGTTAACTTGCCGATATACAGAATTTAATTTAACTTGCCCAAATCGGGCAGTACCCTGTTACGGCTACTCTTTTAAAAGATGACAGTACAGAAGCGTCCGAGTTGTGATGATATGTTACTGTCTTTTGAAATAAATCTTTTTAAAAAATCGTCAAAAGACATTAGGCACATGGACGATAGAGAAAAAAAACCAGAAATTCAAATATCTAAGACGCAAAGATCATGAAGATAGAGGAAAACAAATAAAATGTAATGATCAATTGTACACGCCAAAAAAGGACAACAATTGTATATATCAGATAATCCTCGAATGGTGACGGTATGAACCATTTTGTTTCTTAAAAAAAACCCAACTTACTTACGTTTACTAAATATATTTAGATGTTTAGATATTATGATATTCAACCTTAAATTGACTGATTCAAGTTATTTTTCTTTTGTAAAAGGCGCAAGCCAAGACCACAAAAGAGAGCAAGAAGGGGCTAAACACAGAAAATGACTGACAACAAAAATACAGTTGATTTTATGAACGATTCCCTTGATCATAATCCAGATCACTTTATAAAGGCAGACACAATATATAATAATGGGTGTAAGAATTGCACTGGTCAACTGTGTGGTAAAGGATTAGAAAGGGAAGAAAAGATACAGAATGAGTGTCAATTGTGTAGTAACGAATGGAAAAGACATGATAAGTCCGAGAATACTTGTCAAGTGTGTGTTAAAGGATTGAAAAGAGAAGAACAGTCAAAATACCAACCTAGTGAATTTAACACAATTATAATTCAGCAAACTGCCAACAAACCGTATAAATGTAAAATATGTGGTAAACATATAACATATAACACTGATGTTAAACCTTTTAGCTGTGATGTATGTGGTCAAGCTTTTAGACAGAAGCCACACGTAAAGAAACATATGCTTATACACACTGGTGATAAACCTTATACATGTGATGTATGTGGTAAAGGATTTGCTAGAAGAAGTAACTTACAGAGACATATACGAATACATATTGGTGATAAATCTTTTAGCTGTGATGTATGTGGTAAAGCTTTTAGACAGAAGACACACGTAAATAAACATATGCGTATACACACTGATGTTAAACCTTTTAGCTGTGATGTATGTGGTAAAACTTTTAGACAGAAGCCGCACGTAAAAAATCATATGCGTATACACACTGGTGATAAACCTTATACATGTGATGTATGTGGTAAAGGATTTGCTGGAAGAAGTAACTTACAGAGACATATAAGAATACATGTTGGTGATAAATCGTTTAGCTGTGATGTATGTGGTAAAGCTTTTAGTCGGAAGCAGCACGTACAGGAACACATGAGTATTCACACTGGAGAAAAACCTTATACATGTGATGTATGTGGTAAAGGATTTGCTCGAACCGGTAAATTACAGACACATAGAAGAATACATACTGGTGATCATGGGGATTAATCTTTTAACTGTGATGTATGTGGTAAAAGTTTTAGTCTTAAACAGCTTTTAAAGTCACACATGTGTATACACAATGGTGATAAACCTTTTTAATGTGACGATTTAGGGATGATTCCACAATATAGTTTAGGGCCACTGAGCGGCTAAATAGTGGACAAGCGGACCACACAAAACGTCTATGAATAAAAGTTCCAAATTCAGAAAAATAAAGTAAGGATTGATATTTCCGGAAATGATGACACAATTGTGAATTGTGATGTTTCAGGGAAAGCGTTTAATTTTTATTATAGTCACACATGATACAGCATACTGGTGATTAAACTAATACGTGTGATGTATGTAGTAAATGCTTAGTGTTAATCACAAATTAAAGTCACACATGCGTATGTACAATGATCATGATGATGATAAACCTTTTAACTGTGACGTGTGTGGAACAGATCCCAAAGGACGTAGTGAATTAAAGTAACACATGATAGTTCACACTGGTATGACTGATGATACACCTTATGCCTGTGATGTATGTGGTAAAGGATTTACTGGAAGAAGCAATTTACAGGCCCATATACGTCATTAAGAAACCATATTGGTGATAAATCTTTTGACTGTGATGTATGTGGCAAAAGTTTTAATATTAAACAACTCTAAAATTCACACATGCGTGTACACAATAAAGATAAACCTTTTAATTGTGACGTTTCAGGAAATTGTACTTAAATGATTAGTAAAGACATCTACAAAGGGTACACAATTTAAAATTCTATCAGGGCAAAGAAATCTTAAGAATTCAAGAAAAGAAGAAAGGATGACTTTTTTACTTCTACAAGTAAAAAAATCTGAATGTCTAAGGGACATAACTTTAGCCATTTTTGTTTACCTATACAAGTAAATAAAATTCACTTGTTAAACTTCAAATTTACTTATATGTGTACATTTATTTTTATACGACCGCAAAAATTAAAAATTTGTTCGTCGTATATTGGTATCACGTTGGCGTCGTCGTCTGCGTCGTCGTCGTCCGAATACTTTTAGTTTTCGCACTCTAACTTTAGTAAAAGTGAATAGAAATCTATGAAATTTGAACACAAGGTTTATAACCACACAAGGAAGGTTGGGATTGGTTTTGGGAGTTTTGGTCCCACTATTTTAGGAATTAGGGACCAAAAAGGGCCCAAATAAGCATTTTCTTGGTTTTTGCACTATAACTTTAGTTTAAGTAAATAGAAATCTATGAAATTTTGACACAAGGTTTATGACCACAAAAGGAAGGTTGGGATTTAATTCGGGAGTTTTGGTTCCAACAGTTTAGAAATTAGGGGCCAAAAAAGGGCACAAATAAGGATTATTCTTGGTTTTCGCACAATAACTTTAGTATATGTAAATAGAAATTTATGAAATTTTAACACAAGGTTTATGACTATATAAGGAAGGTTGGGATTACTTTTGGGAGTTTTGGTCCCAACAGTTTAGGAATAAGGGTCCAAAAGGGTTCAAAATTAAACTTTGTTTGATTTCATCAAAAATTTAATAATTGGGGTTCTTTGATATGCCGAATCTAACTGTGCGTGTAGATTCTTAATTTTTGGTCCTGTTTTCAAATTGGTCTACATTAAGGTCCAAAGGGTCCAAAATTAAACTTAGTTTGATTTTAACAAAAATTAAATCCCTGGGGTTCTTTGATATGCTGAATCTTAACATGTACTTAGATTTTTGATTATTGGCCCAGTTTTCAAGTGGTTCCAAATCAGGATCCAAAATTATTATATTAAGTATTGTGCAACAGCAAGAAACTTTCAATTGCACAGTATTCAGCAGTAGCAAGACATTTCAATTGCACAGTATTCAGCAGTAGCAAGAAATTTTCAATTGGACAGTATTGTGCAATAGCAAGAAATTTTCAATCACACATTATTGCGCAATAGCAAGAAATCTTCAATTGCAAAGTATTGTGCAATGACAAGTATTTTCAATTGCACAGTATTTCGCAATAGCAAGAAATATCTAATTGCACAATATTGCGCAATAGCAAGAAATTTTAATTAGAGTTATCTTTCTTTGTCCAGAAGAGTAGTTGAATCAACTTAAATCATTGTTTTATACAATATACAATGTATATAAACTTTTACTACCAACTGATAAATTAAAACAATCTTTACCATTCAGTGATAACATCAATTTTTTTACATTTTAATATTTTATGATGTATTTAAATGAGTAGTTATTGTTGCAAACTCCATTAGAAATTGGAATTGAGATCAGTTTTAGAATAAGGGAAAGGAGGATGTGAAAAAAAAATTGGGGGGGGGGGGGGGGGAGGTAAATTTTTCTCATGTTTGACGTATGTGGTAAATTATTTGCTCAAAGATGTAACTTACGGATGCACATGATCATGATGATAACTTACACCTTTTACCTGTGTTCTATGTAGTGAAGGTTTTACTCTTAAAGAACACTTAAGGTGGTACCCAACACTTTGACTAAAATGAATTTTGTTCGTTTAATTTTCGTAAAATATTGACAATGTACATGATATATTAACTTTGACCCTTTAACAAAAATATAAAAATTTCAAAAATTTTGAACCAACCGTTTGTTATGTAGCAGTTAGAGAAATACCAATATTGATCATTGAGAAGCTTGATTTTCCCTTTACCACACAACGTTATTAAAACGTTTAGCTGACTTTACAAAGTTATATCTCAGTAGTGTTAGGTACCACCTTAAAGTCACACATGCATATACTAGACAATGATGACACACGTCATACATGTGATGTTTGTAGTAAATGTTTTAGTCTCAAACAACACTAAGAGTCACACATGCGTATACACAATGATGATAAAGTTTTTAACTCTGACGTGTTTGGAAAAAAATCTTAAAGGATCTCGACAAACATGGGAAGCATGATAAGTCACATTTGCATGACTGGTGATAAACCTTATACTTGTGATGTATATGGTAAAGGATTTTCTGGAAGAAGTAACTTACAGAGACATATAAGAATACACACTGGTGATGAACCTTTAATATACATGTGATGAATGTGCTAAAAGTTTTAGACTTAATCAACAATTAAAGTCACTCATGCGTTAACCCAATGATGGTAAAGCTTTTAACTGTGACGTTTGTGAATAAAAGTCACACATGCGTATACACAATGTGAAAACTTTTTATGATGAGACGTGTACGATCGAAGTAATGGTCAAAATAGTTCCTTAAACATGTCAAAGACACACATAAGAATTCATACTGATATCAAACCATATATATGTGATGTTTGTATTTAAGTCGAAGTGATGCCTTAAAGAGACATATGAGAACAGATATGTTTGAAAAATATTGAATTTGTAAAGAATGTGATAAAATATTACGCCAAGGACACGATTTACTAACACATTGGAATGCATACTTGATAAAAACCTATATATATATATATATATATCTACATCTAGGGGTTAAACTGCACACTTCGGGGGTATTTTTGGACATAATCTGTACACTTCAGTAAAGTGTACAGTTGAGGTGTACACCTTAACTGTAGGTATATGTACAAAAAAAAGTATAAATATTAGCTATGTCAAACTAATGCCACACGAAAGATCGATATAATGCGATTACAAAACGGTTTTGATGGTAAAAAACTATCCAGAAATAAGAAAGATATTGATTTCTGAAGTGGCCTACCCCCATTTTTCTATATATGTCACTTTTCACCAAATCGGTACAAACCGAGATAAAGTGTACACTAACTTTAATCACGATTAATTATTGGTTCCCCCGTATATATGTAATGAAATTTTGTCTCAAATGATAGCTTAATATATCTTTTATTTTTTGATACTTCATACAAGTATCGGAACTTATTCGTTAAGAAATTATCTAAGATATATAATCGATCCTGACATATATATGCATGGTTTTCGATCGGCTTGAAAAAGATATACACATCCGGGCATTTGAATGTTTGTTTTCGTTTTAAAAGAAAATGGAGGATGTTCAAGCGATGACCTATATCATCATTTAGCTGTCGGATAATGGTTTACAATGACTGAAATACGTAAAATAATGTAAGTTTATATTTAATTTTATGAAATAACGACTTCAACAAACAACAGAATTCCTGAAAGAAGAAACAACGATCGTCGTTAACAATGGCCTGAGATCTGTATCCTGCGACCTTTATATTCATTCTGATTGACAATTCAGTGTTAGATAATTAAAATATTTATTGTTTTTATCAATATTGGTATAAGCTTTAATAGTTCAGCAACAATCTATAGAATACGGGCGAATCGTGTCTATAAACAATTACAAAAAAGGGGGGACACATGTGTATGATCAATCTGAAAATGATTGAGACAAAATTGTTATTATTGTTTATTTTTCTTGACCCATCTCCAATACACTTTTTAGCTCACCTGGCCCAAAGGGCCAAGTGAGCTTATCCCATCACTTTGCGTCCGTCGTCCGTTGTCTGTCGTCGGTCGTTGTAACTTTTACAAAAATCTTCTCCTCTGAAACTACAGGGCTAAATTAAACCAAACTTGTCCACAATCATCATTGGGGTATCTAGTTTAAAAAATGCGTCCGGTGACCCGGCTAACAAACCAAAATGGCCGCCATGGCTAAAAATAGAACATAGGGGTAAAATGCAGTTTTTGGCTTATTACTCAAAAACCAAAGCATTTAGAGCAAATCTGACAGGGGGTAAAATTGTTTATCAGGTCAAGATCTATCTGCCCTGAAATTTTAAGATGAATCGGACAACCCGTTGTTAGGTTGCTGCCCTAAATTGGTAATTTTAAGGAAATTTTACTGTTTTTGGTTATTATCTTGAATATTATTATAGATAGAGATAAACTGTACACAGCAATAATGTTGAGCAATGTAAGATCTACAAATAAGTCAACATGACCAAAATTGTCAGTTGACCCATTAAGGAGTTATTGCCCTTTATAGTCAATTTTTAACCATTTTCTAAAATTTTAGTATTCTTTTAAAAAATCTTCTCCTCTGAAACTATAAGGCCAAATTTAACCAAACTTGGCCACAATCATCATTTGGTTATCTAATTTTAAAAATGAGTGGCGTGACCCTTCCAACAAACCAAGATGGCCGGCATGGCTAAAAATAGTACATAGTGGGAAATGTAGATTTCGGCTTATATCTCTGAAACCAAAGCATTTAGAGCAAATCTGACAGGGATAAATTTTTTATCAGGTCAAGATCTATCTTCCCTGAAATTTTCAGACAAAACAGACAACCTGTTATTGGGTTTCTGCCCCAGAATAAGTAATTTTAAGGAAATTTTGCAGTTTTTGGTTATTATCTTGAATAAATTTTTATAATATATTTTCAACTGTAATTACTGGGCCAAGTTCATTATAGATATAGATAATAGTAGCAAGAAGAATTTCCAGTAAAGTAAGATCTACAAACACATCATGATCACCAAAACACAATTTTGTCATGAATTTATCTGTGTCCATTGTTTAATCTGCACATAGACCAAGGTGAGCGACACAGGCTCTTGAGAGCCTATAGTTTATAGCTCACCGGCGTGTTATTTAAACAGCGATAATGTTCAGCAAAGTAAGATCTATCTAGACCAAAATTGTCAATTGACCCCTAAAGGTGTTTTGCCCTTTTTGAGTGACTTTAATCATGGTCAATGGTCAATGACAAGTTATAATTGTTTGGCTTATCCTTGCTTCTTTTCAGAAACCGCATAAGAATGATTAGATATTGACATATTTTTTTGTCCTAATTTTGTTAGTTACAGTACGTCTTAAAATGTATATTTTAGTTGCAAAGGGTGTGTTTACTTTTGATGGGACTTTCCACCCCTCTTACACTTAAAATTAGCTGTATTGGGATAGAACTCATATCCCATATTATAGTGGAGACTTGGGGTCATTTGATTTGAAGTACCTGCTATATGACTTTGAAATTTAATTCAAGGGGAAAGGTAAATTTGACGTTCTATATTTTGACCTTTACTCTATATCATTATTTATACATGATAGAGCCATTGTGTCTTTAAAATAAGGTTGGAAGACATATGATATTGAAAATGTCAACCAGAAGTAAACTTTTTAAATCGGAAGTAACAACTTATCTCCCTTATTTTAAGAAAAAGGTTTCAGAAACCATATATTTTGGGAATCAGTGTAAAGTTATTATTTGAAACTGGAACGTGACTTTGTAAATTGGCTTATTATCTTCATAAGTTGATGATACTTTTGCTTTCAAAATTATATTTTCAAAATTAGTTTGTGATTAACTATCATTTAAGATGGGAAATACTGTTTTAAAAAAAATAATAAAAAACAAATCTAGAAAAATATATTTTTGAAAAACTTAATGAGTCGGTAAACTTGTCTATCTATTTTAAGTAATAATTTGATATAAACAAAAAATAATATTTTAATGTTTAATACATTGGGGTAAGTCAGATCATCATTGCTAATAAAACAATTTGAATTTAATTTTACAGTTATGTTATTAAAACATAAAAATTTTAAGGTTTGTTTGTCATTTTAAACTTATACAATGTATGCGATGTGTTTAAGCATTATGGAATACTTTGGGAGTAAAAAATGCAGACTTTTTAGCATAATGAGCACATAATTTCTTATTTTATAAGTCATAAAAACCTGTATGGCTGTATGTTGAAAGATAAAAAAAACTTTTCACTAACATAAGGACAAGATAATGAGGATTGACATTTTGAGGGAAATGCATCTTTATACAAGACGTATAATTCTTTGATGGGAATTAACTGAATGAGTTAGTTTGCCAGTGCTACTTATTATAATTCACTTTTTTTTAATTTTTGCAAATCAAAATGCGGAGATATTTCATTGTGCATTTATACATTAGACAACTTGTAACGGAATGCAATCTTAGTTTCTTGGTTAGAAAAATAATGTCACAAGTGTGGGACATTAAGTTATAGAATGTGTAGTAATTAAACATTGTATATTAAGTAAATGTTGATTTTATTAAACATTAAATTTATATTATAAACTAATGTTGTCAAAAATGATATTTAGGTAAAAACCCTATGATATCAATTAAACATAATATATATTCATTTAAATACCAATTTTATCATTATGCATGCACATTACAAATTTTACTTAAAATTCACAACAGCAATCAACGTTAGTAAAACATAAAAAAAAATTACGTTATAGATAGTTTATTAAATAATGTGTTTTAACATTTGCTGGAAAGACAGTCATCACGAACAACTAACACAAATGTTGCAGTACGTGAAGAAGGTTAAAATGCAAGTCAAACATTTCACTTTGTCATTTTCCATTATGATTAAATTATATCTTTCAGTAACTGCCATACTTTGGATGAAAATTACTTTTTCATCCTCCAATTATTATTGTTTTCATCCAAATATTTTGTCAAAACATAAGATTTGGTATTATGCTGTTTGCTGAGATTCTCTATTTACTGTCCATTACAGGTATAAGTTTCAACTCATCTTTAAATATCCAAGGATCTCTATTTATTGGAAAGGCATCAATCGCAAACAACTAACACTGCAATGTGGCAGCTAATGAATGTCGGTCTTTCAGATACTGCCATGTTTTGGATGACAAATGTTTTTTATCTTCAAAATTGTTTAGTTTTCTTCCAATAGATTTGTCAGAAATATATGAAGTGGTTTTATGTTGTCTGCTAAGATTCTCTATTTAATGTTCATCACTTATGTCTGGTTCAATTTGTCTTTTTATATCCAAAGACTGTAATGGAAAAGCACAACAAAATTATACAACCCAGGAGTCAGTTTCACAAAAAAAAACGTCATAAGTATACTGAATTGTTCATGACTTACGAGCAATCTTAATCGTTAGGTTTTTGCGAACTGACTCCGTTTTCAGTATTTTCTGACAGGAGAAAACAATTTTTTGATGAACGTAATTTATGTTTGCTGATCTTAAATTGCATTCTGACAATTGCACAGAAATGGAACAATCATGTTTTGTTACTGTTTAGTTTCAACGTTTTTGTAGCCATCATATTAGGGATCAGAATATATTTTGAAAGAAAAAAACGTTGCACCCAAATACCCACTTTATTCATTTAAAATTGAATGGCCATTCCCTTACATTATAAAATTACAAATGGATATGGGGAATGTGTCAAAGAGACAACAACCCGACACTTATAAATGTTTGTGCAATAATTGATACTATCAAGGAGTATATGATTTATTTGTAATTTGTAGTTGGCTGTGAATTAGAATTTAGAAACCATGACTTGTATTCTATAAGGCAGCAACCATTTGATTTTCTGGGGGGGGGGGGGGGGGGGGGGGCTATGTTTTTTTTTTTTCTGTACAAACTTTTTTTTTCGCCTGCCTGTGGCGAAAAACAATCTATTTTTTTCGCGACAAGTTGAAAACAATTTTTTTCTTTCAATTTTAGCATTACATATAGTGGCAGCTTTTCTCCAAAAACTAGAAACAATTTTTTTTTTCCAAAAAAAAACCATAGCCCCCCCCCCCCGAAAATCAAATGGTTGCTGCCTAATAAATGTCCATCTCGGATTTTTTTATAGCTAAAGCGCATTGTTGCTTTGCATCTCGGTGTGGAGCTAACAGTTTCAGTCGAAATACACGCCATCTTGAATAAATAACTTATCACGTATAGCTTCGGATTGGTTGCATTTAATGCGACTGAGATACAGCAACAGCTTTTGGCTTAAATGAGATAAAGATTTACAGACTTTTCTTGTCCAGGATAAGACATTAAATGCCAGAAAATGAACTGTGTACATTTTAGTTCCACTCAACTGTCATTAATTCATGTTCGTTTTATAATGCATACATTTCACTGATAACTTCAATATTGAAATATCAATTATTAATACGTATTATATTGCATGTTACTCTGCAATTTGCACGATTTCCTTTGCTAAACAATGTTCCTATACAACAAACATTTACAGAAATGCATAATCTGTATTTTATAACTTCTGACAATATAGGCAAGAGTCGTGTATAAATTTATAATAATTTTCATTTTCAACTTGAAGAAATTTAATTTTTGCAAAAGCATGGGTGTAAAACGCACACTCTTAAAGTGCAGCCATTTAATATCAATCAATATCTAAAAATACGACATTTCCAATACTAATTTAACAACCACATGCACACATATAACCTTAAATTAGTGTAGAGCGAAGCAGTCTATAGTTTTTTAGAAAGCTAAAACTTGTCGCAATTTAAGATCGGTTCTGCTAGCTATCTTTTAGAACATTGTAATACCATTTCCAGTTATTTCCCTTTGGATGCAATCAAATAATTGTCATGATTGGATCGGCGATTGACAACATGAAAGTAATTTATCTGCGAATTCTAACTGTAGACAATTTAAAAGAAGACTAGACGATCGTCTGAGCTATATTTTTTAGATGCAGGGAATAAACTTTAACATTTCAAAGATCAGTCGGCTGTTCACATATTTTCATATGACAATGATTTATCAGTTTATACATGTATGTGTATCCGATATGATAATTTTTTAATGACTAATGTCCACGTGGAGCTTTTACACCTCAAAATACACACCCGCAGCATCACTACATGTAATATATGAACTCACATTTTATACAACACACAGAAGGCATTCATCATTTTCATTAAATCAGTAAGGTTTATGACCCCTTCTGTAGCCATTTTTAGCTTACATGGCCCAAATGGCTCATCACTTGGCGTCTGTCGTGGTTTATAATCCGTCGTAGTCTGTAAAATTTTACAAAAATCTTCTCCTCTGAAAGCACTAGGCCAAATTTATCCACACTTGGCCGCAATCATGACATCAATTTGGGGTATGTAGTTGGAAAAATGTGTTCACTGACGCGGCCAACGCCATGCAGAAATGTCCAGTAGCATCGTATATTCTTCAAATATTTTCTTGGACAATGTCTGGACATTGGTGGACATGCAACATTGCAAAACCACACGTTTACAAATAAAAATCAACACCCAGACTATAGCTATAGTTATTTGTTTCATCCTAATCATGCTAATGAATGTTGTCTAGCCATTAAAAACATGTTGATCCCAATAAATAACTGGAGCATTCTTAAAGTGTTGTTGTTGTACATGTATGTATAAATAGAATCTTCTACAGTATTTTTTTTAAATTTTATTTAAGTTGTTTATAATGATGCTTTTAATTTTTCAACAGATTGAGACTTCAAGTTTTGTGTATCAATGAAATGCAAATTCACTGGTTTGAGCATGGTGACAGTCAGCATTTAAAATCTGCTGCACTTTTCTCAATCCACTGGTATGCATAATACAGCATAGTGCCATAGACGATTGGTGGATTAGCAAAATCATGCTGGAAATAAACATCATTAGCAAAAGGCTACAGCTTCATGTACATGTACAGTAGGTGCATTTTATTTTTGTTAAGTAAATTTGTCTTAATTGGATTTTTTATATCACAGCCATGTAACTCATATCAATAACTGGTGTATAAGTGAATGTTCCTCTAAAATTGTTCAAAACTTCAAAAGGAGGGTTATGATTGAATTTGGGGGCTATCATGGCTATGGCCCAAACCATTTAGGAATATGATTTTCATGTTTGGGGACAATAACTTGAGCAAAAGTCTATGGATCTTTATGAAATTGTACCACAGGTTCCAAACCAAAAAAGGAATGTTAGGATTGATTTAATTTTGAGGGTTGAATAGGTGCCGAAAAAAAACTTAAATTATTATGCTGAATCTCATCATGTTGTTAGATTTTGGATTTTTATGCCCTACCTAGGATAGTAGATGGGTATTATGTTCTCTGGTCTGTGTGTTCCTTTGACCGTCTGTCCTGCTTTTGGTCAAAGTTTTTGGTCATGGTAGTTTTTGATGAAGTGGAATTTTAATCAACTTAAAACTTAGTACACATGTTCCCCATGATATGATTTTTTTAAATCAATGCTAAATCAAAATTTTGACCCCAATTTCACTTTCCACTGAACATAGAAAATCATAGTGTGAAGTTCAGGTTGAAGTTTTTGTTCAAGGTACTTTTTGATGTAGTTGAAGTACAACCAACTTGAAACTTATTACACATGTTCCCTGTGATATGATCTTTCTTATTTTAATGCCAAAGCAAAGGTTTGACCCTGATTTCACGGTCCATTGAACATGAAAAATTATAGTGCAAGTGGTGCATCTCTGTACTATAGACACATTCTTGTTTACCTTTAAATTGGTCCACAGGGTCAATATTAAACATAGATCTATTTTATTAGCAAAAATTTATTTTATGGAGTTCCTTGGTATACTGAATCTTACCGTACTTATTGCGTAGTTATATATTGAATTTTTATCAAATAGGTCCAAATTTATTTATACATGTATTTGCATTTTTTTGTCAAGCCTCTAAGTTTTGTTGTAAAAGCGAGACATATCGATCCTACATTCTGTTGTCGGCGGGGTCCATGATTATTCACATTATTGTTAAAGTTTTTGAAATTTGAACAACTTTCTTAAACTATCCTGGATTTCTACCAAACTTGGTCGGAAGCTTGTTTAAGATCATAAGATAGTATCCAGAGGTAAATTTCGTTAAAAAAATCCTGTGTATCAGCATTTTATTTATAAATGGTCTTTGTTTTTCTGCCAACAAACATCACATTCACTCTGTGGTTAAAGTTTCGAAATGTATATTTTCTTTTTTATATATCTTGGATTTCTACCAAACTTGGATAGAAACTTGGATACAATCATAAGAATGTATCAAGAAGTAAATTTTGTACAAAAAAAAATCCTGTTTATCAGTATTAGAATTACTTATTTTTCTGCCTGTTAACAAATACATTCACACCGTGGTTAAAGTTTTATTTTTTTTTATAAATTTCTTAAACTATTCTTGATTTGTACCAAACTTGGACAGAAGCTTATAGATTTTGTCATAAATTCTATTTTTTGTCTTCAATATTTGTCAATTGTTTAACTATAATAGACTAAGGTGTACAACACAGGCTCTTTAGAGCCTGTTCTTTTTTTTATACAACTGCAAAATTTTTGCGGTCGTATATTGGTATCACATCATAATCTTTAGCGTCGTCCGAAGACGGATGGTTTCCGGATAATAACTTTTGTATAAGTAAATAGAAATCAATAAAACTTTAACACAATGTTTATAACTACAAAAGAAATGTTGGGATTGATTTTGGGGGTTACGGTCCCATCGGTTTAGAAATTAGGGGCCCAAAATATACATTTATCTGGTTTCAGGACAATAAGTTGTGTATAAGTATTTCAATTACTCTGAAATTGTACCACAATGTTCATAACATTAAGTAGATGCTTGGGATTTATTTTAAGGGTTGTGGGGAATTAAGGGCCAAAAGGGGCCAAAAACAAGCATTTTTGAAGTTTCAGGACAATAACTTATGTTTTACTGTATGGATCTCTCTTACATTGTACCACAAGGTTCCATATAATAAAGGGAAGGCTTGGTGTCAGTTTGGGATTAATATCCCTGAACATGTAGCAATAGGGGGCCAAAAAGAAGCATTTTTTTAGTTTACAGACAATAACTTGTGTTTAAGTGTATGGATCTCTCTGAAATTATACTACAAGGTTTCCTACTACAAAGGAAATGCTGGAATTGAGTTTTGGGGTTCTTTCTACATGGGGGTTTAAGTGAGGGGCCAAAAAAGGGGCCCAAATATGCATTTTTGTAGTTTTTAGTCAATAACTTGTGTTAAAGTGTAAAAATCCCCCTGAAATTATACCACAAGTTTCCATACTACAAAGGGGTGGTTATAAGGGGTAATGGATGAAATCTTTATGCAAGTAGGGGCAAAAAAGGGTGAAACAAGGGTTTTTCTGGTTAAAGGACAATTTAGACAATTTAAAAGCAGTGTAAGGGAGGTAATCCAATTCCAATTAAAATTTAAAGAATACTGTTATATATATGTTTGATAACTTAATTACCTCCCTTACACTGCTTGAAAATTATGTTAAAGGAAGTGATAAGTGTCTTAAGATTTTATTTTTAGAAGTCACTGTTAATAGTAATCTTAACCATGACTGTAAGTTATTTTATATTCTAATACTTCATGATGTATTTTAATGAGTAGTTAGTGTTGCCAACTTAATCAGAAATTTGAATTGAGATTACTTATGGAAAAAGGGATTGGGGAAGGTGAAAAAAAATGGTGAGGGGTAAATTTTTCTCATTTCAGATTTCAGAAATTAAAACAAAAATTCTTCAAATATTTTTTTTGAGGGGATTTATATTCAACAGCATGGTTTTTTACTCAAAAGCAAAATAAATAAAGAAATTGAAGGTTCATTAGTCCACATTCATTCTGTGTCAGAAACCTTTGCTGTGTCAACTTTTTAATCACAATCCAAATTCAGAGCTTTATCAAGCTTGAATGTTGTGTCCATACTTGCCTCAACTTTTCCGCGTTCAACCTCTGGGGTCGTATAAAGCTGCACTCTGCGGAGCATCTGGTTTAAGTTTTTGTAAACACTTTAAACTATAATAGATACAAAGAGAGAAACAGTAAGTACCACAGCACTTATGTTGATAACAGTCAGAATCAGTCTGGATGGCTGTAATTGTCAACTAACTCGATGTAGAAGTTATTTCCTATGAATGGTGATTTTTATCCATATTTTGCATTTTTGTTAAAAGGAATATGGAGGCACATTTTAAAAGCCAAAAAAAAATCAATCAATAGAATCTACATATGAGTCAACATGCCCAAAATGTCACACTAGCATTTAGGTCTGTCTGGAGGCACAATTTTAAAGCCAAAAAAAAAAAAATCAATAGAATCTACATTTGAGTCAACATGCCTAAACTGTCTGTCTGTCTGTCTGTGTCTTGTGAGCCTCCTGTCTGTGTCTTGTGAGCCTCCTGTCTGTGTCCTGTGAGCCTCTTGTTTAATAAAGTTGACCTACTGCTAAATAAAAAGACGAGTGAGTGTCATAATCAAATGTTTGTTCATTTTAACACCAATGTTTTGTGGGGGTTTTGCATTTCTTTTGGTAAACCTGATAAATAATGCAAAAAAAAAAGCACAGAATCGTTCATGACACTTGGAATATCAACAAGATACTTTTTGCCTATCTTCAAACATATATTTCCTGATTTATGTTAATTTTAACCTACGATAGTAGAAGGGCGTTATGTTCTCTGGTCTGTGCGTCCGTTCGTTGTCCTGTCCCACTTCAGGTTAAAGTTTTTGATTAAGGTAGATTTTGATGAAGTTAAGTCCAATCAACTTGAAACTTGGTACACATGTTCCTTATGGTATGATATTTCTTATTTTAATACCAAACCAGAGTTTTTAGCACAATTTCACAAAGAGTGTAAGTTCTCAAATCCCACCTTTTTCTATAATTTTCTCCTGTCTCATTTGTTCCCTTCTGTTACTTAGATCCTACTTTTTTACACACTATATACTGCAATATCACCATTTTTCAAGTTCCACATCTTATCCGATATCACCATTTTTGAACACCCTATATCCCTCATTCCATTCTTCTATCATGTTTCGTTTTAATACAAAATAATAAGAGCATTACAAAATTTGGGTAAAATCATTAAGAAAGCAACACCATGACACAAAAATGAAAGTTAAAGGTCAACAGTGCGTCATCAATATAGCATACATAAAATTGAGAATGGAAATGGGGAATGTGTCAAAGAGACAACAACCAGACCATAGAACACTTACAGACAACAGTAGAAGGTCTCAAATAGGTCTTCAATGCAGCGGGAATTTCCCGCAATCGGAGGCGTCCTTCAGCTGGCCTCTAAACAAATATAATAGTTCAGTGATAACTGACGTCATACTAAACATCAAATTATACACAAGAAACTGAAATTATAAATGCCAGCAGAGGCGGATTTAGAGGGTTTTTCAGGGGGCCCGCCCCCCCCCCCCTTTTCTGGGAAAAAAAATGCTTGATTATATAGGGAATCATTGAAGCATGACTGGAGCAGGCCCCCTCTTAGGCAGTCAGTGGGCTCCCACTTATGAAAACTTGACACTCGAGTATAATTAGATGGGTATTCGGGCCAGGGATTCGGGCTTCGCAGGATATATGGAAGATAATGAAAAAATATTTTCCGGACCATATTACTGAGTACTTGAACCATACGTATGTTCATAGCTATATTCATGATATATGCAAATGCTATTATAGTCCGACATACGCGTACCGGGTTGGACCATATGAGATTTATACTCATTTGGAAATGTTCCGGATCATATTTAATTTAGTACAATGTATTAGGAGTTTAGGACCATACGTGTATGGTCATGACCATATGCGTATATTCATATAGTCCGACCATATGAGTAAAATACTCGTTTGGTTATTAACGGGCCGGACCATATGAGTATTTGGACCATATAGGTATTTTTTTTCAAATTACATTATAAACGTTTCAATAATACAAAAAATTTATCTAAAAAAACAATGATGGTTACATGAAAATTTAATTGTTAATTTTTATAATTCAAAAACTACGTAAAAATTAAATATTGATGTCATAGTTAGTTTTTATCGCTAGTTACATTCTTACTAGGCTTGGGTGACATTTACTTCCACAAGGCTTTTTTGCATTTGCAAGTCTTAGTTGTGCAAGATCCTTTTCATGTACACCTTTTGTCTGCGAGTGAAAATCTAGCGTTATTGCAGCTGCGTACAGTGAAACCGAGGTCTTTGGCCATTGTATGTATGTATGTAAATGTATGTACGAAGATCCCTCCGTGAACGGAGCACCCGATTGCTCCGAGGGTACAATGTAATCCCTATCAGGATTAATGGAGATGTGTCGGTCACTTATATACAACCCACCACAGGACAATCCCCAACCCAACACAGAGGGATTGTTAGGAGACACAAGAAAGTCAGTTATTATGGTGTAGGAAACCGTAGAACTCGAAGAAAACCACCGGGCTTCTCGGCGGGAACAGACAAACCGAGGGGATATCTATAGATTGGTCTCCACGTCAAAGTCGGGGACAACTTTGACCAACCGAGGCCCCCAAAATACCTATTCTAGTTTAATCTCCGGTCTAGGTCCCAGAGATGTGTGTGGGAGGGTCAAAATCACCCTACTAATGGTATTGAATTTCCAGCGCCCCGAGTCAGGATCGAACCTGGGACCTTCAGCACTGTTTGCCTTCGGTCTTAACTACTAGGCCTAGAACCAACATATGATATATTAAGCTTCTCAATGATCAAAATTAGTTTTTGTCAAAATGCTATATAACCAGTGTAATTTTTCTGAAAAAATGGTTGGCTCAAAGTTTCTGAATTTTTTATACTTTTGTCAAATGGTCAAAGTAAATACTTTGTCATAATTTTATGAAAATTAAATGAGCCAAACTAATTTTAGTGAAGGTGTTGGGTACCATGTACTTAAGAAGTTCTAGATCTCAAATATCGTAAATATGACTGCAATACACCATATTCACAAGACATTTTAAATAAACTATGTTACTTTCCAGTAATGGAATTGATTGGTGCGACCCTATAGTCCCTAATCATAGATATACATTATACTCCATTCGAAAGTTTATTAAGAGATGAACAAAAGGTATATAGTCGATATGTTCAGCAACGCATATTAGAGCAGTAACGAAGGAATTTCACATCGAAATACGCTTGAACATTAAGAAATAACTTATTTTGAATAACGGAATGCACTGCTGCAAGCCGTTAGCCCCTTATCAAGGCAAAATTAATTCACCAAATTAAAGCTTATTGATAGAAGAATAAATTTAGTTTAAACGATATGTGCCGTAATGACCATTATAGAGGGGTTACGGAGGACCTTATTTCAAAAATACGCGTGAAAATAAAGAAATAGCCAATTTTTAATAACGAAATTGATATTTTGAATAATGGAATTGACTGGGGCGACCCTTAAGCCCCTAATTATAGATATACATTTTACTTCATTCAAAAGCTTATGAAGAGATGAACAATTAAGAAATAGCCAATTTTGATAAACCAAATTGATGTTTTGAATAGTGGAATGGGCTGGTGCGACCCTTTAGTCTCTAATTATAGATATACATTATAGTCATTCTAAAGCTTATGAAAAGATGAACAAAGGGTATATAGTCGATGTGTTCAGCAACGCATATTAGAGGAGTAACGAAGAAACTAAACATCGAAATACGCTTGAACATTAAGAAATAGCTTATTTTGAATAACGGAATGGACTACTGCAAGCCGTTAGCCCCAAATCAAGGCAAAATTAATACAAGAAATTAAAGCTTATTGATAGAGCAATAAATTGAGTATTAATGATATGTGCTGTAATGACTATTAGAGTGGTTAAGAAGGACCTAATGTTCAAAATACGCGTGAAAATTTAGAAATAGCCAATCTTGAATTATGAAGTGGATATTTTGAATAATCGAATTGACTGGTGCGACCCTTTAGTCCTTAATCAAAGATATACATTATACTCCATTCGAAAGCTTATTAAGAGATGAACAAAAGGTATATAGTTGATATGTTCAGCAACGCATATTAGAGGAGTAACGAAGGAATTAAACATCGAAATACGCTTGAACATTTAGAAATAGCTTATTTTGAATAACGGAATGGACTGCTGCAAGCCGTTAGCCCTTATCAAGGCAAAATTAATACACCAAATTAAAGGTTATTGATAGAGGAATAAATTAAGTATAACAATATATGCCGTAATAACCATTAGAGGGGTCACGAAAGACCTTATTTTCAAAATACTCGTGAAAATTAAGAAATAGCCAATTTTGAATAACGAAATTGATATTTTGAATAGTGGAATGGACTGGTGTGACCCTTTAGTCCCTAATTATAGATATACATTATACTTCATTCAAAAGCTTATGAAGAGATGAACAAAAGATATATAGTCGATATGTTCAGCAACGCATATTAGAGTAGTAAAGAAGGAATTAAACATTGAAATACGCTTGAACATTTAGACATACATGTAGCTTATTTTGAATAAATTAAAGCTTATTGATCAACGAATAAATTGAGTATTAATGATATGTGCCGTAATGACCGTTAAAGTGGTTAGGAAGGTGCCGTAATAACCATTAGAGGGGTTACGGAGGACCTTATTTCAAAAATACGCTTGAAAATAAAGAAATAGCCAATTTTAAATAACGAAATTGATATTTTGAATAATGGATTTGACTGGGGCGACCCTTTAGTCCCTAATCATAGATATACATTATACTCCATTCAAAAGCTTTTTAAGAGATTAACAAAAGGTGTATAGTCGATATGTTCAGCAACGCATATTAGAGGAGTACCGAAGGAATTAAACATCGAAATACGTTTGAACATTCAGTAATAGCTTATTTTGAATAACGGAATGGACTGCTGCAAGCCGTTAGCCCTTATCAAGAAAAATTAATACACCAACTTAAAGGTTATTGTTAGAGGAATAAATTTAGTATAAGCGATGTATGCCATAATAACCATTAGAGGGGTTACAGAGGACCTTATTTCAAAAATACGCGATAAAATTAAGAAATGGCCAATTTTGAATAACGAAATGGATATTTTGAATAGTGGAATGGACTGGTGCGACCCTTTAGTCCCTAATTATAGATATACATTATACTTCATTCAAAAGCTTACGATGAGATAAACAAAAGGTGTATAGTCGATATGTTCAGCAACGCATATTACAGAAGTTAGGAAGGAATTAAACATCGAAATACGCTTGAACATTAAGAAATTGCTTATTTTGAATAACGGAATGGACTGCTGGAAGCCGTTAGCCCTTATCAAGGCAAAATAAATACAACAAATTAAAGCTTATTGATAGAGGAATCAATTTAGTTTAAACAATATGTGCCGTAATAACCATTAGAGAGCTTACGGAGGACCTTATTTCCAAAATACGCGTGAAAATTAAGAAATAGCCAATTTTGAATTACGAAATTGATATTTTGAATAGTGGAATGGACTAGTGCGACCCTTAAGTCCCTAACTATAGATATACATTATACTTCATTCAAAAGCTTACAAAGAGATGAACAAAGGGTATATAGTCAATATGTTCAGCAACGCATATTAGAGGAGTAACGAAGAAATTAAACATCGAAATACGCTTGAACATTAAGAAATAGCTTATTTTGAATAACGGAATGCACTGCTGCAAGCCGTTAGCCCCTAATCAAGGCAAAATAAATACAACACATTTAAGCTTATTGATAAAGGAATAAATTGAGTATTAATGATATGTCCCGTAATGACAATTAGATAGGTTACGAAGGACCTAATGTCCAAAACACGCGTGAAAATTTAAAAATAGCCAATCTTGAATTATGAAATAGATATTTTGAATAAGGGAATTGACTGGTGCGACCCTTTAGTCCCTAATCATAGCTATACATTATACTCCTTTCGAAAGCTTATTAAAAGATGAACAAAAGGTATATAGTCGATATGTTCAGCAACGCATATTACAGAAGTAACGAAGGAATTAAACATCGAAATACGCATGAACATTAAGAAATAGCTTATTTTGAATAACGGAATGGACTGCTGGAAGCCGTTAGCCCTTATCAAGGCAAAATTAATACAACAAATTATAGCTTATTGATAGTGAAATAAATTTAGTTTAAACAATATGTGCCGTAACAACCATTAGAGGGGTTACGGAGGACCTTATTTCCAAAATACGCGTGAAAATTAAGAAATAGCCAATTTTGAATAACGAAATTGATTATTGAATAGTGGAATGGACTGGTGCGACCCTTTAGTCCCTAATTATAGATATACATTATACCTCATTCAAAAGCTTATGAAGAGATGAACAAAAGGTATATAGTCGATATGTTCAGCAACGCATATTAGTGGAGTAAGAAGAAATTTAAAAACATCGAAATACGACTTGAACATTAAGAAATATATATATAGCTTATTTTGAATAGCATTATGGACTGATGCAAGCCGTTAACCCCTAATCAAGGCAAAATTAATACAACAAATTCAAGCTTATTGAAAGAGGAATAAATTGAGTATTAATGATATGTGCCGTAATGACCATCAGAGTGGTTAGGAAGGATCTAATATCCAAAATACGCGTGAAAATTTAGAAATAGCCAATCTTGAATTATGAAATGGATATTTTGAATAATGGAATTGACTGGTACGATCCTTTAGTCCCTAATCATAGATATACATTATACTTCATTCGAAAGCTTATTAAGAGATGAACAAAAGGTATATAGTGATATGTTCAGCAACGCATATTAGAGGAGAAACGAAGGAATTAAATATCGAAATACGCTTGAACATTGAGAAATAGCTTATTTTGAACAACGGAATGGACTGTTACAAGCCGTTAGCCCTTATCAAGGCAAAATTAATAAACCAAATTAAAGATTATTGATAGAGGAATAAATTTAATTTAAACAATATGTGCCGTAATAACCATTAGAGGGGTTACGGAGGACCTTATTTCCAAAATACGCGTGAAAATTAAGAAATAGCCAATTTTGAATAACGAAATTGATATTTTGAATAGTGCAATGGACTAGTGCGACCCTTAAGTCCCTAACTATAGATATACATTATACTTCATTCAAAAGCTTACAAAGAGATGAACAAAGGGTATATAGTCAATATGTTCAGCAACGCATATTAGAGTAGTAACGAAGGAATTAAACATCGAAATACGTTTGAACATTAAGAAATAGCTTATTTTGAATAACGGAATGCACTGCTGCAAGCCGTTAGCCCCTAATCAAGGCAAAATAAATACAACACATTTAAGCTTATTGATGAAGGAATAAATTGAGTATTAATGATATGTCCCATAATGACAATTAGATAGGTTACGAAGGACCTAATGTCCAAAACACGCGTGAAAATTTAGAATTAGCCAATCTTGAATTATGAAATAGATATTTTGAATAAGGGAATTGACTGGTGCGACCCTTTAGTCCCTAATCATACCTATACATTATACTCCTTTCGAAAGCTTATTAAAAGATGAACAAAAGGTATATAGTCGATATGTTCAGCAACGCATATTACAGAAGTAACGAAGGAATTAAACATCGAAATACGCATGAACATTAAGAAATTGCTTATTTTGAATAACGGAATGGACTGCTGGAAGCCGTTAGCCCTTATCAAGGCAAAATTAATACAACAAATTAAAGCTTATTGATAGAGGAATAAATTTAGTTTAAACAATATGTGCCGTAATAACCATTAGAGGGGTTACGGAGGACCTTATTTCCAAAATACGCGTGAAAATTAAGAAATAGCCAATTTTGAATAACGAAATTGATTATTGAATAGTGGAATGGACTGGTGCGACCCTTTAGTCCCTAATTATAGATATACATTATACCTCATTCAAAAGCTTATGAAGAAATGAACAAAAGATATATAGACGATATGTTCAGCAACGCATATTAGTGGAGTAAGAAGGAATTTAAAAACATCGAAATACGGCTTGAACAATAATAATAATAATAATAATAATAATAATAATAATAATAATAATATCTTTATTTAGAGAGAGTAACTCATTTGGATTACACCAATTTTCAATAAGGCTCTCTTAATACAATAATAATTACATAACAAATAAACAATGCATCAATAAAAATGGTAAATAAAGATTATGTACAATTTAAAATACAATAAACAATTATGATATGGCATTACAGTAAAAATATGATGGTAATGTTAAAAGTACATAGATTTGTATATATGTTTAAATTCTGATACTGTATTTGATTTTTTTATTGAATTAGGAAGAGCATTCCACACTTTTGGTCCATTGTACGAGAAACTAGACTTATACAACTCTGTATTTGGTTTTGGAATAATAAAATTATCTGAGGATGAAAATCTCGTATTATATTTTTGGCTTGCAGAAGCTGATACAATAAGACTGGACATATATTCTGGAGCTAAGCCATGTTTTGCCTTATACATTAGTAATGATTTGTGATAAAGTATTCTTTGTGTGATTGACACAATGTTACATTCGTGAAATAATTCTCTTGAAGGTTTGGTGTAATCATGTTCGTCTAAAATTATTCTTGCTGCCCTTTTTTGCAGTTTTAGTAAACTATCTAATAGAAAGTTATTACAGTTTCCCCATATTGAACAACAATAATCTAAGTGAGGTAAAACGTAAGCGTTATAGTACATTTGTCTAGCTTTATGATTTAAATATTTCTTTATCCTTTTTAGTAAAGCTAAAGAAGAGTTAACTTTTTTGATTATATAATCGATATGAGATGACCAAGATAGAGATGCATCAATAAAAACACCTAGAACTTTTTCACATGTACTTTCTATAATTTGTTGTCCATTTAAAGCAATATTGATGTTTTCATTTGATGTAACGGAAAGCTTTTGTTTAGATCCAATGCATATAGCTTTCGTTTTAGATACATTTACAGCCATTTTATTGTCATCACACCAGCGAAAAATATCTTGTAAAACCGTATTAAGTTTTTGACTGATGCAACTTTTGTTTTGTCCAATGACATTAAGAAATAGCTTATTTTGAATAGCATTATGAACTGATGCAAGCCGTTAATCCCTAATCAAGGCAAAATTAATACAACAAATTCAAGCTTATTGAAAGAGGAATAAATTGAGTATTAATGATATATGCCGTAATGACCATTAGAGTGGTTAGGAAGGATCTAATGTCCAAAATACGCGTGAAAATTTAGAAATAGCCAATCTTGAATTATGAAATGGATATTTTGAATAATGGAATTGACTGGTGCGATCCTTTAGTCCCTAATCATAGATATACATTATACTTCATTCGAAAGCTTATTAAGAGATGAACAAAAGGTATATAGTCGATATGTTCAGCAACGCATATTAGAGGAGTAACGAAGGAATTAGATATCGAAATACGCTTGAACATTGAGAAATAGCTTATTTTGAACAACGGAATGGACTGTTACAAGCCTTTGGCCCTTATCAAGGCAAAATTAATAAACCAAATTAAAGATTATTGATAGAGGAATAAATTTAATTTAAACAATATGTGCCATAATAACCATTAGAGGGGTTACGGAGGACCTTATTTCCAAAATACGCGTGAAAATTAAGAAATAGCCAATTTTGAATAACGAAATTGATATTTTGAATAGTGGAATGGACTGGTGCGACCCTTAAGTCCCTTACTATGGATATACATTATACTACATTCAAAAGTTTATGAAGAGATGAACAAAGAGTATTTAGTAAATATGTTCAGCAACGCATATTAGAGGAGTAACGAAGGAACTAAACATCGAAATACGCTTGAACATTAAGAAATAGCTTATTTTAAAAAACGGAATGGACTGCTGCAAGCCGTTAGCTCCTACTCAAGTCAAAATTAATACAACAAATTAAAGCTTATTGATAAAAGAAATAAATTGAGTATTAATGATATGTGCCATAATGACCATTAGAGTGCTTAGGAAGGACCTAATGTCCAAAATACACGTGAAAATTTAGAAATAGCCAATTTTGAATTATGAAATGGATAATTTCAATAATGGAATTGACTGGTGCGACCCTTTAGTCCCTAATCATAGATATACATTATACTCCATTCAAAAGCTTTTTAAGAGATGAACAAAAGGTGTATAGTCGATATGTTCAGCAACGCATATTAGAGGAGTAAAGAAGGAATTAAACATCGAAATACGCTTGAACATTTAGAAATAGCTTATTTTGAATAACGGAATGAACTGCTGCAAGCCGTTAGCCCTTATCAAGGCAAAATTAATACACCATATTAAAGGTTATTGATCGAGGAATACATTTAGTATACATAATATATGCCGTAATAACCATTAGAGGGGTTACGGAGGACCTTATTTCCAAAATACGCGTGAAAATTAAGAAATAGCCAATTTTGAATAACGAAATTGATATTTTGAATAGTGGAATGGACTGGTGCGACCCTTTAGTCCCTAATTATAGATATACATTATACTTCATTCAAAAGCTGATGAAGAGATAAACAAAAGGTGTATAGTCGATATGTTCAGCAACGCATATTAGAGGAGTAACGAAGGAATTAAACATCGAAATACGTTTGAACATTAAGTAATAGCTTATTTTGAATAACGGAATGGACTGCTGCAAGCCATTAGCCCTTATCAAGCAAAATTAATACACCAAATTAAAGGTTATTGTTAGAGGAATAAATTTAGTATAAACGATATATGCCATAATAACCATTAGAGGGGTTACGGAGGACCTTATTTCAAAAATACGCGAGAAAATTAAGAAATGGCCAATTTTGAATAACGAAATGGATATTTTGAATAGTGGAATGGACTGGTGCGACCCTTTAGTCCCTAATTATAGATATACATTATACTTCATTCAAAAGCTTACGATGAGATAAACAAAAGGTGTATAGTCGATATGTTCAGCAACGCATATTAGAGAAGTATCGAAGGAATTAAACATCGAAATATGCTTGTACATTAAGTAATACCTTATTTTGAATAACGGAATGGGATGCTGCAAGCCGTTAGCCCCTAATCAAGGCAAAATTAATACAACAAATTAAAGGTTATTAATAAATGAATCAATTGAGTATTAATGATATGTGCCGTAATGCAATTAGAGTGGTTAGGAAGAACCCAATGTCCAAAATACGCGTGAAAATTTAGAAATAGGCAATCTTGAATTATGAAATAGATATTTTGAATAAGGGAATGGACTGGTGCGACCCTTTAGTCCCTAACTGTAGATATACATTGTACTCAATTCGAAAGCTTATTAAGAGATGAACAAAAGGTGTATAGTTGATATGTTCAGCAACGCATATTACAGGAGAAACGAAGGAATTAAACATCGAAATACGCTTGAACATTAAGAAATATCTTATTTTGAATAACGGAATGGACTGCTGCAAGCCGTTAGCCCTTATCAAGGCAAAATTAATACACCAAATAAAAGCTTATTGATAGAGGAATAAATTAAGTTTAAACAATATGTGCCGTAATAACCATTAGAGGGGTTACGGAGGACCTTATTTCCAAAATAGTGTGAAAATTTAGAAAAAGCCAATCTTGAATTATGAAATAGATATTTTGAATAATGGAATTGACTGGTGCGACCCTTTAGTCCCTAACTGTAGATATACATTATACTTAATTCGAAAGCTCATTAAGAGATGAACAAAAGGTGTATAGTCGATATGTTCAGTAACGCATATTAGAGGAGTAACGAAGGAATTAAACATCGAAATACGCTTGAACATTAAGAAATATCTTATTTTAAATAACGGAATGGACTGTTGCAAGCCGTTAGCCCTTATCAAGGCAAAATTAATACACGAAATAAAAGCATATTGATAGAGGAATAAATTTAGTTTAAACAATATGTGCCGTAATTACCATTAGAGGGATTACCTTATTTCCAAAATACGCGTGAAAATTAAGAAATAGCCAATTTTGAATAACGAAATTGATATTTTGAAAAGTGGAATGGACTGGTGCGACCCTTTAGTACAGGTACTTAATTATAGATATACATTATACTTCATTCAAAAGCTTATGAAGAGATAAACAAAAGGTATATAATCGATATGTTCAGCAACGCATATTAGATGAGTAACAAAGGAACTAAACATCGAAATTCGCTTGAACATTAAGAAATAGCTTATTTTGAATAACGGAATGGACTGCTGCAAGCCGTTAGCCCCTTATTTAGGCAAAATTAATAACCAAATTAAAGCTTATTGATAAAGGAAAAAATTGAGTATTATTGATATGTGCCGTAATGACCATTAAAGTGGTGAGGAAGGACCTAATGTCCAAAATACGCATGATAGAGGAATAAACGGAGTATAAACGATATGTGCGACAATGACCATAAAGAAAATCAAGAAATAGCCAATTATGTTTATGAAATGGATATTGATTTATAGCATGGACTGCTGCCACCATTTAGCCTCTAATTATAGATATGCCTTATAGCTCATTCGCAAGCTTATTAAGAGAGGGAAAAAAATATAAAGTCGATATGTTCTGCAACACATATTAGAGGAATAACGAAGGATCTTAACATCGAAATTCGCTTGAACATTAAGAAATAGCTTATTTTGAATAATGAAATGGACTGCTGCAAGCCCTCAGTCTTTATTAAGGCAACATGTATAGAGGAATAGAGTGACTTTAAACGATATGTTCAGCAATGCATATTAGAGGAGTAACGAAGGAATTAATCATCGAAATACCCTTGAACATTAAGAAATAGCTTATTTTGAATAACGGAATGGACAGAAAACCTGTCAGATAGAAAGATAGCTGTTTCGTGGATGTGTTTCCACACCACCTATTATTCAGATTTTTAAAAGATATAAATATGCTAAAAGGGCATGTGTGTCAGAAGTCACCTTAAAACAAATGTCTAAATATTAAAAGAAATAAGAAATGCATCTATTTGCTTTAATTATATTATAATTGTGCAGATCAGAAGATCTTTCTATCATGTCTATATAGCATGTTTTTGAATGATATTTCCCAGTTCAAAGTGTTTTATTAAAACCATATATTTAACACCAAAACAAAATTTTATTTCCAAATTAATACTCGGATACAAACACTTTGGTTTGTTTTGAGGCTAAGAAATGAGCGGGAAATGTAACTGTAAGCTATACATTATAAATCATCATGTGTTAACCCAACTAACATGTTTATTTAGATAGTGTCGAAAAATGTTGCGACAGAAGCGGGAAATATAACTGTAAGCAATTATACATAACATGCTGATTACGCATTTCTCACGGATATTTGATACAGGGAAGGTCGTTGTTTTATCATCTCAACCACAAGTACACATTCCATCGTCTAGTTTCCGCTGCAATTTATAATTAATCGACAGTGCTCGACATCATTCTTAAGTATTTTACGTCACCGATAAAGGATTAGATATAAAAAAAATCAAAAAATTATTAAATAAATATGATACTTTAAATCTTTTTCATTAATAATATGATACTTTAAGTCTTTTTTCTAACTATTTTAACACATCGACCATCTTTTCATTTTTAAAAGAAACCATGTATATTGAAAAAAAGAATATGTTAGTTTGTTCCAGGGTGTTTATATCCTTCGATTTGGAAAACAAATGTTTGTTCCAAGCAAATATAACTATGCCCCCTTGAAAAGATGAATATTGGGCTAAAAAATATTTGGTTTTTATTTAGAAAATTTTTTTATTATTTCATGATTCAAAATAAGCTATTTTATAATTTTCACCCGTATTTTGATTTTTAGGTACTTCATAACTCCTCTAATATGCGTTGCGGAACATATTTACTATATACCTTTTGTTCATCTTTTAATAGGCTTTCGAATGAGGTAAAAGGTATATTTGTATTTAGGGGCTGAAGTGTTGCAGCAATCCAATCCATTATTCAAATTATCCATTCAATTGTTCAAAATTGGCTATTTCTTAATTTTCACGCGTATTTTGGCATTTTGGTCCTATGTAACCGTGTGGGTTTTCTATCAATAGCTTTCACATGGAGTTTTAAAAGTTTTCCTAATTTAGGAACTGAGTCATTGCCTCTAAATAAAGTTGTTATTACTGACCAGTCACAGCAGTTCATTCTTTTATTAAAAAGAACTATGTCTTAATGTTTATATAAAAGAGATGTGGTATGATTTCCAATGAGATAACGGTCCATAAGAGATTTAAATGACACAGAATACGCATTATGTATATTTCGACATGTTAGATCCTTCGTTTCTCCTCTAATATACGTTGCGGAACATACTAACTACATATATTTTGTTCTTCTTTTGATAGGCTTTCGAATGAGGTATCATGTAAATATGTAATTATGGGTTGAAGGGTCACAGCAATCCATTGCATCATTCAAAATTGGCTATTTCTTAATCTTCACGGTTATTTTAATTTGTGCTCTGTAATCTCGAGCTCCCTAATGGTCATTGCGGCACATATTATTTATAACCTAAACCATTTTGTTTCTCGGTCAATGGACTTTCAAATGGTTATAACGTTTTCCTTAATTAGGGGCTGACGTTCTCAGCAGTCCATTTCATTATTTAAAATAAGCTACATTTGTATTTCTTAATGTTTACATGTACATTGTATTTCGATTTTTAGATCCTTCGTTACTCTCCGCGTTGCGTAGTATATACGATTTGTTCCTCTATGATTAAGCTTTCGAATGAGCTTGAAGGTATTTCTGTAATTATAAGGCTGAAGGGTCACAGCAGTTCATGTCATTATTTCAAAATATTCATTCCGTTATTCAAAATTGGCAATTTCTTTCTTTTCACGCATTTAAGTCATCCGTTACCTCTCTAATGGTCATTGAGGGACATATTATTTATACATTTTATTTTCTCTATCAATTAGCTTTCACATGGTGTATAAAGTTTTCCTTCATAAGGGGCTTACGGGTCGCATCAGTCCATTCCATTATTCAGAGTAAGCTATTAATAAAGCCATAATGTTCACCCGTATTTCGATTTTTAGGTCCTTCATTACTCCTCTGATATACGCTACATTTGGTGACCTTCGGCTGTTGTGTTTTCTATGGTCGGGTTGTTTGACACATTCCCAATTTTATTGCAGATCATATTGACAAAATATCTTTTGTTCCTCTTGTAATAGGCTTTCAAATGAGATATAAAGTCATATGTAATTAGGGCTGAAGGTTCACATCAGTCCATTACATTATTAAAAATATCCATTCCAGTTTTCAAAATTGTTTATTCCTTAATTTTCACGCGTATTTTGGTATTTAGCTCTTCCGTTACACATCTAATTGTCATTGGGGCACATATTAGCTATAAACATTTTGTTCCTCTATTTATAACCTGGCAAATGGTGTATAAAGTTTCCCTTAAGTAGGAGCTTACGGGTTGCAGGAGTTAATTTCATGATTCAAAAAAAGCTATTTTATAATGTTCACCCGTATTTCGATTTTTAGGTACTTCATTTCTCCTCCAATATGCGTTGCGGAACATATTAACTCTATACCTTTTGTTCCTCTATAATTAAGCTTTCGAATGAGGTTAAGGGTATTTCTGTAATTAGGGGCTGAAGGGTAACAGTAGCTCATGTCATTATTTCAAAATATTCATTCCATTATTCAAAATTGGCAATTTCTTTCTTTTCACTCATTTAAGTCCTCCGTTACCTCTCTTATGGTCATTGAATGACGTATTACTAATACATTCTGTTTCTCTATCAATAAGCTTTCACGTAGTGTATAAAGTTTTCTTTTATAAGGGGCTGACAGGTCGCATCAGTCCATTCCATTATTCAGAGTAAGCTATTAATAAAACCATATAATGTTCACCCGTATTTCGATTTTTTAGGTCCTTCATTACTCCTCTGATATACGCTACATTGAAAACCTGTTGGTGACCTTCGGCTGTTGTGTTTTCTATGGTCGGGTTGTTTGACACATTCCCCATTTCCATTCTCAATTTTATTACAGATCATATTGACTAAATATATGTTGTTCCTCTTGTAGTAGGCTTTAAAGAGATTTAAAGTCATATGGAATTAGGTCTGACGGTTCACATCAGTCCATTACATTATTAAAAATATCCATTTCAATTTTTCAAAATTGTCTATTACTTAATATTTAGGTCCTCCATAACCATTTTAATTGTCATTAGGGCAGTCCCCGCATATTATCTATAAACATTTAGTTCCTCTATTTATAACCTTGCAAATGGTGTATAAAGTTTTCCTTAATTATATGGGCTTATGGGTTGTAGAAGTTCATTTCATGATTTAAAATAAGCTATTTTATAATGTTCACCCGTATTTCGATTTTTTAAAGGTAGTTCTTTACTCCTCCAATATGCGTTGCGGAACATATTAACTATATACGTTCTGTTACTCTTTTAATAGGCTTTCGAATGAGGTAAAATGTTTATTTGTAATTAGGATCTGAACTATCGAAGCAATCCATTCCATTATTAAAAATTGGCTTTTTTTATTTTCACGCGTATTTTGGCATTTTGGTCCCCTGTAACCCTATTAAAACGTCATTGTGGTTTCTCTATCAATAAACTGTCTCATTGTCTATAAAGTTTTCCCTAATTAGGGCATGAGTTACTGCCTCTGAATAACGATACTATTACTGACGAGTCGTAGCAGTTCATTATATTATTAAAAAAGCTATTTCATAATGTTTATGTATATTTTGACATTAAGATCCTTTGTTACTCCTGTAATATGCGTTGCGGAACATATTAACTACATACATTTTGTTCCGCTATTAATAGGCTTTCTAATGAGGTATTATGTATATCTGTAATTAGGGGTTGAAGGGTCACAGTAATCCATTCCATGCGTACATGTTATATCTAAAATAAGCTACAGTTGTATTTTTTAATGCTCGCATGTATTTCGATTTTTTGTCTTTCGTTACTCCCCCGCATTACATTTTAACTATACAGTTTTTGTTCCTCTATAATTAAGCTTTCGAATGAGGTTAAAGGTATTTCTTAAATTAGGGGCTGAAGGGTGGCAACAGATCATGACATTATTCATCCATGCTTTCATTCAAAATTCTTTCTTTTCACGCGTATTTTTGTCAATTAGATCCTCCGTAACCCTTCTAATGGTCATTGCGACAGCAATGAACTTTCAAATGGTCATAACGTTTTCCTGAATTAAGGGATGAAATGTCGCAGCAGTTCATTCCATCATTTAAGAGAATTTAATCTATTACTTAATGTTAATGCGTATTTCGATATGAAGGTATCGTTACTCCTCTAATATGCGTTGTGGAACACAGTAACTATGTACCTTTTTTCCTCAATTAATAAACTTTTGAATAAGGTATATATAAAGTATATCTGTAATTAGGGAGTGAAGTGTCGTTGCAGTCCATTCCATTACTTAAAATATCCATTCCATTATAATCAAAATTGGCCATTTCTTCCTTGTCTTGCGTGTTTTTTCCGTAACCCATGTAGCAATCATTGTGACACAATCGACATGTTTTATAATCAGTGGATAAATAACAGCAAATGGCAAGTGAAAATACATATTTAAAAATAACCTTAATCTTATATATGTCTTGGTTTTCAGGTCGTCCATACATTTAACCTTCACTTTTTATCTTGAAAACAGAAATACAAACTATATCATTATTCATTATACATCCCTTAACATTGAATTTTGACTACTGAAAAATTAATAATGGACATACATCAGTGCAATGCTTTCTGGTCTTAAATTGTCTGATCTAGCCAAAAAATCCTTGCTAAAAATTCTGCATGACCTCCTACGGCACCTATAAGTAGTTAAAGATTTGATTTTACTAAACAAATTAATTTAATTTATGACCTGCATGCACGTATCGCTTAGAAAACGGCCATATACCATAAAGTCAATATTAATCATCGATGTAATTTGCTCTATGGGATGTTTGAAATTTCAACGGAGGCAATTTTTTGGCATGACAAGCCAGCCTCTTAGCGATAAAAGAATATTTTGAAAGAACTTAGCATTTTGCTACCTTTTATTCTTCAGTTCGTTTTTAAAACCTCTTTGTTTCTCCAATTTGAAAAATAGAAATAAAACTATATATCAAACGAAAACCGAATAAACTGAGAAACAAGTTTCTTTCATTAGTGAAAAATACTGCTTCCTTACTTATTTCAGAGTTTGAACACTTGGTGCTTAGTTTCACTTCATTCGTAGTTGACAAAGATGGACAGATTCCATGTCGAAGGTCAGTGTCTCTCTCCGGGCGTCCAAGTTTTTTCTCTACATGCCATGAAATAGCGAATAATGATAAAAGTGGCGTTAAAGACCAACAATGAACACACCAATCATTAGATATCCTTCGCGTTTCACAAACAGATCATAGTTTTGTTAAACATAAATATTATTATTTGAAATTGAATTTGACAATAGAAATTTCCTCGAATCGTTTAATGGTGAATCCGGATAACACTGTAATATGTGCCGCTGGATATAAACGGGCTCAAACTTTAATAATTTTCAAAAACTAGTGGAATAGATATTTTTAAAGCAAAACTATCTTAATGTTTTGTCAGCTACCTTTAGGAAAGCAATAAGTAATGAGAAGATATATAAGATTTCCAAGGATAAGGTTACATTTCTTACTCAAAGTCGACACCTAATAATGTAGAATATCTATTTCCAATAGAAAAGAGTAATTCTGAGAATAAATAAAGCAATCGCTATTCAAAAGGAGCATTCGCTAACTGAGAATACATGTTTGGAGGGTTGAGATCTCGAAAAACATGTTAAACCCCGCCGCAATTTGCCCCTGTCCCAAGTCAGGGGTCTCTGGCCTCTATGAGTCTTTTATTCTTAGTTTCTTGTGTATAATTCGGAGTTTAGTATGACGTCCATTATCACTGAACTATATATAATATACATTTTGTTAAGGGACCGGCTAAAGGACACCTCCGTGTGTGGAAGTTTCTCGATACATTGAAGACCCATTGGTGGCCTTCGGCTGTTGTCTGCTCTATGGTCGGGTTGTTGTCGCTTTGACACATTCTCCATTTCCATTCTCAATTTTATGTCTTTGACTAGCAATACTTTGAACCACTGACAACGGTCTCTTTAACGATCCCATGCTCAAAAATGACAAAACTAAAGAACAAAGTATATTGTCCCTGCTAGCCTGAATAGTGTAGGTTTCAGCTCGAGAGTTCCCACTAAAGGCATTTGTTTTTTTTTAGATAAAAAGATTTGTGATACCCAGTCTACAAAATCAAACAAAAGTTCAAAATCTGACTCTCGTCTGTACTAATTGTTTCATTGGCAATTATACTACATTTTCTCATTATTATGTTGCTGCATAAATGTCTTTAAGGATGAAACTTCTGTTGGTGGTTACGGTTCGGAGATGGGCTATCCTTGTCAGATTTCTCATACAAGTGTTTCTATATTAGTATTCTAGTTAGAAGAAAATAGCTTGCAGTTATCCGCTATCTCAAGAAGTTACACATTTGCATTAAATAACATGCGATGAAATAAACACTTGAAATGAATGAAATTCTAAAGATGTCGTAGACATGTTGATTTATTAATTGATTAGGATAAGATATCTTGGTTTTCAGTTGATTGCATCCGTGTCGTTCTCTCACAAGTACAAATGAAGATCTCGATCATTGTTCTGTTTATTTCTGTGTCATTTTGTCTCTTGTGGAGGGTAATCACACCACCTCGTCGTTTTATGAAGATCTCGATCATTGTTCTGTTTATTTCTGTGTCATTTTGTCTCTTGTGGAGGGTAATCACACCACCTCGTCGTTTTATAAGTACAGAAAATCTTGGAAAGCTCATTTTTAATTGTTTTATTTTTTCTTTAATCGAATATTACAATCGTTACACCATTTTCCAAAGTCATGAATGCTTGGCGCCTTAAACATGATTTTACCCTGTCACATTATGTATATATATCTATATATATATATATATATATGTGTCTGTTCTTATTTAGGAGCCTGTAAACCAGTGGTTGTCATTTATTGCTGTATATCATATTTGTTTTCCGTTCATTGTTTTAGTACATATGTCATTTTTTTTATTTGTCATTTTGGAGCCTTTTATAGTTGACTGTACGGCATGGGTTTTACTCATTGTTGAAGCCCGTGCGCACGTGGCGACCGAATGTAAATCTGTAAATTTCAGCGTCATTTGGTCTCTTGTAGAGTGTTGTCTCATTGGCAACCATACCATGTATTCATTTTTTTTAAATACCAGTTTATAGGTAGTCAATTGCACCAGAAAAAACTTAATATGGGGAATTCTATATGTGCATGTACCAAGTTAGTAGCCTGTAAAAATCTGTATTCTTGCATTTATTGCTATGTATCATAATATTTTTCCGCTGTTGTTGTACATAAGTTGTTTTATATTTGTCATTTTGCCATTTTGAGGCCTTTCATAGCTTACTATATGTGGTGTGGGTTTTGTTCATTTTTGAAGACCGTACGTTAACTAATAGTTGTATAATTTTTGTGCATTTGTTCTCTGACCATGTGGAGATTTGTCTCATTGGCAATCATACCAAATCTTCCTATATAAATATACTAGTTAAGCATGTTTTGTAAGGGAAACCCCGAACGATTACACGGTTAAATAACTGGTGAAAAACTTCATGGATTGTAGAGTTAAATTATCTCAGTGAAGTTAGATATGTCGATGTTAATCCAATTGCGTACCATATATCATTAATATAAGGGACCTATAATCATGATAATCAAACTTTAAATCGTGCCAGTAACATAGACGAAAAGTTCCAGTCGATGAACAGTCCACTATGCGGACTGTGGCGACTGGGCCATGTACTCTGCGGCATAGAAATGAGATGTTCTAATATTATTTCAACTGCATACCAAATATTATGACTGAGCAGCTTTATATGGGTCCATCTTTGATTGACAGACATTCCATCACAACTTCAACATTGAAAGTATATATAATATATAAGCAAAAGTTTCAAAATCGACCATGCATTCATATAATATTCACGGATATGAGTTTTGCTAATGCTAATACATCTGCAAGTTTTTGTTAATTAGTATCGTCCTGAATTTCATGAAATATTGTCCAGTGGACGTGAAGCAAACAACTTATATCCATACATTGTTTTTGATATTTAGTCTATTATATCATAACGCAAGAAATCAAAACCATCCAATAGTCATTTTTTTCGGTTTAAATCTAAACGTCATTCTTGTGTTGGTAACAGTTTGACATTATTACATTGAAAAAAAAACCAACAGTTAATATTGTTTTATAAGTCTCACTATAGGTTATTAGAACAAAATGAGTATGGTTAGATTATTAAATGCATGTGTAAACCTAATATTATATGTAAAACTGAAGTTTCTTTTCAATTTCCTTCATTCTTTTTTAATGCATTAAATGTATGTGTATAGATAATTTGTCAAAGTTGTCCCATTCCTAGAACATGTACTATATTTTTCTATCTTTGAGTGGTTATCAGAAAATCCTAAAACCTTAGAACTTGTTGTTTTAGCATATGTTATTATCTGCATGCCATAACAGATTAATAGCTTTACTTTGCCTTTTTATAACTGAGAAAAAATCTCAACGGCTTAGATCATGCAGGACTGTATCTTACTGATGTAAAGCTTAAAAAAATACAAATCATAATACTAAATTACATCTCTTCGCACCTTTTGATAAAACTGTTGCATATAAATGTTTAACTCAATTGATATGTATTTACTTAGTCGTTGCTAATGATATAAGTGCGAGAGCTTTAGACGGTGCATCATTGAACTGAATTGACCTGCGTAGGCGTAGGTACAATAAAGCTGTCATTTCACTTATCAAGCTTTTAACCACATAACGGTAACCAATTCATCATGCATGCTGATTTTGAGCACGCGTCTAATCGTTACAGTCCCTTTAACAAATACCGCTGTTATAAAAGACCTTTAATAGATAATCAGGAGCGTAGCTTACGTTGAGGCAACCGATGCAACTGCCTCAGTAAAAAAAAAATCCTTCACTGTATTTTCTTTTAAATGATTATTGCAGCAAACTGGCTACTAAACAATAATGTAGCAACTTGTTATGTCTTGTTGGCGTGGTTATTGATTCATACCCTTTACGAATTATTCAAGACTTATGGGAACATTTGAATTAATTTCCCTCCTCTACTTGGAAATACCTTTTACGGTAGTTTTTCTGTAATTCAAGTTTGTCAGAGTAAAAGGAAATCGACAACAGATTTATTTTGTCCTACCCCATTGCAAGCGAAAACAGTGAGTAGAATAGATGAGGATGCAACTCACGAGTCACCCGATCAAATCACTTTACCATTGAATTAGGTCAATTAGTTTATTTTGTGTCAGAATAGCCCTGGGTGAGGTTTTAAGAAAACAGAAAAATCGGTCCTGAAATTAATTTAAATTTGAAAGAATATGGATTTAAAATGGTGCTAACTTATAAAATAAAGGAAAATCAAATTATTGACGACAATGATTAAAAAATAAATATTTGATAATCCCATTCTAAGCATTCAAACCCTCATTTATAACCGTTGACATGTTCCCCTACGACTAAGTTCATTGACTTTGGTACTAAACAAAACAAAATATGCATTTACATTTATATATATATTATAGTGCACAGAAAATAATTTATATGTTGTGGTTCTCAAGTTTTATTCTCGCTATTTTAAATTCATAGTACGTTTTCAAAAGCAGGGAATTTAAAATATTTAAAGGAATCACTAATTCCAGAGAAATATGTCTGTTAGTTAATACATAATGTCAGTTTGTATATATATAAAAAAAAATCAACCGAATGCTGTTCATTTATAATGAAGACTTCAGAATAAAGTAAATCTTAGTTATTCCCCGGTTGGCATGTTCATCGTGAATGAAAAAAAAAGTTAAAAATCATTCAATATGTAATTTCAAGACCTTCGAAGGAATACACCACCAAAACAAGTGCCATGCTACACTTTACATATAGCATATGTTTTTCTCCTTGTTTATCCTGAAATTCGTTTGTTCAATCCAGCAGTCATTTTGTGGTGATTATCTATAATTCGTTGATTCGTGACCTACGACCAAACATATTATCATCACTAAACTTATTACAAATAAACCTTAATATTTGCGTTTTTTTTCTGTATTGAACATTTTGTACAGGTTTCTTCTATCCACCGAGCAAGGTCATGATATCTTGTGATATGACGTGTGATGTACAGCCAACTATATTAGAGTGTACTACGGCTTGGAAATATATTGGGAGACATTAGGCATTTGAGCTGTCTTTCTGCTGGGAACAGTATGTCAATATACATATATATGTACATATGTTCCTGCTTTTTGTAACTGCTAGCAAGTCAGGAAACTGACTTTTCATTGGTTGTCTAATGTGATACCTTCACCGTCGTATTTTGTTATTTTTATAGCTTTGAGTATAGATAGTAAGGCATATAATAAACATTATTATGATGAAATAACATTGAACAGCAACTGTGCCCCCCCCCCCCCCCCTGACCCCCTGCCTCGGTATAAACAGAAGGCAAGCTACGCCACTGGATATTTTCAGCTTCCTTTTTTTAATCATTAATTAGAATATTCATTCTTCCGACTTAGGTATCTTGTTATTTAAAAAGATGTCTTTGTTTTAGATTGAATTTCTGTAATAAATAGGATTTTACCGAAAAGCACTAAACTTAAATATTTTGATATACGTAATTCCAGAAACATCTCTTATTATTTATTATATGGGATGTGATATGACTGTTGTTTCTCTACTATCTATTACTATCTAATATTTGAGACCATTCAGGTAAATGGTATTTTTTTTCAATCAGATTTTCAATCGGTTTTGTCTAAAACTACTACATATAAATTCAACATATTTTTACTTAATATATAACATAAAAATATAAAATCAATTTACACTAGTACAAAAACTGTCTGTAATAAAAAAAAAAAAAAAAAAAAAAAAAAAAAAACCCTCTAGATCTAAATAATCGAGGTCCCGAATTTACAGAAATTTAAATCCCGACATCCCGAAATTAGAAAAAATAAATCTTGGATCCCGAAAGGGTCAATCTCGAAATCCCGAGCTTATAAACACCTGATCCCGACGTCCCTAAAAAGTCAAGCCCTCTCCCTCTGCCATGTAATTATCAAAATTTTCCGAGCTTAAAAACACCCGATCCCGACGTCCCTAAAAAGTCCTGCCCTCTCCCTCTGCCATGTAATTATCAAAATTTTCGTGTTTATGCTGCACACAGCAGAATTTGTTTTCTTTCTTGATACTCAACCCAAACAACTCAGACTAAATGAGGCCCCTCATGGGGGGGTCCTAGTAATCACATAATCACCATTTTTTTGCCAATATAATCACATAATCATTAAATATTTGCTTATCTTTAGAAATCAAATAATCATAAACTAAGAATACAGTCCTAGGTAATCAAATAATCATGAAATATTTGGCTTAATAATCAAATAATCATTAAAAAAACGGCCAAGTAATCACATAATCAAAAACCCCATGAGGGCCCTCCTAAATGGACATATTGCGGATAGCCATTTAATAAAAAATTAGTATAGAAACTAACTAACTAAAGTTTATTCAGTACAAAATCCAGCACAAAAGGATCATCGCTGAAACACTTGAGCACATATAAAAAAAAAAAAAATTAAAAAAACAAACAAACAAAAATCATGAAACTGTTATTTGAATTATAGAAAAAAGATATCAGTTTCCCTTTGTGATCCTTTATGTATCCAAACCAAAATTGTAAAAAAAAAAACAACAGTTCTTTGATTTGCAAAGAACGACAATAAATTCTATGTTATCATTATTTGAACTGATGAAGGTTATACAAAAAAAAAAAAAAAAAAAAAAAAGAAACATTTTCTGATTAGCTGAAGGGTGGTTTTCATTCGGCAATCCTTGGTAGAATCCGCTACTCTCCTTCCTAGATGAGGATAAAATCGTCCGAGTTGAGACGAAGACAAGTTTTAGAACTATGTAGATAAGAACATGACAATTGCCATTACATTTACAGTGCGTGCCTAGATCGTAAACGTCGCACAAAGTGCTATAATATATAGATACGATGATGTCTTAAAAACCTTTTTATTAGATTTTATGACGTAAAACGACAAATTCTATGCGTGGATTAAGTTTTTAGACACTATGAACGTTTTATTCGATTTTGATGAAAACAGAGTCTCTGATGAAAAGACAAAGTGTTTTTAGCTTTTACTGAGAGCCTTAGTCTATACTGTGACTGTGTTATAGTAGTCTCAGGTCTATATTGTGAAAGGCGAACTATTTTAGATTTTAATGCTGCAAGCTTGTTATTCTTTTTACCAGTGCGAACGTGAGCGTGAGTGAAGTAATTTATTTTACAACATTTATCTTTAAGAATGAACTATTTTACTATTTTACTACGTAAACATATATAATCCCCCTGTATATATGTCCGGTAACTAGCCTATTAAACGCAACTAAGAATACATACTACAAGCTATACGTGCAACTAGAAAGTGATCCTGTATATATTAGTGGAGGATATAGTGTACATATTATATTCCTACATTCGTGGTGGTGGGTTTTGTTCTACACGCCGTAGCGGTATGGTTGTCCTACAAAGGATGTGAAGATTTAAAAGAAGAAGTTTACCTTATCTCCCTTCCAAAACTATTTATAGGTGGCGCTGTATACAGCATGGATGCTGATTTGTTTTGTGCATACAGAGTATAGTTTCAGTAAATTACATCCACATGGCGCAAAATTATTTAGTAAAGTTGTTTGATTGCCAGAGGGATGTTACATCATATCTCAAAAGGTTAGGACTGAAATGTGGGCAGAGACAGAACAGAACAGAACAGAACATATTTTGGGCTCGCGGGTCTAAAATTATTTGAATTTTTTTTATTTATGAAATATAGGATTTCTCTATATTTTTCTATAAATGAACTTTATCTTATACTTATTAGAAAAATGAAACAAAAAAATGGGTTCACCGTTCATTTACGCTCACAATCTGCCTTCGAAAGGAGCATACATTTTTGTTAATGTCCTTTTTTTCTGTTGAACTAATAGGAGAAATAGCGGCAATATCGAAATAAAAAAATAACTAAATTACAGAAATCGCTAAAATTTTACAATTATTTAGTCTATGTACAGCTTATTCGAAAACAATAAAAAATATAGGTCACCGATGAGTTAAAAAAGATATTTCAATTTTTATGCCAAAAAATGGCATTTTTGCACCAAAGGGAGATAATTTGAAGCTTTTTCAATGGCATCTACATTTTAAAAGTCTGCTGGGGCCAACACGAATTGATTTTTTGGAATGATTTTTGTACCATATGATAAAGTAACAGCTACTTAAGGTAATCAATAAAATTTGTAATGAAAAATTAATGTTTAATTTTTTTCTGAAAATCTTATACCCGCGAGCCTCCTTAAGGGCCCACAAGGGGCATACAGAGCATACATGAATAAGGAAAAAGAACATTGATTTGCATAGATACATGGATACAAACAATTTTTTTACATACAGTTACAATACAATTACTAACTCATATTCACAAGATTTTACAGCCGAAATTCTGTCGGAAGGCAATATAATCGCTATGCGGATAATTTGGGCAGTTTTTGTTTAAAATTAATTATGTGGGTTCAGGGTCTAGTATTTAAGACCGATGGCAACAGTGCTAAAGGTCCCAGGTTCGATCTTGACTCGGGGCGCTGGAAATTCAGTACCATAAGTAGGGTGATTTTCATCCTCCCACACACATCTCGGGGACCTAGACCAGAATGGGTATCCAACCGTAGTCTAAAATCGGTCATCTTGTCAGTTCGTTAGGTATTTGTGTTTGAACTTACATAATGTAAGACATGGGGAAACTACGCATTGACGTCACTACAGCGTAGAAAAACAGTGTTGAATACGTTTTTTTCTGCACTTTTGAATAAAAAAACATTTCTTAAGGTATGTTTTCATACACCTTATCGCTAATCCCGGCTGACCCGGCCGCTTGAACTTTTGACGTCAACAACAATCACTTTTTCATTGTGGTGTCAGATATTTTGCTTTATGAAGTCAAAATTTTATGGGAACCTGTGTGATATCCAGTAATAGCAGACAAATAGCGATAAGGTGTATTGTTGTTCCCAATTATTGCTAAAAAATGCCAATTTTCTAATGCTCATTTCGATCCTGATTTCCTTTTGTCTAAAAACATTCTAGAACTTCACAAAATACCACTTCTGGCATCCATTGCTTTGTGTACATTGTTAATGTTAATTATCACTGAACTAGTATGTACATGTAAGCTTCAAAGCTATGTCCGGCCTCAAATCTATGTCCTTTCAGCAAATCTATGTCCTTTTTAATATTGCGTCATAGACGTTCCAAATATTCATCCTTTACTGTCTTTTTAGTAAAATAAATATGTGCGGTTTCATTTTTGAAGGCGGCATACAATATTAACACATAAGTCATGTAAAGATTTTAACCACATACATGGAGAAATGACTTAATAAAAAAAGTCATAAGACCGTACTTTAAACAATATTATAAATACCAGCAAAATAATTTAGCCAGATTTACTTAACCATAAACTATATTTGAGCCCTTGCACACACATGGAGAACACATACCAACTTAATATTAAATTAAGGGAAATGACTTATATTATTGGAGGTTTCTCAACATCTTAGGAACGAACGAAAATTGCCCTAACTTGACGTTACTTGCCATAACGAGAAAAGAGGCAGAAATAATTTATTTAATAATATTGGACTATCGGCTGTGTTCTTCTTCCTTTTGAAATGTCTTTTATTTAAAAAAGAATATATACATGCTGTATTTTTTAAGACCATTTAGCATGTTTAGAGTCGTAGACATATCATACTGACTTGATATATATCATATAATATACAATTTATGGTTCAATCAATGACAGTTGGAAATCTTATTTATTGAAAAATTTTGTGAAAGAATATAAAATATTTAGACCAAGGACATTTATAAAAATATGCACCTTTCAACAAGAATACACAAAACTATTACTTTACGATTGGTCGAGTGCTCCTGTATATTTCTGTAACCTTTTCCTAATAGATAATTTTCTTTTAAATAAATAGTGGTGTTCACGACATATTTATCCAAGATACTCTTGATCATGTAAATGACGCTCATGCATACGCTCATGCGTATCAGCAAGTCGGACTACTTGGACCTAGTGCACCTTAAGACTATCCTGTTCGGTGCTTTATTTTAGGAGACAGTCTATACCCAAACAATCCTCCTTTATTCGTTCCATATTTATAAAGGATGTGTCGATATAATAAAAGAAAAATACTAAACTTGTGTCATATTAATCACTTTTCAATCCGTTATCAAACGCTAATTAATCTTGTCGTGAAATTCATGGAATACTTGCCACTGAACGTTTAACATCAAACAATCAATCAAATACAAACCAGACGCGCCAATTGTTTTTAACATTAACATTACATAACAATGATCTTTTAAAATGGATTAGGCAGATAAATGAAAAGCATATACGACATGTAAACAAACGAAACTCAACGTAAGAATATGTAACATTCAACAATAGAAAACAAATTGGAACACTAATGTTTACCCACAAAAATAAAATGCAAGGTTGCAAAAAGACTAAGAAATTAATAACTGTTGTCTTTAAACACACGGGTATATCGGAAGAAATTTATCGTGGATTTTATTTTTACAAAATTACTACTCCATAACAATACGTTGGAGAGTTTCGTTTGTTCGTAAACTATGATGTTGAGAAACGTTTTATAAAACAAAAAACCTACAATGCCGAACTTATTAGATGGGCATAAATGTGCACATGGCGAAACAAACTGGAAAAAGGATTTAAAACATTACACAGATTTGAGGCCTTATCTTTTTTAACGGACATAGATTTGCAAATGACGTCACGATTGAAAATCGGACACAGATTTGAGGCGGAATCTTTTTTACGGACATAGATTAGCGATGGACGTCACAATGGGGCATAAATTTGAGAAACAGACACAGATTTGAGGTCGTACACAGACCTGAGGTTTACATATATATTTATTTAGCAGTTTAGGGGACATCTGAAGGATGAGGGAATTTCTGGCTTCATTGAAGACCTCAATATGTGATACAAGGGGAAAATATTAATGAATTTAAAAAAATATTATAATCAAACGATTGTGTAATTACAATGAGTAGTTTTTATACGACCACAAAAATTTTAATTTTTCGTCGTATATTGCTACATGTATCACGTTGGCGTTGTCTTCGTCGTCGTCCGAATACTTTTAGTTTTCGCACTCTAACTTGAGTAAAAGTGAATAGAAATCGATGAAATTTTGACACAAGGTTTATGACCACAAAAGGAAGGTTGGGATTGATTTTGGGAGTTTTGGTCCCAACATTTTAGGAATTAGGGGCCAAAAAGGGCCCAAATAAGCATTTTCTTGGTTTTTCGCACAATAACTTTAGTATAAGTAAATAGAAATCAGTGAAATTTAAACACAAGGTTTATGACCACAAAAGGAAGGTTGGGATTGATTTTGGGAGTTGAGGTCCCAACAGTTTAGGAATTAGGGGCCAAAAAGGGGCCCAAATAAGCATTATTCTTGGTTTTCGCACCATAATTTACGTATAAGTAAATAGAAATCTATGAAATTTAAACACAAGATTTATGACCATAAAAGGAAGGTTGGGTTTGATTTTGGGAGTTTTGGTCCCAACAGTTTAGGAATAAGGGCCCAAAGGGTCCAAAATAGAACTTTGTTTGATTTCATCAAAAATTGAATAATTGGGGTTCTTTGATATGCTAAATCTAACTGTGTATGTAGATTCTTAATTTTTGGTCCCGTTTTCAAATTGGTCTACATTAAGGTCCAAAGGGTCAAAAATTAAACTTAGTTTGATTTTGACAAAAATTGAATCCTTGGGGTTCTTTAATATGTTGAATCTAAAAATGTACATGTACTTAGATTTTTTATTATTGGCCCAGTTTTCAAGTTGGTCCAAATCAGGGTCCAAAATTAAACTTTTTTTGATTTCATCAAAAATTGAATAATTGGGGTTCTTTGATATGCCAAATCTAACTGTGTATGTAGATTCTTAATTTTTGGTCCTGTTTTCAAATTGGTCTACATTAAAGTTCACAGGGTCCAAAATTAAACTAAATTTGATTTTAACAAAAATTGAATTCTTATGCTTTTTTGATATGCTGAATCTAAACATGTACTTAGATTTTTGTTTATGGGCCCAGTTTTCAAGTTTGTTCAAATCAGGATCCAAAATTATTATATTAACCCTTTCACCGATTTCTGCCCAGACAGAAGCTACTCTGAGACGACGGCTTCCCTGGCTACTGTTACTCAAGTGGGAGATCTTCATAATAAATGTCAATAAAAACTTGTTTGTAGTTATTTGTGTATTTATTTCATTCACTTACACCATGTTCACAGTTTTATTCATGTTTTAATAATTTTTTCTTCTTAAAATATTCAAATTTTCAAATTTTCAGCATTTTCTAGGTGAAATTCTCAAAATTCTGCTCTTTGACCCCAAATAGAAATTTTTTAACCCAAAACGGCAAAATTTTGAAAATTTTTATGAGGCTGTACAAATTCCTCACACTGAACGATGTCCATTCCAAGTGTTTTGTACTTAAAACGACATTTTATGTCAAAAAAGTATACTAGTTTGGCTTCAATTCTTCCATATTCTTTCAAAAAAAATGTTCCCTCATTTCAAATTCTCGTAAATTCCGTAAATTTCCTCTGATTTTGACACGGTTTTCAACAAACGGAAGCGCCATGTTTACACTTTCATCCGGGTATTCATCAAAGAAAGATAACTCATGTTTGCACTGTTTTAAGCGGGAAACATAAAAGAGGTATTCCGATCCCGGTAAAACGGGACTCATCGTCAGCTGTCTGAAGCGTGAATCCCGGTAAACCGGGACTCATCGGCGAAAGGGTTAAGAATTGTGCAATAGCAAGAAATTTTCAATTGCACAGTATTCAGCAATAGCAAGAAATCTTCAATTGCACAGTATTGTGCAATAGCAAGAAATTTTCAATTGCTCAGTATTGCGCAATAGCAAGAAATCTTCAATTGCACAGTATTGTGCAATAGTAAATATTTTCAATTGCACAGTATTGCGCAATAGCCAGAAATATCTAATTGCACAATATTGTGCAATAGCAAGAAATTTTCAATTGATTGGAGTTATCTTTCTTTGTCCAGAATAGTAATTGAGTCAACTTAAATCATTGTTTTATACAATATACAATGTATATTCACTTTTACTACCAACTGATAAATTAAAACAATCTTTACCATTCAGTGATAACAAGCACCTTTTGTTACATTTTAATATTTTATGATGTATTTAAATGAGTAGTTATTGTTGCAAACTCCATTAGAAATTTGAATTGAGATCAGTTTTGGAAAAAGGGAAAGGGGTGTGTGAAAAAAAGGGGGGCGGGTTAAATTTTTCTCATTTGCTCAAAGGCAAAAACAAATTTTTAAGTTCATTAGACCACATTCATTCTGTGTCAGAAACCTATGCTGTGTCAACTATTTAATCACAATCCAAATTTAGAGCTGTATCCAGCTTGAATGTTGTGTCCATACTTGCCCCAACCGTTCAGGGTTCAACCTGTGCGGTCGTATAAAGCTGCGCCCTGCGGAGCATCTGGTTGAGTTATCAATTTTTAAAATTTTATTACCAATCAACATTATCCAGTCAGTCTTTTTAGGCAAAATTTTTAGAAAATGGGTGAGGGGTACAAAAAATGATTTTACCAGAAGCATGTACATCCCATATCTCTTTTTTCTTTTCAAATTTCTTAGATATGTATTTTCTCAATCATTTATAACAAAGAAGTTAAAAAAATAAGCATTTTGTTCTTCAAACACACAAATTTACAAAATCGACAGCATGGTGAATTTGACTCAAAAAGCATCAAAATATGATAAAACTTTCTTATATTAATACCTACCTATGTATAGTAATTTTAATTTAAACTTATTCAGATTCAGTGGTGGATCCAGCCATTTTAAAGGGGGGGGGGGTTCCCCAACACAGAGTAAAGGGTGGATTCTAACTATATGCTCCCATTCAAATGCATTGATCGGCCAAAAAAAGGGGGGGATTCCAACTTTCGGAACCCCCCCCCCTGGATCCGCCACTGCAGATTGGTCCTCTTCATCTTAATTGAAAGTATGAACAATGATGAAAAAAAGTTTAATTGTGGATTTGGGTGTTTTTTTCATGATAATAGCCCAAAAATAGGTAAAAATTGGTGAAAAATGGGAAAATCATGAAAATTTGGTACTTTAAAAGGGCTGTAGCTAAACATTGCTAAAAAAGAAGTGCACCACCATATGATTTATAATGTCTTTACAAGACTTATAAACCCAAAAATCACTCAGAGGTGTGCATCCTTAATTCAATTTAAATATTTTCATAATTTCATTTTATTTCAGCACAATTACACTGTAAGTGGTCAAGTAACATCAAGCAAAGTAAACGTGTGCAATAATCCAAATTTAATTGTACGACAGTCTCCTGATTCATACAGCACACCTGCAGGATCAAATGTATCTACTTTGAAGCAACTCACAGAGTCCCATTGCATAACAACTGAAGAATATGAAGTCAATTATCCTATGGTAAGTTATCAGAGAGTGTTGGCAGTTTCTTAAAACGTTGGAGATTTGTTTGCCTCACCTACTATAGTAGAGGGAATTATGTTTTCTGGATATTTGTTAATTTGTAATCTTTTTATCTATCTATAGTAGAACTTGTAAACATGAGAATTATATTGAAAGCAAATGTCAAAATTAATGTTCGTCTTATATTTGTAGGTCAGACCCAGACGTGAATTTCTTGACCGTCATTGTACTTAAACAAGTAGGTGCATCATGGGAAGTGTTAACCAGAAAAGAGGTAAAAATTTCTCTGAATTCAGAAATTATTTCCATGATTTTATTAATGCCAAAACTGCACAGCACCAGGTTTCACAATAATTAAAGCTTTTATTCATATTTTCAGTAGTGATTTTATCTTTATTGCAATCAACATATTTAAATACTGTAAACATAATAATAAATGAAGAAATTTATGTCAAGTTTTTATTATTCATGTTATTGTAAAAATGCTACCATATCAATTTTGACACTATAAAAACTTGCATTCTTAATTTCAACTGGTTTATGTGTAAATTGAAGGTCTGTAGTTATCTGAAGGATTACATTGGTAGCAGACAGTTGTATAATCAGAATGACCCTAGTATCGTGTTCTGTAAAAAAGATCCTCTGGGAAAAGTATTTGGAGTTGATAAGTTTACCTTCACAGAAGCAACGTAAGTATTTATCTATAATTGTATACATTATCACTGAACTAGTATACATATTTGTTTAGGGGACAGCTGAAGGACTCCTCAGGATGCTGGAGTTTCTCTTTGCATTGAAGACCCATTGGTGGCGTTCCACTGTTGTTGGCTCTATGGGCAAGTTGATGTCTCTTTGACACATTCCCCATTTCCATTCTCAATTTTATGTATATGTATATAATATGCATGTTCTGTACCATTGAGGCCACATTTAAAAGAATGTCTGTTTCCCCTCCCCCGGGTCTACTCTTTGTAAACAAACCAGGCAGGCAGGTAAATTTTTTTTCCATGGTTTGACTTGTCCACTGGAGGCCACTTATCAGTTGTTAGTGCTCAATTTGAGTGTATTTATTTAGATTATCAATCCTTTTGCTTTCAAGCACTATTCAAAATATGCACATTTAGTGCATAAAACTAATGTAGCATTAAAGTGTATATTTACTACTTTCTGATTTGACAGTTATTAAAGCTTTTATTAATAACATATTTTAAAGTACAGCTATTTTTAGAACCAGGCAGATCTTAAAAAAAGTGATTCATCCAATATTCCAATTCTCAGTTTTTTGTGTATAAATATCTTCACTACAGTCATTGACAGTATTAAAGATAAGAATATACAAAAAAAATCACCAACAAATAGTAATACAAATAAAAATAATGATATTAAATCACTAGTTGTTCCTATCATTCCTTTGTAAATTGCACACTATTGAATGATGCTTATTTGGATGAACAACTAAGAACCCAGTATAATTATACACCAAATTGAAGTTTTATAACTTTTCTATGTTTATCATGTAAACATGGTAAAAGTGTGTTTTTTTTTTAATAAAAGTGTAGAAAAAGAAATTTGAAAATTTGTTAGTTTGCCTGAAATTATCTCCCTTTTCCCGTAAAATTATGGAGCTCTCTTACTTGAAAACCATAAAAGGTCTATTGTTTATATTCCATATCAACAACTATGGAAGCAGACGTTGAGATGAGATGCAGTTTCTCATGCTTTAGTAATGTAAAATGTGATACATCAATCTTCTATCCCGCTGAAAACGCTGTGATTTTGAAAAAGGAATGCATTAAGGATATAAGAAATCACCTAATTTCTAACAAACTGGGAAAATTTACAAATTTAAATGAGGGACATTTAATTTGCTTTCGGGCTGGAATATTTTCTGTCATGGGAGAATATTTGGGGTGTCCGAACCACAGGTATTCTCTCGGTATGAAGTGGAGGAGGAGCAGCATATTATGTGGTCATCCTGACCACAAGGGTAAATCCAAGCCTGAATCCGACCGGGCAGTCACGCCTCAGATAAGCCACCACCTTTTGAGAACCAGAGGAGTTGTGCTTCCAATAGGATCAGGTAATCATCTCAAGTTTAAAGATAATTAGGAGGCTGTTTGATAACTTAATAAAACTTCAGAACCCAAGCCCTTAATTTGCAGTGTAGTACTGACAATTTTTTTAAAGAGTAATGTGGGACAAATGTGGGGGTAGAGTGAATTAATCTTAATTTTCAGTCTGAACTGTATCATGTCTGTTCGCCCTAATAACACATTTGCCCTGAGTCCGTTTTCTAGAAAATATTAATATTCAGGGCATCGAAGTTGAATAAACTTATTCAGATATTCAGGGGGGGGGGGGGAGCTATGCTAAACATGTATTTTTAAAAAAAAATCTAAGTAAGTTTACATTTTGTCTTGTCTAGTGGCTACATGTATGCAATTTTTTAAAGTCTGAACATGAAAGTAATATATTGTCAATATAGAACTTCCAAGGTCTGAAGAACCATATTTTTTGTCTGTATTACATTGTATTATATCATTTAAACCAACCATTTTTGGAGTAATTTAGGTGCCTTTCAAACCATATGTGTACACCATGTACACATTTACTCCAAAAATGGTTGTTTTTTATGATATAATACAATGTAATACAGACAAAAATATGGTACAGGGTCTACTGAAATGTCTGCTTTTCTTGAATAGAACTATATATACAGTTGGGACAAAATTTAAGATGTGGTCTTCTGTGACGTCATACATTTATGAATGTGCCAAAATTTAAACTTCAATCCCTGCATACAAGTGTTACTGTAAAAAATTTAGAAAACAATCAAAACTTATGAATGCAACAATGATTTCCCCATATACATGTTCATTATTTATATATTTCTTGACAATCTGTTCATTGCATGATTTGGTTTTTCACAGAATAAAACAATTGTAGTAATAAAATTATATTATCCCTAGGCCCATAGACATGATACACTTATTAAATTTAAAATAAAATGTACAAAATTTTAAAATTTATCACACACATTTGTACTTTTTTTATAAATTCAAAAATTAGCTTGAAAGTGCAAGTATCAAAATTATTTCTTTTTTTATATAGGTTTGTGCAGAAATTGCAGACAGATTGTTACCAGAGAAATGGAAGAATCTATCTGGCCAAATTTTGAGGTACAACTTAAATGTGTACATGTATTATATAATCAAAGCAATACACCTTATCACTATTTATCTGCCATTACTGCAAAAATTCCAGTAAAATTTAAACGTCTGACATGATAGATAATATATCTGACACCACAATGGAAAAGTTATTGTTGTATTATCTCAAGTTTAAGCAAAAGAGGTTTTTTGGTCAAGGGGAACAGATTTCCAAATACTGATATGGTGTATATATATACATGTAAATGCATACCAAAAAAAACCAAAACAATCAAAACATTTTATTTGTATTGACACAAAACATTTTTTTATACGACCGCAAAATTTGAAAAATTTTTCGTCGTATATTGCTATCACGTTGGCGTCGTCGTCGTCGTCGTCGTCGTCCGAATACTTTTAGTTTTCGCACTCTAACTTTAGTAAAAGTGAATGGAAATCTATGAAATTTTAACACAAGGTTTATGACCACAAAAGGAAGGTTGGTATTGATTTTGGGAGTTTTGGTCCCAACATTTTAGGAATTAGGGGCCAAAAAGGGCCCAAATAAGCATTTTCTTGGTTTTCGCACTATAACTTTAGTTTAAGTTAATAGAAATCTATGAAATTTTGACACAAGGTTTATGACCACAAAAGAACGGTTGGGATTGATTTTGGGAGTTTTGGTTTCAACAGTTTAGGAATTAGGGGCCAAAAAAGGGCCCAAATAAGCATTATTCTTGGTTTTCGCACAATAACTTTAGTTTAAGTAAATAGAAATCAATGAAATTTAAACACAATGTTAATGACTACAAAAGAAAGGTTGGTATTGATTTTGGGAGTTTAGGTCCCAACAGTTTAGGAATTAGGGGCCAAAAAGGGACCCAAATAAGCATTTTTCTTGGTTTTCGCACCATAACGTTAGTATAAGTAAATAGAAATCTATGAAATTTAAACACAAGGTTTATGACCATAAAAGGAAGGTTGGTATTGATTTTGGGAGTTTTGGTCCCAACAGAATAAGGGGCCCAAAGGGTCCAAAATTAAACTTTGTTTGATTTCATCAAAATTGAATAATTGGGGTTCTTTGATATGCCGAATCTAACTGTCATGACTGTGTATGTTGATTCTTAACTTTTGGTCCCGTTTTCAAATTGGTCTACATTAAGGTCCAAAGGGTCCAAAATTAAACTTAGTTTGATTTTGACAAAAAATGAATCAGTTAGGTTCTTTGATATGCTGAATCTAAAAATGTACTTAGATTCTTGATTATTGGCCCAGTTTTCAAGTTGGTCCAAATCGGGGTCCAAAATTAAACTTTGTTTGATTTCATCAAAAATTGAATAAATGGGGTTCTTTGATATACCAAATCTAACTGTGTATGAAGATTCTTCATTTTTGGTCCTGTTTTCAAATTGGTCTACACTAAAGTCCAAAGGGTCCAAAATTAAACTTAGTCTGATTTTAACAAAAATTGAAATCTTGGGGTTCTTTGATATGCTGAATCCAAAAATGTACTTAGATTTTTTATTATGGGCCCAGTTTTCAAGTTGGTCCAAATCAGGATCTAAAATTATTATATTAAGTATTGTGCAATAGCAAGTCTTTTCAATTGCAGAGTATTGCGCAATGGCAAGAAATATCTAATTGCACAATATTGTGAAATAGCAAATTTTTTTTTAATTAGAGTTATCTTTCTTTGTCCAGAATAGTAAGCAAGAAATATCTAATTGCAAAATATTGTGCAATAGCAAGATTTTTTTTTTAATTGGAGTTATCTTTCTTTGTCCAGAATCAACTTAAATCTTTGTTATATACAATGACAATGTATATTCACTTTTTACTACCAACTGATAAATTAAAATAATCTTTACCATTCAGTGATAACAAGCAGTTTTTTTACATCTTATGTCCTTATCTTATCTAAAATGTTTTTAGATAATGTATGTTGGACATTTGCCAGACATGACTATGATGTCATTTTCTATTTTTATTTGCCAATAACTTTATGTAAATAACTTCATTGGAAATTTGCCAATATAAAATGCTGCTGATGAAGTTTTTTTTATTGTTTTATACAATAAACAATGTATATTCACTTTTACTACCAACCAATCTTTACCATTCAGTGATAACAAGCACTTTATTTTACATTTTAATATTTTATGATGTATTTAAAAGAGTAGTTATTGTTGCAAACTCCATTAGAAATTTGAATTGATATCAGTTTTGGAAAAAGGGAAACGGGGATGTGAAAAAAGGGGGGGGGGGTTAAATTTTTCTCATTTCAGATTTCATAAATAAAAAGAAAATTTCTTCAAACATTTTTTTGAGAGGATTAATATTCAACAGCATAGTGAATTGCTAAAAGGCAAAAACAAACTTTTAAGTTCATTAGACCACATTCATTCTGTGTCAGAAACCTATGCTGTGTCAACTATTTAATTTTAGATTTAAAAAGTTTGAAGAAGAAATCTTTAATTGTAAAATTTGTAAAATCTTGACATTTGTTTTGTGAAAAAAAAAACCATGTAATGTCAAAAATTTGATCACAATCCAAATTCAGAGCTGTATCACGCTAGAATGTTTTGTCCATACTTGCCCCAACTGTTCAGGGTTCGACCTCTGCGGTCGTATAAAGCTGTGCCCTGCGGAGCACCTGGTTTTAATTTAAAACAACAGGCCTGAAGGTTATAAATTGTAGACATTCTTCAGAGAACTAAACGCAACCTTCAAAAATGAGCAAATCCCATACCACGGGGGGGAGGGGGGGGGGGGTCTCTTCCTATATAAAGGTATATACATATGTGCTGCTGGAATGGGTCCCTTTTTTGATCTGTCAAATATATCAATGGGGTGCAATTTTACCGAGGAAATATATCAATAGGTAGTAATTGACCGATTGTGATATATCAATGGGTCATAAATTTCAGTTTGTTGTGCAACGATCTTCACTGAATTTCCCAAACTCTTTGTCATTAAAATTTCCACATCTGCTGAAACTTATTTACACAAATTTTGATATTGATTAAATTTAATTACACTGTCACAATTAATAATCTTCAGTAAATTACCCAGTAGATATTGAACCTTTTGCACTAGTTGCGTCACATGAGTTGCGTAACACATCGATTTATTTGCACTTAATTTGTTGCGTCTATTCTCATTGACATTGTGTGTCTTGCTTAATCACTTTTAATTTGTTGAAAGAATTTGTCATTATTTGATTGCCAAAATGAAAGACATACGAAGCATTGACAGAGGGAAATGTTTAAATTGTCATGAATGTGAGGAATTTACTGGAACTTTAAGATGTGATTATTGTGACTGTGTAGCTGCAAAACACATTCGAAAACAAGAGGAGGAAGCTATAACGGGAGATGAATCAAACAAACATTTCAAATTGGACACTTTGGAACATAGTGGTCATAGTGATGTAGGATTAACATCACTGATGAGTGGGTTCGAGAATTTAGAAGAAAACTGCGTAGAAGAAGTTTCAAATGGTATGTGCAAACTTAATTTCAACCAAGTGTTGTATTTTTATTTGTTCGTCCATAATAAACAACGTTTCACGTTTAGGGGACGACCTTTTGATATTCTAGGGGGGGGGGGGGGCAGGAGTTTTTGTTTCGGATGAGTTATTTGTTTTCACTTTATGCCAATCCAACGTTATTTATTTTTCGCCGCGTAACTGTTTTTTTTCAGCTTTTGCCAGGACAAGTTATTTATTTTCAAAACCTGTTATTAATTTTCAAAATCCTGCCTGATGAGTTATTTATTTTCACTTTATGCTTAACCAGTTTATTTATTTTTCACGGCTTCGCTGCTCAACTATTTATTTTCAGCTTTTGCCAGGACAGGTTATTTATTTTCAAAATCCTCCTCCCCCTCCTTGGCAATATATCAATTACAATTTAAATATTTCCATTAAATATGATGTTTTGTAAAGAAAAGACTTTTGAACTAATTTATTTATGTGATATTTGGTTAAATTTTGCAAGATTGATGAAATGTGAAACCATTTTTAAAAAAACTATGTTTACATAATATAAACATTAACTGACCCTTTTAAAGTCTGACAATTGTAACATAATCTGATGAAGACTGTGTAAAAGACTGTCAATATAAAGATTAAAATAAGACTGTACATGTCTGATGTTCAGAAGTCAGTTTCACAAAAAAACTTAAGACTAAGATTGATCATAAGTATACTGACTTGTTCATGACTTACGATCAACTGTAGTCGTAAGATTTTTTGTGAAAATGACTGCAGAATCTTATTATATATCAAAAATATACAATTCCTTGATTTCATTTTAATAAAAAGAATGAAGTCATTTAAAAGGATATAACCAATTGTTTTCAACCAATTGTTCAGAGAACAATTGATGGTGGTGGTCTTTCCCCATTGGTTAGTTGGTTGGTTATTTTGCAAAAATCATTATTTTTATTGATTGATCGGCAATCTGTCACACAGATAAATGGGGGCCAGTATTACACATTGTACTTGGTAAATTGATTGATAGGCAATCTGTAACACAGATAAATGGAGCCCGTATTACAGTGTACTTGATAAATAAATTTCTAATCATGATTAAATGATTACTCTGAATCATGATTTGATTGATTAGATCTTCATGAAGATCGATTGAATGGTAATTAATAGTAAAACTTGATTGATTGATCGGCAATCTGTAAAACGTCAATGGGGCCCGTATTACACAGTGTACTTGATTGATTGATTACATGGTCATTTTGAATCAAGATTTGACTGATTAGATCTTTATGAAGATCGATTGATTGGTAATACATGGTAAAACTCGATCGATTGACTGGCAATCTGTAAAACGGCAATGTGGCCCGTATTACACAATGTACTCGGTTGATTGATGCCTGATCATGCATGGTTGATTACATTGTTATTTTGAATCATGATTTGATTGATAAGATCTTCGTGAAGATCGATTGATTGGTAATATATGGTAAAACTCGAGCGAGCGACTCCGTCCGTCAGTCCGTCCCATGAACTTTGTATATATGAAGTGTGATTATAATAAAGACACCGACCTACTGTCTGCCCATACTTCCATTTAAATCAAGAGAGGAAGTATTCTTAGCACGACACAGCGTGCATTATTGTTACTATTTAAGTGTTTATAAATAATGCATTTTATTTCTTTTGCAGTTAATGATAGCATTTTCCATGATGGGATTTCAAGATTGGAGAGTCTTATTAGTGAACTAGAGAAAGAAGAAAATGAATAATTCAATGTAAGCTGTAAATTTAAAGTTGTTGAGGAAGATGGAAAATCTATGTTTTCTTGCTCTCTTTGCAACAAAAATTACAAGTTGGGAGATTTTGGAAAGAAAATCCAAAATGTTAAATTTCATGCCAGTTCAAGGGGACATTTGGCAAATGTTTATGCAGTTGGGCAGATATTATCAGATTCTGATGAATATTGCGATGACGACGATTTGGATCCATGTATTGCTACGGATGAAACTCAGGAAATACATGATAGTAGTGATGATAGCCAAGATGAGAACTCTACATATACGCCAATGAGTAAGTACATTATGTTCAAAACAGTCTATTGACTTAAGGCACCTGAAAACACGTGTGCCTGAAAGTATATATGACAGACTATGGTCATAATTCTTTTAAAAGTATTCTTCAGGTTCTAAATTGTAAGATCGAACTATTTTTAGACAAATTTTGCGATCAATATGTCATCATACATGAAACAATTTTTAGTCACTTGTTTCCAATAACAATAATTTATAGTTCTACATGTTCTTTAAACAATAGTTTGTTCTGTGGAATTAATTATGCATAGGTGTTAAAATGATTTCTTGCCTTTTGACAAAAAGAACAAATACAAGTTAATAAACATATAAAAATATATTATTAATATAAAACATTTTTTGAAATCCCTAGTCAAGAGATTTGTCAACACGACCTCAGTTCCATTGAATGTTTAAAAAAAAACAGACTATTATAGCATAGGTTTAAATTGCACAAGTTTATTCATTACATAATGTGAATACAAAATGTAGATGTCTTAGAAATTCACGAAAATGGAAATGTCTAAGAAGAAAAAATCGTGACATGGAACAACACCTTAATATCATTGTTGATTGTCATTTTTTTAATATTATTTGATATTCTATTTTTTTGATTGGATACTTGTTAAAACAATAAAAGCAAACACAACTACAAATGTATTGTTTTATCCAAAAATCAAAGCTTCTTAATATAAAACAGAGATGATTTTTTTTACTTGTATCTAATGTAACCTTTATCAATATATTTCAGACATTTTTGAACCAACAAGTTCAGAATTCATGGAAATGCATGAATGTATAGATGTAGCAATCGACAATTTTGAAGAACACTCTGACCAGAATAGCGTTAATATTGATGACAGTATACCGAGCTCTTTACAGAAACGGTAATTTAATATATTTAATATATATATATTCAGGAATTCTAAGGCGATAGTGATTTACCGTGTCATGGGACATGCATTTTCTCTCTCTCATAAAATCTGTACACATGTAATGTACGCATTATTTATCTATGTCACAGTTGTTCTTTGTGGTGAATGTTACTGATATGTCTGTTTTTTAGTCTACAGTGGTGTGATGTATGTGTTATTTTTTACACTTGCCATACATGCGGGAGGTTTGACTGGCCATAAAACCAGGTTAAATCGACCATTATTTTCCGGAATAATGTCCTGTGCCAAGTCATGAATTGGCAACTGTAAATCAGACAGTCCGTTTCTGTGTTTTGGTGTTAGGCTTTGTGTAATTATGTGTTTGCTGTTTTCTTGTGGTTGGTTGTTTCCCTCGGTTTTGGTGTGTTTCACGGATTGTTCACTTTTTATCGTATTATGACTTTGTGAACAGCGGTATACTACTGTTGCTTATATTTATTTATGTTTGAGTACGCTGAATTAATTAAGAAGAAAGATAACCTTTACTGTAACAAACACTGAGGAAATAAGACATTAAAAGAAGTTACATGAGGCTCGCACAACGTTATCAAAGGACTCAGAATCAACCAATCAAATTATTGCCAGGTGTGATTCTGTCACCAGCTATGCTTGAATCACCCCCATCAGTACCCGAAAATGTGTGTTGCTAGCCAGTGCTATATGCACAAAAAACAAACCCAATAAGTAAAAACATCTTTATATTATATAAATGTTATAGTTAAGCATGGGAATTATGATAAGATTCTTCACATACTTTTACTGAATACAACCATGACAACTATTAATGAAAGATGTACAAAAGATCACTTAATTCAATGGAATTTCAGAGACAATTAATATTTTTTAGACAAAGAATAGACGCAACACTTCTGGTTCCAGAACATGGCATCCAACATAAGACAACTCTTGTAAAACTTCTAAATGAAGACCCAAATTTATCAAAAGACAGGTATGCAGTTAATTCTTACAGATACATTAATTTTTGTCAGATATCTTTCATGCCCTTAAATATAAGCCATACAAAAAGGCAGTGGCTATTTATCAAAATATCTAATTATAGCAGGCAAAATAGCATATTTCTAAAGCAATCTTCCTTTTAAGAAAAATCAAAAACAAAACCAATGCAGATTGTCTTAGAATTTAAAAAATAATTTTACAAATTCACTCATATACAATGTATAAGTCGTTATACACAAAGAACTGACAAAGCGGAAAAATAAGAAATTTTAATCATAGCCGGCAAAATAGCACGATGCCGGCAAAAATGTCAGCTGCCTACAAAAAGATTGATGAGGGGTCCTTGCAGTGGGTCATTGATGCATACACCTTTTAAAAAAAAACAATGGAATAATCGATTTGTTTTTAAAATACATACGGAAATGACTTACAAATTTATAATAACATTTTCCTGTGGTCGCAATGCAAAACATATGAATAAAGGCGGGTAGAGAGCAAGGAGGTGAACTGTGGTTTATTTTAATCAATAGTACAAAGTAAAGCATTGCTTGGGGCTGTTTTGATTTGATTTGTGAGAATCATGACAACCGAAACATTGAAGGTCATGCTCTGACCTATAATTGCATACATTAAATAACTTGGGTCTTGGACGGAGAGGTGTCTCATTTGGTCATTGGCAACATAGCATATCTAATGTTTTGGCCTTCTTTTACTTTAAGGGTCCCTATACTTTAGAGTTAAGGAGCATTCGTGGTTATGGTTAGGTTAGGGGTTGTTTTAGGTTAGGGTTAGGGCTAGTGTTAGGTTTAAGTATGGGTTACAGCAAGGTTTGAGGTTAAGAATAGTTTTGTAGAGTTCTTTATGGGTTGGGATCCCTAAAGTAAAAGAAGGCCAATGTTTTTTATGTATAAACCCAGTGTATAAACCCTCTTTCATGGCATCATGCGTATGAATTCCCACATGCATAGGAAAACTAGTTTTTTAAATATTTATGAAATATTTAATTTAGGCAAATTTTAAGTGCATTTGAAACTTAAAAAAAGCCTCCAAAAATGGATTTAATTTCGAAAATTGACGATTTATATTTGTTACAGGTTAGTGCGTGTACGACAGGCTGCCTTACCAAATATGGCCAAATCGGCACAATTAGGAACAGACAACGGCATTAATCTTTTTGAGGACTTCGCCTATGTTGATAGGACAGCAAAGACTTTTCAAATTGGACGCATCCAAAGGATGCAAAGAACAATTGTAGCTAAAAACAAAAGGCAGTTGGACATAAAGATACGGTTTCTTTTTCGGCAGACTTTTTAAACGACTTACAAATTACATTTTCAAAGTACGAGAGGATAAGTGAAGACACGTACAAGATTAACATATTTGAAATAGTCTCAATAACAGCCTCTGATATCATATGCCATGTCAATTTAACATTTCAATCTGGTGTATTAATTCTTTCTGCAGAAGAATTATCTGTTATTGAGCAATCAGTCGAAAAGTTAATGAACACAAACCATGGTAAAACAAAAGAAGGTAGAGCTACAGGACAGAAGAGATCAGTTTCACATCAACATGCATTTCAGGACTTTGACGGGAGATTTGCTGAAGTTGTTATCCCGTCACATTCTGAATCGGACAATCGCCGAAGTTCAAGGATACAGAAGCAAATCCACTACATTACATAGGTGCAAAACCACCAAAGAGTTTTCTATTACTTATAAATAAGAAGATGTGGTATGAGTGTCAATGAGACAACTCTCCATGCAAGTCACAATGTATAAAAAGTTAACAGTTATAGGTCAAAGTACGGCCTTCAACACGGAACTTCTATTACTGTTTGTTAAATTAAATTTTTCAAAAAATTGTGCAGAATTTGCTTAACTTTTCAACTGATTGCTCATAGAGCAAAAAAAATGCATTAAATACAGGTTTATTTCCTCAAAACTGCGTGTTTTTGGCTCATAATTATAACCAGCTGTGAAGTCATATTGTTTGTGCTATTGCACCTTTAAAACAGTGTTTTTACTCGTTATTGTTTGAAAAGTTCAATGTTTCATATAAATTAAAGTGTATTGTATAATTGAAAAGTGTTTTTGATGTATAATAAGATTGTATATGCATATAGGTACTATTTGAGCTGATAAATATATGAATGGGTTATGATTTCGCTGTGAAATATATGTATAGGTAGGGATTTCACAATTATTCAATATATGAATGGGGGGTGTTTTTAAAATCCCAGCTGCACACCTGTACCCAAAATCCCATGTTGAGACCCCCCGTGTCCCATACAGCAAAGTCAGATATAAAAAGCCGTGAAATCACAAATGTAAAACCATTCATACTAGAAAAATAAGGGCCTATAATTAGGGTAAAATTTCTTTTTTTAAGGAAAACCAATATATGTTACACAGCAACATATATCAACCACTTAATTACAGGCTCCTGACTTGGGACAGGCACATAACTTCAGAATGAGTCAAAATTAAAAATGTTAGCAGGATCCCAACCTTACTTCTAACCCGGGACCAGTTTTACATTACATGTTTATAAAATCATGCTTTTTTCATGACAATAAAATATAATGTCAGGACTAGTATACATGTAAGTAACATGTACATGTATTACATTTTAACAATGAACAAAAGTTATTCTGAGACCTGTCAAACATTGTCAAAAGGAGTTGCACATTAGACGGATATATTGATTTCAGTGATCAGCTTGTTATGATATTGATTTAATGTAAACATTTCTTCAAATATTTTATGATTGTAGGTTTTTATGCCCTGACAAAGGGCATTATATTTTTTTTGTCTGTCTGTTCATCTGTCTGTCCATTGGTCTGTTTGTCTGTCTTCAGGTTACAGTTTCAGGTCAAAGAAGTTTTTGATAAAGTACATTTAATCAACTTAAAATTTAGTACCAATCTTGCCTAAGATATGATATTTTAATCTCAATGCCAATTTGTCCACTGAACATAGTAATTGATAGTGCAATTGGGGCTCATGTGATCTATGGACATATTCTTGTTTTTCTAGTTATTTTCAATGTTTGTAAGGCCTTGAAGAATATTTTTTCTATTTTATTTTTCAGATATTTGTAGCACCAAGTAGAGCAGATCCTGTAGAAGAAAATAAAGACTTCAAGCCAGATAGCTTATTAAAGGTATAAACCTTCATTATTGTACACACTATACTATGTTGCCAAAATATGTAAAACTTCTCTGGTCTACAAACAAATTTATTTCAAACTTTTTGTAGATGATGCACTTAAAACTTTTTTATTATCATGATTACATGTATATTCATGTAGATATGAGAAGATGACTGATATGGTATAAGTCCCAATGAGACAACTTTTCCTCCTAGTCATAATTTATTATACCGTTGCGGAGGGTATAATGTTTTTGACCCGTCAGTCCGTCCGTCCATCAGTCCTGTTTCTTGTCATCGCAACTCCTCTCAAACCACACAACAGAATTTCACGAAACCTTTTCAGATGAAAAGGACATACTATGTAGTTGTGCATATCGACAGGAAATTGCGATTCAATTTTTTTTATAAGAGTTACGCCCCTTTGAACTTATTTGCTTAATGTACTACTGCAACAGTTTGTCATCGCAACTCCTCTGAAACTACACAACAGAATTTCACGAAACCTTTTTAGATAATAAGGACATACTATGTAGATGTGCATATCGACAGGAAATTACGATTCAATTTTTTTTCTAGGAGTTACCCCCCTTCGAACTTATTTACTTTATTGTACTACTGCAACAGTTTGTCACCGCAACTCCTCTGAAACTACACAACAGAATTTCATGAAACCTTTTAAGATAATAAGGACATACTATGTAGATGTGCATATCAACAGGAAATTACGATTCAATTTTTTTTTCTAGGAGTTACGCCCCTTTGAACTTATTTGCTTCAATATACTTTTGCAACAGTTTGTCATCTCAACTCCTCTGAAACCACACAACAGAATTTCATGAAATTTTGTAGATAATAAGGACATACTATGTTGATGTGCATATATATTGACAGGAAATTATTATTCAATATTTTTTCTTATACAATTTTTTTTTTCTTACACTTATTTAATTTCTCCAATGACAATGTGGGGACGTGGGGTATGTGAGCGTGCTCACTAAGGTTATTTAATTATGTCAAAAGTAAACATTTACAGGTCAATAATCTTCGAAAATATTAGGCAATGATGTCATTTATCCTCCTTCCTATAGTCGTCTGCTCAGTTGCTCCGAAATTCTATTAATATCACAGCTTTAACATCATCAAGTGCAAACAAACATTCATTACCGCTTGCTATAAAGTAAAAAAACATTAATATCTATGTACATGCATGCAGAAGAGTATCTTAAGAATGTAAGTATCTTTGCAATCTCAAGGAACTATAACTCTGCATGGATGATTACAGATTTTTTGCAGGAAGATACAAATGCCTACCCAAATCCATTCTATTAGAAAAATTGAAATTATATATATATATATATATATATTTGTACACACACATGGCTGCTCCCCAATACGCCAGCGTAAAGTGGCTTTTATCATCCACGCACGAGAGACTCACTCTCAGGAATAGAGATGTGATTTTTTTTCTAAGACAAGTACTTTTTGGACAATCCACAAGAACTTGGGTCATCCAATGTTCAGTACTTCAGTACTTTGATTATTAATTTGTTGCTGCACTCAATCACTAAAAAGGTTCACATTCAATGTGGCTAACGGCTGATATTTTACGATATCAATGTGTAAACCCAATACTATGTACGTAATAGTACAGCAGCATACATACATACCGTATATATATATATATATATACAGCTTAGTAACTATCACAATATTTTGTATGATTAAAAGTAGTTTTGCAAACTGTTTTTTTATACCCCCGCTTTAAAAAAGGGGGGGTATACTGTTTTACCTCTGTCTGTCCGTCCGTCAGTCCGTCCGTCCGTCAGTCAGTCCGTCCCATGAAACTTTCGTCACATTTTTCTCAGGAACTACACATCCACCCTTTCTGTAATTTGGTATCAACATTTATATATGTCAGCCATACCGTGTGATGCGTTTTCAGATTCATCACTTGACAACTTCCTGTTTACCGAACACTTGTATGATTTTACACATGATAGCCAAGTTGAAAATTTTCGTCACATTTTTCTCAGGAACTACAATACAATACAAGGATTTCTGAAATTTGGTTTCAGGGTTTATCTAAGTCAGCTATACCGTGTGATGCGTTTTCAGATTGATCACTTGATAACTTCCTGTTTACCGAACACTTGTATGATTTTACACATGATAGCCAAGTTGAAAATTTTCGTCACATTTTTCTCAGGAACTACAATACAATACAAGGATTATCTAAGTCAGCTATACCGTGTGATGCGTTTTCAGATTGATCACTTGACAACTTCCTGTTTACGGAACACTTGTATGATTTTACACATGATAGCCAAGTTGAAAATTTTCGTCACATTTTTCTCAGGAACTACACATCCACCCTTTCTGTCATTTATATATGTCAGCCATACCGTGTGATGCGTTTTCAAATTCATCACTAGACAACTTCCTGTTTACCGAACACTTGTATGATTTTACACATGACAGCCAAGTTGAAAATTTTCGTCACATTTTTCTCAGGAACTACAATACAAGGATTTCTGAAATTTGGTTTCAGGATTTATATAAGTCAGCTATACCGTGTGATGCGTTTTCAGATTCATCACTCGACAACTTCCTGTTTACCGAACACTTGCAAATTTTTACACTATTAATATTATCCACTTGCGGCGGGGGTATCATCAGTGAGCAGTAGCTCGCAGTTTCACTTGTTTTTTCAACAAAAAAATAGACGTATTGCCACCAAAATTATAATGACATTTTATTATTTATACACTTCATCAGCTTGCCCCAGCAAGCTTGCTTAATATTCTAGCTGATTCAATCAATAATGATGTATGTCTAATGTTTAGGGATTTTCTTAATTTCATGAATGCAAACATTGAATTTTATCAGAATGAAGAGCCTGTATTGAAAAGACCACGCAGAGAAATTGTTAGTTGTTTTGATACACCAGGACTGTATGAAGTATCATCACAGGTAAATATAGTGTTCCCATACCCAAGTTTGGTGAAAATGTTATTTACATTTCAATATTGTAGTGGGGAAAAAATGTCCATGAGACAAAAAACAAATTAAAACATTGAATATATAAGAATATAAAAAAAAAAAGAATACTACACAGTCTACACAGTCAACATCAAGTAAAATAAGACAGGATCTGGGATTCTTAATGAGCCTTCGACTTCAGTCAAAAAAGCGAGACTGAGCGATCCTACATTACAGCGGCGGCGGTGACATCTACAAATATTCACTCTGTGATTACAGCAAAAGTAGGCGAGACACTGGTTTCCAGGGACCCTTAAATTTTTTTTTTATTAATAATTGGACCACACGACCAATGAAGCCGCATTGAAGGTTTTATACAAATTATTATTTAATAAACTACTGCAAGGCTGGTTTAAATGTGAGTGGACTTAATGACCACTGAGGTTCAAAGAAAATGTGATCAATCATTGCCAGCTAGGCCCTATTGCCACAAAATTAAAAAATAATTCTTAAGTCTGATAATGCTCTTAAAAAATTTGATGAAATCTGATAAGAGGTTCAATTAAAAAATTGTTCATCATAAAAGCTTTAAAAAAAGTTTTGGTTTCATAATTAAACAATGAGGAACACTAAAAAAAATATAAATGTTCCTGGCCTACAGCAGGCACATAAATATTTCATGGAGTTCAACTTGATTTGAATATTTTAAAACCTGTCCCTTCATATGTACTAACAACTATTATGTCCATTAAAATGTTTTATTTTTTAGTATTTGAAATGGTTAACAGTTGTCAAAATTTGATAGAAAGCAAAATTGTAAACATTTGTTTTTCAGTCTGAACCATCATTGTCACAAGAATCCAGTTGGAGCCTAACTTCAGATGGTCAAAAGCATCTCAACAGCGGAATACATGTTTTGAATGAGCCACTTCAAAATCTAAGTAGTGGAAACATGAGTCCTATCAAATACATACTTCAACAGCCATTGGAATGTGTACAAGATAGTACTAAGAGGTATTTTTTAAGAGTTCTTAAACAACAGAGAGGTCATTATAGAAACAATTCATGGCATATAAATCATATAATCATTGACTGCATATATTATATTTAAATTTCATACAGAGCAATAGCCAAGGATTAAATAAACAAATATAACAACAGTTTTTTTAATGGAAAATAACTATACACACAGTCCTGAATTATTTTTACTTGAACAGGGCAAAGAAGATCTATAATTTTCTCATCTGTCGAAGGACAGTTCTTTTTATTTGTATATGCCTGTTTACATGAAGTATTATAGGGTTATTGCATGAATATTGGGGAATATTGCCCCGAGTAGAATTTTATATTACACGAGCTTGCGAGGGACAATATTCACCAATATTCATGCAATAACCCTTTTATTGTATAGCAATATGATATTTGGAAGTAAAAATTGGTTTAAACTAAGATTTTGTCGTTGATGATGTCATGAATTTTGACGTTTATTGCACTAGTGCAATATTAGAATTTATTGCACGCTAACTTTTGGTTACTTTTTGTGAGAAATATTATATTGCTATGCAATAATATGGTATACTGTTGTCCATCTGTCATCAACATGTCAAAATTACTTAAACCAATTTGCATAACACTTTGGTAAATCGTTTATATCTATTGACGTCAGCTCCCTTTTCCATTTTTATTAACTTTCTATTTTACATTGCCTTGTTATTATTCATTACAAAACGTGGGATTTTCCACTTTTAGTACAATAACTCAAAAATGTTTGAGCAGTTTTCATGAAACTTTGGTTAATTGTTTAAATTTATTAATGTTGTCTCCCTTTTCATTTTTATTAATTTTAAATTTAAGGTTGCTGAGTTCATGGAGTTGTGGGATTTTATTCATGAAATTGTGGGTAGTTTTCCAATTTTCGACAATAACTCAAAAAGAAGGGCATTAGGTTACACCCTTGTCTAAGTTGATTTCCGTTCTAAAACTTTTGAATGCCTCAACTAAATGGTATGACACTTATACACGATGCTTATCAATGCAAGATCAAGTTTGAATTTTGGTGGTGTCACTTTAACTGTTCTAGAGTTATGCCCTTTACAAATTCCAAAATTGCTAAATTCTCGTATCCATTCTTGAACTTTATTTTGTCTCAACCAAATCGCACATGCTATGAAACTTATACAAAATGCTTATTACCACAAAATACAGATCAAGATTGAATTTTGGTCATGTCACTTATATTAATCTAGAGTTATGCCCCTTTACAAATGGAAAAACAGGTTTTTTTTACCTGTTCTCTGAGTTAACTAAAATTTGCCTCAACCAAATGTTATGAATACACAATGCTTAGTACCACAAAATATAGATTACAATTTTTTTTTAGCTGTTCCTGAGTTATGCATACAATATGCAAGCAGGGGCATCATCTGTGTCTCATAGACCCATTCCCATTTATTTTGTAATACTAACTCCTTTTTAATTTCAATAGCAGGCATGTAAGAAGAAAAGCCTCAGAAGCAGTTTGTACAGTGCTTGACCATATTGCACCTGGACAGTCATCAAAACTTCTTGATCTACTCGTGGAAGACATCTGTAATAATAATGCTGTTGACAAGCAAAATGAGAGCAAAGATGAATTATTGAATTTGATACTGAGATTATATGATGAAGCTGACAGTAATGCATTAAAAATGCAATTACTTTCAATAATATCAACCACATCATTAAACAGTAAATCACAGCTGCTAGAATTAAAACCTGGAATGTCAAAATGGAAAGTTGACCAGAGTAGAAGCCATGCAACACGCTTTGGTGTTGGGACAATACAAACTGAAAAGACCCCAAACTACAGAGATAAGATGGATAAGGAAAAACTGGAGCATGCAATGGCATTTTTTCTGGATCCTAATTTTATACAAATTTGTTCCTTTGGAAATAAGGACTTGCATTTTGATAATGGAGATGTCATAAATATACCCCAAGTTGTACGAAGAACTTGTCATTCTGCACTGATACATATGTACAAGACAATATGCACAGAAGCTGATTTTACTCCTCTGTCAGACAGTACTCTTTTCAAAATTTTGACTACTTGTTCAGCAGCAAAACGGTCTAATTTATGTGGACTTGATAATATTACTACTGATGGCACTTTTGCAATTGAAAATCTTATCAGAATGACAGAAACTCTAAAGGTTGGGATCAAATAACACAGTACTTTCATCCCTCAAAACAGCCTTGGCAAATTTCAAGTTATATTTAAAAACAGAGTACAAGTTCCATGTAACTATGTCTAATTCATGCCAAACCCATTGTATCAAGTATGCATTGAGCAATCCAGGAAATGTTCTGCTTCAAGAAAAATGTGACCATTAACATCAGAATTACTGCTCCAAATGTTTACTGTTGACAATGCAAGATCTCAACTTGAAGATGAAATTCAGAAAATACAATGTAAGTATTTTTTAAAATGTAGAAGATTATATATCTTTTGAGTGGCCATTGCAAAAGCATGGGTGTAAAACGCACACTCTTAAAGTACAGCCATTTAATATCAATCAATATCTAAAAATACCACATTTCCAATACTAATTTAACAACCACATGCACACATATAACCCTAAATTAGTGTAGAGCGAAGCAGTCTATAGTTTTTTAGAAAGCTAAAACTTGTCGCAATTTAAGATCGGTTCCGCTAGCTATCTTTTAGAACATTGTAATACCATTTCCAGTTATTTCCCTTTGGATGCAATCAAATAAGTGTCATGATTGGATCGGCGATTGACAACATGGAAGTAATTTATCTGCGAATTTTAACTGAAGACAATTTAAAAGAAGACTAGACGATCGTCTGAGCTATACTTTTTAGATGCAGGGAATAAACTATAACATTTCAAAGATCAGTCGGCTGTTCATATATTTTCATATGACAATGATTTATACATGTACATGTATGTGTATCCGATATGATAATTTTTTAATGACTAATGTCCACGTGGAGCTTTTTACACCTCAAAATACACACCCCCAGCATCACTACATGTAATATATAAACTCACATTTTATACAACACACAGAAGGCATTCATCATTTTCCTTAAATCAGTAAGGTTTATGACCCCTTCTGTAGCCATTTTTAGCTTAAATGGCCCAAATGGCCAAGTGAGCTTTTCTCTTCAAATATTTTCTAGCACAATGTCTGGACATCGGTGGACATGCAACATTGCAAAACCACACGTTTACAAATAAAAATTCGTAAGGGTTCCGCGGAACCCAGTGTCTCGCCTACTTTTGCTGTTAATCGCAGACTCAACAAAATGAGGAAAACATCAATAAAAAATTTCCCTCTCGATACTGTCTTTTGATGGAAAGAAGCTTCCAAGTTTGGTAAAAAATCCAGGATAGTTTATGAATCTAATAAATGTTGTGCTTCTGTCTAAGTTTGGTAGAAATCCAGGATAGTTTAAGAACATTATAAAAATTTTAAAAACTTAAACCACAGAGTGAATGTTTTGTTTCTGGCTAAAAAATTAAGTCCATTTATAAGTAAAATACGGAAAAGTGGAAATTTATTTTACAAAATATTCTTCTTGATACTATCTTATGATCATAAACCAGCTTCTGTCCAAGTTTGGTACAAATCAAGGATAGTTTATGAAAGTTATTAAAATTTTAAAAACTTTAACCACAGAGTGAATGTAATGTTTCCTCACAGAAAAACTAAGTCCATTTATAAGTAAAATACGGAAAAGTGGAAATTTATTTTTACAAAATATTCTTCTTGATACTATCTTATGATCATAAACAAGCTTCTGTCCAAGTTTGGTACAAATCAAGGATAGTTTATGAAAGTTATTAAAATTTTTAAAACTTTAACCACAGAGTGAATGTAATGTTTCCTCGCAGAAAAACAAAGTCCATTTATAAGTAAAATACGGAAAAAATGGAATTTTATTTTTACAAAATATTCTTCTGGATACTTTCTTATGATCATAAACAAGCTTCTGTCCAAGTTTGGTAGAAATTCAGTATAGTTTAAGAAAGTTATTAAAATTTCAAAAACTTTAACCACAGAGTGAATATTTGTGGACGCCACCGAAGACGACGGAATGTAGGATCGCTTAGTCTCGCTTTTTCAACTAAAGTCGAAGGCTCGACAAAAATCAACACCCAGACTATAGCTATAGTCATAAAGAAGGACAATAAATGAACAAAAGACAAACCCCGGGACACAGAAGTACAAACAATAGACCATCCACTCTGAAAACTAAAAGTAAGATAGAAACATGGATCACGAAAAACATGCAGGGACGACATCAGAGAGTGAAGAGAACTTGCTTCTTGCAAGACACTTTCCGTGAAAACAATTTGATATGAAGACAATTTTTGTTTTTATTTATGGTTTTTTTAGCTCACCTGGCCCCCAAGTGATTTAAACTTTGTAAATGAGTTGACTGTATCAAATGAAACTCAGATGTTTGTTTATTTTGCTATCTTCTACAGACTGGAAAAAAACTGCACATAAAAATCCAAGTAAGTTTTTAATTTTCTGAAACGTATACTATATTTAACTTATATACTAGTATATATCTAGTTCCTGCCATGCCTTAAATTTTTCCTAGACGTTGCAGTTTGTCTGTACTCATAGTAACTTTTGAGGTGTAAACACAGCCATATTTTTCAATTCCTTATAATGAACCTTAATTGGTTCCTGATTGAACACACAAAGTTTACACAGACATGACAGAAAACAACTGATGATAATTTATTTTTATACGACCGCAAATTTTGAAAAAATTTTCGTCGTATATTGCTATCACGTTGGCGTCGTCGTCGTCGTCGTCCGAATACTTTTAGTTTTCGCACTCTAACTTTAGTAAAAGTGAATAGAAATCTATGAAATTTTAACACAAGGTTTATGACCATAAAAGGAAGGTTGGTATTGATTTTTGGAGTTTTGGTCCCAACATTTTAGGAATTAGGGGCCAAAAAGGGCCCAAATAAGCATTTTCTTGGTTTTCGCACCATAACTTTAGTTTAAGTTAATAGAAATCTATGAAATTTTGACACAAGGTTTATGACCACAAAAGAAAGATTGGAATTGATTTTGGGAGTTTTGGTTTCAACAGTTTAGGAATAAGGGGCCAATAAAGGTCCCAAATAAGCATTTTTCTTGGTTTTCGCACAATAACTTTAGTTTAAGTAAATAAAAATCGATGAAATTTAAACACAATGTTTATGACCACAAAAGGAAGGTTGGTATTGATTTTGGGAGTTTAGGATCCAACAGTTTAGGAATTAGGGGCCAAAAAGGGACCCAAATAAGCATTTTTCTTGGTTTTCGCACCATAACGTTAGTATAAGTAAATACAAATCTATGAAATTTAAACACAAGGCTTATGACCATAAAAGGAAGGTTGGTATTGATTTTGGGAGTTTTGGTCCCAACAGTTTAGGAAAAAGGGGCCCAAAGGGTCCAAAATTAAACTTTGTTTGATTTCATCAAAATTGAATAATTGGGGTTCTTTGATATGCCGAATCTAACTGTATATGTAGATTCTCAACTTTTGGTCCCGTTTTCAAATTGGTCTACATTAAGGTCCAAAGGGTCCAAAATTAAACTTAGTTTGATTTTGACAAAAAATGAATCGGTTGGGTTCTTTGATATGTTGAATCTAAAAATGTACTTAGATTTTTGATTATTGGCCCAGTTTTCAAGTTGGTCCAAATCGGGGTCCAAAATTAAACTTTGTTTGATTTCATCAAAAATTGAATCCTTGGGGTTCTTTGATATGCCAAATCTAACTGTGTATGTAGATTCTTCATTTTTGGTCCTGTTTTCAAATTGGTCTACATTAAAGTCCAAAGGGTCCAAAATTAAACTAAGTTTGATTTTAACAAAAATTGAATTCTTGGGCCTCTTTGATATGCTGAATCTAAACATGTACTTAGATTTTTGATTATGGGCCCAGTTTTCAAGTTGGTCCAAATCAGGATCTAAAATTATTATATTAAGTATTGTGCAATAGCAAGTCTTTTCAATTACACAGTATTGTGCAATGGCAAGAAATATCTAATTGCACAATATTGTGAAATAGCAAATTTTTTTTTTAATTAGAGTTATCTTTCTTTGTCCAGAATAGTAAGCAAGAAATATCCTATTGCACAATATTGTGCAATAGCAAGAATTTTTTTTAATTGGAGTTATCTTTCTTTGTCCAGAATCAACTTAAATCTTTGTTATATACAATATACAATGTATATACACTTTTTACTACCAACTGATAAATTTAAATAATCTTTACCATTCAGTGATAACAAGCAGTTTTTTTACATCTTAATATTTTATGATGTATTTAAATGAGTAGTTATTGTTGCAAACTCCATTAGAATATTTTAATTGAGATTAGTTTTGGAATAAGGGAAAGGGGGATGTGATTAAAAAATTGGGTTCAATTTTTCTCATTTGAAATTTCATAAATAAAAAGAAAATTTCTTCAAACATTTTTTTGAGATGATTAATATTCAACAGCAAAGTGAATTGCTCTAAGAGAAAACAAAAATTTTAAGTTCATTAGAACACATTCATTCTGTGTCAGAAACCTATGCTGTGTCAACTATTTAATCACAATCCAAATTTAGAGCTGAATCCAGCTTGAATGTTGTGTCCATACTTGCCCCAACCGTTCAGGGTTCAACCTGTGCGGTCGTATAAAGCTACGCCCTGCGGAGCATCTGGTATATGTTTAGTAGTAAATACGCTTTATCATATATTTCAACAGACGAGTATTATCTTATATGAACTGTTTTCTGATCCATAGCACTGGGTTACCTTCAGTTCTACTTTTGTCTTGTTTCAAAGGCCTTAAAAGAACTGCTCAATTACTTATCCGAAGCACCATGGGTACCTTACATTTTGCGTGCTGTTGTTTTAATAATATTTTGTTTATTATTGTATTTATTTGTGTGTTTTGTATTTTTATAGTTGCATTTAGCATGTTTAGTGTGCCAAAAAATATGAAAACTTGACGTTCGTGATGTCGCATACAATATGAAAACTTGACATTCGTGACGTCTCATACCAAACAATGTCGTCATTCAAAAAATTGACCTTTTTGAGGAAAATTTTTCTTAAGCAAAAAAAAAAGTAGGGGTGAGATAAAGGGTATACGATATAGGGTGCGCATCAAAGTTGCGCGATATTGATTTATCAGCAGGCTATTTATCAAATATGCAAAACTACTGTATTTACTACTAAACATATGATAAATATATTTATTTATTTTTTTATAGTTTACTTCCATATATCAGTATATATTAACTTACATTCATTTTCTCTTTTGATTGCTATTTATAGAAAGATTGTGAGGTTTTAATTTTTCTCAACCGGATTTTGTACATCATCAGGATTTTATTATTTGTTTCATCCTAATCATGCTAATGAGAGTTGTCTAGCCATTAAAAACATGTTGATCCCAATAAATAATTGGAGCATTCTTAAAGTGTTGTTGTTGTACATATATGACATATATGTATAAATAGAATCTTCTACAGTATTTTTTTTAAATTTTATTTAAGTTGTTTATAATGATGATTTTAATTTTTCAACAGATTGAGACTTCAAGTTTTGTGTATCAATGAAATGCAAATTCACTGGTTTGAGCATGGTGACAGTCAGCATTGTTGTAAAATCTGCTGCACTTTTCTCAATCCACTGGTATGCATAATACAGCAAAGTTCCATAGACGATTGGTGGATTAGCAGAACAGAAAATCATGCTGGAAATGAACATCATTAGCAAAAGGCTACAGCTTCATGTACATGTACAGTAGATGCATTTTACTTGTTAATAAAAGTAAATGTCTCAATTGGATTTTTTGGAAAATGACGCTTTCAGCGGCATGTTTCCGATACTATTGACCTGAACTTCCATTACATTTCTTTGCCTACCGCGCTTGGTTCGTATTTACTTTCCATTACATTTCTCTGTCTACCGCACTTGGTTTCGTATTTACTATTTTACATACAAACTGGAATCTGCTTGTATTATCATTATTGTGTAGTAATCAACCGGGAACCAGTTTACATACTTTATTTACAGAATAAAACATTTTGACCTGTTCATATGTTTATTGTTACCACAGTTGTATTTTGAGCTTTCCCTTAGTTATATTTTTCATATTTATTCAAGCTTTCGCTTTTAACGTAATAAACAAATAGATCCGTATTGACATGGTTCTGGACTTTTCTAGACAAAATAGTTCTCCTAAATAATGTCAGCCTTTCTTACCCTTTCCACTTAACAACCATTAAGAAAGTATTAATCAGAATCATCTTGACATCCATTGGATAGATACTGGTCTTTATCCAGATTTACGAAGTTTTGAATAATCGGAAATTAATACCAATGCAGTGTGTATGAATCATCTGATGACACAGGGTCTCCGCTCCTTCTTATTACCAAAAAGATCGAAGTGTACCAACACGATGTTGTTAAGATACTCATAAATCTATTTTTATAACTTTATTGATTATGTGAAGTAAAACTAAAACATTGTAAAAACAAAGATATATAATTAATCAGGGAAAACTTGATAGTCTTTTCGTTTTACAAACAATTGCCTTTATTATAAGAAAATATAATGTGTCCGTGTTGGTCCACTTTCTACTGGTTATAAGACAGAAGTAAGTACCGACTCAATCTTTGTTTACAAAGTTACAACAGTCTGTAACAGACTGAATCTGTATGACATGTGAATAAGTTATCGATATCGATGCTGGGTTTAATACAACGGGTTGAGAGAGTGCCGCCCATTTATTGGGGTATCAGGTCTGTTCGCGCCCAATATACTTTCGCACCCTAAACGTTCGCACCTCGCACGTTCGCACCCAAGGTCCGTTCGCACTCTACACGTTCGCGCCCAATTTTAATTCAAATTCGAGTTGAATAATTGGAAAATCATGATTGTTGTTTTTAATTGCTTTCGTGTAAATACTGAATGTATTTATAGCTTGGTATGAGTAAAAGATTGAACATTCAAAATTAAATAATTAAAAAAAATATCATCTTATTTTTCAGATCATCTATTGAAAGTGCCATTAACAAAAATTAAAGAATTTCATTCCCACTTAGAGGGACTACATAGGATTCCTCAGCATCAACTCTCTGATCAGGTATGTACACCAAAGTCACTGACAGCAATCATACACACTCGTTGCTTTTCTTGCAGCAGCGTCGTCATCCTTAGCAGTGTCAATAATTGTTGAGTTTGTTGCTTAAGGTAGTTAAATTAGAACATCTGGTGATAGATCAATGAAATTTTCTAGAAAGTTGCATTACTGTCAGTACTTCTAAATAAGAAGATGTGGTATGAGTGCCAATAAAACATCTCTCCATCAAAGTTACAATTTATGAAAACCTTCACACTACCTAAGACAGTTGTGTAATATTACAACATTAAAAGACACTCTATGAACTATCAATTGAAATTGCTTAAATCAATCAGAACTTAAAGTGCAAAGTCTTGGTGAAAAGTTGTGATTAAATTATCAGAGACTATCAAAGATCTCTAACATTAACAACAGAAATTCTATAGAAAATAAGGAGTTGTCAATCAAAATCATATTTTTATTTTAATTTTTCAATGAATTTGATTTAATTTTATGATGAGCAATACAGCTAATTAGGAATAATTGAACTGTTCTGTCATTGTAAACAAATTTTGCCATTATACAATGACAAATTATTCATAGTCAATAGCAGCAGTTGTATTTTTCTTTCAGCTGACTTTAAGTTATTTTAACAGTAATGTGATAGATGTAAAAGGGTACAGCCATGAAAACGATCCAACAAGGTAAACATAAAATCAGTTTCTACAATATTTACAAAATATGGTTACTGTGCCTCGATGTAGTATCAAGTTTTATATTTGTATATGAGTTATATAATTATCTCCCTTTGAAACTTTTTCTGAACTTTTCAATATAATGAGATATATTGATACTTTGAATTCAGAAATGAGGTTTTGAATAATGCAATTGGGGGAGTATCACAATAGTAATAACTAACATTTTAATATCTGCTACATATATCTGTATGCAGCGTTTCCTGAAATTGCAATAATCAATGTTGCATTTTTGTCCGTTCATTTAAAATTGCAATAATTAGGTCTTTCCACCTTTACACCTTTACGTGTGGAAAGACCTATTGATTTTGTTCTGATTATTTATTTTTATTTTTTTTTCTTCCGCCTAATTTTTTTCTTGCGGTGTAAAAATGTTTCAAAAGATGTCGCTTAGTTTTTATACGCCCGTCAAAATTTTGACGGGACATATTATGATATACAAATGTCCAGTGTCCGTCCGTCTGTCCGGTGTCAACACGTCGCACCTTAACTTGAGAACGACTTATCCAAATTTCATGAAACTTAATATTAATGTTTCTTATGATGGTCAAATGATCTGTATACTTTTTGGTGAAAATAAGATTTAAACTTTTTGAGTTACGGCACTTTATAACTAAAACAGGGGTGTGTTTTTTTCACGTCGCACTGTATCTCAAAAACGATTCTTGATTATGACTTAAAACTTTAAACACTTCTTAGTATTTTAATCTCAATATCTGTATACTTTTTGGTGATGATTCAAAATTTCATTTTTGAGTTATTGAGCATTTTGTAAAAAAGGGGGAGGGTTTTTTTACATGTCGCGCCATATCTCAAAAACTATTTATGATTATTGCTTAAATCTTTACACATGTCTTTGTTATATTAATCTCAATATCTGAATACTTTTTGGTGATGATTCAAAATTTCATTTTTGAGTTATTGAGTATTTTGTAAAACGGCTTTTTACATGTCGCGCCGTATCTCAAAAATAAGTTATGATTATTGCTTAAAACTTTACTCACTTCTTTGATATATTAATCTAAAGATCTGTATACTTTTTGGTTTTGATTCAAAATTTTATTTTGGTAATATTTAGTTTTTGTAAAAAAAAAAACAGGGTGGGGGGGTTTCACATGTCCCGCCGTGTCTCTAAAACAATATATGGTTATTGCTTAAAACTTTCTCATAAACTATTTATGATTATTGCATAAGACTTCCACATAAGACATCGGGCGTATCATGCGCTCATGGCGCAGCTGTTTATTTTTGTATATGAGATCATACAGTCTATACGCTTTTGAAACTCACCCTGTTTAACCAAACACTTTTCTTTGTAAGAGTTATCTCCCCAAACACTGTTTTTCTTGTTATCAGATCTCCTCCGCAACTGTAAAAGAAAGCGACAAATTTATTTTTCAAAATTGCTCGTTATATCCTCAGGATGTTACGTTTTATTTTGACCGAAGCTTTACGAATACCCCATATGAGAGTAATTTCCCCTTTTGTATTGAAATAAGTGAAATAAATTTGTAACTGGAAAACCATAAGTGATAGAGGCCTAGGGTCTTTTGATTTGAGGCCCTTGGTCAAAAAGTATGAAAATGAGGTCAAGGTCAAAGGTCAAGTTCATGATCAAATTTTTGATTTTGGCTTGTTATCTCTTATTTCGTAACATGTAAATTTTACTTACGTAACATTTAATGCGAGTTTTGCCCTCTTTTATATCTAATATTAGTTGTATGGTAATATAACTCATTAACTCTTTAACAATATAAAGTAGAGGCCTAGAGTCTTTTGATTTAAGGTCCTTGGTTGATGACCTTGAAATTGAGCTCAAGGTCATAGGTAAATTTAACGTTCTAGATTTTGACCTTTGCTTTTTTCCTCTTATATATACATATAAAGCCATGGGACTTTTGGCAAAAGGTTGCAAGCAATGTGACCTTGAAAAATCCAACCGGAAGTGACCTTTTGTAAACCGGAAGTAGCCGTTTTTTTGTACTAATTTAATGTAAAAGTATATAGAACCATCTATTTTTGGAATCAGTGTCAAGTAAACTATCAAAACATACCGAAAGTAACATCTTTTAAACCGGAAGTAAAAAGTGATCTCCTTATTTATATCTTTTTGTATAGAAACCATACATTTTTGGAATCAGTGTTCAATAAGCTGTCATTTGACGCTAAAATTGACATTTAAAACCGAATTTTAATATTTTCATATAAAAAAGATCTTTACTAGTGGAAAGACCATCAATGGTTCTCTGAACAATTGGTTTTTAATATTGTTCTTACATCTCTTCTGAAAAAAAAATCCACATGTTTGTTATCAGTTATACTCTGAAACTACAAGTCTAATGGACCCCAAAATTTGCATTCAGCAGGGCATACATGTACTAAAAGTTTATAAAACAACGTGGTGCAGATATCTCTCAAGACTTTTCCTAGAGAAAAGAAATTGCAATGCCGTAAAAATCGCTTGCTAGGTCCGTACATCTCAGTGAAATCCTACAATAAAATGTCCGCTCCTAGATTGAAATACTAATCTGTGTTACAAACAGGTGCTGAAAAATGTACATTATCAGAAAATAATCCTTAAATGTGTATTAAAGTTACACCGGATCAATTAAATCCAAAACATGCACTGCTGGTGAACTGTGATCAAAATGTCAATTTCCTACAATGACAAAAGAAATGACATTGTGTACATTCCGTATCTATACATGTTGTCTATTCAACGTCCCCACCTAAAAAGGAATAAATATACTAAGTTTTCGTTATTATAAACCCACATCACGTGATGTCTCCTCAATCTGGTGCGAGAAGTCGCGCGCTGGACCTGAAATAAAATAAAAACTTTCTGAACTAAACATGAAACTTCCCCAGAATAATATAGACCCTTTACAGAAACAAACAAACAAACAAACACGCACACACATAACAAACAATCATGTTTCAAAGGGGGAAAGACCGTTTACAATTGCTTTTTAAAAGCAATTGATTTATATTTAATGTTTAGTTTTGTCCTTTCGTTTAAATTTACAATAAAAACTGAACGCAATAATTTTTTGATCTTACAGTTATCATGAAAATGACATCAACAGTATTAGAAATAATTAAAATTTAATAAAAATGGAAGAAAACAACATTATCAGTTGAAAAAGCATAATAATATATATATAGGTAATGGTAAATTCAAAAACAAAAAAAGCACAAAAGGGTCTGTGCATCTCATTTATTTGTTAAAAACAGAAATGATGAAAAACACCAATAATAGTTTCAGCAATATTTTGAAATTTTCTAGTATATCTCGAGATTGTGTTCTTATTCTCATTTCTTTTCAGATTTAAAACAGTTCACTGTCATCTGTATCCCTACCTTTCTCAGTGTGTAGACATGCCAAGATGGTGACCAGTATTATATAGTGTTCACCTATACCTACTTGCTTCAGATATAACTATAGTGCTGTTGCTGAAATGCTGCTGCAAGACTTTATATTTATACTATAGATTCAAGTCTTTTTGTAAATGTATCATGCACAAGCAGAACAATTTCAACGAGATCAACAAAAGATGAAAACTTTTTGATACATTTGTAAATGATAAATTTTATAATCTGTGATATTGGCATGAAATGGTTGTAGTAGATTATATTTTTATAACTTGAATTAATGAAAATTATTGATTTTGTAACTATGTTTCAAAAGTGTTGCAAGTATCTTTTTTTGTTATGTTATTTGTTTTGGAAAAAAAGTCCCACTGAATTTATGTTATTCAAGGGAGATAATTATGTAAATCCAAGTTAAATTAAACCCAAATAATTTTTTAGACAACTGTATTTTATAGTTGTAAAACTGAGCTCTTAAGGTTTTATGTTTTGCAAAATTGCTGATACAACAAATGATAAAAAAAGAATTTCAGAATAGATGTTTGGTGCTTACATGTGAAGTGCAATTGATTGATAAGTTGGTTGTGTTCTGATCTCATTTAAATTTTTAAATTTTATGTAAAATTTCATATCACATTCATCAAAATAAAGTTGTGACTAAAGTTTTATAATGAGAAAATGCAATATTTTTATTGTGAATTTGTCCTTTATTTTATTTTTCATTATAATTTCCATGACAGTTAACACTTTATTAACTAATAGCTGATTTATGATTTCCTCTACCAGTTGATTATTTTTTTGTAATCAGCACATGGTTTGTTTTATTTCAGTCCTCCATTGTTCAAAATTAAATTTTAAAGTAAAATTTTCCTGCTTTCCCCTGATTTTGCTATTGGAATATCATGAAAAAAGGATGACCGGTCTGAAATAACTCTTTATGCAGATTATTGAAAGCAAGATAAAGTTTGTTTAAAAGTCAATCTAGAAGTTCAAATGCAATTGTGAAGAAATTTAATCAATTAATTATTATTTGTATTTCAGAAATGCAATACGTGAACCTTATTTGTTTTTTCCTGTTTAAATTGTTTTATAACAGTGTTTTGGGTCTAAAGAGAGCCCTTAGTAGGATGCTGTCCAATGTGAGCCAGGCCTTTGTGTTGAAGGCTGTATTATAACCTATTATTGCTTACTTTAACTACGCTGTGTCTTGATGGAGAGTTGTCTCTTTGGTACTCCTACCACATTTAAAAAGATATTCCCTCTGACATTTGAAATTGAACTGAAGTTGCCTTGTTACTAAGGTTTCTTATATTGACCTATCCCTTTTCTCTCTTGCTGGATAGTTTTATACTGGTCATTTGGGGGCACTATGTAGCATACTGATCAATGAGATGGCTCAAAATCTCATTACACTATAATTTGACATTTTCGTACTTAATATATATAAACTGAAAATTCATCATCTGATGGTTTATTCTCATTTCGCCTTAGCTGTCAAAATAATTATATAAAATTAATCCCAGTTTGCCTTAGTACAAATTTTCAGGTACACAGAAATAACTAAGGCGATATGGGAGCTTCTGTAAACAATGTAATTAAGTAATGTTTTGTTTGTATAATGTAGACGAAAGAATGTGTTTCATGTGTAATGATAACATAGAAGACGAAAAACATGTAATATTTTCTTGAATATTTGATATATCTTAATTATAATAAAAGAAATACTGTTTGTTTTTTATTTTTATGTAAAAGATTTAGTTATTAAAAGTTAAAATACAGAAAAATGTATAAATACATGTGCTTCCCTTAATTTTGCCTCAAACTTTGTGTACATTTAATAATAATACTTCCTGTCCATTTGCACTAAAGACAGATAAAACAGATGGCACATAACATTCATATCACCAGGTCATATTTCTAATTGCTCAACTTTTGCTCAACTACAAAAATTTCAAAGTCTGAATGCTCAACTTTTCCTCAACTACAAAAATTTCAAAGTCTGAATGCTCAACTTTTGCTTAACTATATGAAAACCAAAGATCAATTGCTCAACTTATTCCTCAACTTAATGGCAAGCTTCAGTTAAGGGCCAGTTGAGCGACATCTATTAAACATACAGTGCTTGGCCAGGTTTGAGTTGAGCTAAGATGCTCAACACCTAGCCCTCAACTATTTTGCTTAAAACAGCTCGCCCTCAACTGTCCGCCACATGGCCATCAACTGGCCCTCAACTTTTTTTTCTGTAGGGGTACTTCATGTATCAGACTTATGAAAAATGACCAGAAGTTCATTTTATATGAGCCTGTGCCAAAAAATAGAGGTTTTCAAATAAAGTGAGGTCTTATATCAAATGTAATATTTTTCACTAACCACAATTTTCTGAAGTTGTTAAGTTATCAAAAAAACTTTAACATATTATAAATGTATTTTTAATGGAAATATAAGTTTCAAATAGCATAACACATGTGGATAAAAAAGTCTTTAGCAATGTCAAGCTTAAAAAAACAGGTTGTCAATTTAGGCCGTTCCCCGCATTTGCATATTAAAAAGCATATAAATGATATGGGAGATGGAGATATGCTTCTTTTTGCTTAAATCTATGCTTAGATATGACAAAACATGGAGCCTGGATGTAACAAGACTGTCACTTTCAACTATATATGTAGACAGTATGGTCTGATGCAAAGTTTATTAACTTTACTGTTTAAAACCTGAATGAAATTTCAGCCTCAAAAGGCCAATATTTTAACCACTAGCTATCCAACAGAAGAAAATAAAGGTAGTCTGTTAAACAGAAATGGTTAAACAACCAGTAATAAGTGTTTCTGGTATAGATTCAGTGCAATCTATTTAGGAATACAACTAAAAGTGCATAGAACTTCACATTTCACCTGCTGTGTATACTGACCGTTAGACTTAGACTATTAAAACAGCACATTTTGCACTCTTTTTTTGTTTTTATCTACTTTTTTTTGTGTTCAGAGTTCACAAATGAGTAAAACAACTGAAATAAATACCACAAACACAAATAGATATCAGAAAAAACCTGTCAGAGAGAAATTAAGCATGCTGTTTTTGCAAAAATATTGAAAAAAGTGAAAAAGCTACATTTTGGTCATTTAACCTGAAAATTGACTTTTTCACAAAATTTCTATCAAATGAAAGTGAAAATCATTTCTTCTCATGTAGTTTGACAAATTAATACCAATAGATCATTCAGAGAAGCTGTTAAAGTAAAAACTCAAAATTTGCTGAAATGCACCTCTTAGGGGCCTAAAACTTGACCAATTCTGATAAAACTTGGCATGATTTAAGCTTAGTATATTATAAAACAGTTTACAAAGTTTCAAAGCCATATGATACCAAATAAAAAAAATGTGGCATGTAAACACCTGAGTCTAAAGGTCAGGCAACCTTATGCTAATGCCTATCATTTGTACCTAGTGTGGACAAAAGCTTAGCCGTAGAAAATCTTGAATGAACTCAAGAACGGAGGTGGTAGAGTCTCCCTACCCTAACTTTAGACATCAATTAAAAACGTTCCATAATTTAACAACCTGGGTCTTTGGGTCCAGGCAACCTTGGGCAATTGCCTATCATTCTTACCTGGTATGGACAAAGGCTAACGGTAGGATTTTTTTATGAATTAAAGAAGGGGGATTGGAAAGTAAGTCTACCCCATTTTTGGAAGTCAATTTATAAAGTTTCATCAATTAAACCACCTGAGTCTTAAGTCAATGCAATGGTTGATGTAACACAGAAGGATGTTATACACCTTGTATACCACATGTACTCTAGTTGATGTAACATGGGGATTTTATACACCTTGTATACCACATGTATCCTGGTTGATGTACAACAGGAGGATGTTTTACACCTTATATACCACATGTATCCTAGTTTATGCAACACAGGAGGATGTTATACACCTTATATACCACATGTATCCTGGTGGATGTACAACAGGAGGATGTTATACACCTTATATACCACATGTATCCTGGTTGATGTACACTAGGAGGATGTTATACACCTTATATACCACATGTATCCTGGTTGATGTACAACAGGAGGATGTTATACACCTTATATACCACATGTATCCTGGTGGATGTACAACAGGAGGATGTTATACACCTTATATACCACATGTATCCTGGTTGATGTACAACAGGAGGATGTTATACACCTTATATACCACATGTATCCTGGTTGATGTAACACTGGAGGATGTTATACACCTGATATACCACATGTATCCTGGTGGATGTACAACAGGAGGATGTTATACACCTTATATACCACATGTATCCTGGTGGATGTAACACTGGAGGATGTTATACACCTTATATACCACATGTATCCTGGTTGATGTACAACAGGAGGATGTTATACACCTTATATACCACATGTATCCTGGTGGATGTAACACTGGAGGATGTTATACACCTTATATACCACATGTATCCTCGTGGATGTAACACTTGAGGATGTTATACACCTTATATACCACATGTATCCTGGTGGATGTACAACAGGAGGATGTTATACACCTTATATACCACATGTATCCTGGTTGATGTACAACAGGAGGATGTTATACACCTTATATACCACATGTATCCTGGTTGATGTACAACAGGAGGATGTTATACACCTTATATACCACATGTATCCTGGTTGATGTAACACTGGAGGATGTTATACACCTTATATACCACATGTATCCTGGTGGATGTAACACAGGAGGATGTTATACACCTTATATACCACATGTATCCTGGTTGATGTACAACAGGAGGATGTTATACACCTTATATACCACATGTATCCTGGTTGATGTACAACAGGAGGATGTTATACACCTTATATACCACATGTATCCTGGTTGATGTACAACAGGAGGATGTTATACACCTTATATACCACATGTATCCTGGTTGATGTAACACTGGAGGATGTTATACACCTTATATACCACATGTATCCTGGTTGATGTACAACAGGAGGATGTTATACACCTTATATACCACATGTATCCTGGTTGATGTAACACTGGAGGATGTTATACACCTTATATACCACATGTATCCTGGTGGATGTAACACAGGAGGATGTTATACACCTTATATACCACATGTACCCTGGTTGATGTACAACAGGAGGATGTTATACACCTTATATACCACATGTATCCTGGTTGATGTACAACAGGAGGATGTTATACACCTTATATACCACATGTATCCTGGTTGATGTACAACAGGAGGATGTTATACACCTTATATACCTCATGTATCCTGGTGGATGTACAACAGGAGGATGTTATACACCTTATATACCACATGTATCCTGGTTGATGTACAACAGGAGGATGTTAACCACCTTGTATACCACATGTATCCTGGTTGATGTAACACAGGAGGATGTTATACACCTGATATACCACATGTATCCTGGTGGATGTACAACAGGAGGATGTTATACACCTTATATACCACATGTATCCTGGTTGATGTAACACTGGAGGATGTTATACACCTTATATACCACATGTATCCTGGTGGATGTACAACAGGAGGATGTTATACACCTTATATACCACATGTATCCTGGTTGATGTAACACTGGAGGATGTTATACACCTTATATACCACATGTATCCTGGTTGATGTACAACAGGAGGATGTTATACACCTTATATACCACATGTATCCTGGTGGATGTAACACTGGAGGATGTTATACACCTTATATACCACATGTATCCTGGTTGATGTACAACAGGAGGATGTTTTACACCTTATATACCACATGTATCCTGGTTGATGTAACACTGGAGGATGTTATACACCTTATATACCACATGTATCCTGGTTGATGTACAACAGGAAGATGTTATACACCTTATATACCACATGTATCCTGGTTGATGTACAACAGGAGGATGTTATACACCTTATATACCACATGTATCCTGGTTGATGTACAACAGGAGGATGTTATACACCTTATATACCACATGTATCCTGGTTGATGTAACACTGGAGGATGTTATACACCCTATATACCACATGTATCCTGGTTGATGTACAACAGGAGGATGTTTTACACCTTATATACCACATGTATCCTGGTTGATGTACAACAGGAGGATGTTATACACCTTATATACCACATGTATCCTGGTTGATGTAACACTGGAGGATGTTATACACCTTATATACCACATGTATCCTGGTTGATGTAACACTGGAGGATGTTATACACCTTATATACCACATGTATCCTGGTGGATGTAACACTGGAGGATGTTATACACCTTATATACCACATGTATCCTGGTTGATGTACAACAGGAGGATGTTATACACCTTATATACCACATGTATCCTGGTTGATGTAACACTGGAGGATGTTATACACCTTATATACCACATGTATCCTGGTTGATGTAACACTGGAGGATGTTATACACATTATATACCACATGTATCCTGGTTGATGTAACACTGGAGGATGTTATACACCTTATATACCACATGTATCCTGGTGGATGTAACACTGGATGATGTCATACACCCTATATACCACATGTACCCTAGTTTATGCAACACGGGAGGATGTTATACATCCTATATACCACATGTATCCTGGTTGATGTACAACAGGAGGATGTTATACACCTTATATACCACATGTATCCTGGTTGATGTAACACTGGAGGATGTTATACACCTTATATACCACATGTACCCTAGTGGATGTACAACAGGAGGATGTTATACACCTTATATACCACATGTATCCTGGTTGATGTAACACTGGAGGATGTTATACACCTTATATACCACATGTATCCTGGTTGATGTACAACAGGAGGATGTTTTACACCTTATATACCACATGTATCCTGGTTGATATACAACAGGAGGATGTTATACACCTTATATACCACATGTATCCTGGTTGATGTAACACTGGAGGATGTTATACACCTTATATACCACATGTATCCTGGTGGATGTAACACTGGAGGATGTTATACACCTTATATACCACATGTATCCTACTGGATGTAACACTGGAGGATGTTATTCACCTTATATACCACATGTATCCTGGTTGATGTACAACAGGAGTATGTTATACACCCTATATACCACATGTATCCTGGTTGATGTAACACTGGAGGATGTTATACACCTTATATACCACATGTATCCTGGTTGATGTACAACAAGACGATGTTTTACACCTTATATACCACATGTATCCTAGTTTATGCAACACAGGAGGATGTTATACACCTTATATACCACATGTATCCTGGTTGATGTACAACAGGAAGATGTTATACACCCTATATACCACATGTACCCTAGTTTATGCAACACAGGAGGATGTTATACACCTTATATACCACATGTATCCTGGTTGATGTACAACAGGAGGATGTTTTACACCTTATATACCACATGTATCCTGGTTGATATACAACAGGAGGATGTTATACACCTTATATACCACATGTATCCTGGTTGATGTAACACTGGAGGATGTTATACACCTTATATACCACATGTATCCTGGTGGATGTAACACTGGAGGATGTTATACACCTTATATACCACATGTATCCTACTGGATGTAACACTGGAGGATGTTATTCACCTTATATACCACATGTATCCTGGTTGATGTACAACAGGAGTATGTTATACACCCTATATACCACATGTATCCTGGTTGATGTAACACTGGAGGATGTTATACACCTTATATACCACATGTATCCTGGTTGATGTACAACAGGACGATGTTTTACACCTTATATACCACATGTATCCTAGTTTATGCAACACAGGAGGATGTTATACACCTTATATACCACATGTATCCTGGTTGATGTACAACAGGAGGATGTTATACACCTTATATACCAAATGTATCCTGGTGGATGTAACACTGGAGGATGTTATACACCTTATATACCACATGTATCCTACTGGATGTAACACTGGAGGATGTTATTCACCTTATATACCACATGTATCCTGGTTGATGTACAACAGGAGTATGTTATACACCCTATATACCACATGTATCCTGGTTGATGTAACACTGGAGGATGTTATACACCTTATATACCACATGTATCCTGGTTGATGTAACACTGGAGGATGTTATACACCTTATATACCAAATGTATCCTGGTGGATGTAACACTGGAGGATGTTATACACCTTATATACCACATGTATCCTGGTGGATGTAACACTGGAGGATGTTATACACCTTATATACCACATGTACCCTAGTTTATGCAACACTGGAGGATGTTATACACCCTATATACCACATGTATCCTGGTTGATGTAACACTGGAGGATGTTATACACATTATATACCACATGTATCCTGGTTGATGTAACACTGGAGGATGTTATACACCTTATATACCACATGTATCCTGGTTGATGTACAACAGGAGGATGTTATACACCTTATATACCACATGTATCCTGGTGGATGTAACACTGGAGGATGTTATACACCTTATATACCACATGTATCCTACTGGATGTAACACTGGAGGATGTTATTCACCTTATATACCACATGTATCCTGGTTGATGTACAACAGGAGTATGTTATACACCCTATATACCACATGTATCCTGGTTGATGTAACACTGGAGGATGTTATACACCTTATATACCACATGTATCCTGGTTGATGTACAACAGGACGATGTTTTACACCTTATATACCACATGTATCCTAGTTTATGCAACACAGGAGGATGTTATACACCTTATATACCACATGTATCCTGGTTGATGTACAACAGGAGGATGTTATACACCTTATATACCAAATGTATCCTGGTGGATGTAACACTGGAGGATGTTATACACCTTATATACCACATGTATCCTACTGGATGTAACACTGGAGGATGTTATTCACCTTATATACCACATGTATCCTGGTTGATGTACAACAGGAGTATGTTATACACCCTATATACCACATGTATCCTGGTTGATGTAACACTGGAGGATGTTATACACCTTATATACCACATGTATCCTGGTTGATGTAACACTGGAGGATGTTATACACCTTATATACCAAATGTATCCTGGTGGATGTAACACTGGAGGATGTTATACACCTTATATACCACATGTATCCTGGTGGATGTAACACTGGAGGATGTTATACACCTTATATACCACATGTACCCTAGTTTATGCAACACTGGAGGATGTTATACACCCTATATACCACATGTATCCTGGTTGATGTAACACTGGAGGATGTTATACACATTATATACCACATGTATCCTGGTTGATGTAACACTGGAGGATGTTATACACCTTATATACCACATGTATCCTGGTTGATGTACAACAGGAGGATGTTATACACCTTATATACCACATGTATCCTGGTGGATGTAACACTGGAGGATGTTATACACCTTATATACCATATGTATCCTGGTGGATGTACAACAGGAGGATGTTTTACACCTTATATACCACATGTACCCTAGTTTATGCAACACTGGAGGATGTTATACACCCTATATACCACATGTATCCTGGTTGATGTAACACTGGAGGATGTTATACACCTTATATACCACATGTATCCTGGTTGATGTAACACTGGAGGATGTTATACACCTTATATACCACATGTATCCTGGTTGATGTAACACTGGAGGATGTTATACACCTTATATACCACATGTATCCTGGTTGATGTACAACAGGAGGATGTTTTACACCTTATATACCACATGTACCCTAGTTTATGCAACACTGGAGGATGTTATACACCCTATATACCACATGTATCCTGGTTGATGTAACACTGGAGGATGTTATACACCTTATATACCACATGTATCCTGGTTGATGTAACACTGGAAGATGTTATACACCTTATATACCACATGTATCCTGGTTGATGTAACACTGGAGGATGTTATACACCTTATATACCACATGTATCCTGGTTGATGTAACACAGGAGGATGTTATACACCCTATATACCACATGTATCCTGGTTGATGTACAACAGGAGGATGTTATACACCTTATATACCACATGTATCCTGGTTGATGTAACACTGGAGGATGTTATACCTTATATACCACATGTATCCTGGTGGATGTAACACTGGAGGATGTTATACACCTTATATACCAAATGTATCCTGGTTGATGTACAACAGGAGGATGTTTTACACCTTATATACCACATGTATCCTGGTTGATGTAACACTGGAGGATGTTATACACCTTATATACCACATGTATCCTGGTTGATGTACAACAGGAGGATGTTATACACCTTATATACCACATGTATCCTGGTTGATGTACAACAGGAGGATGTTATACACCTTATATACCACATGTATCCTGGTTGATGTACAACAGGAGGATGTTATACACCTTATATACCACATGTATCCTAGTGGATGTAAAACAGGAGGATGTTTTACACCTTATATACCACATGTAAACTAGTTTATGCAACACAGGAGGATGTTATACACCTTATATACCACATTTATCCTGGTTGATGTAACACTGGAGGATGTTATACACCTTATATACCACATGTATCCTGGTGGATGTAAAACAGGAGGATGTTTTACACCTTATATACCACATGTTCCCTAGTTTATGCAACACAGGAGGATGTTATACACCTTATATACCACATGTATCCTGGTTGATGTAACACTGGAGGATGTTATACACCTTATATACCATATGTATCCTGTTTGATGTAACACTGGAGGATGTTATACACCTTATATACCACATGTATCCTGGTTGATATAACACTGGAGGATGTTATACACCTTATATACCACATGTATCCTGGTGGATGTAACACTGGAGGATGTTATACACCTTATATACCACATGTATCCTGGTTGATGTACAACAGGAGGATGTTATACACCTTATATACCACATGTATCCTGGTTGATGTAACACTGGAGGATGTTATACACCTTATATACCACATGTATCCTGGTGGATGTAAAACAGGAGGATGTTATACACCTTATATACCACATGTATCCTGGTGGATGTAACACTGGAGGATGTTATACACCTTATATACCACATGTATCCTGGTTGATGTACAACAGGAGGATGTTATACACCTTATATACCACATGTATCCTGGTTGATGTAACACTGGAGGATGTTATACACCTTATATACCACATGTATCCTGGTTGATGTAACACAGGAGGATGTTTTACACCTTATATACCACATGTATCCTGGTTGATGTACAACAGGAGGATGTTATACACCTTATATACCACATGTATCCTGGTTGATGTAACACTGGAGGATGTTATACACCTTATATACCACATGTATCCTGGTTGATGTAACACTGGAGGATGTTATACACCCTATATACCACATGTATCCTGGGTGATGCAACACAGGAGGATGTTATACACCTTAAATACCACATTTATCCTGGTTGATGTACAACAGGAGGATGTTTTACACCTTATATACCACATGTATCCTGGTTGATGTAACACTGGAGGATGTTATACACCTTATATACCACATGTACCCTAGTTTATGCAACACAGGAGGATGTTATACACCCTATATACCACATGTGTCCTGGTGGATGTACAACTGGAGGATGTTATACACCTTATATACCACATGTATCCTGGTGGATGTACAACAGGAGGATGTTATACACCTTATATACCACATGTATCCTGGTTGATGTACAACAGGAGGATGTTATACACCTTATATACCACATGTATCCTGGTTGATGTAACACAGGAGGATGTTATACACCTTATATACCACATGTACCCTAGTGGATGTACAACAGGAGGATGTTATACACCTTATATACCACATGTATCCTGGTTGATGTAACACTGGAGGATGTTATACACCTTATATACCACATGTATCCTGGTTGATGTAACACTGGAGGATGTTATACACCTTATATACCACATGTATCCTGGTTGATGTAACACAGGAGGATGTTATACACCTTATATACCACATGTACCCTAGTGGGTGTACAACAGGAAGATGTTATACACCTTATATACCACATGTATCCTGGTTGATGTAACACTGGAGGATGTTATACACCTTATATACCACATGTATCCTGGTTGATGTAACACAGGAGGATGTTATACACCTTATATACCACATGTATCCTGGTTGATGTACAACAGGAGGATGTTTTACACCTTATATACCACATGTATCCTGGTTGATGTACAACAGGAGGATGTTTTACACCTTATATACCACATGTATCCTGGTTGATGTACACCAGGAGGATGTTATACACCTTATATACCACATGTATCCTGGTTGATGTAACACTGGAGGATGTTATACACCTTATATACCACATGTATCCTGGTTGATGTAACACTGGAGGATGTTATACACCTTATATACCACATGTATCCTGGTTGATGTAACACAGGAGGATGTTATACACCTTATATACCACATGTATCCTGGTTGATGTACAACAGGAGGATGTTATACACCCTATATACCACATGTATCCTGGTTGATGTAACACTGGAGGATGTTATACACCTTATATACCACATGTATCCTGGTAGATGTACAACAGGAGGATGTTATACACCTTATATACCACATGTATCCTTGTTGATGTACAACAGGAGGATGTTATACACCTTATATACCACATGTATCCTGGTGGATGTAACACTGGAGGATGTTAGACACCTTATATACCACATGTATCCTGGTGGATGTAACACTGGAGGATGTTATACACCTTATATACCACATGTATCCTGGTTGATGTACAACAGGAGGATGTTATACACCTTATATACCACATGTATCCTGGTGGATGTAACACTGAAGGATGTTTTACACCTTATATACCACATGTATCCTGGTGGATGTAACACTGGAGGATGTTTTACACCTTATATACCACATGTATCCTGGTGGATGTACAACAGGAGGATGTTTTACACTTTATATACCACATGTATCCTGGTGGATGTAACACTGGAGGATGTTATACACCTTATATACCACATGTATCCTGGTTGATGTAACACTGGAGGATGTTATACACCTTATATACCACATGTATCCTGGTTGATGTAACACTGGAAGATGTTATACACCTTATATACCACATGTATCCTGGTTGATGTAACACTGGAGGATGTTATACACCTTATATACCACATGTATCCTGGTTGATGTACAACAGGAGGATGTTATACATCTTATATACCACATGTATCCTGGTTGATGTAACACTGGAGGATGTTATACACCTTATATACCACATGTATCCTGGTTGATGTACAACAGGAGGATGTTTTACACCTTATATACCACATGTATCCTGGTTGATGTAACACTGGAGGATGTTATACACCTTATATACAACATGTATCCTGGTTGATGTAACACTGGAGGATGTTATACACCTTATATACCACATGTATCCTGGTTGATGTAACACTGGAGGATGTTATACACCTTATATACCACATGTATCCTGGTTGATGTAACACTGGAGGATGTTATACACCTTATATACCACATGTATCCTGGTTGATGTACAACAGGAGGATGTTTTACACCTTATATACCACATGTATCCTGGTTGATGTAACACTGGGGGATGTTATACACCTTATATACCCCATGTATTCTGGTTGATGTACAACAGGAGGATATTTTACACCTTATATACCACATGTATCCTGGTGGATGTAACACTGGAGGATGTTATACACCCTATATACCACATGTATCCTGGTTGATGTAACACAGGTGGATGTTATACACCTTATATACCAAATGTATCCTGGTTGATGTAACACTGGAGGATGTTATACACCTTGTATACCACATGTATCCTGGTTGATGTAATACTGGAGGATGTTATACACCTTATATACCACATGTATCCTGGTTGATGTACAACAGGAGAATGTTTTACCCCTTATATACCACATGTACCCTAGTTTATGCAACAGAGGAGGATGTTATACACCTTATATACCACATGTATCCTGTTTGATGTACAACAGGAGGATGTTATACACCTTATATACCACATGTATCCTGGTGGATGTAACACTGGAGGATGTTATACACCTTATATACCACATGTATCCTGGTGGATGTAACACTGGAGGATGTTATACACCTTATATACCACATGTATCCTGGTTGATGTACAACAGGAGGATGTTTTACACCTTATATACAACATGTACTCTAGTTTATGCAACACAGGAGGATGTTATACACCTTATATACCACATGTATCCTGGTTGATGTACAACAGGAGGATGTTATACACCTTATATACCACATGTATCCTGGTTGATGTAACACTGGAGGATGTTATATACCTTATATACCACATGTATCCTGGTGGATGTAACACTGGAGGATGTTATACACCTTATATACCACATGTATCCTGGTGGATGTACAACAGGAGGATGTTATACACCTTATATACCACATGTATCCTGGTTGACGTACAACAGGAGGATGTTATACACCTTATATACCACATGTATCCTGGTTGATGTAACACTGGAGAATGTTATACACCTTATATACCACATGTATCCTGGTTGATGTACAACAGGAGGATGTTATACACCTTATATACCACATGTATCCTGGTTGATGTAACACTGGAGGATGTTATACACCTTATATACCACATGTATCCTGGTGAATGTAACACAGGAGGATGTTATACACCTTATATACCACATGTACCCTGGTTGATGTACAACAGGAGGATGTTATACACCTTATATACCACATGTATCCTGGTTGATGTACAACAGGAGGATGTTATACACCTTATATACCACATGTATCCTGGTTGATGTACAACAGGAGGATGTTATACACCTTATATACCACATGTATCCTGGTGGATGTACAACAGGAGGATGTTATACACCTTATATACCACATGTATCCTGGTTGATGTACAACAGGAGGATGTTATACACCTTATATACCACATGTATCCTGGTTGATGTAACACTGGAGGATGTTATACACCTGATATACCACATGTATCCTGGTTGATGTACAACAGGAGTATGTTATACACCTTATATACCACATGTATCTTGGTGGATGTAACACTGGAGGATGTTATACACCTTATATACCACATGTATCCTGGTTGATGTACAACAGGAAGATGTTATACACCTTATATACCACATGTATCCTGGTGGATGTAACACTGGAGGATGTTATACACCTTATATACCACATGTATCCTGGTGGATGTAACACTGGAGGATGTTATACACCTTATATACCACATGTATCCTGGTGGATGTAACACTGGAGGATGTTATACACCTTATATACCACCTGTATCCTGGTGGATGTACAACAGGAGGATGTTATACACCTTATATACCACATGTATCCTGGTTGATGTACAACAGGAGGATGTTATACACCTTATATACCACATGTATCCTGGTTGATGTACAACAGGAGGATGTTATACACCTTATATACCACATGTATCCTGGTTGATGTACAACAGGAGGATGTTATACACCTTATATACCACATGTATCCTGGTGGATGTACAACAGGAGGATGTTATACACCTTATATACCACATGTATCCTGGTTGATGTAACACTGGAGGATGTTATACACCTTATATACCACATAAATCCTGGTGGATGTACAACAGGAGGATGTTATACACCTTATATACCACATGTATCCTGGTTGATGTAACACTGGAGGATGTTATACACCTTATATACCACATGTATCCTGGTTGATGTAACACTGGAGGATCTTATACACCTTATATACCACATGTATCCTGGTTGATGTACAACAGGAGGATGTTATACACCTTATATACCACATGTATCCTGGTTGATGTAACAATGGAGGATGTTATACACCTTATATACCACATGTATCCTGGTTGATGTACAACAGGAGGATGTTATACACCTTATATACCACATGTATCCTGGTTGATATACAACAGGAGGATGTTATACACCTTATATACCACATGTATCCTGGTGGATGTAACACTGGAGGATGTTATACACCTTATATACCACATGTATCCTGGTTGATGTACAACAGGAGGATGTTTTACACCTTATATACAACATGTACTCTAGTTTATGCAACACAGGAGGATGTTATACACCTTATATACCACATGTATCCTGGTTGATGTACAACAGGAGGATGTTATACACCTTATATACCACATGTATCCTGGTTGATGTAACACTGGAGGATGTTATACACCTTATATACCACATGTATCCTGGTGGATGTAACACTGGAGGATGTTATACACCTTATATACCACATGTATCCTGGTGGATGTACAACAGGAGGATGTTATACACCTTATATACCACATGTATCCTGGTTGACGTACAACAGGAGGATGTTATACACCTTATATACCACATGTATCCTGGTTGATGTAACACTGGAGAATGTTATACACCTTATATACCACATGTATCCTGGTTGATGTACAACAGGAGGATGTTATACACCTTATATACCACATGTATCCTGGTTGATGTAACACTGGAGGATGTTATACACCTTATATACCACATGTATCCTGGTGAATGTAACACAGGAGGATGTTATACACCTTATATACCACATGTACCCTGGTTGATGTACAACAGGAGGATGTTATACACCTTATATACCACATGTATCCTGGTTGATGTACAACAGGAGGATGTTATACACCTTATATACCACATGTATCCTGGTTGATGTACAACAGGAGGATGTTATACACCTTATATACCACATGTATCCTGGTTGATGTACAACAGGAGGATGTTATACACCTTATATACCACATGTATCCTGGTGGATGTACAACAGGAGGATGTTATACACCTTATATACCACATGTATCCTGGTTGATGTAACACTGGAGGATGTTATACACCTTATATACCACATAAATCCTGGTGGATGTACAACAGGAGGATGTTATACACCTTATATACCACATGTATCCTGGTTGATGTAACACTGGAGGATGTTATACACCTTATATACCACATGTATCCTGGTTGATGTAATACTGGAGGATGTTATACACCTTATATACCACATGTATCCTGGTTGATGTACAACAGGAGGATGTTATACACCTTATATACCACATGTATCCTGGTTGATGTAACAATGGAGGATGTTATACACCTTATATACCACATGTATCCTGGTTGATGTACAACAGGAGGATGTTATACACCTTATATACCACATGTATCCTGGTTGATATACAACAGGAGGATGTTATACACCTTATATACCACATGTATCCTGGTGGATGTAACACTGGAGGATGTTATACACCTTATATACCACATGTATCCTGGTTGATGTACAACAGGAGGATGTTTTACACCTTATATACAACATGTACTCTAGTTTATGCAACACAGGAGGATGTTATACACCTTATATACCACATGTATCCTGGTTGATGTACAACAGGAGGATGTTATACACCTTATATACCACATGTATCCTGGTTGATGTAACACTGGAGGATGTTATACACCTTATATACCACATGTATCCTGGTGGATGTAACACTGGAGGATGTTATACACCTTATATACCACATGTATCCTGGTGGATGTACAACAGGAGGATGTTATACACCTTATATACCACATGTATCCTGGTTGACGTACAACAGGAGGATGTTATACACCTTATATACCACATGTATCCTGGTTGATGTAACACTGGAGAATGTTATACACCTTATATACCACATGTATCCTGGTTGATGTACAACAGGAGGATGTTATACACCTTATATACCACATGTATCCTGGTTGATGTAACACTGGAGGATGTTATACACCTTATATACCACATGTATCCTGGTGAATGTAACACAGGAGGATGTTATACACCTTATATACCACATGTACCCTGGTTGATGTACAACAGGAGGATGTTATACACCTTATATACCACATGTATCCTGGTTGATGTACAACAGGAGGATGTTATACACCTTATATACCACATGTATCCTGGTTGATGTACAACAGGAGGATGTTATACACCTTATATACCACATGTATCCTGGTGGATGTACAACAGGAGGATGTTATACACCTTATATACCACATGTATCCTGGTTGATGTACAACAGGAGGATGTTATACACCTTATATACCACATGTATCCTGGTTGATGTACAACAGGAGGATGTTATACACCTTATATACCACATGTATCCTGGTTGATGTACAACAGGAGGATGTTATACACCTTATATACCACATGTATCTTGGTGGATGTAACACTGGAGGATGTTATACACCTTATATACCACATGTATCCTGGTTGATGTACAACAGGAAGATGTTATACACCTTATATACCACATGTATCCTGGTGGATGTAACACTGGAGGATGTTATACACCTTATATACCACATGTATCCTGGTGGATGTAACACTGGAGGATGTTATACACCTTATATACCACATGTATCCTGGTGGATGTAACACTGGAGGATGTTATACACCTTATATACCACCTGTATCCTGGTGGATGTACAACAGGAGGATGTTATACACCTTATATACCACATGTATCCTGGTTGATGTACAACAGGAGGATGTTATACACCTTATATACCACATGTATCCTGGTTGATGTACAACAGGAGGATGTTATACACCTTATATACCACATGTATCCTGGTTGATGTACAACAGGAGGATGTTATACACCTTATATACCACATGTATCCTGGTGGATGTACAACAGGAGGATGTTATACACCTTATATACCACATGTATCCTGGTTGATGTAACACTGGAGGATGTTATACACCTTATATACCACATAAATTCTGGTGGATGTACAACAGGAGGATGTTATACACCTTATATACCACATGTATCCTGGTTGATGTAACACTGGAGGATGTTATACACCTTATATACCACATGTATCCTGGTTGATGTAACACTGGAGGATGTTATACACCTTATATACCACATGTATCCTGGTTGATGTACAACAGGAGGATGTTATACACCTTATATACCACATGTATCCTGGTTGATGTAACAATGGAGGATGTTATACACCTTATATACCACATGTATCCTGGTTGATGTACAACAGGAGGATGTTATACACCTTATATACCACATGTATCCTGGTTGATATACAACAGGAGGATGTTATACACCTTATATACCACATGTATCCTGGTTGATGTAACACTGGAGGATGTTATACACCTTATATACCACATCTATCCTGGTGGATGTAACACAGGAGGATGTTATACACCTTATATACCACATGTAACCTAGTTTATGCAACACAGGAGGATGTTATACACCCTATATACCACATGTATCCTGGTGGATGTAAAACAGGAGGATGTTATACACCTTATATACCACATGTATCCTGGTGGATGTAACACAGGAGGATGTTATACACCTTATATACCACATGTACCCTAGTTTATGCAACACAGGAGGATGTTATACACCTTATATACCACATGTATCCTGGTTGATGTACAACAGGAGGATGTTATACACCTTATATACCACATGTATCCTGGTTGATGTACAACAGGAGGATGTTTTACACCTTATATACCACATGTATCCTGGTTGATGTAACACTAGAGGATGTTATACACCTTATATACCACATGTATCCTGGTTGTTGTAACACTGGAGGATGTTATACACCCTATATACCACATGTATCCTGGTTGATGTACAACAGGAGGATGTTTTACACCTTATGTACCACATGTATCCTGGTTGATGTACAACAGGAGGATGTTATACACCTTATATACCACATGTATCCTGGTTGATGTAACACTGGAGGATGTTATACACCTTATATACCAAATGTATCCTGGTTGATGTAACACTGGAGGATGTTATACACCTTATATACCACATGTATCCTGGTGGATGTAACACTGGAGGATGTTATACACCTTATATACCACATGTATCCTGGTTGATGTACAACAGGAGGATGTTATACACCTTATATACCACATTTATCCTGGTTGATGTAACACTGGAGGATGTTATACACCTTATATACCACATGTATCCTGGTTGATGTAACACTGGAGGATGTTATACACCTTATATACCACATGTATCCTGGTTGATGTAACACTGGAGGATGTTATACACCTTGTATACCACATGTATCCTGGTGGATGTAACACTGGAGGATGTTATACACCCTATATACCACATGTACCCTAGTTTATGCAACACAGGAGGATGTTATACACCCTATATACCACATGTATCCTGGTTGATGTACAACAGGAGGATGTTATACACCTTATATACCACATGTATCCTGGTTGATGTAACACTGGAGGATGTTATACACCTTATATACCACATGTACCCTAGTCTATGTACAACAGGAGGATGTTATACACCTTATATACCACATGTATCCTGGTTGATGTAACACTGGAGGATGTTATACACCTTATATACCACATGTATCCTGGTTGATGTACAACAGGAGGATATTTTACACCTTATATACCACATGTATCATGGTTGATGTACAACAGGAGGATGTTATACACCTTATATACCACATGTATCCTAGTTGATGTAACACTGGAGGATGTTATACACCTTATATACCACATGTATCCTGGTGGATGTAACACTGGAGGATGTTATACACCTTATATACCACATGTATCCTAGTGGATGTAACACTGGAGGATGTTATACACCTTATATACCACATGTATCCTGGTTGATGTAACACTGGAGGATGTTATACACCTTATATACCACATGTATCCTGGTTGATGTACAACAGGAGGATGTTATACACCTTATATACCATATGTATCCTGTTTGATGTAACACTGGAGGATGTTATACACCTTATATACCATATGTATCCTGTTTGATGTAACACTGTAGGATGTTATACACCTTATATACCAAATGTATCCTGGTTGATGTACAACAGGAGGATGTTTTACACCTTATATACCACATGTATCCTGGTTGATGTAACACTGGAGGATGTTATACACCTTATATACCACATGTATCCTGGTTGATGTACAACAGGAGGATGTTATACATCTTATATACCACATGTATCCTGGTTGATGTAACACTGGAGGATGTTATACACCTTATATACCACATGTATCCTGGTTGATGTACAACAGGAGGATGTTATACACCTTATATACCACATGTATCCTGGTTGATGTACAACAGGAGGATGTTATACACCCTATATACCACATATATCCTGGTTGATGTAACACTGAAGGATTTTATACACCTTATATACCACATGTATCCTGGTTGATGTACAACAGGAGGATGTTTTACACCTTATATACCACATGTATCCTGGTGGATGTAACACTGGAGGATGTTATACACCTTATATACCACATGTATCCTGGTTGATGTACAACAGGAGGATGTTTTACACCTTATATACCACATGTATCCTGGTTGATGTAACACTGGAGGATGTTATACACCTTGTATACCACATGTATCCTGGTTGATGTAACACTGGAGGATGTTATACACCTTGTATACCACATGTATCCTGGTTGATGTAACACAGGAGGATGTTATACACCTTATATACCACATGTATCCTGGTTGATGTACAACAGGAGGATGTTATACACCCTATATACCACATGTATCCTGGTTGATGTAACACTGGAGGATATTATACACCTTATATACCACATGTATCCTGGTTGATGTACAACAGGAGGATGTTAAACACCTTATATACCACATGTATCCTGGTTGATGTAACACTGGAGGATGTTATACACCTTATATACCACATGTATCCTGGTTGATGTAACACTGGAGGATGTTATACACCTTATATACCACATGTACCCTAGTTGATGTAACACTGGAGGATGTTATACACCTTACATACCACATGTACCCTAGTGGATGTAACACAGGAGGATGTTTTACACCTTATATACCACATGTATCCTGGTGGATGTAAAACAGGAGGATGTTATATACCTTATATACCACATGTATCCTGGTGGATGTACAACTGGAGGATGTTTTACACCTTATATACCACATGTATCCTGGTTGATGTAACACTGGAGGATGTTATACACCTTATATACCACATGTATCCTGGTTGATGTACAACAGGAGGATGTTATACACCTTATATACCACATGTATCCTGGTTGATGTACAACAGGAGGATGTTATACACCTTATATACCACATGTATCCTGGTTGATGTAACACAGAAGGATGTTATACACCTTATATACCACATGTACTCTAGTGGATGTAACACTGGAGGATGTTATACACCTTATATACCACATGTATCCTGGTGGATGTACAACAGGAGGATGTTTTACATCTTATATACCACATGTATCCTGGTGGATGTTACACTGGAGGATGTTATACACCTTATATACCACATGTATCCTGGTGGATGTAACACAGGAGGATGTTATACACCTTATATACCACATGTATCCTGGAGGATGTAACACTGGAGGATGTTATACACCTTATATACCACATGTATCCTGGTTGATGTACAACAGGAGGATGTTATACACCTTATATACCACATGTATCCTGGTTGATGTACAACAGGAGGATGTTATACACCTTATATACCACATGTATCCTGGTGGATGTAACACAGGAGGATGTTATACACCTTATATACCACATGTATCCTGGTGGATGTACAACAGGAGGATGTTATACACCTTATATACCACATGTATCCTGGTGGATGTAACACTGGAGGATGTTATACACCTTATATACCACATGTATCCTGGTTGATGTACAACAGGAGGATGTTATACACCTTATATACCACATGTACCCGGGTTGATGTAACACTGGAGGATGTTATACACCTTATATACCACATGTATCCTGGTTGATGTACAACAGGAGGATGTTTTACACCTTATATACCACATGTATCCTGGTTGATGTACAACAGGAGGATGTTATACACCTTATATACCACATGTATCCTGGTTGATGTAACACAGGAGGATGTTTTACACCTTATATACCACATGTATCCTGGTTGATGTACAACAGGAGGATGTTATACACCTTATATACCACATGTATCCTGGTGGATGTAACACTGGAGGATGTTTTACATCTTATATACCACATGTATCCTGGTGGATGTACAACAGGAGGATGTTATACACCTTATATACCACATGTATCCTGGTTGATGTAACACTGGAGGATGTTATACACCTTATATACCACATGTACCCGGGTTGATGTAACACTGGAGGATGTTATACACCTTATATACCACATGTATCCTGGTTGATGTACAACAGGAGGATGTTTTACACCTGATATACCACATGTATCCTGGTTGATGTACAACAGGAGGATGTTATACACCTTATATACCACATGTATCCTGGTTGATGTAACACAGGAGGATGTTTTACACCTTATATACCACATGTATCCTGGTTGATGTACAACAGGAGGATGTTATACACCTTATATACCACATGTATCCTGGTGGATGTAACACTGGAGGATGTTTTACATCTTATATACCACATGTATCCTGGTGGATGTAACACTGGAGGATGTTATACACCTTATATACCACATGTATCCTGGTTGATGTACAACAGGAGGATGTTATACACCTTATATACCACATGTATCCTGGTTTATGCAACACAGAAGGATGTTATACACCTTATATACCACATGTATCCTGGTGGATGTAACACAGGAGGATGTTATACACCTTATATACCACATGTATCCTGGTTGATGTATCACTGGAGGATGTTATACACCTTATATACCACATGTATCCTTGTTGATGTAACACTGGAGGATGTTATACACCTTATATACCACATGTATCCTGGTTGATGTAACACTGGAGGATGTTATACACCTTATATACCACATGTATCCTGGTGGATGTAACACAGGAGGATGTTATACACCTTATATACCACATGTACCCTAGTTTATGCAACACAGGAGGATGTTATACACCCTATATACCACATGTATCCTGGTGGATGTAACACAGGAGGATGTTATACACCTTATATACCACATGTACCCTAGTTTATGCAACACAGGAGGATGTTATACACCTTATATACCACATGTGTCCTGGTGGATGTAACACAGGAGGATGTTATACACCTTATATACCACATGTATCCTGGTGGATGTAACACAGGAGGATGTTATACACCTTATATACCACATGTACCCTAGTTTATGCAACACAGGAGGATGTTATACACCCTATATACCACATGTGTCCTGGTGGATGTAACACAGGAGGATGTTATACACCTTATATACCACATGTATCCTGGTTGATGTAACACTGGAGGATGTTATACATCTTATATACCACATGTATCCTGGTTAATGTAACGCTGGAGGATGTTATACACCTTATATACCACATGTATCCTGGTGGATGTAACACGGAGGATGTTATACACCTTATATATCACATGTACCCTAGTTTATGCAACACAGGAGGATGTTATACACCCTATATACCACATGTGTCCTGGTGGATGTAACACAGGAGGATGTTATACACCTTATATACCACATGTATCCTGGTTGATGTAACACAGGAGGATGTTATACACCTTACATACAACATGTATCCTGGTTGATGTAACACTGGAGGATGTTATACACCTTATATACCACATGTACCCTGGTTGATGTAACACAGGAGGATGTTATACACCTTACATAAAACATGTACCCCGGTTGATGTAACACAGGAGGATGTTATACACCCTATATACCACATGTACCCTGGTTGATATAACACTGGAGGATGTTATACACCTTATATACCACATGTACCCCGGTTGATGTAACACAGGAGGATGTTATACACCCTATATACCACATGTACCCTGGTTGATGTAACACAAGAGGATGATATACACCTTACATCCAACATGTACCCGGGTTGATGTAACACAAGAGGATGTTATACACCTTACATCCAACATGTACCCGGGTTGATGTAACACAAGAGGATGTTATACACCTTACATCCAACATGTACCCGGGTTGATGTAACACTGGAGGATGTTATACACCTTTCATACCACATGTACCCGTGTTGATGTAACACATGAGGATGTTATACACCTAATATACCACATGTACTCTGGTGGATGTAACACAGGAGGATGTTATACACCTTACATACAACATGTACCCGGGATGATGTAACACAGGAGGATGTTATACACCTAATATACCACATGTACTCTGGTGGATGAAACACAGAAGGATGTTATGCACCTTATATACCACATGTATCCTGGTGGATGTAACACAGGAGGATGTTATACACCTAATATACCACATGTACTCTGGTGGATGTAACACAGGAGGATGTTATACACCTTATATACCACATGTACCCTAGTTTATGCAACACAGGAGGATGTTATACACCTTATATACCACATGTACCCCGGTTGATGTAACACAGGAGGATGTTATACACCTTATATACCACATGTACCCTGGTTGATATAACACCGGAGGATGTTATACACCTTATATACCACATGTACCCTGGTTGATGTAACACAGGAGGATGTTATACACCTTATATACCACATGTACCCGGGTTGATGTAACACAGAAGGATGTTATGCACCTTACATACAACATGTACCCCGGTTGATGTAACATAGGAGGATGTTATGCACCTTATATACCACATGTACCATGGTGGATGTAACACTGGAGGATGTTATACACCTTAGGCCGTGTTCACACCAAACGCCGTGTAGAGTAAACATGTTTACTATTAGTTTAGTGTAGTGTACACTGGTTGCACATTACATTTGCTCACATCTATACACCTTGTTTAGCTACCTGTACATAAGATTTGTTCCCACTTGTAAACTATATGTCATTTAAATGTTCATTACGTAGAACTGAATTCAAAATTTTTGGAAAATTTTTCTAGCGGTAAGGGAACAACCATTTGACTTCAAAAGTGGGGTGGGAGATGGGAATGGAAATATTCCGATCCCCAATTTGATAAAAAAAAATGGTCATACAGATGATAAAAAAAATTATTCTGAATCAAGAGTTTCCCCATACATTAAAGTGTTAAATATTGAAAAAAAAAGTATTTGATCACCAGCATCGAAAAAAAAGGAATAAAAACGTACGGGCGAAAAAAAATCTGACTCAGATAAAAAAAAAAAAATAACCCTCCCCCTTTTTTTTAAGTTAAGTGGTTGCTACTTTATGAAAACCATTTTTATAATTTGCAGTAGTTTGAATATACTAGAGATGTCTCGATAACGCATTAGAAAACGTTAGCTGCAACAGCGTGCTTACAGCCGAAAAAAAAGGATAGAGATATTAGGGATCACTACATTTTTGTCTTTTCTGTTCGTTTCAAATTGTATTTCTTCTCCAAGGAGTATTTGGTAAAGGAATAGGGTAACGTTTTTTTTTAATTTATTTTACGAGTTATTTAACGGATCTGAAATACTAGACAAACATATCATTTACCTCACACTTTTTTTAGTCATGCATTTATGTGTGAATCGTTTTTTGAGTAAAGACCAGTGGCGAATATTTCTGTATACGTCAAGTCGATTCGGGAAGACCTTTTCAAATGAACTAGGCAGCAACTATTTACTTCATTTTTTGTGGAGGGGGAGGGGGCGTGAGCTATTGATTTTTTTCAGGGCAAATTTTGGTGACAAGTCGAAATCAATTTTAGCATCATATATAGTGGCAGCTTAGGGTGAAACAAACAAATTTTTTTTCAGGGCCAAAAACTGGAAACATTTTTTGTTTCCAAAACAAAATCCAAAGCTCACCACCCCCACCCCCTTGCCTTTATGTTTATACTCAACTATAATAGCCCCCCCGAAATTCAATTGGTTGCTGCCTTTTGGGTTTGGCAATGATGCTGCTTTGAGTCTTAATTAGGGGTTAATAAAGTACGTTTTTTTTTTTTTAACAAAAAAACAATCTGTAAAATTTAGACAACTAATAATTAATATCAAAAATATCAATTTTACTCAAAAATAGTTTCCTCCTTAAATATATACACGATAAAACTAATGTCCTAAATGCCTAGTTTTGTGTACACTTAACTTACACAAGGCCTACATTGACTATCGACTGTGTGTAGGTAAAACATGATTTAAACTACATGTAAACATTGAGTTTTATCAATGGGAACACAATTGTGTTTAGTTTACGTGTGAGTTACACTAACACAACACCGAATTTAGGTCAATGTGAACACGGCCTTACATACCACATGTAACCTGGTTGATATAACACAGGAGGATGTTATACACCTTATATACCACATGTACCCTGGTTGATGTAACACAGGAGGATGTTATACACCTTATATACAACATGTACCCGGGTTGGTGTAACACAAGAGGATGTTATACACCTTACATACAACATGTACCCGGGTTGATGTTACACAAGAGGATGTTATAAAACACTAGAAAATATCCTGTAATCATATAAAGCATCAAAACAAATAAAAACATTGACAACAATAAGGCTTAACTCATCAGATGGATACATCTAACAAAAATCTATGATTATTTCAAGAAAATTATCAATGCATATGAGCATATAATATAAAAAAAAAGATGTGGTATAATTGCCAATTGCCAAGAGACCATGTGACACAGAAATTAACAACTATAGGTCACCGTACGACCTTCAACAATGAGCAAAGCTCATACCGCATAGTTAGCTATAAAAGGTCCTGAAATGACAAATGTAGAACAATTCAAACGAGAAAACTAACGGCCTAATTTATGTATAAAAAAAAATGAACAAAAAACAAATATGTAACGCAGCAACAAACGACAACCACTGAATTAAAGACTCCTGACTTTGGACAGGCACATACATACAGAATGTGGCGAGGTTAAACATGTTAGCGGAATCCCAACCCTCCCCTTAACCTGGGACAGTGGTGTAACAGTACAACATAAGAACGAACTATACAAATCAGTTGAAAAAGGCTTAACTCATCAGATAGATACAAATAGAAATACATCTAACAAAAACAGAGAGTGGACGTGACCGAGTACTTGTACATCCCATAAAAAAAGACACTCAGTACAGATCTGAGAGTACTCGCAGTTACTGACAGCTAGTTCAATGCCAATTACAACTAATAAAAAGTAATGCATCTGAGACTAAATTATCAATCATTACACATCCAGCAGCACGGTAAACAACATCTCCGTAAAAATGAGGATGTGCTATCCCTTTGGAAATAAGTTTTCTACAGGTAGAACCAAACTTCAAAACCAAATCTAGAATTTAGTAAAGATTTTAAGTGATTTGTGGTAACGAAATCCCTGACTTAATAATTTACCAGTAATACATATATTTCGTTCATTAAAATCCAAAACGTTACAACAGACACGGGCAAAGCGGAGGAGTTGTGATATACAAACACCGTAAGATAGTACCAAAGGAACATCAGGGCAGATAGATTTTTACCTGATAAACAATTTTACCCAATGTCAGATTTGCTCTAAATGCTTTGGTTTTTGAGTTATAAGCTAAAAACTGCATTTTACCCCTATGTTCTATTTTTAGCCATGGCGGCCATCTTGGTTGGTTAGCCGGGTCACCGGACACAATTTTTAAACTAGATACCCTAATAATGATTTTGGCCATGTTTGGTTAAATTTGGCCCTGTAGTTTCAGAGGAGAAGATTTTTGTAAAAGATAACTAAGATTTACAGAAAATGGTTAAAAATTGACTATAAAGGGCCATAACTCCTAAAGGGGTCAACTGACCATTTCGGTCATGTTGACTTATTTGTACATCTTACTTTGCTGAACATTTTTGCTGCTTACAGTTTATCTCTATCTATAATAATATTCATGATAATAACCAAAAACAGCAAAATTTCCTTAAAATAACCAATTCAGAGGCAGCAACCTAACAATCGGTTGTCTGATTCATCTGAAAATTTCAGGGCAGATAGATCTTGACCTGATAAACAATTTTACTCCGTCAGATTTGCTCTAAATGCTTTGGTTTTTCAGTTATAAGCTAAAAACTGCATTTTACCCCTATGTTCTATTTTTAGCCATGACGGCCATGTTTTTTGATGAAATGGGAATTAAAACACAAACTTTATTCTAGATACCCTAGGAATCAATCAGATGAAGTTTGGTTTGAATTGGTTCAGTAGTTTCAGAGGAGAAGATCTTTGAAATAGTTTACGACGGACGGACGACGACGGACGCCAAGTGATGGCAAAAGCTCACATTTCCTTTTGGAAAGGTGAGCTAAAAAGGAAAATTAACAACAAGGAACGAAGTATGGAAAGCAAAACAAATACTTTTAAAGTTATCATTACACATGAGCATATAAATCAATACTTTTCGCTTGGGTTTGGATGACTTTTAAATAAAACGACCATAAACTCAATTAAAATCAACAAAGCACTAAAATGACCTTTAATATTAAACTTTTTTGGGCAATTTTATCAAGGACTATCAAGTGAGATGTAAATATTTCTGTACTTAACTTTTAAATTCCACATATTTTTTTTCATGTTAAAAGTTCAATATCCTTATAAATGCATCAATATCCCATATCCCATTTACTTTTAGGACAAATATACCAATATCCCAATATACCCTATACAAGCCTCTGCAATGAAGTTAGAATTTTTTTACACTGCTTATTTGACAAAATCTTATAGTAAAAATAAAATGATGACAAAGGATCATTTTTGTATGTCATTTGTTTCATTTCAAATTGTCTTAAGGAGAAATGATATCTAACTGAAACTTACAGCTTATTTCCTACTGTATGTAGATCAACACTTTGGTTTGTCTGCTTGCTTTGTTTTTATATTTTGTATACTTATATTTTGATATGGACGTCAAGTTGGTTACTTATTCCCTATTCCCTATTCGTTACCTATTCCCTATTCCCTATTCGTTACCTATTCGTTACTTGTTCCCTATTCCCTATCGTTACCTATTCGTTACTTATTCCCTATTCCCTATTCGTTACCTATTCCATATTCGTTACCTATTCCCTATTCCCTATTCGTTACCTATTCGTTACTTATTCCCTATTCCCTATCGTTACCTATTCGTTACTTATTCCCTATTCCTTATTCGTTACTTATTCGATTTTTGATAGCCTTCCCCCTTTTTAATTGTTTATACTCTTATATCTGGTAATAGTTCTAAATTTGTTGAGGTAAAATGATCTTTTTATGACCTATTTATATGTGTTTGTGCTCAACCGAACCTTTTACTTAATGTTCGATACTCATTTGTTCCTTATTTGATTTTTATACGTTCTACCTTTTAACTGCTTTATGTCCGTATGTTTGAAGATGGATCTTGGTTCGAAGGGATGAAATCACCGTGTTAGCGCTTGTATAAAAAAGAAGATGTGGTATAATTGCCAATGAGACAACACCCCACAATAGACCAAAATGACACAGATATTATCAACTATAGGTCACTGTACGGCCTTCAACAATGAGCATAGCCCAAACCTATAAAAGGCCCAGACCTGACAATCTCAAACAATTCAAACAACAAAACTAACGGCCGTATTTCATACACAAAAAAATAAACGGAAAACAAATATGTAACACAAAAAAAAAACGATAACTACTTAATTTCAGGCTCTTGTCTAGGGACAGGCACATACTAACATAATGTGGTGGGGTTAAACATGTTAGCAGGGTGTACATCGTTTCGGAGCATGCTATTACCTTGTGTAATTCGTTCCATTACTCGCTTATAATTCGCTTATAATACGTGTATCATACGCTGCACCTTTTAAAACATGATTTTCCATTGTTTTGTTGTCTCTGGTGGTATATTTGGGTTCTTAGAGGTGATATGACTCTATAAGCGCATATGTACCCGTTCCAGCGCTCGGTTAATACCCTGTTACCTATTCGTTACCTATTCACTTATAATACGTTTGTTATACATTGCACCTTTTAGAAAAGATTTTCAATTGTGTCCATGTCTCTGGTGGTAACAATGTGTTCTTAGAGATGAAATGACCCTATAAGCGCGCATGTACCCGTTCCAGCGCTCGGTTAATACCCTGTTACCTATTCGTTACCTATTCACTTTTAATATGTTTGTTGTACGTTGCACCTTTTAAAAAGGATTTTCAATTGTGTCCATGTCTCTGGTGGTAACAATGTGTTTTTAGAGATGAAATGACCCTATTAGCGTGCATGTTCCCTATCCAGCGCTCGGTTAATACCCTGTTACCTATTCGTTACCTATTCGTTACCTATTCACTTATAATACGTTTGTTGTACGTTACACCTTTTAGAAAAGGATTTTCAATTAAGTTCATATCTCTGGTTGTAATAATGTGTTCTTATAGATGAAATAACCCTATTAGCGCGTATGTACTCGTTCCAGCGCTCGGATAATACCCTGTTACTTATTCGTTCCTTATTCGCTTTTAATGCGCAGGGTATACGTTGCACCTTGAAATAAATCGTTTTTTAATTGTGTTCATTTCTCTGGTGGTAACAATGTGTTCTTAGAGATGAAATGACCCTATTAGCGTGCATGTACCCGTTCCAGCTCTCGGTTAATACCCTGTTACCTATTCGTTACATATTCGTTACCTATTCGTTACCTATCACTTATAATACGTTTGTTGTACATTGCACCTTTTAGAAAAGGATTTTCAATTGTGTCCATGTCTCTGGTGGTAACAATGTGTTCTTAAAGATGAAATGACCCTATTAGCGTGCATGTACCCGTTCCAGCTCTCGGTTAATACCCTGTTACCTATTCGTTACCTATTCGTTACCTATTCACTTATAATACGTTTGTTGTACGTTGCACCTTTTAGAAAAGGATTTTCAATTGTGTCCATGTCTCTGGTTATAACAATGTGTTCTTAGAGATGAAATGTGTTCTTAGAGATGAAATGACCCGCTCGGTTTACTTATTCGTTCCTTAATCGCTTTTAATACGCGTGGTTTACGTTGGACCTTGAAATAAATCGTTTTTTAATTGTGTTCATGTCTCTGGTGGTAATTATGTGTTCTCTGAGTTGAAAAAAAACTATTAGCGCATATGTACCCATTTCGGTTCTTAGAGGTGAAATAACCCTAATAGAACATATTTTCCCGTTTCAGCGCTCGACTCAGTGATACCCTGTTACTTATTCGTTCCTTATTCGCTTATAAAACGTGTGTTATGCGTTACACTTTAAAAAAGAAATATTTTTGTGTCTCTGGTGGTAACTGTCGGTTCTTAGAAGTGAAATAACCCTAATAGAACATATGTACCCGTTTCAGCGCTCGACTGATACCCTGTTACTTATTCGTTCCTTATTCGCTTTTAATACGCGTGGTATACGCTGCACCTTGGAATAAATCGATTATCTATTGCTTTCACGTCTCTGGCGGTAATTATGTGTTCTCTGAAGTGAAAAAAAACACCTATTAGCGCATATGTACTCGTTTCAGTGCAACACTGATACCCTGTTACTTCTTCGTTCCTTATTCGCTTTTAAAACGTGTGTTATGCGTTTCACTTTAAAAAAGAAATATTTTTGTGTCTCTGGTGGTAACTGTCGGTTTATTAAAAGTGAAATAACCCTAATAGAACATATGTACCCGTTTCAGCGCTCGACTGATACCCTGTTACTTATTCGTTACTTATTCGCTTTTAATACGCGTGGTATACGCTGCACCTTGGAATAAATCGATTATCTATTGCTTTCACGTCTCTGGCGGTAGTTATGTGTTCTCTGAAGTGAAAAAAAACCTATTAGCGCATATGTACTCGTTTCAGTGCAACACTGATACCCTGTTACTTATTCGTTTTTTTATTCGCTTATAAAACGTGTGTTATGCGTTGCACTTTAAAAAAAGAAATATGTTTGTGTCTCTGGTGGTAGCTGTCGGTTCTTAGAGGTGAAATAACCATAATAGAACATATGTACCCGTTTCAGCGCTCGACTGATACCCTGTTACTTATTCGTTCCTTATTCGCTTTTAATACACGTGGTATACGTTGCAACTTGAAATAAATCGATTATCGATTGCTTTCATGTCTCTGGTGGTAATTATGTGTTCTCTGAGTTAATAAAATTAACGGTACCAATTTTCTTGCACCAGATGCGCATTTCGACAACACATGTCTCTTCAGTGATGCTCGTGGCCAAAATTTTGAAATCCAAAGCTTATATAAAAGATGAAGAGCTATAATCCAAAAGGTCCAAAAAGTATAGCCAAACCCGTGAAAGGAATCAGAGCTTTGCATGAGGGAGATACATTCCTTAATTTATAATAATTTATAATATTTTGTAACAGCAAATTTTAATAACACAAAAAATCCGTATTTTCATGCCAGTTAAAAATCCCCTATTAGCGCATATGTACCCGTTTCACCGCTACACCGATACCCCGTTACTTATTCGTTCCTTATTCGCTTATAAAACGTGTGTTATGCGTTTCACTTTAAAAAAAGAAATATTTTTGTGTCTCTGGTGGTAACTGGTGAAATATTACCCTAATAGAACATATGTACCCGTTTCAGCGCTCGACTGATACCCTGTTACTTATTCGTTCCTTATTCGCTTTTAATACACGTGGTATACGTTGCAACTTGAAATAAATCGATTATCGATTGCTTTCATGTCTCTGGTGGTAATTATGTGTTCTCTGAGTTAAAAATCCCCTATTAGCGCATATGTACCCGTTTCACCGCTACACTGATACCCTGTTACTTATTCATTCCTTATTCGCTTTTAAAACGTGTTTTATGCGTTACACTTTAAAAAAAGAAATATTTTTGTGTCTCTGGTGGTAACTGTCGGTTCTTAGAGGTGAAATTACCCTTATAGAATATATGTACCCGTTTCAGCGCTCGACTAATACCCGGTTACTTATTCGTTCCTTATTTGCTTTTAATGCGCAGGGTATACGTTGCACTTTAAAATAAATCGTTTTTTAATTGTGTTCATGTCTCTGGTGGTAACAATGTGTTCTTAGAGTTGAAATTATCCTATTAGCGCGTATGTACCCGTTCCAGCGCTCGGTTAATACCTTGTTCCCTATTCGTTACCTATTCACTTTTAATACGTTTGTTGTACGTTTCACCTTTTAGAAAAGGATTTTCAATTGTGTCCATGTCTCTGGTGGTAACAATGTGTTTTTAGAGATGAAATGACCCTATTAGCGTGCATGTACCCGTTCCAGCGCTAGGTTAATACCCTGTTACCTATTCGTTACCTATTCACTTATAATACGTTTGATGTACGTTTCACCTTTTAGAAAAGGATTTTCAATTAAGTTCATATCTCTGGTTGTAATAATGTGTTCTTATAGATGAAATACCCCTATTAGCGCGTGTGTACTCGTTCCAGCGCTCGGATAATACCCTGTTACTTATTCGTTCCTTATTCGCTTTTAATGCGCGGGGTATACGTTGCACCTTGAAATAAATCGTTTTTAAATTGTGTTCATATCTCTGGTGGTAACAATGTGTTCTTAGAGATGAAATGACACTATTAGCGTGCATGTACCATTCCAGCTCTCGGTTAATACCCTGTTACCTATTCGGTACCTATTCACTTATAATACGTTTGTTGTACGTTGCACCTTTTAGAAAAGGATTTTCAATTGTGTCCATGTCTCTGGTGATAACAATGTGTTCTTATAGATGAAATGTGTTCTTAGAGATGAAATGACCCGCTCGGTTTATATCCTGTTACTTATTCGTTCCTTAATCGCTTTTAATACGCGTGATTTACGTTGCACCTTGAAATAAATCGTTTTTTAATTGTGTTCATGTCTCTGGTGGTAATTATGTGTTCTCTGAGTTGAAAAACCCCTATTAGCGCATATGTACCCGTTTCACCGCTACACTGATATCCTGTTAATTATTCGTTCGTTTGTGACATCCTAGTCATTCACAATCAACTTAATACATACAGACATCATATCTTTGTAATAATTGTTCTATTGTATCTATCACACCTTCATTTATAATGTCTTCATCTAACACCCCAGTCATGCCCTCATAGCACCTTAGTCAGGCATTTGGGACATCCCAGTCATACACAATCAACTATATAATACATACAGACATCATATCTTGGTAATAATTGTTCTATTGTATCCATCACACCTTCATTTATAATATCTTCATCTAACACCCCAGTCATGCCCTTGTAACACCCTAGTCAGGCATTTGTGACATCCTAGTCATACACAATCAACTATATAATACATACAGACATCATATCTTTGTAATAATTGTTCTATTGTATCTATCACACCTTCATTTATAATGTCTTCATCTAACACCCCAGTCATGCCCTCATAGCACCCTAGTCAGGCATTTGTGACATCCTAGTCATACACAATCAACTATATAATACATACAGACATCATATCTTTGTAATAATTGTTCTATTGTATCTATCACACCTTCATTTATAATGTCTTCATCCAACACTCCAGTCATGCCCTTGTAACACCCTAGTCAGGCATTTGTGACATCCTAGTCATACACAATCAACTTTATAATACATACAGACATCATATCTTTGTAATAATTGTTCTATTGTATCTATCACATCTTCATTTATAATATCTTCATCTAACACCCCAGTCATGCCCTTGTAACACCCTAGTCTGGCGTTTGTGACATCCTAGTCATACACAATCAACTATATAATACATACAGACATCATATCTTTGTAATAATTGTTCTATTGTATCTATCACACCTTTATATATAATGTCCTATCTAACACCCATGTCATGCCCTTGTAACACCCTAGTCAGGCATTTATGACATTCTAGTCATACACAATCAACTATATAATACATACAGACAACATATCTTTGTTATTATTGTTCTATTGTATCTATCACACCTTTATTTATAATGTCTTCATCTAACACCCCAGTCATGCCCTTGTAACATCCTAGTCTGGCATTTGTGACATCCTAGTCATACACAATCAACTTAATACATACAGACATCATATCCTTGTAATAATTGTTCTATTGTATATATCACACCTTTATATATAAAGTCTACATCTAACACTCCAGTCATGCCCTCATAGCACCCTAGTCAGGCATTTGGGACATCCCAGTCATACACAATCAACTACTGTATAAACATTAATTTTTGTGGGGTTAAAATTTCGTGGTTTTGTATCCAAAAGAAAGTTCGTGGGGATTAATTTTCGTGATTTTTAAGTTTACAAAACAATTTTGTAAATGTAACTTTATAATTGACAATACTCAATAAAACTGATCTGGATTGTCGTGGTTTGGGAAAAATCAATAATTACATTTCATAGTCACAGTGAGTACTAATCAAGTGTTGTAACCTGCACACGCTAATTGACTTTTACACACCTTTGATGTTTTATCCAAGGAATATGATTGTGTAATACATGTATTACGACTTGAGGGCATAACAGACGAATTAGACTGTTAAATGACATCGATTGACAGTTCTTGATCATTATCTATTACTGTACAAACACAAGATTAGGATTATCATCTGACTTAAAGCAAACCTTTTAATATCCATGTCTAATCAATTAAACAATTCATTTCAATATATGCATTTATGTTCAGCAATTATATAATATCAATGAGATTATGTCAGATCATAAGATAATGTAAATCTACAGTTAAATTTTCGTTGGGGTTTTAATTTCGTGGATAATTCTTATCCACGAAATAAACGAAATTAAATCCCCCACGAACATTTCTGCTTTTACAGTATATAATACATACAGACATCATATCTTGGTAATAATTGTTCTATTGTATCCATCACACCTTCATTTATAATGTCTTCATCTAACACCCCAGTCATGCCCTTGTAACACCCTAGTCAGGCATTTGTGACATCCTAGTCATACACAATCAACTATATAATACATACAGACATCATATCTTTGTAATAATTGTTCTATTGTATCTATCACACCTTCATTTATAATGTCCTCATCTAACACCCCAGTCATGCCCTTGAAACAGCCTAGTCTGGCATTTGTGACATCTTAGTCATACACAATCAACTTTATAATACATACAGACATCATATCTTTGTAAGAATTGTTCTATTGTATCTATCACACCTTTATTTATAATGTCCTATCTAACACCCCAGTCATGCCCTTGTAACATCCTAGTCTGGCATTTGTGACATCCTAGTCATACACAATCAACTTTATAATACATACAGACATCATATCTTTGTAATGATTGTTCTATTGTATCTATCACACCTACATATATAAGGTCTACATCTAACACCCAGTCATGCCCTTGTAACACCCTAGTCAGGCATTTGTGACATCCTAGTCATACACAATCAATTATATAATACATACAGACATCATATCTTTGTAATAATTGTTCTATTGTATCTATCACACCTTCATTTATAATGTCTTCATCTAACACCCCAGTCATGACCTTGAAACACCCTAGTCTGGCATTTGTGACATCCTAGTCATACACAATCAACTTTATAATACATACAGACATCATATCTTTGTAAGAATTGTCTATTGTATCTATCACACCTTTATTTATAATGTCCTATCTTACACCCCAGTCATGCCCTTGTAACATCCTAGTCTGGCATTTGTGACATCCTAGTCATACACCATCAACTATATTATACATAGAGAGACATCATATCATGGTAATAATTGTTCTATTGTATCCATCACACATTCATTTATAATATCTTCATCTAACACCCCAGTCATGCCCTTGTAACACCCTAGTCAGGCATTTGTGACATCCTAGTCATACACAATCAACTATATAATACATACAGACATCATATCTTTGTAATAATTGTTCTATTGTATCTATCACACCTTCATTTATAATGTCTTCATCCAACACTCCAGTCATGCCCTTGTAACACCCTAGTCAGGCATTTGTGACATCCTAGTCATACACAATCAACTTTATAATACATACAGACATCATATCTTTGTAATAATTGTTCTATTGTATCTATCACATCTTCATTTATAATATCTTCATCTAACACCCCAGTCATGCCCTTGTAACACCCTAGTCTGGCGTTTGTGACATCCTAGTCATACACAATCAACTATATAATACATACAGACATCAGTTCTTTGTAATAATTGTTCTATTGTATCTATCACACCTTTATATATAAGGTCTACATCTAACACTCCAGTCATGCCCTCATAGCACCCTAGTCAGGCATTTGGGACATCCCAGTCATACACAATCAACTACTGTATAAACATTAATTTTTGTGGGGTTAAAATTTCGTGGTTTAGTATCCAAAAGAAAGTTCGTGGGGATTAATTTTCGTGGTTTTTAAGTTTACAAAACAATTTTGTAAATGTAACTTTATAATTGACAATACTCAATAAAACTGATCTGGATTGTCGTGGTTTGGGAAAAATCAATAATAACATTTCATAGTCACAGTGAGTACTGATCAAGTGTTGTAACCTGCACACGCTAATTGACTTTTACAAACCTTTGATGTTTTATCCAAGGAATATGATTGTGTAATACATGTATTACGACTTGAGGGCATAACAGACGAATTAGACTGTTAAATGACATCGATTGACAGTTCTTGATCATTATTTATTACTGTACAAACACAAGATTAGGATTATCATCTGACTTAAAGCAAACCTTTTAATATCCATGTCTAATCAATTAAACAATTCATTTCAATATATGCATTTATGTTCAGCAATTATATAATATCAATGAGATTATGTCAGATCATAAGATAATGTAAATCTACAGTTAAATTTTCGTTGGGGTTTTAATTTCGTGGATAATTCTTATCCACGAAATAAACGAAATTAAATCCCCCACGAACATTTCTGCTTTTACAGTATATAATACATACAGACATCATATCTTGGTAATAATTGTTCTATTGTATCCATCACACCTTCATTTATAATGTCTTCATCTAACACCCCAGTCATGCCCTTGTAACACCCTAGTCAGGCATTTGTGACATCCTAGTCATACACAATCAACTATATAATACATACAGACATCATATCTTTGTAATAATTGTTCTATTGTATCTATCACACCTTCATTTATAATGTCCTCATCTAACACCCCAGTCATGCCCTTGAAACAGCCTAGTCTGGCATTTGTGACATCCTAGTCATACACAATCAACTTTATAATACATACAGACATCATATCTTTGTAAGAATTGTTCTATTGTATCTATCACACCTTTATTTATAATGTCCTATCTAACACCCCAGTCATGCCCTTGTAACATCCTAGTCTGGCATTTGTGACATCCTAGTCATACACAATCAACTTTATAATACATACAGACATCATATCTTTGTAATGATTGTTCTATTGTATCTATCACACCTACATATATAAGGTCTACATCTAACACCCAGTCATGCCCTTGTAACACCCTAGTCAGGCATTTGTGACATCCTAGTCATACACAATCAATTATATAATACATACAGACATCATATCTTTGCAATAATTGTTCTATTGTATCTATCACACCTTCATTTATAATGTCTTCATCTAACACCCCAGTCATAACCTTGAAACACCCTAGTCTGGCATTTGTGACATCCTAGTCATACACAATCAACTTTATAATACATACAGACATCATATCTTTGTAAGAATTGTCTATTGTATCTATCACACCTTTATTTATAATGTCCTATCTTACACCCCAGTCATGCCCTTGTAACATCCTAGTCTGGCATTTGTGACATCCTAGTCATACACCATCAACTATATTATACATAGAGAGAATCATATCATGGTAATAATTGTTCTATTGTATCCATCACACATTCATTTATAATATCTTCATCTAACACCCCAGTCATGCCCTTGTAACACCCTAGTCAGGCATTTGTGACATCCTAGTCATACACAATCAACTATATAATACATACAGACATCATATCTTTGTAATAATTGTTCTATTGTATCTATCACACCTTCATTTATAATGTCTTCATCCAACACTCCAGTCATGCCCTTGTAACACCCTAGTCAGGCATTTGTGACATCCTAGTCATACACAATCAACTTTATAATACATACAGACATCATATCTTTGTAATAATTGTTCTATTGTATCTATCACATCTTCATTTATAATATCTTCATCTAACACCCCAGTCATGCCCTTGTAACACCCTAGTCTGGCGTTTGTGACATCCTAGTCATACACAATCAACTATATAATACATACAGACATCAGTTCTTTGTAATAATTGTTCTATTGTATCTATCACACCTTTATATATAAGGTCTACATCTAACACTCCAGTCATGCCCTCATAGCACCCTAGTCAGGCATTTGGGACATCCCAGTCATACACAATCAACTACTGTATAAACATTAATTTTTGTGGGGTTAAAATTTCGTGGTTTAGTATCCAAAAGAAAGTTCGTGGGGATTAATTTTCGTGGTTTTTAAGTTTACAAAACAATTTTGTAAATGTAACTTTATAATTGACAATACTCAATAAAACTGATCTGGATTGTCGTGGTTTGGGAAAAATCAATAATAACATTTCATAGTCACAGTGAGTACTGATCAAGTGTTGTAACCTGCACACGCTAATTGACTTTTACACACCTTTGATGTTTTATCCAAGGAATATGATTGTGTAATACATGTATTACGACTTGAGGGCATAACAGACGAATTAGACTGTTAAATGACATCGATTGACAGTTCTTGATCATTATTTATTACTGTACAAACACAAGATTAGGATTATCATCTGACTTAAAGCAAACCTTTTAATATCCATGTCTAATCAATTAAACAATTCATTTCAATATATGAATTTATGTTCAGCAATTATATAATATCAATGAGATTATGTCAGATCATAAGATAATGTAAATCTACAGTTAAATTTTCGTTGGGGTTTTAATTTCGTGGATAATTCTTATCCACGAAATAAACGAAATTAAATCCCCACGAACATTTCTGCTTTTACAGTATATAATACATACAGACATCATATCTTGGTAATAATTGTTCTATTGTATCCATCACACCTTCATTTATAATGTATTCATCTAACACCCCAGTCATGCCCTTGTAACACCCTAGTCTGGCATTTGTGACATCCTAGTCATAAACAATCAACTATATAATACATACAGACATCATATCTTTGTAATAATTGTTCTATTGTATCTATCACACCTTCATTTATAATGTCTTCATCTAACACCCCAGTCATGCCCTTGTAACACCCTTGTCTGGCATTTGTGACATCCTAGTCATACACAATCAACTATATAATACATACAGACATCATATCTTTGTAATAATTGTTCTATTGTATCTATCACACCTTCATTTATAATGTCTTCATCTAACACCCCAGTCATGCCCTTGAAACACCCTAGTCAGGCATTTGTGACATCCTAGTCATACACAATCAACTTTATAATACATACAGACATCATATCTTTGTAAGAATTGTTCTATTGTATCTATCACACCTTTATTTATAATGTCCTATCTAACACCCTAGTCATGCCCTTGTAACATCCTAGTCTGGCGTTTGTGACATCCTAGTCATACACAATCAACTTTATAATACATACAGACATCATATCTTTGTAATAATTGTTCTATTGTATCTATCACACCTACATATATAAGGTCTACATCTAACACCCAGTCATGCCCTTGTAACACCCTAGTCAGGCATTTGTAACATCCTAGTCATACACAATCTACTATATAATACATACAGACATCATATCTTTGTAATAATTGTTCTATTGTATCTATCACACCTTCATTTATAATGTCTTCATCTAACACCCCAGTCATGCCCTTGAAACACCCTAGTCTGGCATTTGTGACATCCTAGTCATACACAATCAACTTTATAATACATACAGACATCATTTCTTTGTAAGAATTGTTCTATTGTATCTATCACCCCTTATTTATAGTGTCCTATCTAACACTCCAGTCATGCCCTTGTAACACCCTACTCAGGCATTTGTGACATCCTAGTCATACACAATCAACTATATAATACATACAGACATCAAATCTTTGTAATAATTATTCTATTGTATCTACCACACCTTCATTTATAATGTCTTCATCTAACACCCCCAGTCATGCCCTCATATCACCCTAGTCAGGCCTTTGGGACATCCCAGTCATACACAATTAACTATATAATACATACAGACATCATATGTTGGTAATAATTGATTTATTGTATCTATCACACCTTCATTTATAATGTCTTCATCTAACACCCCAGTCATGCACTTGTAACACCCTAGTCTGGCATTTGTGACATCCTAGTCATACACAATCAACTATATAATACATACAGACATCATATCTTTGTAATAATTATTCGATTGTATCTATCACACCTTCATTTATAATGTCTTCATCTAACACCCCAGTCATGCCCTCATAGCAACCTAGTCAGGCATTTGGGACATCCCAGTCATACACAATCAACTATATAATACATACAGACATCATATCTTTGTAATAATTGTTCTATTGTATCTATCACACCTACATATATAAGGTCTACATCTAACATCCCAGTCATGCCCTCATAACACCCTAGTCAGGCATTTGTGACATTCTAGTCATACACAATCAACTATATAATACATACAGACATCATATCTATGTAATAATTGTTCTATTGTATCTATCACACCTTCATTGATAATGTCTTCATCTTACACCCCAGTCATGCCCTTGTAACACCCTAGTCAGGCATTTGTGACATCCTAGTCGTACACACTCAACTATCTATCTATCACACCTTCATTTATAATGTCTTCATCTAACACCCCAGTCATGCCTTTGTAACACCCTAGTCAGGCATTTGTGATATCCTAGTCGTACACACTCAACTACATGCCCTTGTAACACCCTAGTCAGGCATTTGGGACATCCCAGTCATACACAATCAACTATATAATACATACAGACATCATATCTTTGTAATAATTGTTCTATTGTATCTATCACACCTTCATTTATAATGTCTTCATCTAACACCCCAGTCATGCCCTTGTTACAGCACAGTCTGGCATTTGTGACATCCTAGTCATACGCAATCAACTATATAATACATACACACATCATATCTTTGTAATAATTGTTCTATTGTATCTATCACACCTACATATATAATGACTACATATAACACCCCAGTCATGCCCTCATAGAACCCTAATCAGGCATTTGGGACATCCTAGTCATACGCAAACAACTATACAATACATACAGACATCATATCTTTGTAATAATTGTTCTATTGTATCTATCACACCTTCATTTATAATGTCTTCATCCAACACCACAGTCATGCCCTCATAGCACCCTAATCAGGCATTTGGGACATCCCAGTCATACACAATCAACTATATAATACATACAGACATCATATCTTTGTAATAATTGTGCTATTGTATCTATCACACCGACATGTATAAGGTTTACCTCTAACACCCCAGTCATGCCCTTGTAAAACCCTAGTCTGGCATTGGTGACATCCTAGTCATACACAATCAAGTTTACAATACATACAGACATCATATCTTTGTAATAATTATTCTATTGTATCTATCACACCTTCATTTATAATGTCTTCATCTAACACCCCAGTCATGCCCTTGTTACAGCATAGTCTGGCATTTGTGACATCCTAGTCATACGCAATCAACTATATAATACATACACACATCATATCTTTGTAATAATTGTTCTATTGTATCTATCACACCTTTATATATTATGTCCTATCTAACACCCATGTCATGCCCTTGTAACACCCTAGTAAGGCATTTATGACATTCTGGTCATACACAATCAACTATATAATACATACAGACAACATATCTTTGTTATAATTTTTCTATTGTATCTATCACACCTACATGTATAAGGTCTACATCTAACACCCCAGTCATGCCCACGTAGCACCCTAGTCAGGCATTTTGGACATCCTAGTCATACACAATCAACTATATTATACATACAGACATCATATCTTTGTAATAATTGTTCTATTGCAACTATCACACCTTCATTTATAATTTCTTCATCTAACACCCCAGTCATGCCCTTGTAACATCATAGTCTGGCATTTGTGACATCCTAGTCATACACAATCAACTTTATAATACTTACAGACATTATATCTTTGTAATAATTGTTCTATTGTATCTATCACACATACATATATAAGGTCTACATCTAACACTCCAGTCATGCCCTCTTAACACCCTAGTCAGGCATTTGTGACATTCTAGTCATACACCATCAACTATATTATACATACAGAGACATCATATCTTTGTACTAAGTGTTCTATTGTATCTATCACACCTTCATTTATAATGTCTTCATCTAACACCCCAGTCATGCCAGTCTAACACCATAGTCTCGCATTTGTTACATCCTAGTCATACACAATCAACTTTATAAAACATACAGACATCATATCTATGTAATAATTGTTCTATTGTATCTATCACACCTTCATTGATAATGTCTTTATTTAACACCCCAGTCATGCCTTTGTAACACCCTAGTCAGGCATTTGTGACATCCTAGTCGTACACACTCAACTACATGCCCTTGTAACACCCTAGTCAGGCATTTGGGACATCCCAGTCATACACAATCAACTATATAATACATACAGACATCATATCTTTGTAATAAATGTTCTATTGTATCTATCACACCTACATATATAATGACTACATCTAACACCCCAGTCATGCCCTCATAGCAGCCTAATCAGGCATTTGGGACATCCTAGTCATACGCAATCAACTATACAATACATACAGACATCATATCTTTGTAATAATTGTTCTATTGTATCTATCACACCTTCATTTATAATGTCTTCATCCAACACCACAGTCATGCCCTCATAGCACCCTAATCAGGCATTTGGGACATCCCAGTCATACACAATCAACTATATAATACATACAGACATCATATCTTTGTAATAATTGTTCTATTGTATCTATCACACCTACACATATAAGGTCTACCTCTAACACCCCAGGCATGCCCTTGTAACACCCTAGTCTGGCATTGGTAACATCCTAGTCATACACAATCAACTTTAAAATACATACAGACATCATATCTTTGTAATAATTATTCTATTGTATCTATCACACCTTCATTCATAATGTCTTCATCTAACACCCCAGTCATGCCCTTGTTACACCCTAATCTGGCATTTGTGACATCCTAGTCATACACAATCAACTATATAATACATACAGACATCATATCTTTGTAATAATTGTTCTATTGTATCTATCACACCTTTATATATAATGTCCTATCTAACACCCCAGTCATGCCCTTGTAACACCCAAGTCTGGCATTTATGACATCCTAGTCATACACAATCAACTATATAATACATACAGACATCATATCTTTGTAATAATTGTTCTATTGTATCTATCACACCTTTATATATAATGTCCTATCTAACACCCCAGTCATGCCCTTGTAACACCCTAGTCTGGCATTTGGGACATCCTAGTCATACACAATCAACTATAAAATACATACAGACAACATATCTTTGTTATAATTGTTCTATTGTATCTATCACACCTACATGTATAAGGTCTACATCTAACACCCCAGTCATGCCCACATAGCACCCTAGTCAGGCATTTGGGACATCCTAGTCATACACAATCAACTATACAATACATACAGACATCATATCTTTGTAATAATTGTTCTATTGTAACTATCACACCTTCATTTATAATGTCTTCATCTAACACCCCAGTCATGCCCTTGTAACATCCTAGTCTGGCATTTGTGACATCCTAGTCATACACAATCAACTTTATAATATATACAGACATCATATCTTTGTAATAATTGTTCTATTGTATCTATCACACCTACATATATAAGGTCTACATCTAACACTCCAGTCATGCCCTCATAACACCCTAGTCAGGCATTTGTGACATTCTAGTCATACACCATCAACTATATTATACATAGAGAGACATCATATCTTTGTAATAATTGTTCTATTGTATCTATCACACCTACATATATAAGGTCTACATCTAACACTCCAGTCATGCCCTCATAGCACCCTAGTCAGGCATTTGCAATTGGGACATCCCAGTCATACACAATCAACTATATTATAAATACAGACATCATATCTTAGTAATAATTGTTCTATTGTATCCATCACACCTTCATTCATAATGTCTTCATCTAACACCCCAGTCATGCCCTTGTAACACCCTAGTCAGGCATTTGTGACATCCTAGTCATACACAATCAACTATATAATACATACAGACATCATATCTTTGTAATAATTATTCTATTGTATCTATCACACCTTCATTTATAATGTCTTCATCTAACACCCCAGTCATGCCCTTGAAACACCTTAGTCTGGCATTTGTGACATCCTAGTCATACACAATCAACTTTATAATACATACAGACATCATATCTTTGTAAGAATTGTTCTATTGTATCTATCACACCTTTATTTAGAATGTCCTATCTAACCTCCTAGTCATGCCCTTGTAACACCCTACTCAGGCATTTGTGACATCCTAGTCGTACAGAATCAACTATATAATACATAGACATCAAATCTTTGTAATAATTATTGTATTGTATCTATCACACCTTCATTTATAATATGTCTTCATCTTACACCCCAGTCATGCCCTCATAGCACCCTAGTCAGGCATTTGGGACATCCCAGGCATACACAATCAACTATATAATACATACAGACATCATATCTTGGTAATAATTGTTCTATTGTATCTATCACACCTTCATTTATAATGTCCTCATCTAACACCCCAGTCATGCCCTTGTAACACCCTAGTCAGGCATTTGTGACATCTTAGTCATACACAATCAACTATATAATACATACAGACATCATATCTTTGTAATAATTATTCTATTGTATCTATCACACCTTCATTTATAATGTCTTCATCTAACACCCCAGTCATGCCCTCGTAGTAACCTAGTCAGGCATTTGGGACATCCCAGTCATACACAATCAACTATATAATACATAGACATCATATCTTTGTAATAATTGTTCTATTGTATCTATCACACCTTAATTTATAATGTCTTCATCTAACACCCCAGTCATGCCCTCATAGTACCCTAGTCGGGCATTTGGGACATCTCAGTCATACACAATCAACTATATAATACACACAGACATCACATCTTTGTAATAATAGTTCTATCGTATCTATCACACCTACATATATAAGGTCTACATCTAACACCCCAGTCATGCCCTCATAACACCCTAGTCAGGCATTTGGGACATCCCAGACATACACAATCAACTATACAGTACATACAGACATCAAATCTTTGTAATAATTGTTCTATTGTATCTATCACACCTTCATTTATAATGTCTTCATCTAACACCCCAGTCATGCCCTTGAAACACCCTAGTCTGGCATTTGTGACATCCTAGTCATACACAATCAACTTTATAATACATACAGACATCATATCTTTGTAATAATTGTTCTATTGTATCTATCACACCTTCATTTATAATGTCTTCATCTAACACCCCAGTCATGCCCTCATAGCACCCTAGTCAGGCATTTGTGACATTCTAGTCATAAACAATCAACTATATAACACATACAGATATCATATCTTTGTAATAATTATTCTATTGTATCTATCACACCTTCATTTATAATGTCTTCATCTAACACCCAAGTCATGCCCTTGTAACACCCTAGTCAGGCATTTGTGACATCCTAGTCATACACAATGAATTATATAATACATACAGACATCATATCTTTGTAATAATTATTCTATTGTATCTATCACACCTTCATTTATAATGTCTTCATCTAACACCCCAGTCATGCCCTCATAGCACCCTAGTCAGGCATTTGTGACATTCTAGTCATAAACAATCAACTATATAACACATACAGACATCATATCTTTGTAATAATGATTCTATTGTATCTATCACACCTTCATATATAATGTATACATCTAACACCCCACTCATGCCCTTTAATACACAATAGTTATGGTAGGGTGACACCACCTCATCTATTCTGCAATTCATAAAAAAAATCCCTACGGGAAAGGTTTTGTCCACACTTAGTTCAAATGATAGGAATTTTGTTTAAGGTTGTCTGGACCCAAAGACCAAGGTGGGTAAGGTTTATAAACGTTTTTGATTGAGGTTAAAAGTTTAGGTAGTGTGCCCCTACCACCTCCCTCCTTTAATTTATCAAAAGTTCCCTACGGCAAAGCTTTTGTCAACAATAAGTACAGAGGTTGTTTGGACCCAACGACCAAGATGGGTAAAGTGTTTTAACGTTTTTAATAGAGGTGCCAATTTGGGATAGGGTGACCCTACCACTTCCCCTCTTTAATTTATAAAAAAAATTCCTGTGGCAAAGGTTTTGTCCACATAAGGTACAACTGATAGGTTATTGCATAAGGTTGCATGAACCAAAAGACCCGGGTGGGTTAAGTTATGGAACGTTTTTCAATTGAGGTCCAAAGTTGGGGTAGGGTGTCCATAGCAACTCCCTTCTTTCATTCATTTAAAATTCCCGACGACAAAGGTTTTGTCCACCTTTGGTACAAAAGATAGGCAATTGCTTAAGGTTATCTGGACTTTAAGACCCGGGTGGGTAAATTCAAGGAACTTTTTTAATTGATGTCCAAAGGTGGGGTAGGCTGATTTTTCCATTCACTTTTTTAATTCATACAAAACTCCCTACGGCTAATCTTTTATCCACATTAGGTACAAAAGATAGGCAATTGCATAAGGTTTCCTGGACCTAAAGACCCAGGTGAGTTAAGCTATGGAAATATTTTGATTGAGGTCCAAAGTTAAAAGAATACATGTCAGTTTTCCAAATCCCATGTACACAATGAGGATAAATCATGGATATCTATATATTAATAGATCAAAAAAAGAGGGACGAAATATACCAGACGGACAGTTAAACTGCCAACGAGGTTCACGTTTTGTTTTTCTTATTTTAATTGCTTCACGGGAATATAATATACGAATTTTTTATATTTAGGGAACTTATATTTTTTCTGCATTTTTTAAACTCGTCTATAAATAAAACTAACCTTTGAAGTACATTATCATAACATTAAAATAAATTGCAAAAATACCAATTAGTCCAAAATTAAGATATTTATAAATATCTTCGAAGTTGGGATTGAGAACTTTGTTTTCCTAAAACATATCTTTTTTTGCAGTTTAGCAAGGTTCTTAAATTGAAGAAAATACAGTTCTAAAATTTATATTGTTGACTAAAAGTAAGAATTGTATGTATAGTAAAAATAAATGTGGCGTTTGCTCTGTATAAACAACATACATATTCGATTCGTTAAGTTGTCACATATTTATACGCATAATTTCTACATGACGTAATAAAATAAACAGCCTCACAATTATTTTTGGGTTTTCCAGAATTTCCAGAATTTGACAAATCTGTGTGTTTTTTTCAAAGTGAATAAACAAAGACACAACTTATGGATATAGAGGTAAGATACAATTGAATTGCACAAACATATCAATTGCTTTAGTTTCATTTGAGTTTTAACTTATTTCCTGATATTTATTCGTTGACGTAATTTGAAAAGGTTTCATCAAAACTATTTTTACATTTCTCTCATGAACAGTTTCCGGTTAATTGAAAAGTATATATATTCACCAAAGTAGGCATGGGGTTTAAGTATGCATTTCCTACAAACATATTATATTTTTCTATGAAAAACTTATTTGTTCATTGAATTACGGTATTATTCTTAAAGGCTTTTACAGTATCTTTCAGATGCACCAAAAATTAACTCAATTGCGTTTATTTTAGTAAAATGCCGACACTTCAAAATTTGAAGACGTATATATATGATGACCTATGCGCTTGCTTCAAACTATAACTTAAGTGTACGGTCTTTAATCATATATATCTCAATTAAACATGTATATCTTGCTTTTTATTTATGAAATAGATAAAGTGTAAAATACCTTAATTTTTTGTTTAAATTATATAAAACCAACTTTCTTAGTTAATTTAAAAGGTATTTTTTTCTAGCAATGAATCTCACGTGATCAAATACGTCACTTGTACTATGTTACGAGTTTATCAAGGTATGAGACTTCCAAATAGAATTTTATTTGTATTATTTGTTCATTGTCAGTATAATAAATATAATAGATAGGTAGTAAATGCATCTAGTTGTAATTGTTGGCGAGATGATTTGTTGACAAAAAAGCTTATTTAGCGTAGATTTAGAAATTTTCATAAAGTAAGGACCCGCTCTTCTCATTCTTCAGTGATTCCACAGTGTCGGATTCAAAAGGGGTAAGATTTTTTGTTCCCTATACAATCCCCCCTTTTTGTCCTGGGTTAGGAACCCTTTTTTAAAATGGATTGATCCGCCTGCGTTTCCTCTATATTCAACCATTTTTTTTAGAAATAAAACCCTGCTCCCCCTTTAATCTACCTCTGGGCTCTGTGTTATATCTCCAATTGAGGAAGAAAAAGGTACAATAAAGGCCCTAAAACTCGTGATTTTTAGTACGGGTATGGATATTTAACCCTATATTGACAGAAACAAGTTACTGTGCATTTCAGGGGCAGTAACCCAACATTGGGTTGTCGGATTTTTCAGAATTAGTGCCGACCTGTTGAATAATTTGACTCCTTATCAATTTTACTATAACTACTTTAGTTTCTGAAATATAAGTCAAAAACTGCATGTTATCCTTATTTTCTATTTTAGCCGAACGCGTGACGGTCACGTTTCTTGGCCACAAAAGAATCAAATTATATACTTTAAGCAAAATACCATAAGGACCAATATAACACGTTTACATCAAGAGCAAGTAAAAACAAATGGGGTTTACTATCCATACCCGTACTAAAATTAAAAATCGAGTGATTTTTTAGTACGGGTATGGATAGTAAACCACATATTGACAGAAACAAGTGCCTGTGCTGAAATGTTATTGAATATAGATATATATATAGTAACAGTATCTATCCGTCACTCCAACTGCCCAAGGCGTTTTGAACGCAAATGCTGTGAAACTGTTTGACAAATATCTTTCAAACTTTGATGGTTTGTATGCCATAATATTTAAAATAAACAAGCAGAAAAACACAGATGTGGTATGATTGCCAATTAAACAACTCTGCACAAAAGAACAAATGACACAGAAATTAACAGATCTTTATAGGTCACTGTAAAGCCTTCAACAATACGCAAAGCCCATACCGCATTGTCGTCTTTGAAAGACCCCAAAATCACAAATATGAAACCAAACGACAAAACTACATGTATATTAATGTAAAAACAACTGAACGAAAAACAAATGTTTAACACAGCAACAAACGACAACTAAATTACAGGCTCCTAACTTGGTACAGACAAATATATACAAAATGTGGCGGGGTTAAACATGTTAGCGGAATCTCAACCCTACCCTTAATTCGGACAGTGATGTAACAGCATAGCATATGAACGAACTATATGTCCATTCTCAATTTTATAAAATTGTGTTGAAAAAGGCTAAATACATATAACAAAACACATGGACCTGACATGGTACTTGTACATTCCAACAACAAAAAGTACATATCTGAGAAGACTCGCAGTCAGTGACAGCTAGTTCAAAGCCAATAAAAAAAATCGTGCATCAAGACTAAATTATCAATCACATCCAACATACAATGGATGGATGCAGTGGAAAGACGTCATATAAACAGTTAGAGAAAACCATTACCTTGTTCAACGCCAAGATACATGCGTCGACAGATGGTAGATCCATTAAAGTGCATATGTATATAACAATAGTGTCTAGTCTGCTATTAATTTACGGTAACAAAATCTATATTTATATCAATAACAAAATGTTGTGTCCTAAGTCAACGGATGCCCCATCTGCACTATCATTTCCATGTTAAGTGGACCGTGAAAATGGGGTATAATCTCTAATTTGGCATTAAAAAGATCATATCACAAGGAACATTGGTACTAAGTTTCAAGCTGATTGGACTTCAACTTCATGAAAAACTTCTCGACCATAATCTTTAACCTACCTGGATCAAAAATCTTTAACCTGAAGCGGGACGAACGAATGGACGGACGAACGAACAGACGGACTGACGCACAGACCAGAAAACATAATGGCATAAATGGGACATAAAACCAATATTCAAATACAGAGATGAATTGCTAACATTTAGAATAAGTTTATTTAAAGGGTCAATAAGCTTGTATCTATGGAAGAATAAAGTACAAGTTTTAAGTTATTTGTGAAAGGTACATCTCTCTAAACAGAGAAACCACGCCCCACCGGTCATTAACAGAGAAATCACGCCCCAACAGTCATTATCAGACGGAAACCACGCCCCAACGGTCATTATCAGACAGAAACCACGCCCCATCGGTCATTATCATGTAAAAGTTCGTTAACGACCGGTTTTCTGGTCCGTTTTTTCTGTTAATGACCGATGGAATTTATTACTGAAGAATAATGAATGTCATGTGACCCCTTTTAATCCAATAAGAGAATCTGATTCTCAACCGATATGAAATAAATTTTATTATTTTTTTTTCCCGCATCAATCGGGTCAATGCATCTGCTGGTTGAAGTTAACTCCCCGAGGTTATTACATGCTACGTAGTCAACATTTCTGCGTTATCATGATATATCACTGATATAAATCACTGTGTCTAAACCACACCGGCAAAATTTGTTCGGACTCGATGGTATCTAACATCGGGCACAATGACGGAACATCAATAGACAGAAGAAAGATAGATTTCTTCTTATTTTCTTATTTTTTTCATGATATCAAAGAATATATATACATATACAACTATTTGCTATTGTGATATGCAATATTTTCTACAACTGTTCTATATTAACGGAGAAATAAGTAAAAATGCATGTCAAAATGACGAATTGAGTGAACCTTGCCTCGAAATTGTTTAATTTCTCGTTAAATTGTTCATTTTGTACGGAAAGAAAGGTACGGGAAGATAGATACTGACCCGAAGATTGCAAATTTAGTTATTATAAGCATCTCAATACTTATATTTCTGTGTATGGAACGAAAGAAAAGGGTCAAGTCAAATTAAAATAAACCGGTTTCGTCAATGTTGTTTACTATGCAATCACCCGGTTTCGTCTATATATATCACCTTTTTTTTTTTTTTTTTTTTAAACAAACAAATTAATAAAAAGCAGCGTTAACACGGATCTGAACATTTTCTTTCGAGAATTTAAATATATATTTATTGTAAAGTAAACTTCGCGTGTTAAAATCTATTTTAAACGGGCACGTTTGGGCATAGGTTATTATGGTAATACACATTTTTTCCCCAAATGAAAGGTGTATCCCTTATTTCACTTAACTTCAAACTAATTTTAAATTTGTCAAAGAGGGGAATTTTGTATCATAATTGGCAATAAACAGCTGCGCCATGACCGCATGATACGCCCGTCGTCTTATGAGTGAAGTTGTATGCAATAATCAGAAATAGTTTCTGAGATAGGGCGCACCATGTGAAAACCTCTATTTTTACAAAAAACTCAATAACTCTAAAATAAAAGTTTGAATCATCACCAAAAAGTACAGAGATCTTAACGGATTAATATTAATAAGAAGTGAGTAAAATGTAAACAATAATCATAAATATGTTTTGAGATACATCACAATAAGTGACCCCCCTTTTGTTTTACCAAAAAAAAATCAATCACTATTAAACCAAAATTTTAAACATCACCAAAAAGTAAACAGAAGTTTAAAAGATTTATATAACTAAGAAGTATGTAAAGTTTGATGTAGTTATAATACTTCGTTTTTGAGATATGGCGCGACATGTTAAAAAACCCACATTCCTGTTTCACTTACATTTCCTGTAACTCAAAAAGATTTAATTTGATTTTCACTAAAAGGTTTACAGATCGTTTGACCATTATAAGAAATAACTATGTTAAATTTTAAGAAATAAGATAAGCTGTCCTCAAGTTACGGTGCGACATGTTTATGCTGGACAGACGGATAGACGGATTGATACACGGACGGACGGACCGAACGACTGATAGATAGAGGAACGGACGGATGAAAGGACGGACGGACAGGTGGGCGGACAGACGGACAGACGGATGTATACAATAATACGTCCTGTCAAAATTGTAACGGGAGTGTAAAAACGCAAAGAAATGGAAAAAAAGACTCGTAATTAAAGGTCAATAAGTTTTATTAGGATGTCAGCCAAGTCGACTTATTTGTATATTTTGTCTTCCTTATCATTTTTGCTATATAACTTTTATATATATTTGAAAAAAATGTATAGAAATCGAAAAAAAGAAGTTGAAATTCGTCACTTATCTCATAAAGTGTATACCGAATTAAAATATTGTAAGAAATAAGAAAACAGGGACATCCGCGAAATCGGATTATGTGAGTTGGATTATGTTTCTTATAAACAAGAAAGAAATCGTCAGATCTGTGTACCATACTTGTATATGTTCCAGTCAAACCTTCTAACTTTTGACATATGCAGCTTTATACAAATAGTTCAAAACGCTATGAATTCGAATCACTATGTCTCGCTTGTTTACAAATATCAAGGAGAATGTTTATAATAAGCATAATCCAACTCACATAATCCGATTTCCCGGGTGTCCCTGCTTTCTCATTTCTTACAATATTTCAATTCGGTATACACTTTATAAGATAAGTGGCGAATCTGGAAGACGTATAGGTTGCACGCCCCCGACCCCACCGGCTTTGGTTGCCAAAACTATATTGAATCATGTATTTAACGATTTTGTAAAGCAAAAAATAATCAAAATATTGTTCAACTCGACAGTATGTAAAAGCTGTTCGAATAACGTCCACTTTGAAATAAACTGAATCCGTCTGTCCGTATATATTGTCAAATATATTGACCAACGTCAGTGTACGATCATCATAACACAATGGCGACAGTACAGACCCGGTTTTTTTTTAGTAATGTTAACAAAATAATTATTATTGAATTTTGTCGATGACCTGAGACTATTATACTAATTTGTACATAGCAGTATAGTTACAATTAGTGATAAATAAATTTTATTTTAATGCATGGTAGTTGTAATCCTACATTCATTTTCTATGTCGATTATGCATGCATATACATTTGTCTTAATATCAACGTTTATCCTTTAGAAGATTTATTTTTTAACGATGATAGAAAAGATTACATACATAGAATGATTAGATTACTTATAAAGGTGCCCATCCTTTTGTGCGAGAAAATCACATATCAATTGTGTGTTTCGATTTTTAAGACCGTAAACTTTAATTTCAAGTTTAAACTTGTTCAAAATATTTTCCCATAACTCATATAGAAAACGCATATTTAGAGAGCTTTAACCTCAATCTCCTGTTAAAAAATTTCGGAATGCAAAGTAAAATAAAAATATTTGTGTTCTATGAGAGTAGGAATTCAAGTGTTTGCTTCTTATTTATTTGAATCTGAGACTCATATAAAAAATAAGCCGTTGTCCGGTGAAAGAAGTTGTTTTCCAACGACCCACAAAACTCCTTTTCAACTCTGAAGTTAAATAATCAATTAATTATAATGTAATGCGATTATGATTCTTTTTATTTGACCAAACCGGGTTATGCATTGTGAAATCTATGACGAAACCGGGTGGTAAACATTGACGAAACCGGCCAGTTCTATTTTGACATGACCCATTTCTTTCGTTCCATACACAGAAATACAAGTATTGAGATGCTCATAATGACTAGTTTTGCAATCTCCGTGTCAGTATCTATCTTCCCGTACCTTTCTTTCCGTACAAAATGAACAATTTAACGAGAAATTAAACAATTTCGAGGCAAGGTTCACTCAATTCGTCATTTTGACATGCATTTTTACTTATTTCTCCGTTAATATAGAACAGTTGTAGAAAATATTGCATATCACAATAGAAAATAGTTGTATATGTATATATATTCTTTGATATCATGAAAAAAAATTAGAAAATAAGGAGAAATCTATCTTTCTTCTGTCTATTGATGTTCCGTCATTGTGCCCGATGTTAGATACCATCGAGTCCGAACAAATTTTGTCGGTGTGGTTTAGACACAGTGTAAATGTAAACATAGTCATATTTTTAAACTTACAGTTGGCGTAATTCTGAATTCTTGTAAATCCTAAAGATTTTTTTAACTCAAGCAAAACTATTTACCGTAGTCGTATTTTGGAAAAATCTGTGAAAAATTATTGACCCTCTTCTAATTTATACTTGATTTGGCTATTTAACTTTTTTCTATTCGAGCATCACTGAGAGTCTTATGAAGATGTAACCCGCGTCTGGCATGCAAGATCTTAGGCCTAATACTTTTTTGATAATCTTTTTTTTTTTTTTTTCTTTTTTTATCTTTTTCGTCCCATTATCAAAGTTTTGTACCTTAATCTCTTTCTTTCTTTTTTTGGTCGAAATTATAGTTTTTTAAGAGGTACTCAAACAAAAGTAATGACATAATCTGTTTTTGTAAAAAAAAAAAAGGTATCCACAATATTCTAGTTTATTTGTTAAAAGAGAGACCAATGATGACAAAGAAACATTCACTCTCAATAAAGTCGAAAGCGAGTCGGCGAGCATTGGAAAACTACGAAACGACGACAAGATAAACAGCGGTCCATCAAGGGAAACCAATCCCACAAAAAAAACGCGGTGCTCTCAGGTGCTCCTGAACAGGGATAAATGAAAAAAATCAGACTTCTAGTACAAATGTATGTACACAATACATACTGCTTATAGTTGTAATTATAACATAGTTTACCTACCATCTTTAAATAAATTGGTATTTGTATGTTGTAGATAAAAAACACATCTGTGAACAGACTGTAACACTTAGTTATGTCCAGTAAAGAGGCTACTGCAGACAAAGAGTTTCACCGAAAAAGTTCTTGTCTACGTCAAATGAAAAATCTTACTGGTAAACAACCTTACAAATGTGATGAATGTTGTAAAGAATTTAGTAGCAAAGGCAATTATAATATACACAAGAAAATCCATACTGGCGAAAAACCTTACAAATGTGATATTTGTGGAAAAGGATTTGTCCAAAACAGTAACTGTAAAGTTCACAAGAAAATCCATACTGGCGAAACACCTTACAAATGTGATAAATGTGGAAAAGTATTTGGTCATAAAGGCAATTATAATATACACAAGAAAATCCATACTGGTGGAAAACCTTACAAATGTGATATTTGTGGAAAGGAATTTTGCCAAAAAAATATTTATCAAATTCACATGAGAACACATGCTAGCGAAAAACCTTACAAATGTGATGTATGTGATAAGGAATTTGGTCAGAAAGGCAACTATAATGAACACATGAGAATTCATACTGGGGAAAAACATTTTAAATGTGTTTTTTGTGATCAAGAGTTTCAACGAGAAAGCGCCTGTCGAATTCACATGAGAAAGCATACTGGTGAACAACCTTACAGATGTGATGTCTGTGGAAAACAGTTTCGCAGAAAAAGTAATTGTCTAACTCACATGAGAACACATACTGGCGAAAAACCTTACAAATGTGATATTTGTGAAAAAAAGTTTTGCAAAAAAGATAATTGTCTAATTCACATGAGAACACATACTGGTGAAAAACCTTACAAATGTGATGAATGTGGTAAAGAATTTAGTACCAAGAGCAACTATAATGTACACATGCAAAAACATACTGGCGAAAAACCTTACGCATGTTATATTTGTGGAAAAGAATTTGGCCAAAGCAGTTCTTGTCGTACACACATGATAACACATACTGGCGAAAAACATTACAGATGTGATGTATGTGGTAAAGAATTTAGTAGCAAAGGCAATTATAATATACACAAGAAAATCCATACTGGCGAAAAACCTTACAAATGTGATATTTGTGGAAAAGGATTTGTCCAAAACAGCAACTGTAAAGTTCACAAGAAAATCCATACTGGCGAAACACCTTACGAATGTGATAAATAAGGAAAAGTATTTGGTCATAAAGGCAATTATAATATACACAAGAAAATCCATACTGGTGGAAAACCTTACAAATGTGATATTTGTGGAAAGGAATTTTGCCAAAAAAATATTTATCAAATTCACATGAGAACACATGCTAGCGAAAAACCTTACAAATGTGATGTATGTGATAAGGAATTTGGTCAGAGGTCAGAAAGGCAACTATAATGAACACATGAGAATTCATACTGGGGAAAACATTTTAAATGTGTTTTTTGTGATTAAGAGTTTCAACGAGAAAGCGCCTTTCGAATTCACATGAGAAAGCATACTGGTGAACAACCTTACAGATGTGATGTTTGTGGAAAACAGTTTCGCAGAAAAAGTAATTGTCTAACTCACATGAGAACACATACTGGCGAAAAACCTTACAAATGTGATATTTGTGAAAAAAAGTTTTGCAAAAAAGATAATTGTCTAATTCACATGAGAACACATACTGGTGAAAAACCTTACAAATGTGATGAATGTGGTAAAGAATTTAGTACCAAGAGCAACTATAATGTACACATGCAAAAACATACTGGCGAAAAACCTTACGCATGTTATATTTGTGGAAAAGAATTTGGCCAAAGCAGTTCTTGTCGTACACACATGATAACACATATTGGCGAAAAACCTTACAGATGTGATGTATGTGGTAAAGCATTTGGTCACAAAAGCAATCGTAATAAACACATGAAAATCCATACTTGGAAAGATAAGATGTGATATTTTGAAAAAGAGTTGGCAGAATCAGTAATTGTCTGAGACATACAAAAACATATACTGATAAAAGAAGACCTAAAATGTGACGTATGGGTACAAGCTTTAGTTCCGACGGTTATTATCGTAAAGACATTATAACCCATACTTGTGATGAATAATTGCATGCACATTTACCTGTATCGGTAAATAATTTAGTGAAAAAAGTCACTTTTATAGGCACACGAGAATTCATGAAATTTACAAAAGTGGTATACATGTATGAAGACAGATTTTGTACCTTTCCAGATAAATATTGCCAAATGGCTTCGAGTGGGATTCCGTCTTTGGGAACGATTCACAATGCGGGGTACTAGCTCTTTATTCACACACAAGTCGGCAGTTCAATACAGTAAACATAAACAAATTGGTAAAGTCCAAATTCATTTAATAAAGTCCAAATATAAAGTATCAGTGTTACAACTTAGTTAATTTAAACCAAAAACAATGTATATGATTGCGATGGAAAATCCGAACGCAGTTCATGTGCTCTCGTTGGCATATCCAAACGGAGTCCTTATATACAAATTTATCTTTCTTTAAATACCAAATAGAAGTTGCTATTGCAACACAGTTTGTAATGGTCATTTCGTCAACAGAAATTAGATAACAGATTGATTACGTTTATCAAAGAGAGTTACGATAGGTGATCAATCTATCGGTAAATTAAATTAAGTGTGTATTTGATATGACCGTATAAAAGTTGCATAACGAACTTGTAAGATGTTTGGATTAGCTTACAGTTTAAAAGGTTATTGACAAATAGAAATTTATAATCTTACATGTTTCAGATGTAAACAAATATTTCGGACATGTAAATTCATAGCGACTTTCTAGATCATTCTTAGTATTGAATACATTAAATATGCATGCTGTAAACGAAATGTACATAATAGAAATCAATATAGTTAGACAGTTTGAAATATAAAATTGACGGTACCAAAATAATGTGTGACACATGTGTTGAGTGAAGGATTAAGTGACAATAGATACACGAGAAATCATGAATGTTATGATCTTTACAAGTGTGGTATGCGAAAATTCATACATGTGATGACCTTCCGATAACGTTCATATAACACTGGTACTCAATTTTGGTAGGAGTATGTCCTTCGGATACATTCATTTAACACTGATACTAAGTTTTTGTAGGAGTATGTCCTTCCGATAATATTCATATAACACTAGTACAAAGTTTTTGTATGAAATGTCCTTCCGATAACGTTCATATAACTCTGGTACTCAATTTTTGTGGGAATATGTTCTTCCAAAACATTCATTTACTAAGTTTTTGTAGGAGTACGTCCTTCCGATAACGTTCATATAACACTGGTACTAAGTTTTTGTATTAGTATGTCCTTCCGATAACGTTCTAAAAAGACTTGAACTTTACTTATTCTTGGGCTAGACCCAAACAAAACGTACATATAGCACTTTTACTGCCTACTAGAGGTATATGGTAGTATCATATGTTTTTTTTTAAAATTATTTGATGCCGTGGGATTGGGATTTTTAGCTTTAATGTAAACCATGTCCGGTTTTAACTTGTATTTACAGCAAAGATAGCCAGTTTTGTGTTCTGTAATATACTGTAACAGTTTAATTTTACATGTCCGGTACCATCGTTACTTCTCAAAACATCTTCCGAACAATATCTGGACATCGGTGTCGTGGGCATGTACAATGCCAAACCACACATGAACTTTCTTTAGTCTTCGTAGATCTATTCCAACTTGAAGTCTTTTTGAGTCTACGACAAGCAGAACATGATATTTTATACCATTGAATATTGAAGCCATAGTCATGAAGATCGATTACTTGATTGGTGTTCCGTTAACGTAGCCGCAGAACAAAAACGCGAGAGCTACTTTTGAATATTTCTACAATTTTAAGTAGTTTTCCACTCACAAACACAATAATATTTTCAACATTTATTAAAATATTTTTTTTTTACATTTTTTTATGTGTTACATTTTTGTTTTTCGTTCAATTTTTGTGCATAAAGAAGGCCGTTAGTTTTCTTGTTTGAATTGTTTTACATTGTCATTTCGGGGCCTTTTATAACTGACTATGCGGTATGGGCTTTGCTCATTGTTGAAGGCCGTACGATGACCTATAGTTGATAATTTCTGTGTTATTTTGGTCTCTTGTGCAGAGTTGTCTCATTGACAATCATACCACATCTTCTTTTTTATATTTATATGAGTATATTAAATAAACATGTTTATACCAAGCTAAGTCAGTTTATATCTTGTTTTTCGTCTGACTATACAAAAGGCGAGGAGAGCTACTTTGATAGATCAGGTTGACTGATAAGCTGTCTATATAAAGTAATGGGACAATGCATGGCATGAAGACATCACCAAATCACCGTATGCAATACTCAAAAAGACATCCAGAGCTTACCATATAGTCATCAACTACCCACCAACAGGCTGTGAGCTTTGGTTGGCTCTTAACTTAAATCCAAGAGCACAGCAAAATGTCAAAATATTCTATTCAAACTGGGTGACCTGTGAGAAAAACATTGAAATTTTCCAAAGAAATACACACACCCCTCAACTTTTAATAAGGAGATTTGGTATTAATGCAAATGAGTCAACTATCTACAGGGGCTTGTTTAGTATAGGATAGCGATCGCCATTGACAGTAAAACCTCGTCTGACCCACTAAACAAGCCCCTGTGAACTATCCCACAATGTTCAAATGTAGAGGATGTGAGCAATTATATAAAAGCAACCATATAATCTTCAACAATGAAAAAAAACATACGGTATTATCGGCTACAATAGCCTATTTTAAAACAACATGAATTACGAAAAACACATATAAAAGACATCAACAAACGACAACCACTGAACTACATGCTCCTGAGTTGGAGCAGGCACATGCAATATATTGTGGCGTTTAACATGCTTGTAAACAGCTGGGACAGTTTTGTTACAGCACAGCATAAGAACAAACTATACAAATCATAAAATATTCCGAATCTTTTCACTAATTCATTATGATCTCTTATATATGGAGAAAGAATTAAAAAAACTAACAATTCCAGGATTTTATTGTGAGCCTGTGCATGTATGGCGACACATGTCACCATCCTTATATATTTTTTAGATAAATTGCTTCAAAGTTGACCGATATGCATAGAATTTGGCAGAAAAAGGATGACATTACTTAATATAGAGTAACGTTTTTTTTTATTTCCCCTGTCTGGTTTCGTAAGTTTCCTATCAATTCTAACTGATTTAGTTTTATTTCCAACTAACAGGGTGGATCTCATGAGATTCAGCTTTCAAAATTTCATTGGATGAACAGTGATTTTCAAGTACAATTTGAATTGATTGATTTGAGGTTGCAAAATGTCCGGTGGCAAATATTTCAGGCATGTTCAGGACCATACAATACATTTTGAAATTATTGTGTCAAAAAAAACCACACATTTATAGATCTAATGCAGCCATCAAAAAGGTTACAAAAAACATCCCATCAGTTGTAAAAGTGAAAGATAAAATAATACATGTTTTAATGTAGTATATTCTCTGTATATGATGTAAACGTTTGGGTAGTGTGCATAGTTGCAGACAAACCTTGCAAATTGTATGTATTAAATTTAAGTTCAATTAACATTCTGTCTTTCGTGAAAAATGATATAATAAAAAAAATCTGAGAACATACATGCATCCTCTATAGGTAACACTTGGTGCATATAAAAATTCCACCTTGAAATTGTACACTGTAGAAGGAAGAAGTCAGACTCTGTGCTCTGAATATGCGTACTTTTGGTATATATATTTATATTAAAGATCATAGTGGAATATAGTTGAGAAATCTCAATTGTAAATCATGTCCAACTCAACAACAAAACACACCCATCCCTGTACAACCAAGTGTAAATTAACATGAACCATAATGATATTAATATGTTTACGTGTTTTCAGTTTGTTTCTGCATTTGAAGAAATATATCAAACAAACATATCTCTTTCATTTCGTTTTGGCGATCGGAGCGCTTTTCTTGGTTTACCTTCGACAATTATTGAAATAATTATGCGATTATTCGTTTATTGTTGTAACAGGGTCTGAGAGATATAATTTTATTTCATCCCAACGGATGCGCATTAAGTGTTGACATCCCAAAATGACAGGCCTTTGTTAACTTTTTCCTCATTCCGATGTTGCTGTCCTATGTAAACTATATTTTTAAGATTACAGTATCGGCAATCTATTTTTACAAGCTTCAAGAACCATATTTTATGTACAGCCCAATAATATTCCAAAAGTGGAAAAGTTGTGTGCCAAAATAACCAGACAATTGTATTATTCTACTATGTTAATTCCATTTCAAAAATCATTTTCTGCCTGATTTTCAAAGACTGCTTGTACTATGTATTTTCAGCAAATTATATCCCGTATCATTTTCCAAAAGAATTTTATTTTTCTATTTTGCAAGAAGCGTTTTTTTGGCAACCAATTTAAAACGAATTGGTTTCTTACGAAATTGCACAAATAGTGTCACAAAAATTACCCGTATTTTCACAAATTAACCTACGTCTCTATAGTTTGGATTTACAGGGGCGTAGCAGCCAGCTGCCGTACCAATAGTTTTCGTTCGTACGTCATGCCGTACCTAAATTTTTTATAATTTATTGAAAAAAACAAAGTTTTTGCACGGGATTAAAGAAAACAAGGTTTTTACAGGAAAAAACAAAGACAGAAAATCCCATTTATGAGTCATAGGCAATATATACCAGTGGCTTTTGGGTCTTTTGGTTCATGCAACCTTATGCAATAACCTATCAGTTGTACCTTATGTGGACAAAACCTTAGCCACAGGGATTTTTTTTATAAATTAAAGAGGGGAAGTGGTAGGGTCACCCTACCCCAAATTGGCACCACAATTAAAAGCGTTAAAACACTTTACCCATCTTGGTCGTTGGGTCCAAACAACCTCTGTACTTATTGTTGACAAAAGCTTTGCCGTAGGGAACTTTTGATAAATTAAAGGAGGGAAGTGGTAGGGGCACACTACCTAAACTTTTAACCTCAATCAAAAACGTTTATAAACCTTACCCACCTTGGTCTTTGGGTCCGGACAACCTTAAACAAAATTCCTATCATTTGAACTAAGTGTGGACAAAACCTTTCCCGTAGGGATTTTTTTCATGAATTGCAGAATAGATGAGGTGGTGTCACCCATAACTTTGCACCTAAATTAAAATAGTCCCACCTTTTACCACCTGGGGGTTCGGACAAAGCAACCATAGGCAATTGGCTATTATTGGTACCATGTGTGGATAAAAGGTTATCATAAGCTTGACTGCACGCGGGCGGATAAAGTCATGAAACTTTTTAATTAAGGTCCAAAGTTATGATAGGGTGATTTTTCCATCCCCTTCTTTAATTTATAAAAAGGGAAGTGGTAGGGATACCCTGCCCCAACTTTGGAGCTCAATTCAAAAAGTTCCATACTTTTACGCACCTGGGTCTTTGGGTTCAGGCAACCTAAGGCAGTTGCCTATTATTTGTAAAACTATTTATCACTGTAGACAGAAGCTTTGTCGTAGGGAATTTTTAATGAAGGAAAGAAGGGAGGTAGTAGGGCCACCCTACCAACTTTGGACCTCAATCAAAAAAGTTCCATATGAATACCCACTTAGGTCTTCACTCCTGGTCACTTTAAGAAATTGCCTATCATAAGTACCAAGTGTGTACAAAAGCTTTCCATAGGGAATTTTTTATGAATTAAAGAACGGGGTTGGAAAAGTCAGCCGACCTAAAATTTGGACATTATCAAAAAAGTTATATAACTTCATTTACCTGGGTCTCCTGGTAACTTTGATAACTATTTACACCACTGGGTCGATGCCTCTGCTGTTGGACGTTTCGTCCCCGAGGGTATCACCAGCCCAGTAGTCAGCAGTTCGGTGTTGACATGAATATCAATTATGTGGTAATTTTTATAAATTTCTTGTTTACAAACTTTGAATTTTTCGAAAAACTAAGGATTTTCTTATCCCAGGCATAGATTACCTTAGCTGTATTCGGCACAACTTTTTGGAATTTTGGATTCTCAATGCTCTTCAACTTTGTTTTTGTTTGGCTTTATAACTATTTTGATATGAGCGTCACTGATGAGTCTTATGTAGAAGAAACGCGCGTCTGGCGTACTAAATTTTAATCCTGGTAACTTTGATAACTATTTGGGTCCAGGCAACATAAGGAAATAGCCAATCATTTGTACCTAGTTAGACAAAAGCTTAGCCGTAGGGAATGTTTTAATAAATTAAAGAAAAGGGATGTAAAGGTCAGCCGACATCAAATTCGGACCTCAATAAAAAAAAGTTCCATAACTTTAAACACCTGGTTCTTAAGGTCCAGACAACTTTTGAACACAAGCTTAGCCGTGAGGATTGTTTTAATAAATTACAGAAGGGGGATAAAAAAGTAAGCCCATATCAAAATTTAGACCTCAATCAAAAAAAAGTTCCATAACTTTAAACACCTGAGTCTAAAGATCAGGCAACTTTATGCTTATGCCTATCATTTGTACCTAGTGTGGACAAAAGCTTAGCCGTAGAAAATCTTTAATGAACTCAAGAACGGAGGTGGTAGGGTCACCTTACCCTAACTTTGGACATCAATTAAAGCATTCTATAATTTTTAACAACCTGGGTCTGCGGGTCCGGGCAACCTTGGTCAATTGCCTATCATTCTTACCTGGTATGGACAAAGGCTAACGGTAGGATTTTTTTATGAATTAAAGAAGGGGGATTGAAAAGTCGGTCTACCCCATCAAGTTTCATAAATTAAACCACCTGGGTCTTTAAGTCAATGCAACTTTATGCAATTGCCAATCATTTGTACCGAGTATGGACAAAAAGCATAGCCGTAGGGATTGTTGTACATGTGAAGCCATAGATGAAATGCCGGACCAGTTTAGGGTTTATAACTGCAAGTCAAGAAGTCAAATCAAGCTGTGAATAATTTCCGCTCTAGATAAGCAAATACAGTTCGGTGTGAGCCAAGGCTCCATGTTAAAGACCATTCTTTGGCCCATTATGTTCTACTTCTATAAATTGTTATTTGGATGGAGAGTTGTCTCATTGGCACTCATATCACATCTCCCTATAATATCTAATCATAAACATATAGCTGTACAATGTAACTTATGGGAGTGCAACCCGAGTATAAATCTCAATAACCGAAAATTATACCATAGCTATCCATGGTATAATTTTCACAATTATACCAACAATTATACCATGGTTTTGTTGTTTAGGAATTCAAAAGAAAAAAATGTCAAAACCTGGCCGCGGCCGCCTGAATTTTTTGATAGAAACAACAAAGTCAGTGTGGGGCCACTAAGCTAAACTGCCCACTTTGCACCAGCTGAAATAAATGATTGCTTAAGGTGGGAATCGAACCCACATACACCAACTCTGTTGTCCTATATTTTAAATCGACCAAGATTCTCTCCCAGAACCAACAAATAAAGTTTTATCAAAGAGCTGAAAGCTCTGAGGAAAAATGACGCCACTGTCTCTAATATTGGTATAATTTTTATGCAAGTATTGATTTTCACATACCGTAATTAGTTTAACAATGCACCATGTCTCGTAAGCATATAATTGATATGTGTATATGTGTGTGTGTGAAGTGAAGATGACAACTGGCTGTTTTTTTTTAAAGACAAATGAATAGGTCAAGACTACCTGAATTGTACAAATAAATACCGTAGAAAGGCTTGTATATTTCTCACTGGTACATATTCCGAACCCCCTTCTCCCCACAAAATGTTAGGTAAATAATCTTTTTGTTACTGTTTTCAAAGAATTCTAGTCAAACCGGCACCTGGTTAAATTCGCACCTGATATAGTCAATTCGTCACCCATGTTAAACATATATTTTTAACAGTATTTTCAGCAAAAAGAGTAAAAATAAGAAAGAGGTTGCCAGAATTTTGTTCAGTATTTAAGCAGAAAGAGTTAAATACCTAAGGAAGGGATTGTCCAAAAATATTAACTTTCACATTTTTGCAATTGGGGTTCATGTACATTTTGTATATATTTATTTTTCTGAACTATTTTATCAATTGAATAGAAAATATTATTACAAATATTATTGGATGCCGAATTGACTTTAAATAGGTGCCGATTTGACTAGATGCCGATTTAACCAGGTGCCGATTTGACTTGTACATTTCAAATCCTCTGCGATCGTTTGCCGTATTTTCTTGAGAAAAGCTGTTTTCCATCATCAAACAGAAGTAGAAACTGCGTAAAAATGATTCTTAAACGCGTCATGATTGTTAAAATAAGTTTAATTCACTTAAAAAACAATTCTGAAACTTGCGATGTTTAAACAGGAAGTTTAAAAAGCACGTGTTAAAGAAGAAATTAACCGTTGAAAGTCGAATCCGTACATAACAGATATCACTATAATACGACTTTGAAAGTAAAACAGTTCCATCCTCTTGTAAAACGGTCTTTATTATACCTATCACATTAATGTTTGAAGGGTCTTAAGCTTATACAAACCACACAAGTCGGTATGAAACACCAAAACGGAATGAACAATAACCGATTACGTTTTGTAGTTTACAAATTCTAAGCTGGTTTACGGTTGTCTTTTTTACTATGTATGGATCGTTTCAATCTAGCAGATACCAGTTGATTTCAAATGCATTGAAAACAAACGAGAAATTTGTAATGAAAGGTTTAGTTTTTATATTAATCAGTTTTAATTTGATATTAAATAGAAATAACTTATTAATATGGATGAGTTAAAATTATAAGTTTGAAAAATGATGAGAGCGCCCTCTACAATATCAATGATGGCGGAACGAAAACAACCACCTCGCCGCGAAATTGAACTTGTTCTCTTATGTCTTGCTTATTGTACTCTATAGTCCGCACCCTCTCTGGAAGGTCCAATTTTGGAGAATAAACCCGCGGACTATACAAGCCTTTCTATAGACAGGTCAACATTTTTGTTGTAAATAAAACAAAGTATGTAAACTGGTTCCCTTCCAACTACAACACTTTGTTCAAGTATAGCGAAATACAAGCAGATACCAGTTAGTGTGTAAAATAGTAAATATGAAACCGAGTGCGGTAGGCGGAGGCAATAATCGACTTCCTGTTGTTCTGGTCAATGGTATCGGAACAATGCCGCTGAAGCGTCATTTTCCAAAAATATGTTGATTTTTGGTTATGAAATGGTCAACTTTCTATAGGCTCCACTGTACAGCTATATTTACATGAATTACATCTAATAGTTTGTTTGGCAAGGCGGGTTAGTTTTTATGGGATGGAAGGGACAGGAAGCACCCCCTTTTAAAGAACTTTAAATATGGGAAACAAATAACCTATTTGATAGTATCTTCAAATGTTGGCTTGCTTTACCCCCACCCCACTTTAAAAGTGTTTGATTCACACCCAGTTTATTAAACACTGCTGACATCTAGACTTTTAATGAGGCTACTCTATGTTTGACCATCAAAATTAGATAGCGTTTGTTTACTTTAAACAGGAATATATATGTTAGATATACTGTTCCCAGCTCTAAATCACAGGGACTCGGTTAGCAGATTAAAATTTTATAAATAAATTTGGTGTATTTACTGTCTTCTGATTGGTTAAAATTATTAGTTTTATTTTCAATGTTGTCATTTTTTATTGCGACACGCCCACTCTGACGTTGTATATTCATACGCCAACTTGTGTGTACGTTGTTATTGGTAATATAAATAATATAAAAAGTTCTTTGAGCCTTATTTTTGATAGAAATTTATTTATAATGAATGGCAATAATTTATTTCGATTTTATTGAACCATAAAACTAATTTTTGACTCTTCACATTTTACATAATCCGCTTCGCGGATTATTCAATGTGAAGAGTCAAAAATTAGTTTTACGGTTCAATAAATTCAAAATAATTAATAGCCATTCATTAAGTAAATCATAAGCAAAAAACTGCATTTTACCCCTATGTTCTATTTTTAGCTGTGGCGGCCATCTTGGTTGGTTGGCCGGGTCACGCCACACATTTTTTAAACTAGATACCCAAATAATGATTGTGGCCAAGTTTGGTTTAATTTGGCCCAGTAGTTTCAGAGGAGAAGATTTTTGTAAAAGTTAACGACGCCGGACGACGGACGACAGACGCCAGACGCCAAGTGATGAGAAAAGCTCACTTGGCCCTTCGGGCCAGGTGAGCTAAAAAGGCAGGATGACAATTTATGAAACTAGAGGCTCTAAAGAGCCTGTGTCGCTCACCTTGGTCTATGTGAATATTAAAGGAAGCAGATGGATTCATGACAAAATTGTGTTTGGTGATGGTGATGTGTTTGTACATCTTACTTTACTGAACATTCTTGCTGCTTAAAATTATCTCTATCTATAATGAACTTGGCCCATTAGTTTCAGTGGAAAATGTCAGTAAAAATTTACAAATTTTATGAAAATTGTTAAAAATGGTTAAAAATTGACTATAAAGAACAATAACTCCTAAAGGGGTCAATTGACCATTCCGGTCATGTTGACTTATTTGTAAATCTTACTTTTCTGAACATTATTGTTGTTTACAGTTTATCTCTATCAATAACAACATTCAAGATAATAACCAAAAACAGCAAAATTTCCTTAAAACTAACAATTCAGGGTCAGCAACCCAACAACGTGTTGTCCGATTCATCTAAAAATTTCAGAGCTGATAAATGTTGACCTGATTAACAATTTTACCCCTTGTCAGATTTGCTTTAAATGCTTTGGGTTTTGAGTTATAAGCCAAAAACTGCATTTTACCCCATGTTCTATTTTTAGCCATGGCGGCCATCTTGGTTGGATGGCCGGATCACCGGACACATTTTTCTAACTACTAACCCAAGAGATGATTGTGGCCAAGTTTGGATTTATTTGGCCCAGTAGTTTCAGAGGAGAAGATTTTTGTAAAATATTACTAAGATTTACGAAAAATGGTTAAAAATTGACTATAAAGGGCAATAACTCTTAAAGGGGTCAAATGACCATTTCAGTCATGTTGACTTATTTGTAAATCTTACTTTGCTGAACATTATTGCTGTTTACTGTTTATCTCTATCTATAATAATATTCAAGATAATAACCAAAAACAGCAAAATTTCCTTAAAATTACTAATTCAGGGGCAGCAACCCAACAACGGGTTATCCGATTCATCTGAAAATTTCAGGGCAGATAGATCTTCACCTGTTTAACAATTCTACCCCTATCAGATTTGCTCTAAATGCTTTGGTTTTTGAGTTATAAGCCAAAAACTGCATTTTACCCCTATGTTCTATTTTTAGCCATGGCGGCCATCTTGGATGGTTGGCCGGGTCACCGGACACATTTTTTAAACTAGATACCCCAATGATGATTGTGGCCAAGTTTGCTTAATTTGGCCCAGTAGTTTCAGAGGAGAAGATTTTTGTAAAAGTTAACGACGACGACGGACGACGGACGACGACGGACGCCGGACGCCAAGTGATGAGAAAAGCTCACTTGGCCTTTTAGGCCAGGTGAGCTAAAAAGGGGAGGGTAATTAATTTGCCAAAAAAATTAAAATAGCCTTCCAAGACTTCATAATTATTTGCTATTGTATAAACATGCAATAATATTTCTATTGAATTTGTTGCTTCAAAACGTATTGAACAAATGATTCTTTGTGGATTTTTTTGATACTTTTAGGGGATTAAATGATATTTTTAAATGGAGCTGCCAACGGAACAGATTGCATGCAGATATTCCAGTTACCATAATTTACTCAGCAATACTAGTTGGAAGTACAGAGACAGCAAATTAATTAACAGAAGGGAGAACATGACATGTATCCTTTTGCATAAATAACCCAGGAATCCCAGTGGCAGTGCAATTTTAATTGGTGCATGTATATCCTGCAGGGATTTATTTTTGGGATCCCACTTTTTTTTCCCGGGAATCCCAGTATATTTCGACTGGGATTTACATCGGGATCCCGCTTCTTTTAACGGGAATCTCGAAATTTTCTCCAAGTACATTTACATCGGGATCCCGCTTCTTTAGCGGGAATCCCGAAATTTTATCCCAGTGGGATCCCAATTGAAATCCCACAATATCCCAGTGGGATCCCAGTACATTTCAACCGGGATTTGCATCGGAATTCCCGGATTTTGGGCGGGATTCCCGAAATTTTATCCCGGTGGAATTAGGTGGGATCCCACTTGGAATCTCATCAAAGTTCCAGCCGGGATTCCAGTGGAATTCCAGATTTATTTTCTCTTGGGCAATAATTAAATTTTTGTTAAAATCAAACTTAGTTTAATTTTGGACCCTTTGGACTTTAATGTAGACCAATTTGAAAACGGGACTAAAAATTAAAAATCTACATACACAGTTAGATTTGGCATATCAAAGAACCCCAATTATTCATTTTTTTATGAAATCAAACAAAGTTTAATTTAGGACCCCGATTTGGACCAACTTGAAAACTGGGCCAATAATCAACAAGAGTGCACACGCTGAAATGTCTCGCCTTCTATACTAATCATTGATATTATGTTGATAGTCCTAAGTATAAAGCTTAGTTTTATTACAACTGTCTCATAAACTTAACATTAACCAAGATAACTAAACAAAGACCAATGAACCTTGAAAATGAGGTCAAGGTCAGATGAACCATGCCAGGCAGACATGTACAGCTAACAATGCTTCTATACTACATATATAGTTGACTCATTACTTATAGTTTAAGAAAAATAGACCAAAACACAAAAACTTAACACTGTGCAATGAACCGTGAAAATGAGGTCACCGTCAAATAAAACCTGCGCGACTGACATAAAGATCATAAAATATTTCCATACACCAAATATAGTTGACCTATGATTGGCATACAGTATTAGATAAAAAGACCAAAACTCAAAAACTTAACTTTGACCACTGAACCATGAAAATGAGGTCAAGGTCAGATGACATCTGCCCGCTAGACATGAACACCTTACCATCATTCCGTGCAACAAATATAGTAGACCTATTGCATATAGTATGAGAAAAACAGACCAAAACACAAAAATTTGACTATAATAACTGAACCATGAAAATGAGGTCAAGGTCAGATGACACCTGCCAGTTGGACATGTACACCTAACAGTCCTTCCACACACCGAATATACTAGCCCTATTGCTTATAGTATCTGAGATATGGACTTGACCACCAAAACTTAACCTTGATCACTGATCCATGAAATGAGGTCGAGGTCAAGTGAAAACTTTCTGACAGACATGAGGACCTTGCAAGGTACGCACATACCAAATATAGTTATCCTATTACTTAAAATAAGAGAGAATTCAACATTACAAAAAATTTGAACTTTTTTTTCAAGTGGTCACTGAACCATGAAAATGAGGTCAAGGACATTGGACATGTGACTGACGGAAACTTCATAACATGAAGCATCTATATACAAAGTATGAAGCATCCAGGTCTTCCACCTTCTGAAATATAAAGCTTTTAAGAAGTGAGCTAACACCGCCGCCGCCGCCGTAGCCGCCGCCAGATCACTATCCCTATGTCGAGCTTTCTGCAACAAAAGTTGCAGGTTCGACAAAAATCTAAGTACATTTTTAGATTCAGCATATCAAAGAACCCCAAGGATTCAATTTTTGTTAAAATCAAACTAAGTTTAATTTTGGACCCTCTGGACCTTAATGTACACCAATTTGAAAACTGGACCAAAAAATTAAGAATCTACATACACAGTTAGATTCGGCTTTACAAAGAACCCCAATTACTGAATTTTTGATGAAATCAAACAAAGTTTAATTTTGGACCCTTTGGGCCCCTAATTCCTAAACTGTTGGTACCAAAACTCCCAAAATCAAACCCAACCTTCCTTTTATGGTCATAAACCTTGTGTTTAAATTTCATAGATTTCTATTTACTTTTACTAAAGTTATGATGAGAAAACCAAGAATAATGCTTATTTGGGCCCCTTTTTGGCCCCTAATTCCTAAACTGTTCAGATTTCAGATCCCACAATCAATCCCAACCTTCCTTTCGTGGTCATAAACCTTGTGTTTAAATTTCATTGATTTCCATTTACTTATACTAAAGTTATTGTGCGAAAACCAAGAGTAATGCTTATTTGGGCCCTTTTTTTGGCCCCTAATTCCTAAACAGTTGGAACTAAAACTCCCAAAATCAATCCCAACCTTTCTTTTGTGGTCATAAACCTTGTGTCAAAATTTCATAGATTTCTATTAACTTAAACTTAAGTTATAGTGCGAAAACCAAGAAAATGCTTATTTGGGCCCTTTTTGGCCCCTAATTCCTTAAATGTTGGGACCTAAACTCCCAAAATCAATCCCAACCTTCCTTTTGTGGTAATAAACCTTGTGTTAAAATTTCATAGATTTCTATTCACTTTTACTAAAGTTAGAGTGCGAAAACTAAAAGTATTCGGACGACGACGCCAACGTGATACCAATATACGACCAAAACATTTTCAATTTTTGCGGTCGTATAAAAATTGGAAAAAAAATTCTTTTTTAATTTCTGAAAAAAATTTCACCCCCCCTCCACATTTGTTTTCACCTCCCCTTTCCCTTTTTCCAAAAATGATCTCAATTCAAGTACTAACGGAGCACGATGCCCCTGCCAGCATATAATGTTATAAAGGGACATAACTTTAGAACTGTAAAATGAGTTTAGGGGTAAGAAGCATTATATAAAAAAGAAGATGTGGTATGATTGCCAATGAGACAACTATCCACAAAAGACAAAATGACACAGACATATCTGTCAGTTGATTTATCCCGTAATAATAATGATACTGTGACCTATTGACATGGTGTCAGAGTCAATCTATCACAGTCAGAATATTTATCCCGTAACAATAATGATACTATGACCTATAGACATGGTGTCAGAGTCAATCTATCACAGTCAGATGATTTATCCTGTAACAATAATGATACCTTGACCAATAGAAATGGTGTCAGAGTCAATCTATCACAGTCAGATTATTTATCCCGTAACAATAATGATACTGTGACCTATAGACATGGTGTCAGAGTCAAGTTATCATAGTCAGATGATACATGTATATCCTGTAACAATGATGATACTGTGACCTATAGACATAGTGTCAGAATCAATCTATCATAGTCAGATGATTTATCCTGTAACAATGATGATACTGTGAGTTATAGACATAGTGTAAGAATCAGTCTATCACAGTCAGATGATTTTTCCTGTAACAATAATGATACTTTGACCTATAGACATATTGTCAGAGTCAATCTATCACAGTCAGATGATTTATCCTTTATAAAAAATGGTACTGTGGCCTATAGACATGGTGTCATAGTCAATCTATCACAGTCAGGTGATTTATTCTGTAGCAATAATGGTACTGTGGCCTATAGACATAGTGTCAGAGTCAATTTATCACAGTCAGATGATTTATCCCGTCATAATAATGATACTGTGACCTATAGACATGGTGTAAGAGTCAATCTATCACAGTCAGATGATTTATCCCGGAAAAATAATGATACTGTGACCTATAGACATGGTGTCAGAGTCAATCTATAACAGTCCGATGATTTATCCTGTAACAATAATGATGCCTTGACCAAAAGAAATGGCGTCAGAGTAAACCTATTACAGTCAGATGATTTATCCTGTACCACCAGTGGTACTGTGGTCAATAGACATAGTGTCAGAGTCAATCTATTACAGTCAGATGATATCTCCTGTAACAATAATGATAATGTGACCTATAGACATGATGTCAGAGTTAATCTATCACAGTCATATGATTTATCCTGTAACAATAATGATACTGTGACCTATAGACATGGTGTCAGAGTCAATCTATCACAGTCAGATGATTTATCCTATAACAGTAATGATACCTTGACCAATATAAATGGCGTCAGAGTAAATCTGTCACAGTCAGATGATTTATCCTGTACCACTAGTGGTACTGTGGCCAATAGACATAGTGTCAGAGTCAATCAATCACAGTCAGATGATTTATCCTGTAACGGTAATGATACTGTCACCTATAGACATGATGTCAGAGTCAATCTATCACAGTCAGACGATTTATCCTGTAACAATGATGATAATGTGACCCATAGACATAGTTGTCAGAATCAATCTATCACAGTCAGATGATTTATCCTGTAACAATAATGATACTTTGACCTATAGACATAGTGTCAGAGTCAATCTATCGCAGTCAGATGATTCATCCTGTAACAAAAATGGTACTGTGGCCTATAGATATGGTGTCATAGTCAATCCATCACAATCAGATGCTTTATCCTGTAACAAAAATGGCACTGTGGCCTATAAACGTGGTGTCAGAGTCAATCTATCACAGTCAGGTGATTAATCCTGTAGCAACAATGGTACTGTGGCCTATAGACATAGTGTCAGAGTCAATTTATCACATTCAGATGATTTATCCCGTAATAATAATGAAACTGTGACCTATAGACGTGGTGTGAGAGTCAATCTATCACAGTCAGGTGATTAATCCTGTAGCAATAATGGTACTGTGGACTATAGACATGGTGTAAGAGTCAATCTATCACAGTCAGATGATTTATCCTAGATCAATAATGACACTGTGACCTATAGACATGGAGTCAGAGTCAATCTATCACAGTCAGATGATTTATCCTGTAACAATAATGATACCTTGAACAAAAGAAAAGGCGTCAGAGTAAATATATCACAGTCAGATGATTTATCCTGTACCACTAGTGGTACTGTGGCCAATAGACATAGTGTCAGAGTCAATCTATCACAGTCAGATGATATATCATGTAACAATAATGATACTGTGACCTATAGACATGGCGTCAGAGTCAATCTATCACAGTCATATGATTTATCATGTAACAATAATGATACTGTCACCTATAGACATGATGTCAGAGACAATCTATCACAGTCATATGATTTATCCTGTAACAATAATGATACCTTGACCAATAGAAATGGTGTCAGAGTAAATCTATCACAGTCAGATGATTTATCTTGTACCAATAATGGTACTTTGGCCAATATACATAGTGTGAGAGTCAATATATCACCGTGATAGATTGACTCTGACACCATGTCTATAGGTCACAGTATCATTATTGTTACGGGATAAATCATCTGACTGTGATAGATTGACTCTGACACCATGTCTATAGGTCACAGTATCATTATTATTACGGGATAAATCATCTGACTGTGATAGATTGACTCTGACACCACGTCTATAGGCCACAGTACCATTTTTGTTACAGGATAAATCATCTGACAGTGATAGATTGACTCTGACACTATGTCTATAGGTCACGGTATCCTTATTGTTACAGGATAAATCATCTGACTGTGATATATTGACTCTGACAGTATGTATATAGGTCACAGTATCATTATTGTTACAGGATAAATCTTCTGACTGTGATAGATTGACTCTCACACTATGTATATTGGCCAAAGTACCATTATTGGTACAAGATAAATCATCTAACTGTGATAGATTTACTCTGACACATTTTCTATTGGTCAAGGTATCATTATTGTTACAGGATAAATCATCGGACTGTGATAGATTGATTCTGACACTATGTCTATAGGTCACAGTATCATTATTGTTACAGGATAAATCATCTGACTGTGATAGATTGACTCTGACACCATGTCTATAGGTCACAGTATCATTATTATTACGGGATAAATCATCTGACTGTGACAGATTGACTCTGACACCAAGTCTATAGGCCACAGTACCATTTTTGTTACAGGATAATCATGTAACAATAATGATACTGTCACCTATAGACATGATGTCAGAGACAATCTATCACAGTCATACGATTTATCCTGTAACAATAATGATACTGTGACCTATAGACATAGTGTCAGAATCAATCTATCACAGTTCGATGATTTATCCTGTAACAATAATGATACCTTGACCAATAGAAATGGTGTCAGAGTAAATCTATCACAGTCAGATGATTTATCTTGTACCAATAATGGTACTTTGGCCAATATACATAGTGTGAGAGTCAATCTATCACAGTCAGATGATTTATCCTGTAACAATAATGATACTGTGACCTATAGACATACTGTCAGAGTCAATATATCACAGTCAGATGATTTATCCTGTAGCAATAAGGATACCGTGACTTATAGACATAGTGTCGGAGTCAATCTTTCACTGTCAGGTGATTTATCCTGTAACAAAAATGGTACTGTGGCCTATAGACGTGGTGTCAGAGTCAATCTATCACAGTCAGATGATTTATCCCGTAATAATAATGATACTGTGACCTATAGACATGGTGTCAGAGTCAATCTATCACAGTCAGATGATTTATCCCGTATCAATAATGATACTGTGACCTATAGACATGGTGTCAGAGTCAATCTATCACAGGCAGATGATTTATCCTGTAACAATAATGATACCTTGAACAAAAGAAAAGGCGTCAGAATAAATATCTCACAGTCAGATGATTTATCCTGTACCACTAGTGGTACTGTGGCCAATAGACATAGTGTCAGAGTCAATCTATCACAGTCAGATGATATATCATGTAACAATAATGATACTGTGACCTATAGACATGGCGTCAGAGTCAATCTATCACAGTCATATGATTTATCATGTAACAATAATGATACTGTCACTTATAGACATGATGTCAGAGACAACCTATCACAGTCATATGATTTATCCTGTAACAATAATGATACTGTGACCTATAGACATAGTGTCAGAATCAATCTATCACAGTCCGATGATTTATGCTGTAACAATAATGATACCTTGACCAATAGAAATGGTGTCAGAGTAAATCTATCACAGTCAGATGATTTATCCTGTAACAATAATGATACTGTGATCTATAGACATACTGTCAGAGTCAATATATCACAGTCAGATGAATTATCCTGTAACAATAAGGATACTGTGACCTATAGACATAGTGTCAGAGTCAATCTATCACAGTCAGATGATTTATCCTGTAACAAAAATGGTACTGTGGCCTATAGACTTGGTGTCAGAGTCAATCTATCACAGTCAGATGATTTATCCCGTAATAATAATGATACTGTGACCTATAGACATGGTGTCAGAGTCAATCTATCACAGTCAGATGATTTATCCCGTAACAATAATGATACTGTGACCTATAGACATAGTGTCAGAATCAATCTATCACAGTCCGATGATTTATCCTGTAACAATAATGATACCTTGACCAATAGAAATGGTGTCAGAGTAAATCTATCACAGTCAGATGATTTATCTTGTACCAATAATGGTACTTTGGCCAATATACATAGTGTGAGAGTCAATCTATCACAGTCAGATGATTTGTCCTGTAACAATAATGATACTGTGACCTATAGACATACTGTCAGAGTCAATATATCACAGTCAGATGATTTATCCTATAACAATAAGGATACCGTGACCTATAGACATAGTGTCAGAGTCAATCTATCACTGTCAGATGATTTATCCTGTAACAAAAATGGTACTGTGGCCTATAGACGTGGTGTCAGAGTCAATCTATCACAGTCAGATGATTTATCCCGTAATAATAATGATACTGTGACCTATAGACATGGTGTCAGAGTCAATCTATCACAGTCAGATGATTTATCCCGTAACAATAATGATACTGTGACCTATAGACATGGTGTCAGAGTCAATCTATCACAGTCCGATGATTTATCCTGTAACAATAATGATGCCTTGATAAAAAGAAATGGCGTCAGAGTAAACCTATTACAGTCAGATGATTTATCCTGTACCACCAGTGGTACTGTGGCCAATAGACATAGTGTCAGAGTCAATCTATTACAGGCAGATGATATCACCTGTAACAATAATGATACTGTGACCTATAGACATGATGTCAGAGTTAATCTATCACAGTCAGATGATTTATCCTGTAACAATAATGATACTGTCACCTATAGACATGATGTCAGAGACAATCTATCACAGTCAGATGATTTACCCTGTAACAATAATGATACTATGACCAATAGAAATGGTGTCAGAGTAAATCTATCACAGTCAGATGATTTATCTTGTACCAATAATGGTACTTTGGCCAATATACATAGTGTCAGAGTCAATCTATCACTGTCAGATGATTTATCCTGTAACAAAAATGGTACTGTGACCTATATACATACTGTCAGAGTCAATCTATCACAGTTAGATGATTTATCCTGTAACAATAATGATACTTTGACCTAAAGACATAGTGTGAGAATCAATCTATCACAGTCAGATATTTTTCCTGTAATAATAAGGATACTATGGCCTAAAGACATAGTGTCATAGTCAATCTATCACAGTCAGATGATTTATCCTGTAACAATAAGGATACTGTGACCTATAGACATAGTGTCAGAGTCAATCTATCACAGTCAGATGATTTATCCTGTAACAAAAATGGTACTGTGGCCTATAGACGTGGTGTCAGTGTCAATCTATCACAGTCAGATGATTTATCCTGTAACAATAATGATACTTTGAGCTAAAGACATAGTGTCAGAATCAATCTATCACAGTCAGATGCTTTTTCCTGTAACAATAAGGATACTGTGGCCTATAGACATAGTGTAAGAGTCAATCTATAACAGTCAGATGATTTATCCTGTAACAATAAGGATTCTGTGACCTATAGACATAGTGTCAGAGTCAATCTATCACAGTCAGATGATTTATCCTGTAACAAAAATGGTACTGTGGCCTATAGACGTGGTGTCAGAGTCAATCTATCACAGTCAGATGATTTATCCTGTAACAATAATGATACTTTGAGCTAAATACATAGTGTCAGAATCAATCTATCACAGTCAGATGATTTTTCCTGTAACAATAAGGATACTCTGGCCTATAGACATAGTGTCAGAGTCAATCTATCACAGTGAGATTATTTATCCCGTAACAATAATGATACTGTTACCTATAGGCATGGTATCAGAGTCAATTTATCACAGTCAGATGATTTATCCTGTAACAATAATGATACCTTGAACAATAGAAATGGCGTCAGAGTAAATCTATCACAGTCAGATGATTTATCCTGTACTACTAGTGGTACTGTGGCCAACAGACATAGTGTCAGAGTCAATCTATCACAGTCAGATGATATATCCTGTAACAATAATGATACTGTGACCTATAAACATGGTTTCAGAGTTAATCTATCACAGTCAGATGATTTATCCTGTAACAATAATTATACTGTCACCTACACACATGATGTCAGAGACAATCTATCACAGTCAGATGATTTATCATATAACACTAATGATACTGTGACCTATAGACATAGTGTCAGAATCAATCTATCACAGTCCGATGATTTATGCTGTAACAATAATGATACCTTGACCAATAGAAATGGTGTCAGAGTAAATCTATCACAGTCAGATGATTTATCCTGTAACAATAATGATACTGTGATCTATAGACATACTGTCAGAGTCAATATATCACAGTCAGATGATTTATCCTGTAACAATAAGGATACTGTGACCTATAGACATAGTGTCAGAGTCAATCTATCACAGTCAGATGATTTATCCTGTAACAAAAATGGTACTGTGGCCTATAGACTTGGTGTCAGAGTCAATCTATCACAGTCAGATGATTTATCCCGTAATAATAATGATACTGTGACCTATAGACATGGTGTCAGAGTCAATCTATCACAGTCAGATGATTTATCCCGTAACAATAATGATACTGTGACCTATAGACATAGTGTCAGAATCAATCTATCACAGTCCGATGATTTATCCTGTAACAATAATGATACCTTGACCAATAGAAATGGTGTCAGAGTAAATCTATCACAGTCAGATGATTTATCTTGTACCAATAATGGTACTTTGGCCAATATACATAGTGTGAGAGTCAATCTATCACAGTCAGATGATTTGTCCTGTAACAATAATGATACTGTGACCTATAGACATACTGTCAGAGTCAATATATCACAGTCAGATGATTTATCCTATAACAATAAGGATACCGTGACCTATAGACATAGTGTCAGAGTCAATCTATCACTGTCAGATGATTTATCCTGTAACAAAAATGGTACTGTGGCCTATAGACGTGGTGTCAGAGTCAATCTATCACAGTCAGATGATTTATCCCGTAATAATAATGATACTGTGACCTATAGACATAGTGTCAGAGTCAATCTATCACAGTCAGATGATTTATCCCGTAACAATAATGATACTGTGACCTATAGACATGGTGTCAGAGTCAATCTATCACAGTCCGATGATTTATCCTGTAACAATAATGATGCCTTGATAAAAAGAAATGGCGTCAGAGTAAACCTATTACAGTCAGATGATTTATCCTGTACCACCAGTGGTACTGTGGCCAATAGACATAGTGTCAGAGTCAATCTATTACAGGCAGATGATATCACCTGTAACAATAATGATACTGTGACCTATAGACATGATGTCAGAGTTAATCTATCACAGTCAGATGATTTATCCTGTAACAATAATGATACTGTCACCTATAGACATGATGTCAGAGACAATCTATCACAGTCAGATGATTTACCCTGTAACAATAATGATACTATGACCAATAGAAATGGTGTCAGAGTAAATCTATCACAGTCAGATGATTTATCTTGTACCAATAATGGTACTTTGGCCAATATACATAGTGTCAGAGTCAATCTATCACTGTCAGATGATTTATCCTGTAACAAAAATGGTACTGTGACCTATAGACATACTGTCAGAGTCAATCTATCACAGTTAGATGATTTATCCTGTAACAATAATGATACTTTGACCTAAAGACATAGTGTGAGAATCAATCTATCACAGTCAGATATTTTTCCTGTAATAATAAGGATACTATGGCCTAAAGACATAGTGTCATAGTCAATCTATCACAGTCAGATGATTTATCCTGTAACAATAAGGATACTGTGACCTATAGACATAGTGTCAGAGTCAATCTATCACAGTCAGATGATTTATCCTGTAACAAAAATGGTACTGTGGCCTATAGACGTGGTGTCAGTGTCAATCTATCACAGTCAGATGATTTATCCTGTAACAATAATGATACTTTGAGCTAAAGACATAGTGTCAGAATCAATCTATCACAGTCAGATGCTTTTTCCTGTAACAATAAGGATACTGTGGCCTATAGACATAGTGTAAGAGTCAATCTATAACAGTCAGATGATTTATCCTGTAACAATAAGGATTCTGTGACCTATAGACATAGTGTCAGAGTCAATCTATCACAGTCAGATGATTTATCCTGTAACAAAAATGGTACTGTGGCCTATAGACGTGGTGTCAGAGTCAATCTATCACAGTCAGATGATTTATCCTGTAACAATAATGATACTTTGAGCTAAAGACATAGTGTCAGAATCAATCTATCACAGTCAGATGATTTTTCCTGTAACAATAAGGATACTCTGGCCTATAGACATAGTGTCAGAGTCAATCTATCACAGTGAGATTATTTATCCCGTAACAATAATGATACTGTTACCTATAGGCATGGTATCAGAGTCAATTTATCACAGTCAGATGATTTATCCTGTAACAATAATGATACCTTGAACAATAGAAATGGCGTCAGAGTAAATCTATCACAGTCAGATGATTTATCCTGTACTACTAGTGGTACTGTGGCCAACAGACATAGTGTCAGAGTCAATCTATCACAGTCAGATGATATATCCTGTAACAATAATGATACTGTGACCTATAAACATGGTTTCAGAGTTAATCTATCACAGTCAGATGATTTATCCTGTAACAATAATTATACTGTCACCTACACACATGATGTCAGAGACAATCTATCACAGTCAGATGATTTATCATATAACACTAATGATACTGTGACCTATAGACATAGTGTCAGAATCAATCTATCACAGTCCGATGATTTATCCTGTAACAATAATGATACCTTGACCAATAGAAATGGTGTCAGAGTCAATCTATCACAGTCAGATGATTTATCCCGTAATAATAATGATACTGTGACCTATAGACATGGTGTCAGACTCAATCCATCACAGTCAGATTATTTATCCTATAACAGTAATGATACCTTGACCAATAGAAATGGCGTCAGAGTAAATCTGTCACAGTCAGATGATTTATCCTGTACCACTAGTGGTACTGTGGCCAATAGACATAGTGTCAGAGTCAATCAATCACAGTCAGATGATTTATCCTGTAACGGTAATGATACTGTCACCTATAGACATGGTGTAAGAGTCAATCTCTCACAGTCAGACGATCTATCCTGTAACAATGATGATAATGTGACCCATAGACATAGTTGTCAGAATCAATTTATCACAGTCAGATGATTTATCCTGTACCAATAATGATACTTTGACCTATAGACATAGTGTCAGAGTCAATCTATCGTAGTCAGATGATTTATCCTGTAACAAAAATGGCACTGTGGCCTATAGACGTGGTGTCAGAGTCAATCTATCACAGTCAGATGATTTATCCTGTAGCAATAATGGTACTGTGGCCTATAGACATAGTGTCAGAGTCAATTTATCACAGTCACATGATTTATCCCGTTATAATAATGAAACTGTGACCTATAGACATGGTGTAAGAGTCAATCTATCACAGTCAGATGATTTATCCCGTATCAATAATGATACTCTGACCTATAGACATGGTGTCAGAGTCAATCTATCACAGTCAGATGATTTATCCTGTAACAATAATGATACCTTGAACAAAAGAAAAGGCGTCAGAGTAAATATATCACAGTCAGATGATTTATCCTGTACCACTAGTGGTACTGTGGCCAATAGACATAGTGTCAGAGTCAATCTATCACAGTCAGATGATATATCATGTAACAATAATGATACTGTGACCTATAGACATGGTGTAAGAGTCAATCTCTCACAGTCATATGATTTATCATGTAACAATAATGATACTGTCACCTATTGACATGATGTCAGAGACAATCTATCACAGTCATACGATTTATCCTGTAACAATAATGATACTGTGACCTATAGACATAGTGTCAGAATCAATCTATCACAGTCCGATGATCTATCCTGTAACAATAATGATACCTTGACCAATAGAAATGGTGTCAGAGTAAATCTATCACAGTCAGATGATTTATCTTGTACCAATAATGGTACTTTGGCCAATATACATCGTGTGAGAGTCAATCTATCACAGTCAGATGATTTATCCTGTAACAATAATGATACTGTGACCTATAGACATACTGTCAGAGTCAATATATCACAGTCAGATGATTTATCCTGTAACAATAAGGATACTGTGACCTATAGACATAGTGTCAGAGTCAATCTATCACAGTCAGATGATTTATCCTGTAACAAAAATTGTACTGTGGCCTATAGACTTGTTGTCAGAGTCAATCTATCACAGTCAGATGATTTATCCCGTAATAATAATGATACTGTGACCTATAGACATGGTGTCAGAGTCAATCTATCACAGTCAGATGATTTATCCTGTAAGAATAATGATACTGTGACCTATAGACATAGTGTCAGAATCAATCTATCACAGTCCGATGATTTATCCTGTAACAATAATGATACCTTGACCAAAAAAAATGGTGTCAGAGTAAATCTATCACAGTCAGATGATTTATCTTGTACCAATAATGGTACTTTGGCCAATATACATAGTGTGAGAGTCAATCTATCACAGTCAGATGATTTATCATGTAACAATAATGATACTGTGACCTATAGACATACTGTCAGAGTCAATATATCACAGTCAGATGATTTATCCTGTAACAATAAGGATACCGTGATTTATAGACATAGTGTCAGAGTCAATCTATCACTGTCAGATGATTTATCCTGTAACAAAAATGGTACTGTGTCCTATAGACGTGGTGTCAGAGTCAATCTATCACAGTCAGATGATTTATCCCGTAATAATAATGATACTGTGACCTATAGACATGGTGTCAGAGTCAATCTATCACAGTCAGATGATTTATCCCGTATCAATAATGATACTGCGACCTATAGACATGGTGTCAGAGTCAATCTATCACAGGCAGATGATTTATCCTGTAACAATAATGATACCTTGAACAAAAGAAAAGACGTCAGAATAAATATATAACAGTCAGATGATTTATCCTGTACCACTAGTGGTACTGTGGCCAATAGACATAGTGTCAGAGTCAATCTATCACAGTCAGATGATATATCATGTAACAATAATGATACTGTGACCTATAGACATGGCGTCAGAGTCAATCTATCACAGTCATATGATTTATCATGTAACAATAATGATACTGTCACCTATAGACATGATGTCAGAGACAATCTATCACAGTCATATGATTTATCCTGTAACAATAATGATACTGTGACCTATAGACATAGTGTCAGAATCAATCTATCACAGTCCAATGATCTATCCTGTAACAATAATGATACCTTGACCAATAGAAATGGTGTCAGAGTAAATCTATCACAGTCAGATGATTTATCTTGTACCAATAATGGTACTTTGGCCAATATACATAGTGTGAGAGTCAATCTATCACAGTCAGATGATTTATCCTGTAACAATAATGATACTGTGACCTATAGACATACTGTCAGAGTCAATATATCACAGTCAGATGATTTATCCTGTAACAATAAGGATACTGTGACCTATAGACATAGTGTCAGAGTCAATCTATCACAGTCAGATGATTTATCCTGTAACAAAAATGGTACTGTGGCCTATAGACTTGGTGTCAGAGTCAATCTATCACAGTCAGATGATTTATCCCGTAATAATAATGATACTGTGACCTATAGACATGGTGTCAGAGTCAATCTATCACATTTAGATGATTTATCCTGTAACAAGAATGAAACTGTGACCTATAGACATAGTGTCAGAATCAATCTATCACAGTCCGATGATTTATCCTGTAACAATAATGATACCTTGACCAATAGAAATGGTGTCAGAGTAAATCTATCACAGTCAGATGATTTATCTTGTACCAATAATGGTACTTTGGCCAATATACATGCGTGAGAGTCAATCTATCACAGTCAGATGATTTATCCTGTAACAATAATGATACTGTGACCTATAGACATACTGTCAGAGTCAATATATCACAGTCAGATGATTTATCCTGTAACAATAAGGATACTGTGACCTATAGACATGGTGTCAGAGTCAATCTATCACAGTCCGATGATTTATCCTGTAACAATAATGATGCCTTGATCAAAAGAAATGGCGTCAGAGTAAACCTATTACAGTCAGATGATTTATCCTGTACCACCAGTGGTACTGTGGCCAATAGACATAGTGTCAGAGTCAATCTATTACAGTCAGATGATATCTCCTGTAACAATAATGATACTGTGACCTATAGACATGATGTCAGAGTTAATCTATCACAGTCAGATTATTTATCCTGTAACAATAATGATACTGTCACCTATTGACATGATGTCAGAGACAATCTATCACAGTCAGATGATTTATCCTGTAACAATAATGATACTATGACCAATAGAAATAGTGTCAGAGTAAATCTATCACAATCAGATGATTTATCTTGTACCAATAATGGTACTTTGGCCAATTTACATACTGTCAGAGTCAATCTATCACTTTCAGATGATTTATCATGTAACAATAATGATACTGTGGCCTATAGACATACTGTCAGAGTCAATCTATCACAGTCAGATGATTTATCCTGTAACAATAATAATACTTTGACCTAAATACATAGTGTCAGAGTCAATCTATCACAGTCAGATGATTTTTCCTGTAATAATAAGGATACTGTGGCCTAAAGACATAGTGTCAGAGTCAATCTATAACAGTCAGATGATTTATCCTGTAACAATAAGGATACTGTGACCTATAGACATAGTGTCAGAGTCAATCTATCACAGTCAGATGATTTATCCTGTAACAAAAATGGTACTGTGGCCTATAGACGTGGTGTCAGTGTCAATTTATCACAGTCAGATGATTTATCCTGTAACAATAATGATACTTTGAGCTAACGACATAGTGTCAGAATCAATCTATCACAGTCAGATGATTTATCCTGTAACAAAAATGGTACTGTGGCCTATAGACGTGGTGTCAGAGTCAATCTATCACAGTCAGATGATTTATCCCGTAATAATAATGATACTTTGACCTAAAGACATAGTGTCAGAGTCAATCTATCACAGTCAGATGATTTTTCCTGTAACAATAATGATACTGTTACCTATAGGCATGGTATCAGAGTCAATCTATCACAGTCAGATGATTTATCCTGTAACAATAATGATACCTTGACCAATAGAAATGGCGTCAGAGTAAATCTATCACAGTCAGATGATTTATCCTGTACTACTAGTGGTACTGTGGCCAACATACATAGTGTCAGAGTCAATCTATCACAGTCAGATGATATATCCTGTAACAATAATGATACTGTGACCTATAAACATGGTGTCAGAGTTAATCTATCACAGTCAGATGATTTATCCTGTAACAATAATGATGCTGTCACCTACACACATGATGTCAGAGACAATCTATCACAGTCAGATGATTTATCATATAACACTAATGATACTGTGACCTATAGACATAGTGTCAGAATCAATCTATCACAGTCCGATGATTTATTCTGTAACAATAATGATACCTTGACCAATAGAAATAGTGTCAGAGTCAATCTATCACAGTCAGATGATTTATCCCGTAATAATAATGATACTGTGACCTATAGACATGGTGTCAGACTCAATCCATCACAGTCAGATTATTTATCCCGTAACAATAATGATACTGTGACCTATATACATGGTGTCAGAGTCAATCTATCACAGTCAGATGATGTATCCTATAACAGTAATGATACCTTGACCAATAGAAATGGCGTCAGAGTAAATCTGTCACAGTCAGATGATTTATCCTGTACCACTAGTCGTACTGTGGCCAATAGACATAGTGTCAGAGTCAATCAATCACAGTCAGATGATTTATCCTGTAACGGTAATGATACTTTGACCTAAAGACATAGTGTCAGAGTCAATCTATCACAATCAGATGATTTTTCCTGTAATAATAAGGATACTGTGGCCTAAAGACATAGTGTCAGAGTCAATCTATAACAGTCAGATGATTTATCCTGTAACAATAAGGATACTGTGACCTATAGACATAGTGTCAGAGTCAATCTATCACAGTCAGATGATTTATCCTGTAACAAAAATGGTACTGTGGCATATAGACGTGGTGTCAGTGTCAATCTATCACAGTCAGATGATTTATCCTGTAACAATAATGATACTTTGAGCTAAAGACATAGTGTCAGAATCAATCTATCACAGTCAGATGATTTTTCCTGTAACAATAAGGATACTGTGGCCTATAGACATAGTGTCAGAGTCAATCTATAACAGTCAGATGATTTATTCTGTAACAATAAGGATACTGTGACCTATAGACATAGTGTCAGAGTCAATCTATCACAGTCAGATGATTTATCCTGTAACAAAAATGGTACTGTGGCCTATAGACGTGGTGTCAGAGTCAATCTATCACAGTCAGATGATTTATCCCGTAATAATAATGATACTTTGACCTAAAGACATAGTGTCAGAGTCAATCTATCACAGTCAGATGATTTTTCCTGTAACAATAATGATACTGTTACCTATAGGCATGGTATCGGAGTCAATCTATCACAGTCAGATGATTTATCCTGTAACAATAATGATACCTTGACCAATAGAAATGGCGTCAGAGTAAATCTATCACAGTCAGATGATTTATCCTGTACTACTAGTGGTACTGTGGCCAACATACATAGTGTCAGAGTCAATCTATCACAGTCAGATGATATATCCTGTAACAATAATGATACTGTGACCTATAAACATGATGTCAGAGTTAATCTATCACAGTCAGATGATTTATCCTGTAACAATAATGATGCTGTCACCTACACACATGATGTCAGAGACAATCTATCACAGTCAGATGATTTATCATATAACACTAATGATACTGTGACCTATAGACATAGTGTCAGAATCAATCTATCACAGTCCGATGATTTATCCTGTAACAATAACGATACCTTAACCAATAGAAATGGTGTCAGAGTCAATCTATCACAGTCAGATGATTTATCCCGTAATAATAATGATACTGTGACCTATAGACTTGGTGTCAGACTCAATCCATCACAGTCAGATTATTTATCCCGTAACAATAATGATACTGTGACCTATATACATGGTGTCAGAGTCAATCTATCACAGTCAGATGATTTATCCTATAACAGTAATGATACCTTGACCAATAGAAATGGCGTCAGAGTAAATCTGTCACAGTCAGATGATTTATCCTGTACCACTAGTGGTACTGTGGCCAATAGACATAGTGTCAGAGTCAATCAATCACAGTCAGGTGATTTATCCTGTAACAGTAATGATACTGTCACCTATAGACATGATGTCAGAGTCAATCTATCACAGTCAGACGATTTATCCTGTAACAATGATGATAATGTGACCCATAGACATAGTTGTCAGAATGAATCTATCACAGTCAGATGATTTATTTTGTAACAATAATGATACTTTGACCTATAGACATAGTGTCAGAGTCAATCTATCGCAGTCAGATGATTTATCCTGTAACAAAAATGGTACTGTGACCTATAGCCATGGTGTCAGAGTCAATCTATCACAGTCAGATGATTTATCCCGTAACAATAATGATACTGTGACCTATAGACATGGTGTCAGAGTCAATCTATCACAGTCCGATGATTTATCCTGTAACAATAATGATGCCTTGATCAAAAGAAATGGCGTCAGAGTAAACCTATTACAGTCAGATGATTTATCCTGTACCACCAGTGGTACTGTGGCCAATAGACATAGTGTCAGAATCAATCTATCACAGTCAGATGATTTATCCTGTAACAATAATGATACTGTGACCTATAGACATGATGTCAGAGTTAATCTATCACAGTCAGATGATTTATCATGTAACAATAATGATACTGTCACCTATAGACATGATGTCAGAGACAATCTATCACAGTCAGATGATTTATCCTGTAACAATAATGATACTATGACTAATAGAAATGGTGTCAGAGTAAATCTATCACAATCAGATGATTTATCTTGTACCAATAATGGTACTTTGGCCAATATACATACTGTCAGAGTCAATCTATCACTTTCAGATGATTTATCATGTAACAATAATGATACTGTGACCTATAGACATACTGTCAGAGTCAATCTATCACAGTCAGATGATTTATCCTGTAACAATAATGATACTTTGACCTAAAGACATAGTGTCAGAATCAATCTATCACAGTCAGATGATTTTTCCTGTAATAATCAGGATACTGTGGCCTAAAGACATAGTGTCAGAGTCAACCTATAACAGTCAGATGATTTATCCTGTAACAATAAGGATACTGTGACCTATAGACATAGTGTCAGAGTCAATCTATCACAGTCAGATGATTTATCGTGTAACAAAAATTGTACTGTGGCTTATAGACGTGGTGTAAGTGTCAATCTATCACAGTCAGATGATTTATCCTGTAACAATAATGATACTTTGAGCTAAAGACATAGTGTCAGAATCAATCTATCACAGTCAGATGATTTTTCCTGTAACAATAAGGATACTGTGGCCTATAGACATAGTGTCAGAGTCAATCTATAACAGTCAGATGATTTATTCTGTAACAATAAGGATACTGTGACCTATAGACATAGTGTCAGAGTCAATCTATCACAGTCAGATGATTTATCCTGTTACAAAAATGGTACTGTGGCCTATAGACGTGGTGTCAGAGTCAATCTATCACAGTCAGATGATTTATCCCGTAATAATAATGATACTTTGACCTAAAGACATAGTGTCAGAGTCAATCTATCACAGTCAGATGATTTTTCCTGTAACAATAAGGATACTGTGGCCTATAGACATAGTGTCAGAGTCAATCTATCACAGTGAGATTATTTATCCCGTAACAATAATGATACTGTTACCTATAGGCATGGTATCAGAGTCAATCTATCACAATCAGATGATTTATCCTGTAACAATAATGATACTTTGACCAATAGAAATGGCGTCAGAGTAAATCTATCACAGTCAGATGATTTATCCTGTACTACTAGTGGTACTGTGGCCAACATACATAGTGTCAGAGTCAATCTATCACAGTCAGATGATATATCCTGTAACAATAATGATACTGTGACCTATAAACATGGTGTCAGAGTTAATCTATCACAGTCAGATGATTTATCCTGTAACAATAATGATGCTGTCACCTACACACATGATGTCAGAGACAATCTATCACAGTCAGATGATTTATCATATAACACTAATGATACTGTGACCTATAGACATAGTGTCAGAATCAATCTATCACAGTCCGTTGATTTATCCTGTAACAATAATGATACCTTAACCAATAGAAATGGTGTCAGAGTCAATCTATCACAGTCAGATGATTTATACCGTAATAATAATGATACTGTGACCTATAGACTTGGTGTCAGACTCAATCCATCACAGTCAGATTATTTATCCCGTAACAATAATGATACCGTGACCTATATACATGGTGTCAGAGTCAATCTATCACAGTCAGATGATTTATCCTATAACAGTAATGTTACCTTGACCAATAGAAATGGCGTCAGAGTAAATCTGTCACAGTCAGATGATTTATCCTGTACCACTAGTGGTACTGTGGCCAATAGACATAGTGTCAGAGTCAATCAATCACAGTCAGGTGATTTATCCCGTAACAGTAATGATACTGTCACCTATAGACATGATGTCAGAGTCAATCTATCACAGTCAGACGATTTATCCTGTAACAATGATGATAATGTGACCCATAGACATAGTTGTCAGAATCAATCTATCACAGTCAGATGATTTATCCTGTAACAATAATGATACTTTGACCTATAGACATAGTGTCAGAGTCAATCTATCGCAGTCAGATGATTTATCCTGTAACAAAAATGGTACTGTGGCCTATAGACATGGTGTCATAGTCAATCCATCACAATCAGATGATTTATCCTGTAACAAAAATGGCACTGTGGCCTATAGATGTGGTGTCAGAGTCAATCTATCACAGTCAGGTGATTTATCCTGTAGCAATAATGGTACTGTGGCCTATAGACATAGTTGTCAGAATCAATCTATCACAGTCAGATGATTTATCCTGTAACAATAATGATACTTTGACCTATAGACATAGTGTCAGAGTCAATATATCGCAGTCAGATGATTTATCCTGTAACGAAAATGGTACTGTGGCCTATAGACATGGTGTCATAGTCAATCCATCACAATCAGATGATTTATCCTGTAACAAAAATGGCACTGTGGCCTATAGACATGGTGTCAGAGTCAATCTATCACAGTCAGATGATTTATCCTGTATGAATATTGATACTGTGACCTATAGACATGGTGTCAGAGTCAATCTATCACAGTCAGATGATTTATTCTGTTAACAATAATGATACCTTGAACAAAAGAAATGGCGTCAGAGTAAATATATCACAGTCAGATGATTTATCCTGTACCACTAGTGGTACTGTGGCCAATATACATAGTGTCAGAGTCAATCTATCACAGTCAGATGATATATCATGTAACAATAATGATACTGTGACCTATAGACATGGCGTCAGAGTCAATATATCACAGTCATATGATTTATCATGTAACAATAATGATACTGTCACCTATAGACATGATGTCAGAGACAATCTATCACAGTCATATGATTTATCCTGTAACAATAATGATACTGTGACCTATAGACATAGTGTCAGAATCAATCTATCACAGTCCGATGATTTATCCTGTAACAATAATGATACCTTGACCAATAGAAATGGTGTCAGAGTAAATCTATGACAGTCATATGATTTATCTTGTACCAATAATGGTACTTTGGCCAATATACATAGTGTGAGAGTCAATCTATCACAGTCAGATGATTTATCCTGTAACAATAATGATATTGTGACCTATAGACATACTGTCAGATTCAATATATCACAGTCAGATGATTTATCCTGTAACAATAAGGATACTGTGACCTATAGACATACTGTCAGAGTCAATCTATCACAGTCAGATGATTTATCCTGTAACAAAAATGGTACTGTGGCCTATAGACTTGGTGTCAGAGTCAATCTATCACAGTCAGATGATTTATCCCGTAATAATAATGATACTGTGACCTATAGAAATGGTGTCAGAGTCAATCTATCACAGTCAGATGATTTATCCTGTAACAATAATGATACTGTGACCTATAGACATAGTGTCAGAATCAATCTATCACAGTCCGATGATTTATCCTGTAACAATAATGATACCTTGACCAATAGAAATGGTGTCAGAGTAAATCTATCACAGTCAGATGATTTATCTTGTACCAATAATGGTACTTTGGCCAATATACATAGTGTGAGAGTCAATCTATCACAGTCAGAAGATTTATCCTGTAACAATAATGATACTGTGACCTATATACATACTGTCAGAGTCAATATATCACAGTCAGATGATTTATCCTGTAACAATAATGATACTGTGACCTATAGACATACTGTCAGAGTCAATCTATCACAGTCAGATGATTTATCCTGTAACAATAATGATACTTTGACCTAAAGACATAGTGTCTGAATCAATCTATCACAGTCAGATGATTTTTCCTGTAATAATAAGGATACTGTGGCCTAAAGACATAGTGTCAGAGTCAACCTATAACAGTCAGATGATTTATCCTGTAACAATAAGGATACTGTGACCTATAGACATAGTGTCAGAGTCAATCTATCACAGTCAGATGATTTATCGTGTAACAAAAATTGTACTGTGGCCTATAGACGTGTAAGTGTCAATCTATCACAGTCAGATGATTTATCCTGTAACAATAATGATACTTTGAGCTAAAGACATAGTGTCAGAATCAATCTATCACAGTCAGATGATTTTTCCTGTAACAATAAGGATACTGTGGCCTATAGACATAGTGTCAGAGTCAATCTATAACAGTCAGATGATTTATTCTGTAACAATAAGGATACTGTGACCTATAGACATAGTGTCAGAGTCAATCTATCACAGTCAGATGATTTATCCTGTTACAAAAATGGTACTGTGGCCTATAGACGTGGTGTCAGAGTCAATCTATCACAGTCAGATGATTTATCCCGTAATAATAATGATACTTTGACCTAAAGACATAGTGTCAGAGTCAATCTATCACAGTCAGATGATTTTTCCTGTAACAATAAGGATACTGTGGCCTATAGACATAGTGTCAGAGTCAATCTATCACAGTGAGATTATTTATCCCGTAACAATAATGATACTGTTACCTATAGGCATGGTATCAGAGTCAATCTATCACAATCAGATGATTTATCCTGTAACAATAATGATCCTTTGACCAATAGAAATGGCGTCAGAGTAAATCTATCACAGTCAGATGATTTATCCTGTACTACTAGTGGTACTGTGGCCAACATACATAGTGTCAGAGTCAATCTATCACAGTCAGATGATATATCCTGTAACAATAATGATACTGTGACCTATAAACATGGTGTCAGAGTTAATCTATCACAGTCAGATGATTTATCCTGTAACAATAATGATGCTGTCACCTACACACATGATGTCAGAGACAATCTATCACAGTCAGATGATTTATCATATAACACTAATGATACTGTGACCTATAGACATAGTGTCAGAATCAATCTATCACAGTCCGATGATTTATCCTGTAACAATAATGATACCTTAACCAATAGAAATGGTGTCAGAGTCAATCTACCACAGTCAGATGATTTATCCCGTAATAATAATGATACTGTGACCTATAGACTTGGTGTCAGACTCAATCCATCACAGTCAGATTCTTTATCCCGTAACAATAATGATACCGTGACCTATATACATGGTGTCAGAGTCAATCTATCACAGTCAGATGATTTATCCTATAACAGTAATGTTACCTTGACCAATAGAAATGGCGTCAGAGTAAATCTGTCACAGTCAGATGATTTATCCTGTACCACTAGTGGTACTGTGGCCAATAGACATAGTGTCAGAGTCAATCAATCACAGTCAGGTGATTTATCCCGTAACAGTAATGATACTGTCACCTATAGACATGATGTCAGAGTCAATCTATCACAGTCAGACGATTTATCCTGTAACAATGATGATAATGTGACCCATAGACATAGTTGTCAGAATCAATCTATCACAGTCAGATGATTTATCCTGTAACAATAATGATACTTTGACCTATAGACATAGTGTCAGAGTCAATCTATCGCAGTCAGATGATTTATCCTGTAACAAAAATGGTACTGTGGCCTATAGACATGGTGTCATAGTCAATCCATCACAATCAGATGATTTATCCTGTAACAAAAATGGCACTGTGGCCTATAGATGTGGTGTCAGAGTCAATCTATCACAGTCAGGTGATTTATCCTGTAGCAATAATGGTACTGTGGCCTATAGACATAGTTGTCAGAATCAATCTATCACAGTCAGATGATTTATCCTGTAACAATAATGATACTTTGACCTATAGACATAGTGTCAGAGTCAATATATCGCAGTCAGATGATTTATCCTGTAACGAAAATGGTACTGTGGCCTATAGACATGGTGTCATAGTCAATCCATCACAATCAGATGATTTATCCTGTAACAAAAATGGCACTGTGGCCTATAGACATGGTGTCAGAGTCAATCTATCACAGTCAGATGATTTATCCTGTATGAATATTGATACTGTGACCTATAGACATGGTGTCAGAGTCAATCTATCACAGTCAGATGATTTATTCTGTTAACAATAATGATACCTTGAACAAAAGAAATGGCGTCAGAGTAAATATATCACAGTCAGATGATTTATCCTGTACCACTAGTGGTACTGTGGCCAATATACATAGTGTCAGAGTCAATCTATCACAGTCAGATGATATATCATGTAACAATAATGATACTGTGACCTATAGACATGGCGTCAGAGTCAATATATCACAGTCATATGATTTATCATGTAACAATAATGATACTGTCACCTATAGACATGATGTCAGAGACAATCTATCACAGTCATATGATTTATCCTGTAACAATAATGATACTGTGACCTATAGACATAGTGTCAGAATCAATCTATCACAGTCCGATGATTTATCCTGTAACAATAATGATACCTTGACCAATAGAAATGGTGTCAGAGTAAATCTATGACAGTCATATGATTTATCTTGTACCAATAATGGTACTTTGGCCAATATACATAGTGTGAGAGTCAATCTATCACAGTCAGATGATTTATCCTGTAACAATAATGATATTGTGACCTATAGACATACTGTCAGATTCAATATATCACAGTCAGATGATTTATCCTGTAACAATAAGGATACTGTGACCTATAGACATACTGTCAGAGTCAATCTATCACAGTCAGATGATTTATCCTGTAACAAAAATGGTACTGTGGCCTATAGACTTGGTGTCAGAGTCAATCTATCACAGTCAGATGATTTATCCCGTAATAATAATGATACTGTGACCTATAGAAATGGTGTCAGAGTCAATCTATCACAGTCAGATGATTTATCCTGTAACAATAATGATACTGTGACCTATAGACATAGTGTCAGAATCAATCTATCACAGTCCGATGATTTATCCTGTAACAATAATGATACCTTGACCAATAGAAATGGTGTCAGAGTAAATCTATCACAGTCAGATGATTTATCTTGTACCAATAATGGTACTTTGGCCAATATACATAGTGTGAGAGTCAATCTATCACAGTCAGAAGATTTATCCTGTAACAATAATGATACTGTGACCTATATACATACTGTCAGAGTCAATATATCACAGTCAGATGATTTATCCTGTAACAATAATGATACTGTGACCTATAGACATACTGTCAGAGTCAATCTATCACAGTCAGATGATTTATCCTGTAACAATAATGATACTTTGACCTAAAGACATAGTGTCTGAATCAATCTATCACAGTCAGATGATTTTTCCTGTAATAATAAGGATACTGTGGCCTAAAGACATAGTGTCAGAGTCAACCTATAACAGTCAGATGATTTATCCTGTAACAATAAGGATACTGTGACCTATAGACATAGTGTCAGAGTCAATCTATCACAGTCAGATGATTTATCGTGTAACAAAAATTGTACTGTGGCCTATAGACGTGTAAGTGTCAATCTATCACAGTCAGATGATTTATCCTGTAACAATAATGATACTTTGAGCTAAAGACATAGTGTCAGAATCAATCTATCACAGTCAGATGATTTTTCCTGTAACAATAAGGATACTGTGGCCTATAGACATAGTGTCAGAGTCAATCTATAACAGTCAGATGATTTATTCTGTAACAATAAGGATACTGTGACCTATAGACATAGTGTCAGAGTCAATCTATCACAGTCAGATGATTTATCCTGTTACAAAAATGGTACTGTGGCCTATAGACGTGGTGTCAGAGTCAATCTATCACAGTCAGATGATTTATCCCGTAATAATAATGATACTTTGACCTAAAGACATAGTGTCAGAGTCAATCTATCACAGTCAGATGATTTTTCCTGTAACAATAAGGATACTGTGGCCTATAGACATAGTGTCAGAGTCAATCTATCACAGTGAGATTATTTATCCCGTAACAATAATGATACTGTTACCTATAGGCATGGTATCAGAGTCAATCTATCACAATCAGATGATTTATCCTGTAACAATAATGATCCTTTGACCAATAGAAATGGCGTCAGAGTAAATCTATCACAGTCAGATGATTTATCCTGTACTACTAGTGGTACTGTGGCCAACATACATAGTGTCAGAGTCAATCTATCACAGTCAGATGATATATCCTGTAACAATAATGATACTGTGACCTATAAACATGGTGTCAGAGTTAATCTATCACAGTCAGATGATTTATCCTGTAACAATAATGATGCTGTCACCTACACACATGATGTCAGAGACAATCTATCACAGTCAGATGATTTATCATATAACACTAATGATACTGTGACCTATAGACATAGTGTCAGAATCAATCTATCACAGTCCGATGATTTATCCTGTAACAATAATAATACCTTAACCAATAGAAATGGTGTCAGAGTCAATCTACCACAGTCAGATGATTTATCCCGTAATAATAATGATACTGTGACCTATAGACTTGGTGTCAGACTCAATCCATCACAGTCAGATTCTTTATCCCGTAACAATAATGATACCGTGACCTATATACATGGTGTCAGAGTCAATCTATCACAGTCAGATGATTTATCCTATAACAGTAATGTTACCTTGACCAATAGAAATGGCGTCAGAGTAAATCTGTCACAGTCAGATGATTTATCCTGTACCACTAGTGGTACTGTGGCCAATAGACATAGTGTCAGAGTCAATCAATCACAGTCAGGTGATTTATCCTGTAACAGTAATGATACTGTCACCTATAGACATGATGTCAGAGTCAATCTATCACAGTCAGACGATTTATCCTGTAACAATGATGATAATGTGACCCATAGACATAGTTGTCAGAATCAATCTATCACAGTCAGATGATTTATCCTGTAACAATAATGATACTTTGACCTATAGACATAGTGTCAGAGTCAATCTATCGCAGTCAGATGATTTATCCTGTAACATAAATGGTACTGTGGCCTATAGACATGGTGTCATAGTCAATCCATCACAATCAGATGATTTATCCTGTAACAAAAATGGCACTGTGGCCTATAGACGTGGTGTCAGAGTCAATCTATCACAGTCAGGTGATTTATCCTGTAGCAATAATGGTACTGTGGCCTATAGACATAGTTGTCAGAATCAATCTATCACAGTCAGATGATTTATCCTGTAACAATAATGATACTTTGACCTATAGACATAGTGTCAGAGTCAATATATCGCAGTCAGATGATTTATCCTGTAACAAAAATGGTACTGTGGCCTATAGACATGGTGTCATAGTCAATCCATCACAATCAGATGATTTATCCTGTAACAAAAATGGCACTGTGGCCTATAGACATGGTGTCAGAGTCAATCTATCACAGTCAGATGATTTATCCTGTATGAATATTGATACTGTGACCTATAGACATGGTGTCAGAGTCAATCTATCACAGTCAGATGATTTATTCTGTTAACAATAATGATACCTTGAACAAAAGAAATGGCGTCAGAGTAAATATATCACAGTCAGATGATTTATCCTGTACCACTAGTGGTACTGTGGCCAATAGACATAGTGTCAGAGTCAATCTATCACAGTCAGATAATATATCATGTAACAATAATGATACTGTGACCTATAGACATGGCGTCAGAGTCAATATATCACAGTCATATGATTTATCATGTAACAATAATGATACTGTCACCTATAGACATGATGTCAGAGACAATCTATCACAGTCAGATGATTTATCCTGTAACAATAAGGATACTGTGACCTATAGACATACTGTCAGAGTCAATCTATCACAGTCAGATGATTTATCCTGTAACAAAAATGGTACTGTGGCCTATAGACTTGGTGTCAGAGTCAATCTATCACAGTCAGATGATTTATCCCGTAATAATAATGATACTGTGACCTATAGAAATGGTGTCAGAGTCACTCTATCACAGTCAGATGATTTATCCTGTAACAATAATGATACTGTGACCTATAGACATAGTGTCAGAATCAATCTATCACAGTCCGATGATTTATCCTGTAACAATAATGATACCTTGACCAATAGAAATGGTGTCAGAGTAAATCTATCACAGTCAGATGATTTATCTTGTACCAATAATGGTACTTTGGCCAATATACATAGTGTGAGAGTCAATCTATCACAGTCAGATGATTTATCCTGTAACAATAATGATACTGTGACCTATAGACATACTGTCAGAGTCAATATATCACAGTCAGATGATGTATCCTGTAACAATAAGGATACCGTGACCTATAGACATAGTGTCAGAGTCAATCTATCACAGTCAGATGATTTATCCTGTAACAATAATGATACCTTGAACAAAAGAAAAGGCGTCAGAGTAAATATATCACATTCAGATGATTTATCCTGTGCCACTAGTGGTACTGTGGCCAATAGACATAGTGTCAGAGTCAATCTATCACAGTCAGATGATATATCATGTAACAATAATGATACTGTGACCTATAGACATGGCGTCAGAGTCAATCTATCACAGTCATATGATTTATCATGTAACAATAATGATACTGTCACCTATAGACATGATGTCAGAGACAATCTATCACAGTCATATGATTTATCCTGTAACAATGATGATACTGTGACCTATAGACATAGTGTCAGAATCAATCTATCACATTCCGATGATTTATCCTGTAACAATAATGATACCTTGACAAATAGAAATGGTGTCAGAGTAAATCTATCACAGTCAGATGATTTATCTTGTACCAATAATGGTACTTTGGCCAATATACATAGTGTGAGAGTCAATCTATCACAGTCAGATGATTTATCCTGTAACAATAATGATACTGTGACCTATAGACATACTGTAAGAGTCAATATATCACAGTCAGATGATTTATCCTGTAACAATAAGGATACTGTGACCTATAGACATAGTGTCAGAATCAATCTATCACAGTCAGATGATTTATCCTGTAACAAAAATGGTACTGTGGCCTATAGACTTGGTGTCAGAGTCAATCTATCACAGTCAGATGATTTATCCCGTAATAATAATGATACTGTGACCTATAGACATGGTGTCAGAGTCAATCTATCACAGTCAGATGATTTCTCCTGTAACAATAATGATACTGTGACCTATAGACATAGTGTCAGAATCAATCTATCACAGTCCGATGATTTATCCTGTAACAATAATGATACCTTGACCAATAGAAATGGTGTCAGAGTCAATCTATCACAGTCAGATGATTTCTCCTGTAACAATAATGGTACTTTGGCCAATATACATAGTGTGAGAGTCAATCTATCACAGTCAGATGATTTATCCTGTAACAATAATGATACTGTGACCTATAGACATACTGTCAGAGTCAATATATCACAGTCAGATGATTTATCCTGTAACAATAAGGATACCGTGAGCTATAGACAAAGTGTCACAGTCAATCTATCACTGTCAGATGATTTATCCTGTAACAAAAATGGTACTGTGTCCTATAGACGTGGTGTCAGAGTCAATCTATCACAGTCAGATGATTGATCCCGTAATAATCATGATACTGTGACCTATAGACATGGTGTCAGAGTCAATCTATCACAGTCAGATGATTTATCCCGTAACAATAATGATACTGTGACCTATAGACATGGTGTCAGAGTCAATCTATCACAGTCCGATGATTTATCCTGTAACAATAATGATGCCTTGATCCAAAAAAAATTGCGTCAGAGTAAACCTATTACAGTCAGATGATTTATCCTGTAACACCAGTGGTACTGTGGCCAATAGACATAGTGTCAAATTCAATCTATTACAGTCAGATGATATCTCCTGTAGCAATAATGATACTGTGACCTATAGACATGATGTCAGAGTTAATCTATCACAGTCATGTGATTTATCCTGTAACAATAATGATACTCTCACCTATAGACATGATGTCAGAGACAATCTATCGCAGTCAGATGATTTATCCTGTAACAATAATGATACTTTGACCAATAGAAATGGTGTCAGAGTAAATCTATCACAGTCAGATGATTTATCTTGTACCAATAATGGTACTTTGGCCAATATACATAGTGTCAGAGTCAATCTATCACTGTCAGATGATTTATCCTGTAATAATAATGATACTGTGACCTATAGACATACCGTCAGAGTCAATCTATCACAGTCAGATGATTTATCCTATAACAATAATGATACTTTGACCTAAAGACATAGTGTCAGAATCAATCTATCACAGTCAGATGATTTTTCCTGTAATAATAAGGATACTGTGGCCTAAAGACATAGTGTCAGAGTCAATCTATAACAGTGAGATGATTTATGCTGTAACAATAAGGATACTGTGACCTATAGACATAGTGTCAGAGTCAATCTATCACAGTCAGATGATTTATCCTGTAACAAAAATGGTACTGTGGCCTATAGACGTGGTGTCAGTGTCAATCTATCACAGTCCGATGATTTATCCTATAACAATAATGATACTGTGACCTATAGACATAGTGTCAGAATCAATCTATCACAGTTAGATGATTTATCTTGTAACAATAATGATACTGTGACCTATAGACATAGTGTCAGAGTCAATCTATCACAGTCCGATGATTTATCCTGTATCAATAAGGATACTGTAACCTATAGACATAGTGTCAGAGTCAATCTATCACAGTCAGATGATTTATCCAGTAACAAAAATGGTACTGTGGCCTATAAACGTAGTGTCAGTGTCAATCTATCACAGTCAGATGATTTATCCTGTAACAAAAATGGTACTGTGGCCTATAGACGTGGTGTCAGTGTCAATCTATCACAGTCAGATGATTTATCCCGTAATAATAATGATACTTTGACCTATTGACATAGTGTCAGAATCAATCTATCACAGTCAGATGATTTTTCCTGTAACAATAATGATACTGTTACCTATAGGCATGGTGTCAGAGTCAATGTATCACAGTCAGATGATTTATCCTGTAACATTAATGATACCTTGACCAATAGAAATGGCGTCAGAGTAAATATATCACAGTCAGATGATTTATCCTGTACCACTAGTGGTACTGTGGCCAATAGACATTGTGTCAGAGTCAATCTATCACAGTCAGATGATTTATCCTGTAACAATAATGATACTGTCACCTATAGACATGATGTCAGAGTCAATCTATTACAGTCGGATGATTTATCCTGTAACAATAATGATACTGTGACCTATAGACATAGTGTCAGAATCAATCTATCACAGTCAGATGATTTATCTTGTAAAAATAATGATACTGTGACCTATAGACATGGTGTCAGAGTCAATCTATCACAGTCAGATGATTTATCCCGTAACGATAATGATACTGTGACCTATAGACATGGTGTCAGAGTCAATCTATCACAGTCCGATGATTTATCCTGTAACAATAATGATGCCTTGATCAAAAGAAATGGCGTCAGAGTAAACCTATTACAGTCAGATGATTTATCATGTAACACCAGTGGTACTGTGGCCAATAGACATAGTGTTAGATTCAATCTATTACAGTCAGATGATATCTCCTGTAACAATAATGATACTGTGACCTATAGACATGATGTCAGAGTTAATCTATCACAGTCATGTGATTTATCCTGTAACAATAATGATACTCTCACCTATAGACATGATGTCAGAGACAATCTATCACAGTCAGATGATTTATCCTGTAACAATAATGATACTATGACCAATAGAAATGGTGTCAGAGTAAATCTATCACAGTCAGATGATTTATCTTGTACCAATAATGGTACTTTGGCCAATATACATAGTGTCAGAGTCAATCTATCACTGTCAAATGATTTATCCTGTAATAATAATGATACTGTGACCTATAGACATACCGTCAGAGTCAATCTATCACAGTCAGATGATTTATCCTTTAACAATAATGATACTTTGACCTAAAAACATAGTGTCAGAATCAATCTATCACAGTCAGATGATTTTTCCTGTAACAATAATGATGCCTTGATCAAAAGAAATAGCGTCAGAGTAAACCTATTACAGTCAGATGATTTATCCTGTAACACCAGTGGTACTGTGGCCAATAGACATAGTGTTAGATTCAATCTATTACAGTCAGATGATATCTCCTGTAACAATAATGATACTGTGACCTATAGACATGATGTCAGAGTTAATCTATCACAGTCATGTGATTTATCCTGTAACAATAATGATACTCTCACCTATAGACATGATGTCAGAGACAATCTATCACAGTCAGATGATTTATCCTGTAACAATAATGATACTATGACCAATAGAAATGGTGTCAGTGTAAATCTATCACAGTCAGATGATTTATCTTGTACCAATAATGGTACTTTGGCCAATATACATAGTGTCAGAGTCAATCTATCACTGTCAAATGATTTATCCTGTAATAATAATGGTACTTTGGCCAATATACATAGTGTGAGAGTCAATCTATCACAGTCAGATGATTTATCCTGTAACAATAATGATACTGTGACCTATAGACATACTGTAAGAGTCAATATATCACAGTCAGATGATTTATCCTGTAACAATAAGGATACCGTGAGCTATAGACAAAGTGTCAGAGTCAATCTATCACTGTCAGATGATTTATCCTGTAACAAAAATGGTACTGTGTCCTATAGACGTGGTGTCAGAGTCAATCTATCACAGTCAGATGATTTATCCCGTAATAATCATGATACTGTGACCTATAGACATGGTGTCAGAGTCAATCTATCACAGTCAGATGATTTATCCCGTAACAATAATGATACTGTGACCTATAGACATGGTGTCAGAGTCAATCTATCACAGTCCGATGATTTATCCTGTAACAATAATGATGCCTTGATCAAAAAGAAATGGCGTCAGAGTAAACCTATTACAGTCAGATGATTTATCCTGTAACACCAGTGGTACTGTGGCCAATAGACATAGTGTCAAATTCAATCTATTACAGTCAGATGATATCTCCTGTAACAATAATGATACTGTGACCTATAGACATGATGTCAGAGTTAATCTATCACAGTCATGTGATTTATCCTGTAACAATAATGATACTCTCACCTATAGACATGATGTCAGAGACAATCTATCGCAGTCAGATGATTTATCCTGTAACAATAATGATACTTTGACCAATAGAAATGGTGTCAGAGTAAATCTATCACAGTCAGATGATTTATCTTGTACCAATAATGGTACTTTGGCCAATATACATAGTGTCAGAGTCAATCTATCACTGTCAGATGATTTATCCTGTAATAATAATGATACTGTGACCTATAGACATACCGTCAGAGTCAATCTATCACAGTCAGATGATTTATCCTATAACAATAATGATACTTTGACCTAAAGACATAGTGTCAGAATCAATCTATCACAGTCAGATGATTTTTCCTGTAATAATAAGGATACTGTGGCCTAAAGACATAGTGTCAGAGTCAATCTATAACAGTCAGATGATTTATCCTGTAACAATAAGGATACTGTGACCTATAGACATAGTGTCAGAGTCAATCTATCACAGTCAGATGATTTATCCTGTAACAAAATGGTACTGTGGCCTATAGACGTGGTGTCAGTGTCAATCTATCACAGTCAGATGATTTATCCCGTTATAATAATGATACTTTGACCTATAGACATAGTTTCAGAATCAATCTATCACTGTCAGATGATTTATCTTGTAACAATAATGATACTGTGACCTATAGACATAGTGTCAGAGTCAATCTATCACAGTACGATGATTTATCCTATAACAATAATGATACTGTGACCTATAGACATAGTGTCAGAATCAATCTATCACAGTCAGATGATTTATCTTGTAACAATAATGATACTGTGACCTATAGACATAGTGTCAGAGTCAATCTATCACAGTCCGATGATTTATCCTGTATCAATAAGGATACTGTGACTTATAGACATAGTGTCAGAGTCAATCTATCACAGTACGATGATTTATCCTATAACAATAATGATACTCTGACCTATAGACATAGTGTCAGAATCAATCTATCACAGTCAGATGATTTATCTTGTAACAATAATGATACTGTGACCTATAGACATAGTGTCAGAGTCAATCTATCACAGTCCGATGATTTATCCTGTATCAATAAGGATACTGTGACCTATAGACATAGTGTCATAGTCAATCTATCACAGTCAGATGATTTATCCAGTAACAAAAAATGGTACTGTGGCCTATAGACGTAGTGTCAGAGTCAATTTATCACATCCAGATGATTTATCCTGTAACAAAAATGGTACTGTGGCCTATAGACGTGGTGTCAGTGTCAATCTATCACAGTCAGATGATTTATCCCGTAATAATAATGATACTTTGACCTATTGACATAGTGTCAAAATCAATCTATCACAGTCAGATGATTTTTTCTGTAACAATAATGATACTGTTACCTATCGGCATGGTGTCAGAGTCAATCTATCACAGTCAGATGATTTATCCTGTAACAATAATGATACCTTGACCAATAGAAATGGCGTCAGAGTAAATCTATCACAGTCAGATGATTTATCCTGTACCACTAGTGGTACTGTGGCCAATAGACATTGTGTCAGAGTCAATCTATCACAGTCAGATGATTCATCCTGTAACAATAATGATACTGTCACCTATAGACATGATGTCAGAGTCAATCTATTACTGTCAGATGATTTATCCTGTAACAATAATGATACTGTGACCTATAGACATAGTGTCAGAATCAATCTATCACAGTCAGATGATTTATCTTGTAACAATAATGATACTGTGACCTATAGACATAGTGTCAGAGTCAATCTATCACAGTCAGATGATTTATCCTGTAACAAAAATGGTACTGTGGCCTATGGATATGGTGTCATAGTCAATCCATCACAATCAGATGATTTATCCTGTACCAAAAATGGCACTGTGGCCTATAGACGTGGTGTCAGAGTCAATCTATCACAGTCAGGTGATTTATCCTGTAGCAATAATGGTACTGTGGCCTATAGACATAGTGTCAGAGTCAATTTATCACAGTCAGTTGATTTATCCCGTAATAATAATGAAACTGTGACCTATAGACATGGTGTCAGAGTCAATCTATCACAGTCAGATGATTTATCCCGTAATAATAATGAAACTGTGACCTATAGACATGGTGTCAGAGTCAATCTATCACAGTCAGATGATTTATCCTGTAACAATAATGATACCTTGACCAATAGAAATGGCGTCAGAGTAAATCTATCACAGTCAGATGATTTATCTTGTAACAATAATGATACTGTGACCTATAGACATAGTGTCAGAGTCAATCTATCACAGTCCGATGATTTATCCTATAACAATAATGATACTGTGACCTATAGACATGGTGTCAGAGTCAATCTATCACAGTCAGATGATTTATCCTGTAACAATAATGATACTTTGAACAAAAGAAATGGCATCAGAGTAAATATATCACAGTCAGATGATTTATCCTGTACCACTAGTGGTACTGTGGCCAATAGACATAGTGTCAGAGTGAATCTATCACAGTCAGATGATATATCCTGTAACAATAATGATACTGTGACCTATAAACATGGTGTCAGAGTTAATTATCTATCACAGTCAGATGATTTATCATGTAACAATAATGATACTGTCACCTACACACATGATGTCAGAGACAATCTATCACAGTCAGATGATTTATCATATAACATTAATGATACTGTGATCTATAGACATGGTGTCAGAGTCAATCTATCACAGTCAGATTATTTATCCCGTAACAATAATGATACTGTGACCTATATACATGGTGTCAGAGTCAATCTATCACAGTCAGATGATTTATCCTATAACAATAATGATACCTTGAGCAAAAGAAATGGCGTCAGAGTAAATCTGTCACAGTCAGATGATTTATCCTGTACCACTAGTGGTACTGTGGCCAATAGACATAGTGTCAGAGTCAATCTATCACAGTCAGATGATTTATCCTATAACGGTAATAATACTGTCACCTATAGACATGATGTCAGAATCAATCTGTCACAGTCAGATGATTTATCCTGTAACAATAATGATACTTTGACCTATAGACATGGTGTCAGAGTCAATCTATCACAGTCAGATGATTTATCCTGTAACAAAAATGGTACTGTGGCCTATGGATATGGTGTCATAGTCAATCCATCACAATCAGATGATTTATCCTGTACCAAAAATGGCACTGTGGCCTATAGACTTGGTGTCAGAGTCAATCTATCACAGTCAGGTGATTTATCCTGTAGCAATAATGGTACTGTGGCCTATAGACATAGTGTCAGAGTCAATTTATCACAGTCAGTTGATTTATCCCGTAATAATAATGAAACTGTGACCTATAGACATGGTGTAAGAGTCAATCTATCACAGTCCGATGATTTATCCCGTAACAATAAGGATACTGTGACCTATAGACATGGTGTCAGAGTCAATATATCACAGTCTGATGATTTATCCTGTAGCAATAATGATACCTTGAACAAAAGAAAAGGCGTCAGAGTAAATATATCACAGTCAGATGATTTATCCTGTTCCACTAGTGGTACTGTGGCCAATAGACATAGTGTCAGAGTCAATCTATCACAGTCAGATAATATATCATGTAACAATAATGATACTGTGACCTATAGACATGGCGTCAGAATCAATCTATCACAGTCCGATGATTTATCCTGTAACAGATAATGATACTGTGACCTATAGACATGGCGTCAGAGTCAATCTATCACACTCATATGATTTATGCTGTAACAAAAATGATACTGTGACCTATAGACATAGTGTCAGAATCAATCTATCACAGTCCGATAATTTATCCTGTAACAATAATGATACCTTGACCAATAGAAATGGTGTCAGAGTAAACCTATTACAGTCAGATGATTTATCTTGTACCAATAATGGTACTTTGGCCAATATACATAGTGTCAGAGTCAATCTATCACAGTCAGATGATTTATCCTGTAACAATAATGATACTGTGACCTATAAACATGGTGTCAGAGTTAATTATCTATCACAGTCAGATGATTTATCATGTAACAATAATGATACTGTCACCTACACACATGATGTCAGAGACAATCTATCACAGTCAGATGATTTATCATATAACATTAATGATACTGTGATCTATAGACATGGTGTCAGAGTCAATCTATCACAGTCAGATTATTTATCCCGTAACAATAATGATACTGTGACCTATATACATGGTGTCAGAGTCAATCTATCACAGTCAGATGATTTATCCTATAACAATAATGATACCTTGAGCAAAAGAAATGGCGTCAGAGTAAATCTGTCACAGTCAGATGATTTATCCTGTACCACTAGTGGTACTGTGGCCAATAGACATAGTGTCAGAGTCAATCTATCACAGTCAGATGATTTATCCTGTAACGGTAATAATACTGTCACCTATAGACATGATGTCAGAATCAATCTGTCACAGTCAGATGATTTATCCTGTAACAATAATGATACTTTGACCTATAGACATGGTGTCAGAGTCAATCTATCACAGTCAGATGATTTATCCTGTAACAAAAATGGTACTGTGGCCTATGGATATGGTGTCATAGTCAATCCATCACAATCAGATGATTTATCCTGTACCAAAAATGGCACTGTGGCCTATAGACTTGGTGTCAGAGTCAATCTATCACAGTCAGGTGATTTATCCTGTAGCAATAATGGTACTGTGGCCTATAGACATAGTGTCAGAGTCAATTTATCACAGTCAGTTGATTTATCCCGTAATAATAATGAAACTGTGACCTATAGACATGGTGTAAGAGTCAATCTATCACAGTCCGATGATTTATCCCGTAACAATAAGGATACTGTGACCTATAGACATGGTGTCAGAGTCAATATATCACAGTCTGATGATTTATCCTGTAACAATAATGATACCTTGAACAAAAGAAAAGGCGTCAGAGTAAATATATCACAGTCAGATGATTTATCCTGTTCCACTAGTGGTACTGTGGCCAATAGACATAGTGTCAGAGTCAATCTATCACAGTCAGATAATATATCATGTAACAATAATGATACTCAATCTATCACAGTCCGATGATTTATCCTATAACAATAATGATACTGTGACCTATAGACATGGTGTCAGAGTCAATCTATCACAGTCAGATGATTTATCCTGTAACAATAATGATACTTTGAACAAAAGAAATGGCATCAGAGTAAATATATCACAGTCAGATGATTTATCCTGTACCACTAGTGGTACTGTGGCCAATAGACATAGTGTCAGAGTGAATCTATCACAGTCAGATGATATATCCTGTAACAATAATGATACTGTGACCTATAAACATGGTGTCAGAGTTAATTATCTATCACAGTCAGATGATTTATCATGTAACAATAATGATACTGTCACCTACACACATGATGTCAGAGACAATCTATCACAGTCAGATGATTTATCATATAACATTAATGATACTGTGATCTATAGACATGGTGTCAGAGTCAATCTATCACAGTCAGATTATTTATCCCGTAACAATAATGATACTGTGACCTATATACATGGTGTCAGAGTCAATCTATCACAGTCAGATGATTTATCCTATAACAATAATGATACCTTGAGCAAAAGAAATGGCGTCAGAGTAAATCTGTCACAGTCAGATGATTTATCCTGTACCACTAGTGGTACTGTGGCCAATAGACATAGTGTCAGAGTCAATCTATCACAGTCAGATGATTTATCCTGTAACGGTAATAATACTGTCACCTATAGACATGATGTCAGAATCAATCTGTCACAGTCAGATGATTTATCCTGTAACAATAATGATACTTTGACCTATAGACATGGTGTCAGAGTCAATCTATCACAGTCAGATGATTTATCCTGTAACAAAAATGGTACTGTGGCCTATGGATATGGTGTCATAGTCAATCCATCACAATCAGATGATTTATCCTGTACCAAAAATGGCACTGTGGCCTATAGACTTGGTGTCAGAGTCAATCTATCACAGTCAGGTGATTTATCCTGTAGCAATAATGGTACTGTGGCCTATAGACATAGTGTCAGAGTCAATTTATCACAGTCAGTTGATTTATCCCGTAATAATAATGAAACTGTGACCTATAGACATGGTGTAAGAGTCAATCTATCACAGTCCGATGATTTATCCCGTAACAATAAGGATACTGTGACCTATAGACATGGTGTCAGAGTCAATATATCACAGTCTGATGATTTATCCTGTAACAATAATGATACCTTGAACAAAAGAAAAGGCGTCAGAGTAAATATATCACAGTCAGATGATTTATCCTGTTCCACTAGTGGTACTGTGGCCAATAGACATAGTGTCAGAGTCAATCTATCACAGTCAGATAATATATCATGTAACAATAATGATACTGTGACCTATAGACATGGCGTCAGAATCAATCTATCACAGTCCGATGATTTATCCTGTAACAGATAATGATACTGTGACCTATAGACATGGCGTCAGAGTCAATCTATCACACTCATATGATTTATGCTGTAACAAAAATGATACTGTGACCTATAGACATAGTGTCAGAATCAATCTATCACAGTCCGATAATTTATCCTGTAACAATAATGATACCTTGACCAATAGAAATGGTGTCAGAGTAAACCTATTACAGTCAGATGATTTATCTTGTACCAATAATGGTACTTTGGCCAATATACATAGTGTCAGAGTCAATCTATCACAGTCAGATGATTTATCCTGTAACAATAATGATACTGTGACCTATAAACATGGTGTCAGAGTTAATTATCTATCACAGTCAGATGATTTATCATGTAACAATAATGATACTGTCACCTACACACATGATGTCAGAGACAATCTATCACAGTCAGATGATTTATCATATAACATTAATGATACTGTGATCTATAGACATGGTGTCAGAGTCAATCTATCACAGTCAGATTATTTATCCCGTAACAATAATGATACTGTGACCTATATACATGGTGTCAGAGTCAATCTATCACAGTCAGATGATTTATCCTATAACAATAATGATACCTTGAGCAAAAGAAATGGCGTCAGAGTAAATCTGTCACAGTCAGATGATTTATCCTGTACCACTAGTGGTACTGTGGCCAATAGACATAGTGTCAGAGTCAATCTATCACAGTCAGATGATTAACCTGTAACGGTAATAATACTGTCACCTATAGACATGATGTCAGAATCAATCTGTCACAGTCAGATGATTTATCCTGTAACAATAATGATACTTTGACCTATAGACATGGTGTCAGAGTCAATCTATCACAGTCAGATGATTTATCCTGTAACAAAAATGGTACTGTGGCCTATGGATATGGTGTCATAGTCAATCCATCACAATCAGATGATTTATCCTGTACCAAAAATGGCACTGTGGCCTATAGACTTGGTGTCAGAGTCAATCTATCACAGTCAGGTGATTTATCCTGTAGCAATAATGGTACTGTGGCCTATAGACATAGTGTCAGAGTCAATTTATCACAGTCAGTTGATTTATCCCGTAATAATAATGAAACTGTGACCTATAGACATGGTGTAAGAGTCAATCTATCACAGTCCGATGATTTATCCCGTAACAATAAGGATACTGTGACCTATAGACATGGTGTCAGAGTCAATATATCACAGTCTGATGATTTATCCTGTAACAATAATGATACCTTGAACAAAAGAAAAGGCGTCAGAGTAAATATATCACAGTCAGATGATTTATCCTGTTCCACTAGTGGTACTGTGGCCAATAGACATAGTGTCAGAGTCAATCTATCACAGTCAGATAATATATCATGTAACAATAATGATACTGTGACCTATAGACATGGCGTCAGAATCAATCTATCACAGTCCGATGATTTATCCTGTAACAGATAATGATACTGTGACCTATAGACATGGCGTCAGAGTCAATCTATCACACTCATATGATTTATGCTGTAACAAAAATGATACTGTGACCTATAGACATAGTGTCAGAATCAATCTATCACAGTCCGATAATTTATCCTGTAACAATAATGATACCTTGACCAATAGAAATGGTGTCAGAGTAAACCTATTACAGTCAGATGATTTATCTTGTACCAATAATGGTACTTTGGCCAATATACATAGTGTCAGAGTCAATCTATCACAGTCAGATGATTTATCCTGTAACAATAATGATACTGTGACCTATAGACATACTGTCAGAGTCAATCTATCACAGTCAGATGATTTATCCTGTAACAATAAGGATACTGTGACCTATAGATATAGTGTCAGAGTCAATCTATCAAAGTCAGATAACAAAAATGGTACTGTGGCCTATAGACGTGGTGTCAGAATCAATCTATCACAGTCAGATGATTTATCCCGTAATAATAATGATACTGTGACCTATAGACATGGTGTCAGAATCAATCTATCACAGTCCGATGATTTATCCTGTAACAATAATGATACTTTGACCAATAGAAATGGTGTCAGAGTAAATCTATCACAGTCAGATGATTTATCCTGTAACAATAATGATACTGTGACCTATAGACATACTGTCATAGTCAATCTATCACAGTCAGATAATTTATTGTGTAACAATAATGATACTGTGACCTATAGACATAGGGTCAGAATCAATTTATCACAGTCAGATGATTTATCTTGTAACAATAATGATACTGTGACCTATAGACATAGTGTCAGAGTCAATCTATCACAGTCCGATGATTTATCCTATAACAATAATGATACTGTAACCTATAGACATGGTGTCAGAGTCAATCTATCACAGTCAGATGATTTATCCTGTAACAATAATGATACTGTCACCTACACACATGATGTCAGAGACAATCTATCACAGTCAGATGATTTATCCTATAACACTAATGATACTGTGACCTTTAGACATAGTGTTAGAAGCAATTAATCACAGTCCGATGATTTGTCCTGTATTAATAATGATACTTTGACCAATAGAAATGGTGTCAGAGTCAATCTATCACAGTCAGATGATTTATCCCGTAATAATAATGATACTGTGACCTATAGACATGGTGTCAGAGTCAATCTATCACAGTCAGATTATTAATCCCGTAACAATAATGATACTGTGACCTATATACATGGTGTCAGAGTCAATCTATCACAGTCAGATGATTTATCCTATAACAATAATGATACCTTGACCAATACAAATGGCGTCAGAGTAAATCTGTCACAGTCAGATGATTTATCCTGTACCACTAGTGCTTCTGTGGCCAATAAACATAGTGTCAGAGTCAATCTATCACAGTCAGATGATTTATCATGTACCACTAGCGGTACAGCGGCCAATAGACATAGTGTCAGAGTCAATCTATCACAGTCAGATGATATATCCTGTGACAATAATGATAGTGTGACCTATAAACATGGTGTCAGAGTTAATCTATCACAGTCAGATGATTTATCCTGTAACAATAATGATACTGTCACCTACACACATGATGTCAGAGACAATCTATCACAGTCAGATGATTTATCCTATAACACTAATGATACTGTGACCTTTAGACATAGTGTCAGAAGCAATCTATCACAGTCCGATGATTTGTCCTGTATTAATAATGATACTTTGACCAATAGAAATGGTGTCAGAGTCAATCTATCACAGTGAGATGATTTATCCCGTAATAATAATGATACTGTGACCTATAGACATGGTGTCAGAGTCAATCTATCACAGTCAGATTATTAATCCCGTAACAATAATGATACTGTGACCTATATACATGGTGTCAGAGTCAATCTATCACAGTCAGATGATTTATCCTATAACAATAATGATACCTTGACCAATACAAATGGCGTCAGAGTAAATCTGTCACAGTCAGATGATTTATCCTGTACCACTAGTGCTTCTGTGGCCAATAAACATAGTGTCAGAGTCAATCTATCACAGTCAGATTATTTATCTTGTAACGGTAATGATACTGTAACCTATAGACATGGTGTCAGGGTCAATCTTTCACAGTCAGATGATTTATCCTGTAACGGTAATGATACTGTCACCTATAGACATGATGTCAGAGTCAATCTATCACAGTCAGACGATTTATCCTGTAACAATGATGATAATGTGACCCATAGACATAGTGTCAGAATCAATCTATCACAGTCAGATGATTTATCCTGTAACAATAATGATACTTTGACCTATAGACATAGTATCAGAGTCAATCTATCACAGTCAAATGATTTATCCTGTAACAAAAATGGTACTGTGGCCTATAGATATGGTGTCATAGTCAATCCATCACAATCAAATGATTTATTCTGTAACAAAAATGGCACTGTGGCCTATAGACGTGGTGTCATAGTCAATCTATCACAATCAGGTGATTTATCCTGTTGCAATAATGGTACTGTGGCCTATAGACATAGTGTCAAAGTCAATTTATCACAGTCAGATGATTTATCCCGTAATAATAATGAAATTGTGACCTATAGACATGGTGTAAGAGTCAATCTATCACAGTCAGATGATTTATCCCGTAACAATAATGATACTGTGACCTATAGACATGGTGTCAGAGTCAATCTATCACAGTCAGATGATTTATCCTGTAACAATAATGATACCTTGACCAAAAGAAAAGGCGTCAGAGTAAATATATCACAGTCAGATGATTTATCCTGTACCACTAGTGGTACTGTGGCCAATAGACATAGTGTCAGAGTCAATCTATCACAGTCAGATGATATATCCTATAACAATAATGATACTGTGACCTATAGACATGGCGTCAGAGTCAATCTATCACAATCATATGATTTATCCTGTAACAATAATGATACTGTCACCTAAAAACATGATGTCAGAGACAATCCATCACAGTCAGATGATTTCTCCTGTAACAATAGTGATACTGTGACCTATATACATAGTGTCAGAATCAATCTATCACAGTCCGATGATTTATCCTGTAACAATAATGATACCTTGACCAATAGAAATGGTGGCAGAGTAAATCTATCACAGTCAGATGATTTATCTTGTACCAATAATGGTACCTTGGCCAATATACATAGTGTCAGAGTCAATGTATCACAGTAAGATGATTTATCCTGTAGCAATAATGATACTGTGACCTATAGGCATACTGTTAGAGTCAATCTATCACAGTCAGATGATTTATCCTGTATTAATAATGATACTGTGACCTAAAGACATAGTATCAGAATCAATTTATCACAGTCAGATGATTTACCCTGTAACAATAAGGATACTGTGACCTATAGACATAGTGTCAGAGTCAATCTATAACAGTCAGATGATTTATCTTGTAACAATAAGATACTTTGACCTATAGACATAGTGTCAGAAACCATCTATCACAGTCTGGTGATTTATCCTGTAGCAATAATGCTACTGTCGCCTATAGACATAGTGTCACAGTCAATTTATCACAGTCAGATGATTTATCCCGTATTAATAATGATACTGTGACCTATTAATATGGAGTAAGAGTCAATCTATCACAGTCAGATGATTTATCCCGTAACAATAATGATACTGTGACATATAGACATGGTGTCAGAATCAATCTATCACCGTCAGATTATTTATCCTGTAACAATAATGATACTTTGACCAATAAAAATGGTGTCAAAGTAAATCTATCACAGTCAGATGATTTATTTTGTACCAATAATGGTAGTTTGGCCAATATACATAGTGTCAGTGTCAATCTATCACAGTCAGATGATTTATCCTGTAACAATAATGATACTGTGACCTATAGACATAGTGTCAGAATCAATCTATCACAGTCAGATGATTTATCCTGTAACAATAAGGATACTGTGACCTATAGACATAGTGTCAGAATCAATCTATCACAGTCAGATGATTTATCCTGTAACAATAAGGATACTGTGACCTATAGACATAGTGTCAGAGTCAATCTATAACAGTCAGATGATTTATCCTGTAACAAAAATGGTACTGTGGCCTATAGACATCGTGCCATAGTCAATCTATCACAGTCAGATGATTTATCCTGTAACAAAATGGTACTGTGACCTATAGACGTGGTGTCAGAGTCAATCTATCACTGTCAGTTGATTTATCCCGTAATAATAATGATACTGTGACCTATAGACATGGTGTCAGAGTCAATCTATCACAGTCAGATTATTTATCCCGTAACAATAATGATACTGTGACCTATAGACATAGTGTCAGAGTCAATCTATCACAGTCAGATGATTTATCCTGTAACAAAAATGATACCTTGACCAATAGAAATGGCGTCAGAGTAAATCTGTCACAGTCAGATGATTTATCCTGTTCCACTAGTGATACTGTGGCCAATAGACATAGTGTCAGAGTCAATCCATCACAGTCAGATGATTTATCCTGTAACAATAATGATTCTGTTACCTATAGACATGATGTCAGAGTCAATATATTACAGTCAGATGATTTATCCTGTAACAATAATGATACTGTGACCTATAAACATAGTGTCAGAATCAATCTATCACAGTCAGATGATTTATCTTGTAACAATAATGATACCGTGACCTATAGACATAGTGTCAGAGTCAATCTATCACAGTCCGATGATTTATCCTATAACAATAATGATACTGTGACCTATATACATGGTGTCAGAGTCAATCTATCACAGTCAGATGATTTATCCTGTAACAATAATGATACCTTAACCAAAAGAAATGGCGTCAGAGTAAATCTATCACAGTCAGATGATATATCCTGTAACAATAATGATACTGTGACCTATAAACATGGTGTCAGAGTTAATCTATCACAGTCAGATGATTTATCTTGTAACAATAATGATATTGTCACCTATAGACATGATGTCAGAGACAATCTATCACAGTCAGATGATTTATCCCGTAATAATAACGATACTGTGACCTATAGACATGGTGTCAGAGTCAATATATCACAGTCAGATTATTTATCCCGTAACAATAATGATACTGTGATCTATAGACATGGTGTCAGAGTCAATCTATCACAGTCAGATGATTTATCCTGTAACAATAATGATACCTTAACCAAAAGAAATGGCGTCAGAGTAAATCTATCACAGTCAGATGATATATCCTGTAACAATAATGATACTGTGACCTATAAACATGGTGTCAGAGTTAATCTATCACAGTCAGATGATTTATCTTGTAACAATAATGATATTGTCACCTATAGAAATGGTGTCAGAGTCAATCTATCACAGTCAGATGATTTATCCCGTAATAATAACGATACTGTGACCTATAGACATGGTGTCAGAGTCAATATATCACAGTCAGATTATTTATCCCGTAACAATAATCATACTGTGATCTATAGACATGGTGTCAGAGTCAATCTATCACAGTCAGATGATTTATCCTTTAACAATAATGATACCTTGACCAATAGAAATGGCGTCACAGTAAATCTATCACAGTCAGATGATTTATCCTGTACCACTAGTGGTACTGTAGCCAACAGACATAGTGTCAGAGTCAATCTATCGCAGTCAGATGATTTATCCTGTAACAATAATGATACTGTCACCTATAGACATGATGTCAGAGTCAATCTATCACAGTCAGATGATTTTTTCCCGTAACAAAAATGATACTGTGACCTATAGACATAGTGTCAGAATCAATCTATCACAGTCCGATGATTTATCCTGTAACAGATAATTATACTGTCACCTATAGACATGATGTCAGAGTCAATCTATCACAGTCATATGATTTATCCTGTAACAATAATGATACTTTGACCTATAGACATAGTGTCAGAGTAAATCTATCACAGTCAGATGATTTATCCCGTAACAATAATGATACTGTGACCTATAGACATGGTGTCAGAGTCAATATATCATAGTCAGATTATTTATCCCGTAATAATAATGATACTGTGACCTATAGACATAGTGTCAGAGTCAATCTATCACAGTCAGATGATTTATTCTGTAACAATAATGATACTGTGACCTATAGACATGGTGTCAGAATCAATCTATCACAGTCCGATGATTTATTTTGTAGCAATAATGGTACTCTGGCCTATAGACATGGTGTCAGAGTCAATTTATCACAGTCAGATGATTTATCCCGTAACAATAATGATACTGTGACCTATAGACATGGTGTCAGGGTCAATCTATCACAGTCCGATGATTTATCCTGTAACAATAATGATATCTTGGCCAAAAGAAATGGCGTCAGAGTAAACATTTCATAGTCAGATGATTTATCCTGTACCACCAGTGCTACTGTGGCCAAAAGACATAGTGTCAGAGTCAATCTATTACAGTCAGATGATATCTCCTGTAACAATAATGGTACTGTGACCTATAGACATGATGTCAGAGTCAATCTATTACAGTCAGATGATATATCCTGTTACAATAATGATACTCTGACCTATAGACATGATGTCAGAGTTAGTCTATCACAGTCAGATGATTTATCACGTTACAATAATGATACCTTGACCAATAGAAATGGCGTCAGACTAAATCTATCACAGTCAGATGATTTATCCTGTACCACTAGTGGTACTGTGGCCAATAGACATTGTGTCAGAGTCAATCTATCACAGTCAGATGATTTATCCTGTAACAATAATGATACTGTCACCTATAGACATGATGTCAGAGTCAATCTATCAAAGTCAGATGATTTATCTTGTAACAATAATGATACTGTGTCCTATAGACATGGTGTCAGAGACAATCTATCACAGTCCGATGATTTATCCTATAACAATAATGATACTGTGACCTATAGACATGGTGTTAGAGTCAATCTATCACAGTCAGAAGATTTATCCTGTAACAATAATGATACCTTGACCAAAAGAAATGGCGTCAGAGTAAAGATATCACAGTTAGATGATTTATCCTGTACCACTAGTGGTACTGTGGCCAATAGACATAGTGTCAGAATCAATCTATCACAGTCCGATGATTTATCCTGTAACAGTAATGATACCTTGACCAATAGAAATGGTGTCAGAGTCAATCTATCACAGTCAGATGATTTATCCCGTAATAATAATGATACTGTGACCTATAGACATGGTGTCAGAGTCAATCTATCACAGTCAGATTATTTATCCCGTAACAATAATGATACTGTGACCTAAAGACATGGTGTCAGAGTCAATCTATCACAGTCAGATGATTTATCCTATAACAATAATGATACCTTGACCAATAGAAATGGCGTCAGAGTAAATCTGTCACAGTCAGATGATTTATCCTGTACTAGTGGTACTTTGGCCAATATACATAGTGTCAGAGTCAATCTATCACAGTCAGATGATTTATCCTGTAACAATAATTACATAATAATTAATTATGTAATAATTATGTCATAATGAAATTATCACAATTTGAAAGACTAATCTTTCTTCTTTCTTTTGGTACCTCATTTATAAAATATAAAGAAGGATGGAATGAACTACATCAGTTTAAAGTTGTCTGTTTGGGAATGACAAAAACTTTGTATTGTGCTACCTTAAGTTATACAACATTAATAATTATGTTAAAAGGTACATGTGTGTATCAATTTTAAACCTGGATCATGCAGTATGAGCAATGAAAACCTGTCCGCATCTCTGAACTATATCATGACTTTATTAAAACAGTACATATTATATATTATTTCTTATTTTATTCAAAAATCTTGAATTTGTCGTCTGTTTATTTATCATTCTACATTAAAAATTCATAACGGATACAGTAAAAACGGTATTTCAGGATTCGCACATTATATACACTGAATCTCTAGTTATACTACATGTACTAAGTAGTTGTGATAATGTGTTTTGAGACAGTGAGGCAATTTTGTAAAATGTATTTAAAATTTTAATTTTCAATTTTATTATTAGATTGTTGGTTCCGAGTATGACCTGCCAATTTTGAAGGAAGGTGACAGGTATGGTCACAGAGAGAAGAAACAGAGAAATAAGCTGTACACATGGGTGAAAAACCTTTGTGTGCAGCATAAGCATGGGAATGCTTATAAAGCAGGTACATGTATGTATAACTACATGAAATTAATAACACAGATTGATATACTGGGTTGTTGGTGGTCAAGTGGTTTAAGTAGTTTATGTACAGGGATAAATAGCTTGTCAACACTAACAATGACTGAGATTGTGAGATTATGAGGTGCATTTGACGGATATCTTTAAAATTGACAAGGATTACCATTTTTGCTGTTGAAGGTCAATACTCATTGATGGTTCTCTCCAGATAGTATGACTTCTTCGACCAATAAAAAATGGCTACTGCAATATAGCTGAGAGTGCTTAAAGTTGAGTTCATCACCAACAAAGAAACAGATTGATTTGTGTATGATATTTAAAAACCAGTTTCTTTGCTGTATTCTTTGTTATTTGATGCAAAGTAAATACATGTATAATCTGCTTATCATGATCTATTATGTTAATATGAGGCAGGAGTTACCTGTAAAAGGGGATGAAGTGTGTATAAATTATTTTTGAACTTGATTAAGCATATTTTAACTTTTGTCTTTAGTTATTTTGTTAGTTATTTTTACCTGCATCACCAATGTTAAAAGAGGTCTAGTAATCCCTTGACTTTGCACATCATTCAGTTTGTCTGTACGTATGTACATCTGAATAACCTTCTGTAGAAAACTTTCTAACTTGTTTTGGCTTCTATAAAAGGAGGCAATTTTATATTTGGTCTGGAAATTGATAATGTTGATTTGTAGCATGTAAACAATTTTTAGAAGCTTTATGTGAACATGCTCAAGTGTGTGATACAATATTTCAGATTCTTCACTCATCTGAACTGCCTTTTTCAGAATGTATAATAATAATAAGAGAGGAGACCTGTTTTCATGGTTTTTGTGTGTCTCTTTGGTTCCTTTTCTTCTAGATAAAATCAAGCAACTTGGCTCACTACTGTTAAAGGGGCATTTTGTGTGTATTTCAGTATAGACACCATCTGATTAACCATTGAGGTAACCTCCAAAGTCTGCCGACGGTCAAACCTGTGCAATTTGATTTTTTCTAGGTTTGTTTGATTTCATATTATAGATTAAAAATATATGTTAATCATCATTTTTGTCGAGCCTGCAACTTTTGTTGCAGAAAGCTCGACATAGGGATAGTGATCCGGCGGCGGCAGCGTTAGCTAACTTTTTAAAAGCTTTATATTTTAGAAGGTGGAAGACCTGGATGCTTCATACTTTGAATATAGATGCCTCATGTTACGAAGTTTCCGTCAGTTACATGTCAAATGTCCTTGACCTCATTTTCATGGTTCAGTGACCACTTGAAAAAAAAAGTTCAGATTTTTGTAATGTTGAATTCTCTCTTATTATAAGTAATAGGATAATTATATTTGGTATGTGCGTACCTTGCAATGTCCTAATGCCTGTCAGACAGTTTTCACCTGACCTCCACCTCATTTCATGGATCAGTGAACAAGGTTAAATTTTGGTGGTCAAGTCCATATCTCAGATACTATAAGCAATAGGGCTAGTATATTTTTCGGTGTATGGAAGGACTGTAAGGTGTACTTGTCCAACTGGCAGATGTCATCTGACCTTGACCTCATTTTCATGGATCAGTAGTTATAGTTAAGTGTTTGTGTTTTGGTCTGTTTTTCTCATACTTTATGCAATAGATCTACTATATTTGTTGTATGGAATGATTGTAAGGTGTACATGTCCAACTGGCAGATGTCATCTGACCTTGACCTCATTTTCATGGTTGAATGGTCAAAGTTAAGTTTTCGAGTTTTGGTCTTTTTATCTTTAGAATACTATATGCTATAGGTCAACTATATTTGGTGTATGTAAATATTTTATGATCTATATGTCAGTTGCGCAGGTTTTATTTGACCTCGACCTCATTTTCACGGTTCATTGCTTAGTGTTAAGATTTTGTGTTTTGGTCTATTTTTCTTAAACTATAAGTAATAGGTCAACTACATTTGTTTTACTAAAGCATTGTTAGCTGTACATGTCTGCTTGGCATGGTTCATCTGACCTTGACCGCATTTTCATGGTTCATTGGTCTTTGATTAGTTATCTTGGTTAATGTTAAGTTTATGTGACAGTTTTTAATAAAGCTTTATACTTAGGACTATCAACATAATATCAATGATAAGTAAAAAAGGCGAGACAATTCAGTGTATGCACTCTTGTTACCTGTATAAGAATGAGATTTTGTGGATCGAATCAGTCAATCAAATGATTTATCCTTGTTTCACATTTAATGTTGACATTCTTTTCCTTTTAATAACAAAACACACCTTATTCTTGCTTAACCAATCTCTAGATAAGGGGTTAAATTGAAGGTCACATGAATATGGATTAGATAAAGTAAAATTATTCACTTGCAAGTTAATAATTCATCAGCAATGTTTCTTAGCATATTCTGACAAAATTGAACCAAACTGGCTGCTAAAAGCGAATTATTATTTCACTATTTCACTTTCATTAATGATTGAACCAAAAAAAAATCATATTTCAATTTTTATACGCCCGTTTACGGGACATATTATGGTATACCGTTTGTCTGTCCGTCCCTCTGTCCGTCTGTCCATTCGTAGTCAACATGTCATACAATAACTCAAATACGCTTTAACCAATTTGCATGAAACTATGGTGAATTGTTTATATCTATTGACGTGAGCTCCCTTTTGATTTTCATAAATTTTAGATTTTACGTTTCCAAGTTATGGGGTGTTATTCATTAAAAAAGGGTGATTTTTCCAGTTTTCGGACAATAACTCAAAATTGCTTCAAGCAGTTTTCATGAAACTTTGTTTATATTACTTGTTTATATCTATTGACCTAAGCTTTTGTTTTTTTTTAATTTTAGGTTTTATTTTTTTCGAATTGTGGGAATTTGTTCATTTAAAAAGGGGATTTTCCAATTTTCAGACAATATCTCAAAAATGCTTTGAGCTGTGAGTGAGTTTTTATGAATCTTTGAAAATTTATTTATATCTATTGACTTGAGCTCCCTTATTTATATAAAATTTAGATTTTGCGTTTCTGAGTTATGGGGTTTTATTTATTAGAAAAAGGGGGATTTTCCAGTTTTCAGAAAATAACTCAAAAGTGCTTTGAGCAGTTTTCTTGAAACTTTGGTGACTGGTTTATATCTGTTTGAATAACCTCCCTTTAGTATTTTAGTCATAATATGCACTCATGGCGCAGCTGTTTATTTTTATATCTAGTAGCTAATGCCCCTTTTATGTAGTATGCAAACTGAGGTTTGTTATTCACCCTTGTGATTATTTATTTTAGGATGAATAGGAAAAAATTCTGAAAACAAAATAATTTCTTGGTATTCTTTCTGTCATTTGCATGAACCCGTACACCAGATTGTGGATTCATTTATTTTCTTGGGTACCAATTTTCATGATGATTGAGAAACAATTGTATTTATTTTGATATTTGATTTTGTGATTTTGTAAAATTTTGTATACAAGTCTAAGATTTAAACTTTGTTGAACATTTAAAATAGTGATTTCCTTACATTACCCTGGAAATCAACTAAAGTTGGTACCCCACAAATGATAATGAATGCTTCTAACATGTTTAACCCCGCCACATTATTTATGTATGTGCCTGTCCCAAGTCAGGAGCCTGTAAATTCAGTGGTTGTTGTTTGTTAATGTGTTACATATTTGTTTTTCGTTCATTTTTTTACATAAATAAGGCCATTAGTTTTCTCGTTTGAATTGTTTTACATTGTCTTATCGGGGCCTTTTATAGCTGACTATGCGGTATGGGCTTTGCTCATTGTTGAAGGCCGTAAGGTGACCTATAGTTGTTAATGTCTGTGTCATTTTGGTCTTTTGTGGATAGTTGTCTCATTGGGAATCATACCACATCTTCTTTTTTATATTGAATTTAAATCACATATCTCTTTATGCAGGTGTGAAAGTCATTAAAACGACTTGAAAACACTAAACACTGAAACTGAAATAAATTTCATTCCTTTTAAATGATAATTATTAGTAAATCTGTGTAACTGTGTTTATGAGGATCATTGACTAAAAAACTATAATTTAAACATGTTAAAGCTGTGAACAAAATTTCTTTGCCTCATTATTTGGGACTCATCAAGTACTATATAGTATATAAATTAAAGTAATAGGGTTTGAAAAGCAAACCAATTATACCAAGCATGTTTCAATAGATAGACCATCTAACATCATAGTACTATCTTACTACACAATAAAAACCAATTATACCAAGCATGTTTCAATAGATAGACCATCTAACATCATAGTACTATCTTACTACACAATAAAAACCAATTATATCAAGCATGTTTCATTAGATAGACCATCTAACATAATAGTACTATCTTACTACACAATAAAAACCAATTATACCAAGCATGTTTCATTAGATAGACCATCTTACATCATAGTACTATCTTACTACACCATAAAAACCAATTATACCAAGCATGTTTCATAAGATAGACCATCTAACATCATAGTACTATCTTACTACACAATAAAAACCAATTATACCAAGCATGTTTCAATAGATAGACCATCTAACATCATAGTACTATCTTACTACACAATAAAAACCAATTATACCAAGCACGTTTCAATAGGTAGACCATCTAACATCAAAGTACTATCTTACTACACAATAAAAACCAATTATACCAAGCATGTTTCAATAGACAGGCCATCTAACATCATAGTACTATCTTACTACACAATAAAAATCAATTATACCAAGCATGTTTCATTAGATAGACCATCTAACATCATAGTACTATCTTACTACACAATAAAAACCAATTATACCAAGCATGTTTCATTAGATAGACCATCTAACATTATAGTACTATCTTTCTACGCAATAAAAACCAATTATACCAAGCATTTTTCATTAGATACACCATCTAACATCATATTACTATCTTTCTACGCAATGAAAACCAATTATACCAAGCATGTTTCATTAGATACACCATCTAACATCATAGTACTATCTTTTTTATGCAAAAAAACCCAATTATACCAAGCATATTTCATTAGATAGACCATCTAACATCATAGTACTATCTTACTACACAATAAAAACCAATTATACCAAGCATGTTTCATTAGATAGACCATCTAATATCATAGTACTATCTTACTACACAATAAAAAACCAATTATACCAAGCATGTTTCATTAGATAGACCATATAACATCATAGTACTATCTTACTACACAATAAAAACCAATTATACCAAGCATGTTCCATTAGATACACCATCTAACATCACAGTACTATCTTTCTACGCAATAAAAACCAATTATACCAAGCATGTTTCATTAGATAGACCATCTAACATCATAGTACTATCTTTCTACACAATCAAAACCAATTATACCAAGCATGTTTCATTAGATAGACCATCTAACATCATAGTACTATCTTACTACACAATAAAAACCAATTATACCAAGCATGTTTCATTAGATACACCATCTAACATCATAGTACTATCTTTCTACGCAATAAAAACCAATTATACCAAACATGTTTCATTAGATAGACCATCTAACATCATAGTACTATCTTTCTACGCAATAAAAACCAATTATACCAAGCATGTTTCATTAGATAGACCATCTAACATCATAGTACTATCTTTCTACGCAATAAAAACCAATTATACCAAGCATGTTTCATTAGATAGACCATCTAACATCATAGTACTATCTTTTTACACAATAAAAACCAATTATACCAAGCATGTTTCGTTAGATAGACCATCTAACATCATAGTACTATCTTACTACACAATAAAAACCAATTATACCAAGCATGTTTCATTAGATGGACCATCTAACATCATAGTAATATCTTACTACAACATAAAAACCAATTATACCAAGCATGTTTCTATAGATAGACCATCTAACATCATAGTACTATCTTACTACACCAGAAAAACCAATTATACCAAGCATATTTCATAAGATAGACCATCTAACATCATAGTACTATCTTACTACACAATAAAGACCAATTATACCAAGCATTTTTCATTAGATACACCATCTAACATCATATTACTATACAATAAAAACCAATTATACCAAGCATGTTTCATAAGATAGACCATCTAACATCATAGTACTATCTTACTACACAATAAAAATCAATTATACCAAGCATGTTTCATTAGATAGACCATCTTACATCATAGTACTATCTTACTACACCATAAAAACCAATTATACCAAGCATGTTTCATAAGATAAACCATCTAAAATCATAGTAATATCTTACTACACAATAAAAACCAATTATACCAAGCATGTTTCAATAGATAGACCATCTAACATCATAGTACGATCTTACTACACAATAAAAAACAATTATACCAAGCATGTTTCAATAGGTAGACCATCTAACATCAAAGTACTATCTTACTACACAATAAAAACCAATTATACCAAGCATGTTTCAATAGACAGGCCATCTAACATCATAGTACTATCTTACTACACAATAAAAACCAATTATACCAAGCATGTTTCATAAGATAGACCATCTAACATCATAGTACTATCTTACTACACAATAAAAACCAATTATACCAAGCATGTTTCATTAGATAGACCATCTAACATCATAGTACTATCTTACTACACAATAAAAACCAATCATACCAAGCATGTTTCATTAGATACACCATCTAACATCATAGTACTATCTTTCTACGCAATAAAAACCAATTATACCAAGCATGTACATTAGATAGACCATCTAACATCATAGTTCTATCTTACTACACAATAAAAACCAATTATACCAAGCATGTTTCATTAGATAGACCATCTAACATCATAGTACTATCTTACTACACAATAAAAACCAATTATACCAAGCATGTTTCATTAGATAGACCATCTAACATCATAGTACTATCTTTCTATGCAATAAAAACCAATTATACCAAGCATGTTTCATTAGATAGACCATCTAACATCATAGTAAGATCTTACTACACAATAAAAACCAATTATACCAAGCATGTTTCATTAGATAGACCATCTAATATCATAGTACTATCTTACTACACAATAAAAAACCAATTATACCAAGCATGTTTCATTAGATAGACCATATAACATCAAGTACTATCTTACTACACAATAAAAACCAATTATACCAAGCATGTTTCATTAGATAGACCATCTTACATCATAGTACTATCTTACTACACCATAAAAACCAATTATACCAAGCATGTTTCATAAGATAGACCATCTAACATCATAGTACTATCTTACTACACAATAAAAACCAATTATACCAAGCATGTTTCAATAGGTAGACCATCTAACATCAAAGTACTATCTTACTACACAATAAAAACCAATTATACCCAGCATGTTTCAATAGACAGGCCATCTAACATCATAGTACTATCTTACTACACAATAAAAACCAATTATACCAAGCATGTTTCATTAGATAGACCATCTAACATCATAGTACTATCTTACTACACAATAAAAACCAATTATACCAAGCATGTTTCATTAGATAGACCATCTAACATTATAGTACTATCTTTCTACGCAATAAAAACCAATTATACCAAGCATTTTTCATTAGATACACCATCTAACATCATATTACTATCTTTCTACACAATAAAAACCAATTATACCAAGCATGTTTCATTAGATAAACCATCTAACATCATAGTACTATCTTTCTACGCAATAAAAACCAATTATACCAAGCATTTTTTTATTAGATACACCATCTAAAATCATAGTACTATCTTTCTACACAATAAAAACCAATTATACCAAGCATGTTTCAATAGATAGACCATCTAACATCAAAGTACTTTCTTACTACACAATAAAAACCAATTATACCAAGCATGTTTCAATAGACAGGCCATCTAACATCATAGTACTATCTTACTATCCCATAAAAACCAATTATACCAAGCATGTTTCATTAGATACACCATCTAACATCATAGTACTATCTTTCTACACAATAAAAACCAATTATACCAAGCATGTTTCATTAGATAGACCATCTAACATCATAGTACTATCTTACTACACAATAAAAACCAATTATACCAAGCATGTTTCATTAGATAGACCATCTAACATCATAGTTCTATCTTTCTATGCAATAAAAACCAATTATACCAAGCATGTTTCATTAGATAGACCATCTAACATCATAGTAATATCTTACTACACAATAAAAACCAATTATACCAAGCATGTTTCATTAGATAGACCACCTAATATCATAGTACTATCTTACTACACAATAAAAAACCAATTATACCAAGCATGTTTCATTAGATAGACCATATAACATCAAGTACTATCTTACTACACAATAAAAACCAATTATACCAAGCATGTTTCATTAGATAGACCGTCTTACATCATAGTACTATCTTACTACACCATAAAAACCAATTATACAAAGCATGTTTCATAAGATAGACCATCTAACATCATAGTACTATCTTACTACACAATAAAAACCAATTATACCAAGCATGTTTCAATAGATAGACCATCTAACATCATAGTACTATCTTACTACACAATAAAAACCAATTATACCAAGCATGTTTCAATATGTAGACCATCTAACATCAAAGTACTATCTTACTACACAATAAAAACCAATTATACCAAGCATGTTTCAATAGACAGGCCATCTAACATCATAGTACTATCTTACTACACAATAAAAACCAATTATACCAAGCATGTTTCATTAGATACACCATCTAACATTATAGTACTATCTTACTACACAATAAAAACCAATTATACCAAGCATGTTTCATTAGATAGACCATCTAACATTATAGTACTATTTTTCTACGCAATAAAAACCAATTATACCAAGCATTTTTCATTAGATACACCATCTAACATCATATTACTATCTTTCTACGCAATAAAAACCAATTATACCAAGCATGTTTCATTAGATACACCATCTAACATCATAGTACTATCTTTTTTATGCAAAAAAAAACCAATTATACCAAGCATATTTCATTAGATAGACCATCTAACATCATAGTACTATCTTACTACACAATAAAAACCAATTATACCAAGCATGTTTCATTAGATAGACCATCTAATATCATAGTACTATCTTTCTACACAATAAAAAACCAATTATACCAAGCATGTTTCATTAGATAGACCATATAACATCATAGTACTATCTTACTACACAATAAAAACCAATTATACCAAGCATGTTTCATTAGATACACCATCTAACATCACAGTACTATCTGTCTACGCAATAAAAACCAATTATACCAAGCATGTTTCATTAGATAGACCATCTAACATTATAGTACTATCTTTCTACACAATAAAAACCAATTATACCAAGCATGTTTCATTAGATAGACCATCTAACATCATAGTACTATCTTACTACACAATAAAAACCAATTAAACCAAGCATGTTTCAATAGACAGGCCATCTAACATCATAGTACTATCTTACTATCCCATACAAACCAATTATACCAAGCATGTTTCAATAGACAGGCCATCTAACATCATAGTACTATCTTACTATCCCATACAAACCAATTATACCAAGCATGTTTCATTAGATAGACCATCTAACATCATAGTACTATCTTACTACGCAATAAAAACCAATTATACCAAGCATGTTTCATTAGATAGACCATCTAACATCATAGTACTATCTTACTATACCATAAAAACCAATTATACCAAGCATGTTTCATTAGATAGACCATCTAACATCATAGTACTATCTAACTACACAATAAAAACCAATTATACCAAGCATGTTTCAATAGGTAGACCATCTAACATCAAAGTACTATCTTACTACACAATAAAAACCAATTATACCAAGCATGTTTCAATAGACAGGCCATCTAACATCATAGTACTATCTTACTACACAATAAAAACCAATTATACCAAGCATGTTTCATTAGATAGACCATCTAATATCATAGTACTATCTTACTCCACAATAAAAACCAATTATACCAAGCATGTTTCATTAGATAGACCATCTAACATTATAGTACTATCTTTCTATGCAATAAAAACCAATTATACCAAGCATTTTTCATTAGATACACCATCTAACATCATATTACTATCTTTCTACGCAATAAAAACCAATTATACCAAGCATGTTTCATTAGATACACCATCTAACATCAGAGTACTATCTTTCTACGCAATAAAAACCAATTATACCAAGCATGTTTCATTAGATAGACCATCTAACATCATAGTACTATCTTTCTACACAATAAAAACCAATCATACCAAGCATGTTTCATTGGATAGACCATCTAACATCATAGTACTATCTTACTACACAATAAAAACCAATTATACCAAGCATGTTTCATTAGATACACCATCTAACATCATAGTACTATCTTTCTACGCAATAAAAACCAATTATACCAAGCATGTTTCATTAGATAGACCATCTAACATCATAGTACTATCTTTCTACACAATAAAAACCAATTATACCAAGCATCTTTCATTAGATAGACCATCTAACATCATAGTACTATCTTTCTACGCAATAAAAACCAATTATACCAAGCATGTTTCAATAGACAGGCTATCTAACATCATAGTACTATCTTACTATCCCATACAAACCAATTATACCAAGCATGTTTCAATAGATAGACTATCTAACAGCACAGTACTATCTTACTACACGATAAAAACCAATTATACCAAGCATGTTTCATTAGATAAACAATATAACATCATAGTACTATCTTACTACACAATAAAAACCAATTATACCAAGCATGTTTCATTAGATAGACAATCTAACATCATAGTACTATCTTACTACACAATAAAAACCAATTCTACCAAGCATGTTTCATTTAGATAGACCATCTAACATCATAGTACTATCTTACTACACCATAAAAACCAATTATACCAAGCATGTTTCAATAGATAGACAAGCTAACAGCACAGTACTATCTTACTACACAATAAAAACCAATTATACCAAGCATGTTTCATTAGATAAACAATCTAACATCATAGTACTATCTTACTACACAATAAAAACCAATTATACCAAGCATGTTTCATTAAATAGACCATCTAACATCATAGTACTATCTTTCTACACAATAAAAACCAATTATACCAAGCATGTTTCATTAGATACACCATCTAACATCATAGTACTATCTTTCTACGCAATCAAACCAAATATAACAAGCATTTTTTATTAGATACACCATCTAAAATCATAGTACTATCTTTCTACACAATAAAAACCAATTATACCAAGCATGTTTCAATAGATAGACCATCTAACATCAAAGTACTATCTTACTACACAATAAAAACCAATTATACCAAGCATGTTTCAATAGACAGGCATCTAACATCATAGTACTATCTTACTATCCCATACAAACCAATTATACCAAGCATGTTTCATTAGATAGACCATCTAACATCATAGTACTATCTTACTACGCAATAAAAACCAATTATACCAAGCATGTTTCATTAGATAGACCATCTAACATCATAGTACTATCTTACTATACCATAAAAACCAATTATACCAAGCATGTTTCATTAGATAGACCATCTAACATCATAGTACTATCTAACTACACAATAAAAACCAATTATACCAAGCATGTTTCAATAGGTAGACCATCTAACATCAAAGTACTATCTTACTACACAATAAAAACCAATTATACCAAGCATGTTTCAATAGACAGGCCATCTAACATCATAGTACTATCTTACTACACAATAAAAACCAATTATACCAAGCATGTTTCATTAGATAGACCATCTAATATCATAGTACTATCTTACTACACAATAAAAACCAATTATACCAAGCATGTTTCATTAGATAGACCATCTAACATTATAGTACTATCTTTCTATGCAATAAAAACCAATTATACCAAGCATTTTTCATTAGATACACCATCTAACATCATATTACTATCTTTCTACGCAATAAAAACCAATTATACCAAGCATGTTTCATTAGATACACCATCTAACATCATAGTACTATCTTTTTTATGCAAAAAAAACCAATTATACCAAGCATATTTCATTAGATAGACCATCTAACATCATAGTACTATCTTACTACACAATAAAAACCAATTATACCAAGCATGTTTCATTAGATACACCATCTAACATCATAGTACTATCTTTTTTATGCAAAAAAAACCAATTATACCAAGCATATTTCATTAGATAGACCATATAACATCATAGTACTATCTTTTTACACAATACAAACCAATTATACCAAGCATGTTTCATTAGATACACCATCTAACATCACAGTACTATCTTTCTACGCAAGAAAAACCAATTATACCAAGCATGTTTCATTAGATAGACCATCTAACATCATAGTACCATCTTTCTACACAATAAAAACCAATTATACCAAGCATGTTTCATTAGATAGACAATCTAACATCATAGTACTATCTTACTACACAATAAAAACCAATTATACCAAGCATGTTTCATTAGATACACCATCTAACATCATAGTACTATCTTTCTACGCAATAAAAACTAATTATACCAAGCATGTTTCATTAGATAGACCATCTAACATCATAGTACTATCTTTCTACGCAATAAAAACCAATTATATCAAGCATGTTTCATTAGATAGACCATCTAACATCATAGTACTATCTTTCTACGCAATAAAAACCAATTATACCAAGCATGTTTCATTAGATAGACCATCTAACATCATAGTTCTATCTTTTTACACAATAAAAACCAATTATACCAAGCATGTTTCGTTAGATAGACCATCTAACATCATAGTACTATCTTACTACACAATAAAAACCAATTATACCAAGCATGTTTCATTAGATGGACCATCTAACATCATAGTAATATCTTACTACACCATAAAAACCAATTATACCAAGCATGTTTCTATAGATAGACCATCTAACATCATAGTACTATCTTACTACACCAGAAAAACCAATTATACCAAGCATATTTCATAAGATAGACCATCTAACATCATAGTACTATCTTACTACACAATAAAGACCAATTATACCAAGCATTTTTCATTAGATACACCATCTAACATCATATTACTATACAATAAAAACCAATTATACCAAGCATGTTTCATAAGATAGACCATCTAACATCATAGTACTATCTTACTACACAATAAAAACCAATTATACCAAGCATGTTTCATTAGATAGACCATCTAACATCATAGTACTATCTTACTATACCATAAAAACCAATTATACCAAGCATGTTTCATTAGATAGACCATCTAACATCATAGTACTATCTAACTACACAATAAAAACCAATTATACCAAGCATGTTTCAATAGGTAGACCATCTAACATCAAAGTACTATCTTACTACACAATAAAAACCAATTATACCAAGCATGTTTCAATAGACAGGCCATCTAACATCATAGTACTATCTTACTACACAATAAAAACCAATTATACCAAGCATGTTTCATTAGATAGACCATCTAATATCATAGTACTATCTTACTACACAATAAAAACCAATTATACCAAGCATGTTTCATTAGATAGACCATCTAACATTATAGTACTATCTTTCTATGCAATAAAAACCAATTATACCAAGCATTTTTGATTAGATACACCATCTAACATCATATTACTATCTTTCTACGCAATAAAAACCAATTATACCAAGCATGTTTCATTAGATACACCATCTAACATCATAGTACTATCTTTTTTATGCAAAAAAAACCAATTATACCAAGCATATTTCATTAGATAGACCATCTAACATCATAGTACTATCTTACTACACAATAAAAACCAATTATACCAAGCATGTTTCATTAGATAGACCATCTAATATCATAGTACTATCTTACTACACAATAAAAAACCAATTATACCAAGCATGTTTCATTAGATAGACCATATAACATCATAGTACTATCTTTTTACACAATACAAACCAATTATACCAAGCATGTTTCATTAGATACACCATCTAACATCACAGTACTATCTTTCTACGCAAGAAAAACCAATTATACCAAGCATGTTTCATTAGATAGACCATCTAACATCATAGTACCATCTTTCTACACAATAAAAACCAATTATACCAAGCATGTTTCATTAGATAGACAATCTAACATCATAGTACTATCTTACTACACAATAAAAACCAATTATACCAAGCATGTTTCATTAGATACACCATCTAACATCATAGTACTATCTTTCTACGCAATAAAAACCAATTATACCAAGCATGTTTCATTAGATAGACCATCTAACATCATAGTACCATCTTTCTACACAATAAAAACCAATTATACCAAGCATGTTTCATTAGATAGACAATCTAACATCATAGTACTATCTTACTACACAATAAAAACCAATTATACCAAGCATGTTTCATTAGATAGACCATCTAACATCATAGTTCTATCTTTTTACACAATAAAAACCAATTATACCAAGCATGTTTCGTTAGATAGACCATCTAACATCATAGTACTATCTTACTACACAATAAAAACCAATTATACCAAGCATGTTTCATTAGATGGACCATCTAACATCATAGTAATATCTTACTACACCATAAAAACCAATTATACCAAGCATGTTTCTATAGATAGACCATCTAACATCATAGTACTATCTTACTACACCAGAAAAACCAATTATACCAAGCATATTTCATAAGATAGACCATCTAACATCATAGTACTATCTTACTACACAATAAAGACCAATTATACCAAGCATTTTTCATTAGATACACCATCTAACATCATATTACTATACAATAAAAACCAATTATACCAAGCATGTTTCATAAGATAGACCATCTAACATCATAGTACTATCTTACTACACAATAAAAACCAATTATACCAAGCATGTTTCATTAGATAGACCATCTTACATCATAGTACTATCTTACTACACCATAAAAACCAATTATACCAAGCATGTTTCATAAGATAGACCATTTAACATCATAGTACTATCTTACTACACAATAAAAACCAATTATACCAAGCATGTTTCATAAGATAGACCATCTAACATCATAGTACTATCTTACTACACAATAAAAACCAATTATACCAAGCATGTTTCATTTAGATAGACCATCTAACATCATAGTACTATCTTACTACACCATAAAAACCAATTATACCAAGCATGTTTCAATAGATAGACAAGCTAACAGCACAGTACTATCTTACTACACAATAAAAACCAATTATACCAAGCATGTTTCATTAGATAAACAATCTAACATCATAGTACTATCTTACTACACAATAAAAACCAATTATACCAAGCATGTTTCATTAAATAGACCATCTAACATCATAGTACTATCTTTCTACACAATAAAAACCAATTATACCAAGCATGTTTCATTAGATACACCATCTAACATCATAGTACTATCTTTCTACGCAATCAAACCAAATATAACAAGCATTTTTTATTAGATACACCATCTAAAATCATAGTACTATCTTTCTACACAATAAAAACCAATTATACCAAGCATGTTTCAATAGATAGACCATCTAACATCAAAGTACTATCTTACTACACAATAAAAACCAATTATACCAAGCATGTTTCAATAGACAGGCATCTAACATCATAGTACTATCTTACTATCCCATACAAACCAATTATACCAAGCATGTTTCATTAGATAGACCATCTAACATCATAGTACTATCTTACTACGCAATAAAAACCAATTATACCAAGCATGTTTCATTAGATAGACCATCTCACATCATAGTACTATCTTACTATACCATAAAAACCAATTATACCAATCATGTTTCATTAGATAGACCATCTAACATCATAGTACTATCTAACTACACAATAAAAACCAATTATACCAAGCATGTTTCAATAGGTAGACCATCTAACATCAAAGTACTATCTTACTACACAATAAAAACCAATTATACCAAGCATGTTTCAATAGACAGGCCATCTAACATCATAGTACTATCTTACTACACAATAAAAACCAATTATACCAAGCATGTTTCATTAGATAGACCATCTAATATCATAGTACTATCTTACTACACAATAAAAACCAATTATACCAAGCATGTTTCATTAGATAGACCATCTAACATTATAGTACTATCTTTCTATGCAATAAAAACCAATTATACCAAGCATTTTTCATTAGATACACCATCTAACATCATATTACTATCTTTCTACGCAATAAAAACCAATTATACCAAGCATGTTTCATTAGATACACCATCTAACATCATAGTACTATCTTTTTTATGCAAAAAAAACCAATTATACCAAGCATATTTCATTAGATAGACCATCTAACATCATAGTACTATCTTACTACACAATAAAAACCAATTATACCAAGCATGTTTCATTAGATACACCATCTAACATCATAGTACTATCTTTTTTATGCAAAAAAAACCAATTATACCAAGCATATTTCATTAGATAGACCATATAACATCATAGTACTATCTTTTTACACAATACAAACCAATTATACCAAGCATGTTTCATTAGATACACCATCTAACATCACAGTACTATCTTTCTACGCAAGAAAAACCAATTATACCAAGCATGTTTCATTAGATAGACCATCTAACATCATAGTACCATCTTTCTACACAATAAAAACCAATTATACCAAGCATGTTTCATTAGATAGACAATCTAACATCATAGTACTATCTTACTACACAATAAAAACCAATTATACCAAGCATGTTTCATTAGATACACCATCTAACATCATAGTACTATCTTTCTACGCAATAAAAACCAATTATACCAAGCATGTTTCATTAGATAGACCATCTAACATCATAGTACTATCTTTCTACGCAATAAAAACCAATTATATCAAGCATGTTTCATTAGATAGACCATCTAACATCATAGTACTATCTTTCTACGCAATAAAAACCAATTATACCAAGCATGTTTCATTAGATAGACCATCTAACATCATAGTTCTATCTTTTTACACAATAAAAACCAATTATACCAAGCATGTTTCGTTAGATAGACCATCTAACATCATAGTACTATCTTACTACACAATAAAAACCAATTATACCAAGCATGTTTCATTAGATGGACCATCTAACATCATAGTAATATCTTACTACACCATAAAAACCAATTATACCAAGCATGTTTCTATAGATAGACCATCTAACATCATAGTACTATCTTACTACACCAGAAAAACCAATTATACCAAGCATATTTCATAAGATAGACCATCTAACATCATAGTACTATCTTACTACACAATAAAGACCAATTATACCAAGCATTTTTCATTAGATACACCATCTAACATCATATTACTATACAATAAAAACCAATTATACCAAGCATGTTTCATAAGATAGACCATCTAACATCATAGTACTATCTTACTACACAATAAAAACCAATTATACCAAGCATGTTTCATTAGATAGACCATCTAACATCATAGTACTATCTTACTATACCATAAAAACCAATTATACCAAGCATGTTTCATTAGATAGACCATCTAACATCATAGTACTATCTAACTACACAATAAAAACCAATTATACCAAGCATGTTTCAATAGGTAGACCATCTAACATCAAAGTACTATCTTACTACACAATAAAAACCAATTATACCAAGCATGTTTCAATAGACAGGCCATCTAACATCATAGTACTATCTTACTACACAATAAAAACCAATTATACCAAGCATGTTTCATTAGATAGACCATCTAATATCATAGTACTATCTTACTACACAATAACAACCAATTATACCAAGCATGTTTCATTAGATAGACCATCTAACATTATAGTACTATCTTTCTATGCAATAAAAACCAATTATACCAAGCATTTTTCATTAGATACACCATCTAACATCATATTACTATCTTTCTACGCAATAAAAACCAATTATACCAAGCATGTTTCATTAGATACACCATCTAACATCATAGTACTATCTTTTTTATGCAAAAAAAACCAATTATACCAAGCATATTTCATTAGATAGACCATCTAACATCATAGTACTATCTTACTACACAATAAAAACCAATTATACCAAGCATGTTTCATTAGATAGACCATCTAATATCATAGTACTATCTTACTACACAATAAAAAACCAATTATACCAAGCATGTTTCATTAGATAGACCATATAACATCATAGTACTATCTTTTTACACAATACAAACCAATTATACCAAGCATGTTTCATTAGATACACCATCTAACATCACAGTACTATCTTTCTACGCAAGAAAAACCAATTATACCAAGCATGTTTCATTAGATAGACCATCTAACATCATAGTACCATCTTTCTACACAATAAAAACCAATTATACCAAGCATGTTTCATTAGATAGACAATCTAACATCATAGTACTATCTTACTACACAATAAAAACCAATTATACCAAGCATGTTTCATTAGATACACCATCTAACATCATAGTACTATCTTTCTACGCAATAAAAACCAATTATACCAAGCATGTTTCATTAGATAGACCATCTAACATCATAGTACCATCTTTCTACACAATAAAAACCAATTATACCAAGCATGTTTCATTAGATAGACAATCTAACATCATAGTACTATCTTACTACACAATAAAAACCAATTATACCAAGCATGTTTCATTAGATAGACCATCTAACATCATAGTTCTATCTTTTTACACAATAAAAACCAATTATACCAAGCATGTTTCGTTAGATAGACCATCTAACATCATAGTACTATCTTACTACACAATAAAAACCAATTATACCAAGCATGTTTCATTAGATGGACCATCTAACATCATAGTAATATCTTACTACACCATAAAAACCAATTATACCAAGCATGTTTCTATAGATAGACCATCTAACATCATAGTACTATCTTACTACACCAGAAAAACCAATCATACCAAGCATATTTCATAAGATAGACCATCTAACATCATAGTACTATCTTACTACACAATAAAGACCAATTATACCAAGCATTTTTCATTAGATACACCATCTAACATCATATTACTATACAATAAAAACCAATTATACCAAGCATGTTTCATAAGATAGACCATCTAACATCATAGTACTATCTTACTACACAATAAAAACCAATTATACCAAGCATGTTTCATTAGATAGACCATCTTACATCATAGTACTATCTTACTACACCATAAAAACCAATTATACCAAGCATGTTTCATAAGATAGACCATTTAACATCATAGTACTATCTTACTACACAATAAAAACCAATTATACCAAGCATGTTTCAATAGATAGACCATCTAACATCATAGTACGATCTTACTACACAATAAAAACCAATTATACCAAGCATGTTTCAATAGGTAGACCATCTAACATCAAAGTACTATCTTACTACACAATAAAAACCAATTATACCCAGCATGTTTCAATAGACAGGCCATCTAACATCATAGTACTATCTTACTACACAATAAAAACCAATTATACCAAGCATGTTTCATTAGATAGACCATCTAACATCATAGTACTATCTTACTACACAATAAAAACCAATTATACCAAGCATGTTTCATTAGATAGACCATCTAACATTATAGTACTATCTTTCTACGCAATAAAAACCAATTATACCAAGCATTTTTCATTAGATACACCATCTAACATCATATTACTATCTTTCTACACAATAAAAACCAATTATACCAAGCATGTTTCATTAGATACACCATCTAACATCATAGTACTATCTTTCTACGCAATAAAAACCAATTATACCAAGCATTTTTTATTAGATACACCATCTAAAATCATAGTACTATCTTTCTACACAATAAAAACCAATTATACCAAGCATGTTTCAATAGATAGACCATCTAACATCAAAGAACTTTCTTACTACACAATAAAAACCAATTATACCAAGCATGTTTCAATAGACAGGCCATCTAACATCATAGTACTATCTTACTATCCCATAAAAACCAATTATACCAAGCATGTTTCATTAGATACACCATCTAACATCATAGTACTATCTTTCTACACAATAAAAACCAATTATACCAAGCATGTTTCATTAGATAGACCATCTAACATCATAGTACTATCTTACTACACAATAAAAACCAATTATACCAAGCATGTTTCATTAGATAGACCATCTAACATCATAGTTCTATCTTTCTATGCAATAAAAACCAATTATACCAAGCATGTTTCATTAGATAGACCATCTAACATCATAGTAATATCTTACTACACAATAAAAACCAATTATACCAAGCATGTTTCATTAGATAGACCATCTAATATCATAGTACTATCTTACTACACAATAAAAAACCAATTATACCAAGCATGTTTCATTAGATAGACCATATAACATCAAGTACTATCTTACTACACAATAAAAACCAATTATACCAAGCATGTTTCATTAGATAGACCATCTTACATCATAGTACTATCTTACTACACCATAAAAACCAATTATACAAAGCATGTTTCATAAGATAGACCATCTAACATCATAGTACTATCTTACTACACAATAAAAACCAATTATACCAAGCATGTTTCAATAGATAGACCATCTAACATCATAGTACTATCTTACTACACAATAAAAACCAATTATACCAAGCATGTTTCAATAGACAGGCCATCTAACATCATAGTACTATCTTACTATACAATAAAAACCAATTATACCAAGCATGTTTCATTAGATGCACCATCTAACATCATAGTACTATCTTTTTTATGCAAAAAAAAAAAACAATTATACCAAGCATATTTCATTAGATAGACCATCTAACATTATAGTACTATCTTTCTACGCAATAAAAACCAATTATACCAAGCATTTTTCATTAGATACACCATCTAACATCATATTACTATCTTTCTACGCAATAAAAACCAATTATACCAAGCATGTTTCATTAGATGCACCATCTAACATCATAGTACTATCTTTTTTATGCAAAAAAAACCAATTATACCAAGCATATTTCATTAGATAGACCATCTAACATCATAGTACTATCTTACTACACAATAAAAACCAATTATACCAAGCATGTTTCATTAGATAGACCATCTAATATCATAGTACTATCTTACTACACAATAAAAAACCAATTATACCAAGCATGTTTCATTAGATAGACCATCTAACATCATAGTACTATCTTACTACACAATAAAAAACCAATTATACCAAGCATGTTTCATTAGATAGACCATCTAACATCAAAGTACTATCTTACTACACAATAAAAACCAATTATACCAAGCATGTTTCAATAGACAGGCCATCTAACATCATAGTACTATCTTACTACACAATAAAAACCAATTATACCAAGCATGTTTCATTAGATAGACCATCTAACATCATAGTACTATCTTACTACACAATAAAAACCAATTATACCAAGCATGTTTCATTAGATAGACCATCTAACATTATAGTACTATCTTTCTACGCAATAAAAACCAATTATACCAAGCATTTTTCATTAGATACACCATCTAACATCATATTACTATCTTTTTACACAATAAAAACCAATTATACCAAGCATGTTTCATTAGATACACCATCTAACATCATAGTACTATCTTTCTACGCAATAAAAACCAATTATACAAAGCATTTTTTATTAGATACACCATCTAAAATCATAGTACTATCTTTCTACACAATAAAAACCAATTATACCAAGCATGTTTCAATAGATAGACCATCTAACATCAAAGTACTTTCTTACTACACAATAAAAACCAATTATACCAAGCATGTTTCAATAGACAGGCCATCTAACATCATAGTACTATCTTACTATCCCATAAAAACCAATTATACCAAGCATGTTTCATTAGATACACCATCTAACATCATAGTACTATCTTTCTACACAATAAAAACCAATTATACCAAGCATGTTTCATTAGATAGACCATCTAACATCATAGTACTATCTTACTACACAATAAAAACCAATTATACCAAGCATGTTTCATTAGATAGACCATCTAACATCATAGTTCTATCTTTCTATGCAATAAAAACCAATTATACCAAGCATGTTTCATTAGATAGACCATCTAACATCATAGTAATATCTTACTACACAATAAAAACCAATTATACCAAGCATGTTTCATTAGATAGACCATCTAATATCATAGTACTATCTTACTACACAATAAAAAACCAATTATACCAAGCATGTTTCATTAGATAGACCATATAACATCAAGTACTATCTTACTACACAATAAAAACCAATTATACCAAGCATGTTTCATTAGATAGACCATCTTACATCATAGTACTATCTTACTACACCATAAAAACCAATTATACAAAGCATGTTTCATAAGATAGACCATCTAACATCATAGTACTATCTTACTACACAATAAAAACCAATTATACCAAGCATGTTTCAATAGATAGACCATCTAACATCATAGTACTATCTTACTACACAATAAAAACCAATTATACCAAGCATGTTTCAATAGACAGGCCATCTAACATCATAGTACTATCTTACTATACAATAAAAACCAATTATACCAAGCATGTTTCATTAGATGCACCATCTAACATCATAGTACTATCTTTTTTATGCAAAAAAAAAAAACAATTATACCAAGCATATTTCATTAGATAGACCATCTAACATTATAGTACTATCTTTCTACGCAATAAAAACCAATTATACCAAGCATTTTTCATTAGATACACCATCTAACATCATATTACTATCTTTCTACGCAATAAAAACCAATTATACCAAGCATGTTTCATTAGATGCACCATCTAACATCATAGTACTATCTTTTTTATGCAAAAAAAACCAATTATACCAAGCATATTTCATTAGATAGACCATCTAACATCATAGTACTATCTTACTACACAATAAAAACCAATTATACCAAGCATGTTTCATTAGATAGACCATCTAATATCATAGTACTATCTTACTACACAATAAAAAACCAATTATACCAAGCATGTTTCATTAGATAGACCATCTAACATCATAGTACTATCTTACTACACAATAAAAAACCAATTATACCAAGCATGTTTCATTAGATAGACCATCTAACATCAAAGTACTATCTTACTACACAATAAAAACCAATTATACCAAGCATGTTTCAATAGACAGGCCATCTAACATCATAGTACTATCTTACTACACAATAAAAACCAATTATACCAAGCATGTTTCATTAGATAGACCATCTAACATCATAGTACTATCTTACTACACAATAAAAACCAATTATACCAAGCATGTTTCATTAGATAGACCATCTAACATTATAGTACTATCTTTCTACGCAATAAAAACCAATTATACCAAGCATTTTTCATTAGATACACCATCTAACATCATATTACTATCTTTTTACACAATAAAAACCAATTATACCAAGCATGTTTCATTAGATACACCATCTAACATCATAGTACTATCTTTCTACGCAATAAAAACCAATTATACAAAGCATTTTTTATTAGATACACCATCTAAAATCATAGTACTATCTTTCTACACAATAAAAACCAATTATACCAAGCATGTTTCAATAGATAGACCATCTAACATCAAAGTACTTTCTTACTACACAATAAAAACCAATTATACCAAGCATGTTTCAATAGACAGGCCATCTAACATCATAGTACTATCTTACTATCCCATAAAAACCAATTATACCAAGCATGTTTCATTAGATACACCATCTAACATCATAGTACTATCTTTCTACACAATAAAAACCAATTATACCAAGCATGTTTCATTAGATAGACCATCTAACATCATAGTACTATCTTACTACACAATAAAAACCAATTATACCAAGCATGTTTCATTAGATAGACCATCTAACATCATAGTTCTATCTTTCTATGCAATAAAAACCAATTATACCAAGCATGTTTCATTAGATAGACCATCTAACATCATAGTAATATCTTACTACACAATAAAAACCAATTATACCAAGCATGTTTCATTAGATAGACCATCTAATATCATAGTACTATCTTACTACACAATAAAAAACCAATTATACCAAGCATGTTTCATTAGATAGACCATATAACATCAAGTACTATCTTACTACACAATAAAAACCAATTATACCAAGCATGTTTCATTAGATAGACCATCTTACATCATAGTACTATCTTACTACACCATAAAAACCAATTATACAAAGCATGTTTCATAAGATAGACCATCTAACATCATAGTACTATCTTACTACACAATAAAAACCAATTATACCAAGCATGTTTCAATAGATAGACCATCTAACATCATAGTACTATCTTACTACACAATAAAAACCAATTATACCAAGCATGTTTCAATAGACAGGCCATCTAACATCATAGTACTATCTTACTATACAATAAAAACCAATTATACCAAGCATGTTTCATTAGATGCACCATCTAACATCATAGTACTATCTTTTTTATGCAAAAAAAAAAACAATTATACCAAGCATATTTCATTAGATAGACCATCTAACATTATAGTACTATCTTTCTACGCAATAAAAACCAATTATACCAAGCATTTTTCATTAGATACACCATCTAACATCATATTACTATCTTTCTACGCAATAAAAACCAATTATACCAAGCATGTTTCATTAGATGCACCATCTAACATCATAGTACTATCTTTTTTATGCAAAAAAAACCAATTATACCAAGCATATTTCATTAGATAGACCATCTAACATCATAGTACTATCTTAATACACAATAAAAACCAATTATACCAAGCATGTTTCATTAGATAGACCATCTAATATCATAGTACTATCTTACTACACAATAAAAAACCAATTATACCAAGCATGTTTCATTAGATAGACCATCTAACATCATAGTACTATCTTACTACACAATAAAAAACCAATTATACCAAGCATGTTTCATTAGATAGACCATCTAACATCAAAGTACTATCTTACTACACAATAAAAACCAATTATACCCAGCATGTTTCAATAGACAGGCCATCTAACATCATAGTACTATCTTACTACACAATAAAAACCAATTATACCAAGCATGTTTCATTAGATAGACCATCTAACATCATAGTACTATCTTACTACACAATAAAAACGAATTATACCAAGCATGTTTCATTAGATAGACCATCTAACATTATAGTACTATCTTTCTACGCAATAAAAACCAATTATACCAAGCATTTTTCATTAGATACACCATCTAACATCATATTACTATCTTTTTACACAATAAAAACCAATTATACCAAGCATGTTTCATTAGATACACCATCTAACATCATAGTACTATCTTTCTACGCAATAAAAACCAATTATACAAAGCATTTTTTATTAGATACACCATTTAAAATCATAGTACTATCTTTCTACACAATAAAAACCAATTATACCAAGCATGTTTCAATAGATAGACCATCTAACATCAAAGTACTTTCTTACTACACAATAAAAACCAATTATACCAAGCATGTTTCAATAGACAGGCCATCTAACATCATAGTACTATCTTACTATCCCATAAAAACCAATTATACCAAGCATGTTTCATTAGATACACCATCTAACATCATAGTACTATCTTTCTACACAATAAAAACCAATTATACCAAGCATGTTTCATTAGATAGACCATCTAACATCATAGTACTATCTTACTACACAATAAAAACCAATTATACCAAGCATGTTTCATTAGATAGACCATCTAACATCATAGTTCTATCTTTCTATGCAATAAAAACCAATTATACCAAGCATGTTTCATTAGATAGACCATCTAACATCATAGTAATATCTTACTACACAATAAAAACCAATTATACCAAGCATGTTTCATTAGATAGACCATCTAATATCATAGTACTATCTTACTACACAATAAAAAACCAATTATACCAAGCATGTTTCATTAGATAGACCATATAACATCAAGTACTATCTTACTACACAATAAAAACCAATTATACCAAGCATGTTTCATTAGATAGACCATCTTACATCATAGTACTATCTTACTACACCATAAAAACCAATTATACAAAGCATGTTTCATAAGATAGACCATCTAACATCATAGTACTATCTTACTACACAATAAAAACTAATTATACCAAGCATGTTTCAATAGATAGACCATCTAACATCATAGTACTATCTTACTACACAATAAAAACCAATTATACCAAGCATGTTTCAATAGACAGGCCATATAACATCATAGTACTATCTTACTATACAATAAAAACCAATTATACCAAGCATGTTTCATTAGATGCACCATCTAACATCATAGTACTATCTTTTTTATGCAAAAAAAAAACAATTATACCAAGCATATTTCATTAGATAGACCATCTAACATTATAGTACTATCTTTCTACGCAATAAAAACCAATTATACCAAGCATTTTTCATTAGATACACCATCTAACATCATATTACTATCTTTCTACGCAATAAAAACCAATTATACCAAGCATGTTTCATTAGATGCACCATCTAACATCATAGTACTATCTTTTTTATGCAAAAAAAACCAATTATACCAAGCATATTTCATTAGATAGACCATCTAACATCATAGTACTATCTTACTACACAATAAAAACCAATTATACCAAGCATGTTTCATTAGATAGACCATCTAATATCATAGTACTATCCTACTACACAATAAAAAACCAATTATACCAAGCATGTTTCATTAGATAGACCATCTAACATCATAGTACTATCTTACTACACAATAAAAAACCAATTATACCAAGCATGTTTCATTAGATAGACCATCTAACATCACAGTACTATCTTTCTACGCAATAAAAACCAATTATACCAAGCATGTTTCATTAGATAGACCATCTAACATCATAGTACTATCTTTCTACACAATAAAAACCAATTATACCAAGCATGTTTCATTAGATAGACCATCTAACATCATAGTACTATCTTACTACACAATAAAAACCAATTATACCAAGCATGTTTCATTAGATACACCATCTAACATCATAGTACTATCTTTCTACGCAATAAAAACCAATTATACCAAGCATGTTTCATTAGATAGACCATCTAACATCATAGTACTATCTTTCTACACAATAAAAACCAATTATACCAAGCATCTTTCATTAGATAGACCATCTAACATCATAGTACTATCTTTCTACGCAATAAAAACCAATTATACCAAGCATGTTTCAATAGACAGGCCATCTAACAGCATAGTACTGTCTTAATATCCCATACAAACCAATTATACCAAGCATGTTTCAATAGATAGACAATCTAACAGCACAGTACTATCTTACTACACGATAAAAACCAATTATACCAAGCATGTTTCATTAGATAAACAATATAACATCATAGTACTATCTTGCTACACAATAAAAACCAATTATACCAAGCATGTTTCATTAGATAGACAATCTAACATCATAGTACTATCTTACTACACAATAAAAACCAATTATACCAAGCATGTTTCATTTAGATAGACCATCTAACATCATAGTACTATCTTACTACACCATAAAAACCAATTATACCAAGCATGTTTCAATAGATAGACAATCTAACAGCACAGTACTATCTTACTACACAATAAAAACCAATTATACCAAGCATGTTTCATTAGATAAACAATCTAACATCATAGTACTATCTTACTACACAATAAAAACCAATTATACCAAGCATGTTTCATTAAATAGACCATCTAACATCATAGTACTATCTTTCTACACAATAAAAACCAATTATACCAAGCATGTTTCATTAGATACACCATCTAACATCATAGTACTATCTTTCTACGCAATAAAAACCAAATATACCAAGCATTTTTTATTAGATACACCATCTAAAATCATAGTACTATCTTTCTACACAATAAAAACCAATTATACCAAGCATGTTTCAATAGATAGACCTTCTAACATCAAAGTACTATCTTACTACACAATAAAAACCAATTATACCAAGCATGTTTAAATAGACAGCCCATCTAACATCATAGTACTATCTTACTATCCCATACAAACCAATTATACCAAGCATGTTTCATTAGACAGACCATCTAACATCATAGTACTATCTTACTACACAATAAAAACCGATTATACCAAGCATGTTTCATTAGATAGACCATCTAACATCATAGTACTATCTTACTATACCATAAAAACCAATTATACCAAGCATGTTTCATTAGATAGACCATCTAACATCATAGTACTATCTTACTACACAATAAAAACCAATTATACCAAGCATGTTTCAATAGGTAGACCATCTAACATCAAAGTACTATCTTACCACACAATAAAAACCAATTATACCAAGCATGTTTCAATAGACAGGCCATCTAACATCATAGTACTATCTTACTACACAATAAAAACCAATTATACCAAGCAAGTTTCATTAGATAGACCATCTAATATCATAGTACTATCTTACTACACAATAAAAACCAATTATACCAAGCATGTTTCATTAGATAGACCATCTAACATTATAGTACTATCTTTCTATGCAATAAAAACCAATTATACCAAGCATTTTTCATTAGATACACCATCTAACATCATATTACTATCTTTCTACGCAATAAAAACCAATTATACCAAGTATGTTTCATTAGATACACCATCTAACATCATAGTACTATCTTTTTTATGCAAAAAAAAAAACCAATTATACCAAGCATATTTCATTAGATAGACCATCTAACATCATAGTACTATCTTACTACACAATAAAAACCAATTATACCAAGCATGTTTCATTAGATAGACCATCTAATATCATAGTACTATCTTACTACACAATAAAAAACCAATTATACCAAGCATGTTTCATTAGATAGACCATATAACATCATAGTACTATCTTTTTACACAATAAAAACCAATTATACCAAGCATGTTTCATTAGATACACCATCTAACATCACAGTACTATTTTTCTACGCAAGAAAAACCAATTATACCAAGTATGTTTCATTAGATAGACCATCTAACATCATAGTACTATCTTTCTACACAATAAAAACCAATTATACCAATGATGTTTCACTAGATAGACCATCTAACATCATAGTACTATCTTTCTACAAAATAAAAACCAATTATACCAAGCATGTTTCATTAAATAGACCATCTAACATCATAGTACTATCTTTCTACGCAATAAAAACCAATTATACCAAGCATGTTTCATTAGATAGACCATCTAACATCATAGTACTATCTTTCTACGCAATAAAAACCAATTATACCAAGCATGTTTCATTAGATAGACCATCTAACATCATAGTACTATCTTTCTACGCAATAAAAACTAATTATACCAAGGATGTTTCATTAGATAGACCATCTAACATCATAGTTCTATCTTTTTACACAATAAAAATCAATTATACCAAGCATGTTTCGTTAGATAGACCATCTAACATCATAGTACTATCTTACTACACAATAAAAACCAATTATACCAATCATGTTTCATTAGATAGACCATCTAACATCATAGTACTATCTTTCTACACAATAAAAACCAATTATACCAAGCATGTTTCATTAGATAGACCATCTAACATCATAGTACTATCTTACTACACAATAAAAACCAATTATACCAAGCATGTGTCATTAGATAAACCATCTAACATCATAGTACTATCTTTCTACACAATAAAAACCAATTATACCGAGCATGTTTCATTAGATAGACCATCTAACATCATAGTACTATCTTTCTACAAACTAAAAACCAATTACACCAAGCATGTTTCATTAGATAGACCATCTAACATCATAGTACTATCTTTCTACACAATAATAACCAATTATACCAAGCATGTTTCATTAGATAGACCATCTAACATCATAGTACTATCTTTCTACACAATAAAAACCAATTATACCAAGCATGTTTCATTAGATAGACCATCTAACATCATAGTACTATCTTTCTACACAATAAAAACCAATTATACCAAGCATGTTTCATTAAATAGACCATCTAACATCATAGTACTATCTTTCTACACAATAAAAACCAATTATACCAAGCATGTTTCATTAGATAGACCATCTAACATCATAGTACTATCTTTCTACACAATAAAAACGAATTATACCAATCATGTTTCATTAGATAGACCATCTAACATCAAAGTACTATCTTTCTACACAATAAAAACCAATTATACCAAGCATGTTTCATTAGATAGACCATCTAACATCATAGTACTATCTTTCTACAAAATAAAAACCAATTATACCAAGTATGTTTCATTAGATAGACCATCTAACATCATATTACTATCTTTCTACACAATAAAAACCAATTATACCAATGATGTTTCACTAGATAGACCATCTAACATCATAGTACTATCTTTCTACACAATAAAAACCAATTATACCGAGCATGTTTCATTAGATAGACCATCTAACATCATAGTACTATCTTTCTACACAATAAAAACCAATTATACCAAGCATGTTTCATTAGATAAACCATCTAACATTATAGTACTATCTTTTTACACAATAAAAACCACTTATACCAAGCACGTTTCATTAGATAGACCATCTTACATCATAGTACTATCTTAATTCGCAATAAAATTCAATTATACCAAGCATGTTTCATTAGATAGACCATATAACATCATAGTACAATCTTTTTACACAATAAAAACCAATTATACCAATCATGTTTCATTAGATAGACCATCTAACATCATAGTACTATCTTTCTACACAATAAAAACCAATTATACCAAGCATGTTTCATTAGATAGACCATCTAACATCATAGGACTATCTTTCTACACAATAAAAACCAATTATACCAATCATGTTTCATTAGATAGACCATCTAACATCATAGTACTATCTTTCTACACAATAAAAACAAATTATACCAAGAATGTTTCATTAGATAGACCATCTAACATCATAGTACTATCTTTTTACACAATAAAAACCAATTATACCAAGCATGTTTCATTAAATAGACCATCTAACATCATAGTACTATCTTTCTACACAATAAAAACCAATTATACCAAGCATGTTTCATTAGATAGACCATCTAACATCATAGTACTATCTTTCTACACAATAAAAACCAATTATACCAAGCATGTTTCATTAGATAAACCATCTAACATCATAGTACTATCTTTCTACACAATAAAAACCAATTATACCAAGCATGTTTCATTAGATAGACCATCTAACATCATAGTACTATCTTTCTACACAATAAAAACCAATTATACCAAGCATGTTTCATTAGATAGACCATCTAACATCATAGTACTATCTTTCTACACAATAAAAACCAATTATACCAAGCATGTTTCATTAGATAAACCAACTTACAGCATAGTACTATCTTTCTACACAATAAAAACCAATTATACCAAGCATGTTTCATTAGATAGACCATCTAACATCATAGTACTATCTTTCTACACAATAAAAACCAATTATACCAAGCATGTTTCATTGGATAAACCATCTAACATCATAGTACTATCTTTCTACACAATAAAAACCAATTATACCAAGCATGTTTCATTAGATAGACCATCTAACATCACAGTACTATCTTTCTACACAATAAAAACCAATTATACCAAGCATGTTTCACTAGATAAACCATCTAACATCATAGTACTATCTTTCTACACAATAAAAACCAATTATACCAAGCATGTTTCATTAGATAGACCATCTAACATCATAGTACTATCTTTCTACACAATAAAAACCAATTATACCAAGCATGTTTCATTAGATAGACCATCTAACATCATAGTACTATCTTTCTACACAATAAAAACCAATTATACCAAGCATGTTTCATTAGATAAACCATCTAACATCATAGTACTATCTTTCTACACAATAAAAACCAATTATACCAAGCATGTTTCATTAGATAGACCATCTAACATCATAGTACTATCTTTCTACACAATAAAAACCAATTATACCAAGCATGTTTCATTAGATAAACCATCTAACATCATAGAACTATCTTTCTACACAATAAAAACCAATTATACCGAGCATGTTTCATTAGATAGACCATCTAACATCATAGTACTATCTTATGTCGCAATAAAAACCAATTATACCAAGCATGTTTCATTAAATAGACCATCTAACATCATAGTACTATCTTTCTACAAACTAAAAACTTATTATACCAAGCATGTTTCATTAGATAGACCATCAAACATCATAGTACTATCTTTCTACACAATAATAACCAATTATACCAAGCATGTTTCATTAGATAGACCATCTAACATCATAGTACTATCTTTCTACACAATAAAAACCAATTATACCAAGCATGTTTCATTAAATAGACCATTTAACATCATAGTACTATCTTTCTACACAATAAAAACCAATTATACCAAGCATGTTTCATTAAATAGACCATCTAACATCATAGTACTATCTTTCTACAAAATAAAAACCAATTATACCAAGCATGTTTCATTAAATAGACCATCTAACATCATAGTACTATCTTTCTACACAATAAAAGCCAATTATACCAAGCATGTTTCATTAGATAGACCATCTAACATAATAGTACTATCTTTCTACACAATAAAAACCAATTATACCAAGCATGTTTCATTAGATAGACCATCTAACATCATAGTACTATCTTTCTACACAATAATAACCAATTATACCAAGCATGTTACATGAGATAGGCCATCTAACATCATAGCACTATCTTTCTACACAATAAAAACCAATTATACCAATCATGTTTCATTAGATAGACCATCTAACATCATAGCACTATCTTTCTACACAATAAAAACCAATTATACCAAGCATGTTTCATTAGATAAACCATCTAACATCATAGTACTATCTTTCTACACAATAAAAACCAATTATACCAAGCATGTTTCATTAGATAGACCATCTAACATCATAGTACTATCTTTCTACACAATAAAAACCAATTATACCAAGCATGTTTCATTAGAAAAACCATCCAACATCATAGTACTATCTTTCTACACAATAAAAACCAATTATACCAAGAATGTTTCATTAGATAGACCATCTAACATCATAGTACTATCTTTCTACACAATAAAAACCAATTATACCAAGCATGTTTCATTAGATAGACTATCTAACATCATAGTACTATCTTTCTACACAATAAAAACCAATTATACCAAGCAAGATAGACCATCTAACATCAAAGTACTATCTTTCTACACAATAAAAACCAATTATACCAAGCATGTTTCATTAGATAGACCATCTAACATCATAGTACTATCTTTCTACAAAATAAAAACCAATTACACCAAGCATGTTTCATTAGATAGACCATCTAACATCATATTACTATCTTTCTACACAATAAAAACCAATTATACCTATGATGTTTCACTAGATAGACCATCTAACATCATAGTACTATCTTTCTACACAATAAAAACCAATTATACCAAGCATGTTTCAATAAATAGACCATCTAACATCATAGTACTATCTTTCTACAAAATAAAAACCAATTATACCAAGCATGTTTCATTAAATAGACCATCTAACATCATAGTACTATCTTTCTACACAATAAAAGCCAATTATACCAAGCATGTTTCATTAGATAGACCATCTAACATAATAGTACTATCTTTCTACACAATAAAAACCAATTATACCAAGCATGTTTCATTAGATAGACCATCTAACATCATAGTACTATCTTTCTACACAATAATAACCAATTATACCAAGCATGTTACATGAGATAGGCCATCTAACATCATAGTACTATCTTTCTACACAATAAAAACCAATTATACCAATCATGTTTCATTAGATAGACCATCTAACATCATAGCACTATCTTTCTACACAATAAAAACCAATTATACCAAGCATGTTTCATTAGATAGACCATCTAACATCATAGTACTATCTTTCTACACAATAAAAACGAATTATACCAATCATGTTTCATTAGATAGACCATCTAACATCAAAGTACTATCTTTCTACACAATAAAAACCAATTATACCAAGCATGTTTCATTAGATAGACCATCTAACATCATAGTACTATCTTTCTACAAAATAAAAACCAATTATACCAAGTATGTTTCATTAGATAGACCATCTAACATCATATTACTATCTTTCTACACAATAAAAACCAATTATACCAATGATGTTTCACTAGATAGACCATCTAACATCATAGTACTATCTTTCTACACAATAAAAACCAATTATACCGAGCATGTTTCATTAGATAGACCATCTAACATCATAGTACTATCTTTCTACACAATAAAAACCAATTATACCAAGCATGTTTCATTAGATAAACCATCTAACATTATAGTACTATCTTTTTACACAATAAAAACCACTTATACCAAGCACGTTTCATTAGATAGACCATCTTACATCATAGTACTATCTTAATTCGCAATAAAATTCAATTATACCAAGCATGTTTCATTAGATAGACCATATAACATCATAGTACAATCTTTTTACACAATAAAAACCAATTATACCAATCATGTTTCATTAGATAGACCATCTAACATCATAGTACTATCTTTCTACACAATAAAAACCAATTATACCAAGCATGTTTCATTAGATAGACCATCTAACATCATAGTACTATCTTTCTACACAATAAAAACCAATTATACCAATCATGTTTCATTAGATAGACCATCTAACATCATAGTACTATCTTTCTACACAATAAAAACAAATTATACCAAGAATGTTTCATTAGATAGACCATCTAACATCATAGTACTATCTTTTTACACAATAAAAACCAATTATACCAAGCATGTTTCATTAAATAGACCATCTAACATCATAGTACTATCTTTCTACACAATAAAAGCCAATTATACCAAGCATGTTTCATTAGATAGACCATCTAACATAATAGTACTATCTTTCTACACAATAAAAACCAATTATACCAAGCATGTTTCATTAGATAGACCATCTAACATCATAGTACTATCTTTCTACACAATAATAACCAATTATACCAAGCATGTTACATGAGATAGGCCATCTAACATCATAGCACTATCTTTCTACACAATAAAAACCAATTATACCAATCATGTTTCATTAGATAGACCATCTAACATCATAGCACTATCTTTCTACACAATAAAAACCAATTATACCAAGCATGTTTCATTAGATAAACCATCTAACATCATAGTACTATCTTTCTACACAATAAAAACCAATTATACCAAGCATGTTTCATTAGATAGACCATCTAACATCATAGTACTATCTTTCTACACAATAAAAACCAATTATACCAAGCATGTTTCATTAGAAAAACCATCCAACATCATAGTACTATCTTTCTACACAATAAAAACCAATTATACCAAGAATGTTTCATTAGATAGACCATCTAACATCATAGTACTATCTTTCTACACAATAAAAACCAATTATACCAAGCATGTTTCATTAGATAGACTATCTAACATCATAGTACTATCTTTCTACACAATAAAAACCAATTATACCAAGCAAGATAGACCATCTAACATGAAAGTACTATCTTTCTACACAATAAAAACCAATTATACCAAGCATGTTTCATTAGATAGACCATCTAACATCATAGTACTATCTTTCTACAAAATAAAAACCAATTACACCAAGCATGTTTCATTAGATAGACCATCTAACATCATATTACTATCTTTCTACACAATAAAAACCAATTATACCTATGATGTTTCACTAGATAGACCATCTAACATCATAGTACTATCTTTCTACACAATAAAAACCAATTATACCAAGCATGTTTCAATAAATAGACCATCTAACATCATAGTACTATCTTTCTACAAAATAAAAACCAATTATACCAAGCATGTTTCATTAAATAGACCATCTAACATCATAGTACTATCTTTCTACACAATAAAAGCCAATTATACCAAGCATGTTTCATTAGATAGACCATCTAACATAATAGTACTATCTTTCTACACAATAAAAACCAATTATACCAAGCATGTTTCATTAGATAGACCATCTAACATCATAGTACTATCTTTCTACACAATAATAACCAATTATACCAAGCATGTTACATGAGATAGGCCATCTAACATCATAGTACTATCTTTCTACACAATAAAAACCAATTATACCAATCATGTTTCATTAGATAGACCATCTAACATCATAGCACTATCTTTCTACACAATAAAAACCAATTATACCAAGCATGTTTCATTAGATAGACCATCTAACATCATAGTACTATCTTTCTACACAATAAAAACGAATTATACCAATCATGTTTCATTAGATAGACCATCTAACATCAAAGTACTATCTTTCTACACAATAAAAACCAATTATACCAAGCATGTTTCATTAGATAGACCATCTAACATCATAGTACTATCTTTCTACAAAATAAAAACCAATTATACCAAGTATGTTTCATTAGATAGACCATCTAACATCATATTACTATCTTTCTACACAATAAAAACCAATTATACCAATGATGTTTCACTAGATAGACCATCTAACATCATAGTACTATCTTTCTACACAATAAAAACCAATTATACCGAGCATGTTTCATTAGATAGACCATCTAACATCATAGTACTATCTTTCTACACAATAAAAACCAATTATACCAAGCATGTTTCATTAGATAAACCATCTAACATTATAGTACTATCTTTTTACACAATAAAAACCACTTATACCAAGCACGTTTCATTAGATAGACCATCTTACATCATAGTACTATCTTAATTCGCAATAAAATTCAATTATACCAAGCATGTTTCATTAGATAGACCATATAACATCATAGTACAATCTTTTTACACAATAAAAACCAATTATACCAATCATGTTTCATTAGATAGACCATCTAACATCATAGTACTATCTTTCTACACAATAAAAACCAATTATACCAAGCATGTTTCATTAGATAGACCATCTAACATCATAGTACTATCTTTCTACACAATAAAAACCAATTATACCAATCATGTTTCATTAGATAGACCATCTAACATCATAGTACTATCTTTCTACACAATAAAAACAAATTATACCAAGAATGTTTCATTAGATAGACCATCTAACATCATAGTACTATCTTTTTACACAATAAAAACCAATTATACCAAGCATGTTTCATTAAATAGACCATCTAACATCATAGTACTATCTTTCTACACAATAAAAACCAATTATACCAAGCATGTTTCATTAGATAGACCATCTAACATCATAGTACTATCTTTCTACACAATAAAAACCAATTATACCAAGCATGTTTCATTAGATAAACCATCTAACATCATAGTACTATCTTTCTACACAATAAAAACCAATTATACCAAGCATGTTTCATTAGATAGACCATCTAACATCATAGTACTATCTTTCTACACAATAAAAACCAATTATACCAAGCATGTTTCATTAGATAGACCATCTAACATCATAGTACTATCTTTCTACACAATAAAAGCCAATTATACCAAGCATGTTTCATTAGATAAACCAACTTACATCATAGTACTATCTTTCTACACAATAAAAACCAATTATACCAAGCATGTTTCATTAGATAGACCATCTAACATCATAGTACTATCTTTCTACACAATAAAAACCAATTATACCAAGCATGTTTCATTGGATAAACCATCTAACATCATAGTACTATCTTTCTACACAATAAAAACCAATTATACCAAGCATGTTTCATTAGATAGACCATCTAACATCACAGTACTATCTTTCTACACAATAAAAACCAATTATACCAAGCATGTTTCACTAGATAAACCATCTAACATCATAGTACTATCTTTCTACACAATAAAAACCAATTATACCAAGCATGTTTCATTAGATAGACCATCTAACATCATAGTACTATCTTTCTACACAATAAAAACCAATTATACCAAGCATGTTTCATTAGATAGACCATCTAACATCATAGTACTATCTTTCTACACAATAAAAACCAATTATACCAAGCATGTTTCATTAGATAAACCATCTAACATCATAGTACTATCTTTCTACACAATAAAAACCAATTATACCAAGCATGTTTCATTAGATAGACCATCTAACATCATAGTACTATCTTTCTACACAATAAAAACCAATTATACCAAGCATGTTTCATTAGATAAACCATCTAACATCATAGAACTATCTTTCTACACAATAAAAACCAATTATACCGAGCATGTTTCATTAGATAGACCATCTAACATCATAGTACTATCTTATGTCGCAATAAAAACCAATTATACCAAGCATGTTTCATTAAATAGACCATCTAACATCATAGTACTATCTTTCTACAAACTAAAAACTTATTATACCAAGCATGTTTCATTAGATAGACCATCAAACATCATAGTACTATCTTTCTACACAATAATAACCAATTATACCAAGCATGTTTCATTAGATAGACCATCTAACATCATAGTACTATCTTTCTACACAATAAAAACCAATTATACCAAGCATGTTTCATTAAATAGACCATTTAACATCATAGTACTATCTTTCTACACAATAAAAACCAATTATACCAAGCATGTTTCATTAAATAGACCATCTAACATCATAGTACTATCTTTCTACAAAATAAAAACCAATTATACCAAGCATGTTTCATTAAATAGACCATCTAACATCATAGTACTATCTTTCTACACAATAAAAGCCAATTATACCAAGCATGTTTCATTAGATAGACCATCTAACATAATAGTACTATCTTTCTACACAATAAAAACCAATTATACCAAGCATGTTTCATTAGATAGACCATCTAACATCATAGTACTATCTTTCTACACAATAATAACCAATTATACCAAGCATGTTACATGAGATAGGCCATCTAACATCATAGTACTATCTTTCTACACAATAAAAACCAATTATACCAATCATGTTTCATTAGATAGACCATCTAACATCATAGCACTATCTTTCTACACAATAAAAACCAATTATACCAAGCATGTTTCATTAGATAAACCATCTAACATCATAGTACTATCTTTCTACACAATAAAAACCAATTATACCAAGCATGTTTCATTAGATAGACCATCTAACATCATAGTACTATCTTTCTACACAATAAAAACCAATTATACCAAGCATGTTTCATTAGAAAAACCATCCAACATCATAGTACTATCTTTCTACACAATAAAAACCAATTATACCAAGAATGTTTCATTAGATAGACCATCTAACATCATAGTACTATCTTTCTACACAATAAAAACCAATTATACCAAGCATGTTTCATTAGATAGACTATCTAACATCATAGTACTATCTTTCTACACAATAAAAACCAATTATACCAAGCAAGATAGACCATCTAACATCAAAGTACTATCTTTCTACACAATAAAAACCAATTATACCAAGCATGTTTCATTAGATAGACCATCTAACATCATAGTACTATCTTTCTACAAAATAAAAACCAATTACACCAAGCATGTTTCATTAGATAGACCATCTAACATCATATTACTATCTTTCTACACAATAAAAACCAATTATACCAATGATGTTTCACTAGATAGACAATCTAACATCATAGTACTATCTTTCTACACAATAAAAACCAATTATACCAAGCATGTTTCAATAAATAGACCATCTAACATCATAGTACTATCTTTCTACAAAATAAAAACCAATTATACCAAGCATGTTTCATTAAATAGACCATCTAACATCATAGTACTATCTTTCTACACAATAAAAGCCAATTATACCAAGCATGTTTCATTAGATAGACCATCTAACATAATAGTACTATCTTTCTACACAATAAAAACCAATTATACCAAGCATGTTTCATTAGATAGACCATCTAACATCATAGTACTATCTTTCTACACAATAATAACCAATTATACCAAGCATGTTACATGAGATAGGCCATCTAACATCATAGTACTATCTTTCTACACAATAAAAACCAATTATACCAATCATGTTTCATTAGATAGACCATCTAACATCATAGCACTATCTTTCTACACAATAAAAACCAATTATACCAAGCATGTTTCATTAGATAAACCATCTAACATCATAGTACTATCTTTCTACACAATAAAAACCAATTATACCAAGCATGTTTAATTAGATAGACCATCTAACATCATAGTACTATCTTTCTACACAATAAAAACCAATTATACCAAGCATGTTTCATTAGATAAACCATCCAACATCATAGTACTATCTTTCTACACAATAAAAACCAATTATACCAAGAATGTTTCATTAGATAGACCATCTAACATCATAGTACTATCTTTCTACACAATAAAAACCAATTATACCAAGCATGTTTCATTAGATAGACTATCTAACATCATAGTACTATCTTTCTACACAATAAAAACCAATTATACCAAGCAAGATAGACCATCTAACATCAAAGTACTATCTTTCTACACAATAAAAACCAATTATACCAAGCATGTTTCATTAGATAGACCATCTAACATCATAGTACTATCTTTCTACAAAATAAAAACCAATTACACCAAGCATGTTTCATTAGATAGACCATCTAACATCATATTACTATCTTTCTACACAATAAAAACCAATTATACCAATGATGTTTCACTAGATAGACCATCTAACATCATAGTACTATCTTTCTACACAATAAAAACCAATTATACGAAGCATGTTTCATTAGATAGACCATCTAACATCATAGTACTATCTTTCTACACAATAAAAACCAATTATACCAAGCATGTTTCATTAGATAAACCAGCTAACATTATAGTACTATCTTTTTACACAATAAAAACCAATTATACCAAGCACGTTTCATTAGATAGACCATCTTACATCATAGTACTATCTTATGTCGCAATAAAAACCAATTATACCAAGCATGTTTCATTAGATAGACCATATAACATCATAGTACAATCTTTTTACACAATAAAAACCAATTATACCAATCATGTTTCATTAGATAGACCATCTAACATCATAATACTATCTTTCTACACAATAAAAACCAATTATACCAAGCATGTTTCATTAGATAGACCATCTAACATCATAGTACTATCTTTCTACACAATAAAAACCAATTATACCAATCATGTTTCATTAGATAGACCATCTAACATCATAGTACTATCTTTCTACACAATAAAAACCAATTATACCAAGCATGTTTCATTAGATAGACCATCTAACATCATAGTACTATCTTTTTACACAATAAAAACCAATTATACCAAGCATGTTTCATTAAATAGACCATCTAACATTATAGTACTATCTTTCTACACAATAAAAACCAATTATACCAAGCATGTTTCATTAGATAGACAATCTAACATCATAGTACTATCTTTCTACACAATAAAAACCAATTATACCAAGCATGTTTCATTAGATAAACCATCTAATATCATAGTACTATCTTTCTACACAATAAAAACCAATTATACCAAGCATGTTTCATTAGATAAACCATCTAACATCATAGTACTATCTTTCTACACAATAAAAACCAATTATACCAAGCATGTTTCATTAGATAGACCATCTAACATCATAGTACTATCTTTCTACACAATAAAAACCAATTATACCAAGCATGTTTCATTAGATAAACCATCTAACATCATAGTACTATCTTTCTACACAATAAAAACCAATTATACCAAGCATGTTTCATTAGATAGACCATCTAACATCATAGTACTATCTTTCTACACAATAAAAACCAATTATACCAAGCATGTTTCATTAGATAGACTATCTAACATCATAGTACTATCTTTCTACACAATAAAAACCAATTATACCAAGCAAGATAGACCATCTAACATCAAAGTACTATCTTTCTACACAATAAAAACCAATTATACCAAGCATGTTTCATATCTAACATCATAGTACTATCTTTCTACAAAATAAAAACCAATTACACCAAGCATGATTCATTAGATAGACCATCTAACATCATATTACTATCTTTCTACACAATAAAAACCAATTATACCAATGATGTTTCACTAGATAGACCATCTAACATCATAGGACTATCTTTCTACACAATAAAAACCAATTATACCAAGCATGTTTCATTAGATAAACCATCTAACATCATAGTACTATCTTTCTACACAATAAAAACCAATTATACCAAGCATGTTTCATTAGATAGACCATCTAACATCATAGTACTATCTTTCTACACAATAAAAACCAATTATACCAAGCATGTTTCATTAGATAAACCATCTAACATCATAGTACTATCTTTTTACACAATAAAAACCAATTATACCAAGCATGTTTCATTAGATAGACCATATAACATCATAGTACAATCTTTTTACACAATAAAAACCAATTATACCAATCATGTTTCATTAGATAGACCATCTAACATCATAGTACTATCTTTCTACACAATAAAAACCAATTATACCAAGCATGTTTCATTAGATAGACCATCTAACATCATAGTACTATCTTTCTACACAATAAAAACCAATTATACCAATCATGTTTCATTAGATAGACCATCTAACATCATAGTACTATCTTTCTACACAATAAAAACCAATTATACCCAGCATGTTTCATTAGATAGACCATCTAACATCATAGTACTATCTTTTTACACAATAAAAACCAATTATACCAAGCATGTTTCATTAAATAGACCATCTAACATCAATAGACAATCTAACATCATAGTACTATCTTTCTACACAATAAAAACCAATTATACCAAGCATGTTTCATTAGATAAACCATCTAATATCATAGTACTTTCTTTCTACACAATAGAAACCAATTATACCAAGCATGTTTTATTAGATAGACCATCTAACATCATAGTACTATCTTTCTACACAATAAAAACCAATTATACCAAGCATGTTTCATTAGATAGACCATCTAACATCATAGTACTATCTTTCTACACAATAAAAACCAATTATACCAAGCATGTTTCATTAGATAAACCATCTAACATCATAGTACTATCTTTCTACACAATGAAAACCAATTATAACAAGCATGTTTCATTAGATAGACCATCTAACATCATAGTACTATCTTTCTACACAATAAAAACCAATTATACCAAGCATGTTTCATTAGATAAACCATCTAACATCATAGTACTATCTTTCTACACAATAAAAACCAATTATACCAAGCATGTTTCATTAGATAGACCATCTAACATCATAGAACTATCTTTCTACACAATAAAAACCAATTATACCAAGCATGTTTCATTAGATAAACCATCTAACATCATAGTACTATCTTTCTACACAATAAAAACCAATTATACCAAGCATGTTTCATTAGATAGACCATCTAACATCATAGTACTATCTTTCTACACAATAAAAACCAATTATACCAAGCATGTTTCATTAGATAGACCATCTTACATCATAGTACTATCTTTCTACACAATAAAAACCAATTATACCAAGCATGTTTCATTAGATAAACCATCTAACATCATAGTACTATCTTTCTACACAATAATAACCAATTATACCAAGCGTGTTTCATTAGATAGACCATCTAACATCATAGTACTATCTTTCTACACAATAAAAACCAATTATACCAAGCATGTTTCATTAGATAAACCATCTAACATCATAGTACTATCTTTCTACACAATAAAAACCAATTATACCGAGCATGTTTCATTAGATAGACCATCTAACATCATAGTACTATCTTATGTCGCAATAAAAACCAATTATACCAAGCATGTTTCATTAAATAGACCATCTAACATCATAGTACTATCTTTCTACAAAATAAAAGCCAATTATACCAAGCATGTTTCATTAGATAGACCATCTAACATCATAGTACTATCTTTCTACACAATAATAACCAATTATGCCAAGCATGTTTCATTAGATAAACCATCTAACATCATAGTACTATCTTTCTACACAATAAAAACCAATTATACCAAGCATGTTTCATTAAATAGACCATCTAACATCATAGTATTATCTTTCTACACAATAAAAACCAATTATACCAAGCATGTTTCATTAAATAGACCATCTAACATCATAGTACTATCTTTCTACAAAATAAAAACCAATTATACCAAGCATGTTTCATTAAATAGACCATCTAACATCATAGTACTATCTTTCTACACAATAAAAGCCAATTATACCAAGCATGTTTCATTAGATAGACCATCTGACATAATAGTACTATCTTTCTACACAATAAAAACCAATTATACCAAGCATGTTTCATTAGATAGACCATCTAACATCATAGTACTATCTTTCTACACAATAATAACCAATTATACCAAGCATGTTACATGAGATAGGCCATCTAACATCATAGTACTATCTTTCTACACAATAAAAACCAATTATACCAAGCATGTTTCATTAGATAGACCATCTAACATCATAGCACTATCTTTCTACACAATAAAAACCAATTATACCAAGCATGTTTCATTAGATAGACCATCTAACATCATAGTACTATCTTTCTACACAATAAAAACCAATTATACCAAGCATGTTTCATTAGATAGACCATCTAACATCATAGTACTATCTTTTTACACAATAAAAACCAATTATACCAAGCATGTTTCAAAAGATAGACCAACTAACAAATTCAGTATTTTTTTCATTTGTAAAGGGGCATAACTCTAGAAAAGTAATAGTAACACCATCAAAATTTGAATTTCATCTGTATTTTGTTGCAATAAGAATTGTGTATAAGTTTTATAACGTTAGGTTGAGGGAAACTTAAGTTTGAGAAAAAAAACGACGAAAAATTCAGCAATTTTTCAATATGTTAACAAGCATACATTTATTTTTGGCATTGCACAAGTCATGTCTTCTTTGACTGTTCATGACGTTGAAATACTAAATCTCTGGGATCTGTTTTAGTTGATTTTAGTCTCTGATGCATGATTTTTTTTTTTTAATTAATTGTTTTTGGCTTTTCAGTAACTAAGAGTACTCTCAAATCGTACTTTCTTGTTTATTTGACCTGTTGATACTATTTGTAATGCTCTTTAGTTATTTAATGTTTACTTATTCAGGGATGTAACTGGTCTATATACCAGCTTTGATAAGTGTTTGATAGTACTATACATTTTCTCTAGAAAGGTTAAAGTTATGCCACTAAAATTCAAACTTGATCCGTGTTTTGCGTAATAAGCATTGTGTATAAGTTTCAAACATTTGGTCGAGTCAAACTATAACACCCATAGCTAAGGCTGCGGCATAAAAATGTTGGTTATCCCCATTATTATTCAATCTATTGATAACTTACGTTACTATCCTTATAAATCTATCTATTATCAGCTTGCATGTTAAATAGTCTAGAGCTGTTCCATTGAAATCGTCTTCTTTTTCTGTTTCTTGAGGAAGTTAAATCAACCTGTTCAGTCACTATAAAGTGTTACAATTCATATTTAGACGCAACACATAAATAGTGACCAAAAAGGTACCGCAATCTCAGGATGAACGCTTAAATAAAAAAAAAAATATGAACACACCTCTTATGTCTCACCCCGCAACATTCTGTATGTATGTTCCTGTCCCTAGTCAGGAGTCGGTCATTCAGTGGTTGTCCTTTGTTTATGTGTTACATATTTGTTTTTGATAGATTGGACTGTTAGATCTCTCGTTTGAATTGTTTTACAATGTCATTTCGGGGCCTTTTATAGCTGACTATACGGTATGGGCTTTGCTAATTGTTGATGGCTATAATGTGCCCTATAGTTGTTAACTTCTGTGTCATTTGATCTCTTGTGGAGAGTAGTCTCATTGGCAATCATACCACATCTTCTCTTTGACATAAAATATTTTAACCTTCGTTTTAAAAAACACATGTCCAAAACTGGAATATGATTTGATTGCGTTAAAGATCTGAACACAGACAGAACAACTAACATGACTAAATCCATATATTTTTGTTCAAGCATAATTGATTTGAAGTCATACTCTCCTCGTACATACTTGAATTTAACACGAGATGGATTGTATGAATAAATGATATCATTATTTTGAAACTTTCGGATGCACAATTAAATTTCCTAATGGTGCACATGCGCAGAAGCGTAACCAATTTGATTAAGATTAACCCGAATAATCCAGTTGTTTCATTCGGATTATTCCAATTATTAATGTATCAAAGGCAATTATAACAACAATCAGTGAGAATTATTATTATGACCTATTAATGCTCCAAAACAAGCCATTAACTTTTAATTATTTTCATGTGTTTTCGTGAATTTCGAGAATTTATACCATTTAAATATCTGAAAAGGTTTATTTAACTTAAATACCCATAATATTAATATTTTAGTATTATGCGTCCTTGATAAAAGTAAGGAGAACGAACCCAGGGCCTTACTGCTGATTAATGTTGATGTTTGAGTTCTTTTATATACGTTATAATATGAATATACCCAATAATCTAGAAAACTTGCAATAAAAACATAATCAACCTAGTTGTTTTATACTCATCTAAAATAGATATTTTTCAAAGGTCTTTTTTTATTTTTTTACCGTATACCTTTTACATTTATTGACATTATAATAAAAATCATAAAAATTTATGAATTACAATTAATATATATCTTTATTTTTATTTCTTATATACATGATAAATATATTTTTTATTGGGGCCGGATCGATTTTACATATGGGATGGATCGACGTTGGGCCGGATCGACTTGGGCCGGATCTACGTGGGGTCAGATCGACCCAAAAGCTTATTCTTGCTGTGACACTTTCCTGTCTCAGAAAGGGATCAAGGCAAGAAATAAAATAGCCTTTCATGACTTCACAAAAATAACATATTCTATATTTTTCCAGCACCAGCAATAATTTTATCCCTCTATACAGGTATAAACACCATATAGAGGGTTTGTTCCCAACCGGATAAATAAAACTTAGATATGATGTCTTCTCCTTGTACATTTTTTGTACTTAGCTACAAAAGGACAGCAGGAGTCTACATGCCAGTTTGTAGAATTTGAAGCGTTTTACGTTTTTGTGGTTTTATCATAGAGTATTGACCCTTTGACTGCCATGGCATTGAAAAACGTTTTACCTTTGACTGCTAAGAATCGGCCTGGCTTCGAACTTTATCAAACAGCGCCATGGCAACCCTGACAACAATTGATAACGTCACGCTATTCTGCATGGTACCTGTATATGATTGCTCGTGTGATGACACCACAGTATGTCTGCTTCGTTCATTTATCACTCTCAAGTGTCGAATGTTTTTACTGTATTTGTGTTTTTTTTTTATATTTGATCAGTCTTTTAATTGGTGTTAATTGCAATTTATTAGTATTTGTAAAAATTGATAGCCTCATTGACTTTAATGGTATTCAGAAAATCTGTGCCACATGGCCAATATTTTGGCCTTAAAGTTATTTCTCAAAAATGCCACGGCCCATTTTAAATCGTTTGTGTTGTATGAAATAAACCATAATTAGTTATGGTGACAACACCAGTGTTTAGTTTAAAATATTTAACGGTTTTACTTCGATTGACATCAGAAGAAGTGTGACGTCTTTTGCATCACTTTTAAATTCACGACAGGCTCCCGTTCTAGAACAAACTCTATGTGTAATATGCTTTATTAAACTCAAATGTTCGGATTTGTGTATCAAATTCCATTGTCAAACTTTTGAAGAAGAAAAATAAAAACAATAAAAAAACTTCGGGCTTTGGAAAAGTTTTCTGATTTTGTTCTACATGCCTTTAGTTTGTATAATATCAAACATCGTCACAGCAAATAGGTATTTCGTCAATTTCGGTAAATGATAGAGCGAGAATATAAATTTATTTGTGAAAATTGCCACTGTGTGAAATTAAGTTCCTACAATTACAGACAGGCAAATTTTCTTTGTCTTGTTTTACTTTTGAGTTGATGATAACATTGAAAATGGAAATGGGGAATATGTCAAAGAGACAAGAACCCGACCAAATATGTTAAAGGATGGCTTCTTAAAGTCAAGTGGCAAATAAATATGCATATATTAAGGACGTGAACATGTCACTTCTTCATGTACCAAGACCTAATTCTGATTTTTTGAAAAGAACATTTAAATATTCTGGTCTTATTACCTGGAATAATTTACCAAATAATATTAAAGAAATAGATAATTTAGATACATTTATGACCAACTGTTCAAACTATTTTCTAACTGAACAGAATAAAGATGCATGAAACTAATGTATTTCTTTTTCTTCTTCTACTGAATGCATATGTGCTTATTTAACTGTATTATGTATTTTATATTGTATGTATTTTTGTACGTTTTATATTTGTATTGATAGTTTTTGAAGATTAACATGTAATTGTTAAATGTGTTACCTTCGTTAAATAAAGAATTTTATTATTATTATGTAAACAATCGCCATATTGCTTTGTGACGTATTGGAATTTCCACAACAATATATATATTTTCGAATAACAGCCACTTTAACTCGCTTTGTAACTACGATGTACACCTTATCTACTAATATATATAAATAACGTCACATAATCTGTATATCTGTGTGGACCTAATCTACCATGTACCTATCTGATCACGTGACATGAATATTAATACACAAATTCTTGTTCAAATGTATAATTCCATAATATTTAAATAAACACAATTTCTTTTATGGTTGTGAAAATATTGAAGTTTCAAATATTAAACTCATGCAACACACATTATTTACATTTACCACAATTGATATTCTTTACAAAACAAAATCGAATAATACTGCATTCTTTTATACTAAATAAAATATCTGATATATAGATTCACTTACGTTTGCATGCAGTTTATTCACATTCGAGAGATATTTTCCTTTTCGTGTTTCAACACATCATCTCATTGTCAACTCATTGTCAACATTGATGTAAACAATCGCCATATTGCTTTGTGACGTATTGGAATTTCCACAATAATATATATATATTTCGATTCACAGCCACTTTAACTCGCTTTGTAACTACGATGTACACCTTATCTGCCAATATATTTAAATGACGTCACATAATCTGTATATCTGTGTGCACCTTATCTACTATCGTGCCTATCTTATCACGTGACATGAATATTAATACACAAATTCTTGTTCAGATGTTAGATTCCATAATATTTAAATAAACACAATTTCTTTTATGGTTGTGAAAATATTGAAATTTCAAATATTAAATTCATGCAACACACATTATTTATATTTACCACAATTGATATTCTTTATAAAACAAAATCGAATAATACTGCATTCTTTTATACTAAATAAAATATCTGATATATATAGATTTACTTACGTTTGCATGCATTTTATTCACATTCGAGAGATATTTTCCTTTTCGTGTTTCAACACATCATCTCATTGTCAACTCATTGTCAACATTGATGTAAACAATCGCCATATTGCTTTGTGACGTATTGGAATTTCCACAATAATATATATATATATTTCGATTCACAGCCACTTTAACTCGCTTTGTAACTACGATGTACACCTTATCTACCAATATATTTAAATGACGTCACATAATCTGTATATCTGTGTGCATCTTATCTACTATCGTGCCTATCTTATCACGTGACATGAATATTAATACACAAATTCTTGTTCAGATGTTAGATTCCACAATATTTAAATAAACACAATTTCTTTTATGGTTGTGAAAATATTGAAATTTCAAATATTAAATTCATGCAACACACATTATTTATATTTACCACAATTGATATTCTTTATAAAACAAAATCGAATAATACTGCATTCTTTTATACTGAATAAAATATCTGATATATAGATTCACTTACGTTTGCATGCAGTTTATTCACTATCGAGAGCTATTTTCCTTTTCGTCAACTCATTGTCAACATTGATGTAAACAATCGCCATATTGCTTTGTGACGTATTGGAATTTCCACAATAATATATATATTTCGAATAACAGCCACTTTAACTCGCTTTGTAACTACGATGTACACCTTATCTACCAATATTTTTTAATGACGTCACATAATCTGTATATCTGTGTGCACCTTATCTACTATCGTACCTATCTGATCACGTGACAACAATCCACTTTATGTGCCAGTTGTAGGTTCAGTAAAGCATTCTAGTAAAGTGGCTTTCTAAATTTAGGTCAAAGTTAAAGTGGCTTTTTGATAATACCAAATAAGGATTCAGAAACCTATCTCTCCCAAAAAAAAATGATTTAGAAAAAAAATTCTTACATTCAATTCTAACAATGAATTTACCGAAAAATACTAAATATGGATTGCCTATCTGGTCCACACACCTAAAAAATTGAGTTTTCAAAAAGTCCACTTAATCTAGGTTTGTACCACCGTACAGCTAATGTTCCAATTGGGGTTATATATATATATATATATATATATATATACATAATATGTGTCACGTAATTGTTGTACTATTTAAAGGTTAACACAATAACACACACGGATAATAAACCTTTTAACTGTGATATATGCAGCAAACGGTTTAGTCAACGATTAAAACTACAAATGTATATATATGCATTTGAAAATACATACTGGTGAAAAGCACATTTGTAAGTGTGGTGTATGCGGTAGAAGATGTCGTCAAACTAGTGAATTACGATTCCCACAACACATACTGGTTCAAAAAACGTATATGTGCGATGTGTGTGGTAAAGGATTTAGTCGGATTGATACTTTACAGGGATATATGAGACAAGACATGCAAGACTTATGGATGCATATAGCTCTGTATTTCTTTTTGGAACAATTCTTTGCTTAATGTCGATATATTGTATCTTTTTAAGGCCATATGTCATAAGTAAACTTCTTGATATCGCTTGGTAATTTGGTTCATGATGTTGTGGGATCGTTGGCGTATCCCTGATATCTTTTTTAAAACTCTGTTCGTTTGTTTCATCGTTTGCAATAAAATCATCTCTTCGTATTTCTAATGATAAATTGTGTTTCATTTTTGTCGATACACTGTGAAGTAGCCTTGATATTCTTCGATTATTTGTTTGATGATGTTGTTGTATATTCGATACTCGATATTCGATGTAACCCTTAGAACTGATCTCCACTTGTATATATATTGCCTATCATTGTTGACGTTTCTTGAAATGACGACTTAAGAATACAATGGGTTATATACCATGTCGTGGTTCTCAAACTGATAACGCTATTGCAAACCGAAACTAGAGGGACAAAGGACCCTGTGTCGCTCACCTTAGATTTTTGTTGACATTTGATGCAGGAAATAAAAGTAATACTTTTTGTTTAAGGAAACTTTGTGAACCAAAATCTAATCTTTCTTGTGAATGAACCACTTTCAACAAGTTTATTATTTTCAGTTTTGAGGTCTAAAACACACTTTTCAAGTATTGTGTTGTTCTCTCATGAACTTACATGTTTATATATTTGTTCTATATAAACTCATCATCGATACCAGGACTACATTTTGTATATACGCCAGACGTTATCATTACCGGTCAAGGATCGTTAAGGAAACTTTAATTGATTTGTTCAATATATGTATATAAGTTGTTCAATTAGTTATGACAGCAAAGTAACTGATCATTATGGAGAATGGCAACAGATCAACTGTATCAATCTTTTTACTGGACCCAAGATTATCATCTTTTATGAGTGGTGACCTGATCTTTAAATTAAGATTCAAAGTGAATAGGTATTACTTGAATTGAACAAGGTAGACACAGAGAACTAAGTTTTTGCTAGCTTAAATAGAGACGACCTTTATAGTAGTTTTAACATGTGTGAAGCTGCTATTTGTTTGTCATTTTTGGGTTGTGACTCATTTTTATTTCTCTTCTTGACTGGAAGTTTTGTTCTTATCAATTTCAAAAATGAATGTGGTGTGAAAAATAATAAAAGACATCAAATTTAATTGTTTATTATGAAAAATTTGAACACATCAAATACTTCAAATAATGCATTATAATATTCATTGTCTTATACATTTTTTATTTTATATATGTGCATTAAAACTGTTCACTTAATATTACATTCTTTAACAACACAAATTCAAAGTCAAACTATGACAGTAAAAACAGTATATATGAAAAGCTACACAGAGATTATATTATGATATGATTATTGTTTCCATAACTTGACCTTCAAAATTTCTTGAGGTTAATGTGTAAGGACTTGTCGAGAAGAATATTCAACAGTTTTTTCCAACTTAAAGAGTTTAGATTATATATATAATTTATTTTCTCTTGAGCATTTACCAACTATCTGTCAAAGTAATTGTCATTGTTGATTCATTTCTATTCATGGTATACTGAGTTACAGTCCATAGTATCTCTGTTTTAAACTTTATTCATATCAGATCTGGTGCATTTGCTTTAATGCAAGATTCAAGAGTTTACTCCATACGTTTATTTAATGAATGGCTATTATCTATTTTGATTTTATTGAACCATAAAACTAATTTTTGACTCTTCACATTGAATAATCCACGAAGTTTTATGGTTCAATAAAATCAAAATAAATTATTGCCATTCATTATAAATAAATTTCTATAAAAAATAAGGCTCAAAGAACTTTTTATATTATTTATATTAACAATAACAACGTACACACATGTTGGAGTATGAATACACAACGTCAGAGTGGGTGTGTCGCCATCAAAATTGACAACATTGAAAATAAAACTAATAATTTTAACCAATCAGAAGACAGTAAAAACACCAAATTTATTTATTAAATGTTGTATGATGTTACTGAAACAATCTATATAATTCTTATTTTTCTTCAGCAATTAGTTTACTATTCACTTTACATTGGATTATTATAAAACAGTCATTAAATGTTCTTAAATTTCTTCTCTATTAAGCAAATGTTCACAAATTTCTGCTCTATTAAGCAAATGTTCACAAATTTCTGCTCTATCACTACAAACCATTAAAAGTCTGAAATGGCCTATATATGTACTCGACTGTACTGATTTTTACTCGACCAGTCTGAATTCGTCTGAGATTTTCTTGATATTACTCGACTGTAGTCTGAACCATACTTAACAGTCTGAATGTGTACTTGACCAGTACTTAACCATTTTATACAAGTCTGAACCGTACTCGACCTAGTCTGAACCGAACTCGACCTAGTCTGAACCATACTCGACCTAGTCTGAACCATACTTGACCAAGTCTTAACCAACCTAGATCTATTCTTTGTATCTATCATCCGAATTTTATCAATTTAGGATTTTTTTTAATAAAAATGAAATTTGAGCAACAACTTGAAATTAAAAATGTATTCAATACAGTATTGAAATTAAAATTTCACAATAATCAATCATAATATAACTTCAACTCGATATTAATCAACACTTACATAATAATATATATCAACTTTTAAAATATAAATAAAACAAGCTGATCAAATAATCTAAAAAAAAATGAATTATGACTAATATTTTCAATATTATTCAAAATTTTATGAATATTTCGGAAGTATTTTATGGTAACTGGACTTTTTTCACCATTAACTTAAGCCTAGTATAGATTTATGGTGTCAGTTAAGTTCAGGTAATAATGCAATGAATGTTTTTTTTTTATTAAGATATATATGAAATAATATATAAAACAACTTAATAAATTTTAAAAAAATGAGAGCTTAATTGTTTTGTTTTATTAAACCAAGATTTTAATATAATCATGATAATAGAATTTCCATAGCAATCCTTGATAACCATTTTAAAAAAGGAAATGTATTCCAAAGTAACAGTTAAAAAAAATTTCAATTAATTTAAGTATTTTTTTGTCAAATTAATATGGCATACATAAGATTTCATATGTTCTAATTACCTCAGTACATGTGTGTTTTACAGGTAAAAAGAACGCCCTATTTTCTTAAATTCGTGTATTACTTATCTAGTACATACATGTATATTCGAAAGGCCTTGTTATTTAATTAAAACAGGATGTTGCAATTTTGAATCAATGTTATTTAGAATTTAATACCTCTGACCAGGTGTGATTTTATTTATGAGTTTGCCCCAAGCAGAGGTTTTACTTTATATTTCACCACTAATCAGAAAAACAATTTTATTTATTTATTTAATTTTATCCCTCTTTTATATAAGTTATATATAATATATTTTTTTTTATTCTAAATATAATCAGAGATATATTTCTTTTATAAGGTTAATTTTTTTTATAAATTTTGTTGGCTGTTGTTATATATGTCAGTTAAAGAGAAATTTATTTTAACAGTTAAAAAAGTAGAGTTTTTTTTTGGTCTAGTATGGTTCAGACTGGTCGAGTATTGTTCAGACCTTTGGTTAAGTATGGTTTAGACTGGAAAAATAGGTCGAGTACATGTCGAGAATGGGTTAAGACTGTTTCAGACTGGTCGAGTAATAGTTCAGACTATTTTCAACGGCAAAGATAAGGGTCAAGTACGATTCAGTACAGTCAAGTATGGTTCAGACTGGGGTCGAGTAATGTCAAGTAAAAGTCAGACCAATTCAGACTGGTCGAGTAAAAATCAGTACAGTCGAGTACAGATATAGGCCATTTCAGACTTTAATGGTTTGTAGTGTATTAAGCAAATGTTCACAAATTTCTGCTCTATTAAGCAAATGTTCACAAATTTCTGCTCTATTAAGCAAATGTTCACAAATTCTTTTCTAATAGAATGTCACAAATTACTGCTCTATGAAAGCAAATGTTCACAAATTCTTCTCTAATATGCAAACGTTACAAATTTCTTCTCTATTAATCAAATGTTCACACATTTTTTCTCTGTGAAGCAAATGTTTACATGAATTGTTCATTAGTTTCTGTTTTATAAATGACTTCTACATATTTATCAAATGTATAAGAAAAAATGCAACCACATTGTTGAGTAAAATGAAAAATTAATGCAATATTTGATTTTTTTTCTCAACATTTAAACCTTTAATGATTTACACATTTTGATAAACCTGTACTTAGAATAAGACATAATTGAAATCACAAGAAATCAAAAATGTTGGATTTATGGATTGTTTTTCAATTTGGAGAACTCCAAGTAATTATATTATAATAAAATATGTGGTATTTGTACAGAAACTGATTTATTATGTCTAATATGAACATGAGAGCATTTTTAAACAAAAAAGTCAATGAATATTGGATGAGATAAATATAGATTAAGTTGGCATTACAAAAAGTAAACTGTACATACTTAATCATGATACATGGTTATATATATAGTGAACAAAAGTATTGTAAGTTGTATCAAGTTATCTATATGAAAAATTACAATGAATATATGTACATAACAGTAAGGATTTCAACATTCATAAACATTTTGATTATTTAATCATAGTTCATAAAACAGCCAGTTAAATTTAATAATTTTGTAGGAAGAGAAATGAGGCATGGAGCTTGTGGTCTTCAAAACTCCCTTTTTACATCTGTATTAAAGCAATGGCTTTTGATTGTATTCAAAAACAAATATTTCAAGAATTACATAATACATTTATAACAAGTAAATATCAGGAGTGTTCACATGCGAAGTGCACACAACTCTCCACTGATACAATGAGCATGCAGGTAGTAAAATTTGATGTCTCCAATCATTACTGACTTGAAATGAATGGAATTCTACTTTTCTTCCATAGCAAAATGGTTGACTAATCACCAATGGCCTTTCTGCTTTATGGAAGTCAAAGCAACACAGTTTCAAATTTCATTACCTCTGCTACCGTTAATCCAGTGTACCTATAAAGAAGAAAGCTTTGTAAAGAAGCTTTCTTCTACACAGGTAAAACTGGATATCAGGAGTCTTGAAGCCAACTCATTTCTATTCCTACTGATAAAAAGGCAAATCTGTTGGAGTGGAAACCCATTTTCCTTTAGAAGCACTCCTGCACATTCGAGGTTGCATTTTCAGCAACCGCAAATGTGTCGTTTTTTAGCGGGTTTGATTTTCATTGTTTTAAACAAAGCTGGTTTTGGCATATAAAATAATTATGACACTGAATCATTGTGTTTTAATGGCTACATATATAACTTTATGATCTGACCAATAGGAATCAAGAACATCTGTTTCAAAATTGACCTTACTATCAAAATTTAGGAAAATTAAGTCCAACAATGTACCATAAGATGTAGTAGGTTTAGACACAATTCGTGAACAGCAAAATGAATCTATCATGAACTTTAAAAAAGAAGTGTTCCCAGTGTTTATATCAATATTAAAGTCTCCCATTATGATAAATTTTGGATGTCTTAAATACACGTCAGGAAGAAGATTTGCAAGGAAAGTATCTTTTAGTTGTTGCAATTTGCAGTTTGGTGCTTTGTAAACAAAGTCAACCTGAAAAAGACCTTTGCTGGGTGATATTATGTCTGCTATAACAAACTCTAAAGATGGAGTTGAGAAAGTTGCTGTATTGTGAAGAATACAATCATTTCGATAATATAATACCAATCCATGAGGTGGTCTTGTATTAAAGTTTGTTTGCTTTTGGTCTAATCGAACTGGTGGTTCAAAACCAGGTACATAAAAATCATCATTTTTATCTGTTGAAATAAGTCTTGATTCAGCAATACCAATAACATCAGCATCTAAGATGTTAGTGTCTGATTTAAGATCATTAAAATGCGCATGCAATGACCTTGAGTTGTGAAAAACTACTTTAAAATAGTTACTTGATAAGTTATACAATGGCTTAAAGCACAACTGTAGAGTTGCATCTGTCCTTAGTCTGTGTAATTCTTGTCGAACACAATCTGCTACAGCTATTGCTTCTTTATTAAGAATTAATACCTGTAATCCAATTAAAGATGTAACTCTGCTTAGCGCAACATAGTCAATATGTGGTATTTTCCCTTTACGTTTTGATTTCATACTAACAACAACCTCGTGTAATGTATCTCCTTGCGATTTATGAATTTTTTATCCGGCTGCTGGGCTAAGAGGAAACTGAATTCTTTCAAATGTCTTATATTTATAAGTAAATGATCTTTTAATGTGTAACATTGGAGTCCATGTTTTTTCAACATCTTTTCCGTACAAGTGTGAATATTTTTTTCTATTATTAGCACCTATTCTGGCATCTTCAAACTTAACCCATGTAATACTTGGTATTAAAGATGTAGTTTTGCACTCAATCAATTTAAGTTCACAAGTTGAACTATTTGTAAGACAATCAGTGACTTAAATATTAGCTGTTAGATCATATTTCATCCCAATTGCTGGTACTACTTCTTTTGCAAGATTGGTGGTAGCAGGCTGTTTTTCTGGTAAAGAACTAAGTAATTTTGTCTTTACAGATGCTGGTAAATCCCCACAAACTGTGTCAACTGCTTTAACTTAAACCTTTTGTGAGCCTAATTAAGATATGTATTGCAAATTAAAATTATCCACTAAAGCATTTTCAACAAACAAATGTGTAGCATTAGTTCTGTATGTTGGATCACTGATTGAAACAGTTCTGGTACTTAAAACTGCAAAATCATTTTCAGTCAGCTGATTTTGTCTCAACCTATTTAGTAGAAGAGCAAATTCTAAATCATCTTTTTGTCTCATTATTTCAGTAAGTTCATGAAAAGAAAATATTAATTTCCAGTAATTAGGGGCTAATGCTGTTAATCCTTTGCTAAGATAATTGAACATCCAGCTGTCAAATACAGGCTGGAGTTGGAAAAAGTCACCAATAGCTATGATACTGACGCCACCAAATGAACAGTTGCTTCCCTTGATTTTTTTCAGCCTTCTCTCCAGTAAAGAGAACATTTTGTTTCCAATCATTCATCAATCAAAATCAGAGACAAATTTCTGTATTTCATTCTGAGTGTATTGAGAACATCACATGACAGTGACTGGTCAAGTCCCTTATTTGGTTGTATCTGGAAAGCATTGTGAATAGTCAGACCATTTATATTGTAAGCTGCCTTTCCAGTAGGAGCACAAAGAAGAATTCTTATATCGTCAGGGTCCTCACCTTCAATAGAACATAAGTGTCTGTGTTCAGCTTGAAATATTGCTCTGACAACTACAGATTTTCAGCATCCTGCTCCACCTGTCAAAAATGTATACAATAGTTCATGTTTTGTTTTAACCCATGTGACAACATGTTGGAAAAATTCCCACTGCTTTTTATTCAAGGAGCTTTTCAATGCAAAATAATCACTCTCACTTATTCTGTTGGCATGATTTGTCAATTCTACTGTTCTTGCAATTCCAACTTCACGGGACATATCATACAGTCTATGTTCTGTTGGTCTATCTGGATTGAAATGAACATACTGTTCAGATTCTGGTGGGCCTTTTTCAGCATCTTCCATTTCTACTTGTTGTGTGGCAGATGCTATTTGATCATTCTCATTACATTCATTTTCTGCCTCTTCTATAGCTTTCTCTAGATCTATTACATTACCCTCATATTGCTTGGCTTTTTATTCTAATAGTCTTGCAACAGTCAAGTACATTTTTTCAAATGTTTCATGTCCACATTGCAAATCCGAAAGTTCATTTCTCCATGGATAAAATAACATTAAGCGTTCTCTGTAGAAGTTTTCAGAGTCAGTCTTGTAATTGTATTTAACATATCTTATAACCTTAGGCGTTTTTCTTTGGTATATTCTAATACCATTCTTCAGAGTTAAGTCAATTTTGTTATTGTTTTCTTCTATAACATCTGCATTTGCCTCTTCATTTTCACTTTCAGATCCATTGTCCTGCTGTTCTGATTCATGATCTGAGAACTCTGAAGTTTTAGGATACTGCAATTCAAGTTCAGATACATAGACACCAGTTCTCAAGATGTTTTGGTCTACGCGAGTATCTTATAATATCATTGTCTGATTCTATTTCAGTAGAGTCTGGGACTAGTTTTTCTAGGGCAGATGATTGCTTTAGAAGGAAAGTTCTTTTGTGACGTGGAGATGTGTTAATGAATACAACTTGTCTTGTAGCTTTTGTTAAATGCATCTGTAGTGTTAAGTAGGTTGCTTGTTGTGCGCTTGTTTCAACAGAATTTGAAAAGTAATTCCCAATGTGTCTTACTTGATGCTTCAAGTCTAAATTTTCCTGTCGTGCTTCTTTTGCTGATTGGTCTAGTAATGCACTCATACCTTTTTGTGACTTACTTATGTATGAAACAATATACACTGCACATGCAAATGCATCTAAAACAAACTGTAAATCATGATTTGCTTGTCAGGCTACCAACACAGTTTTCATGTAACCATTGACACGGACTTCAGATGGTTTTCGTTTGAGAAAAACTTTTGGACCACTCAAGTTGCTTCTAATGGCCTTAATGTAATTTTCATCATTCATTTGTAACACATCATCTAAAAACATGTCATATGTCATCTGGTCTATATCTTCAGAATTGTGAAGTGTATTAATTTCGTTTTGTATTTCTTTATATATAGCCTTGTATTTTTCTATGTCATCATTTTCTCCCAAAGGTTCTAAAATAACTGTTGCTTTCATAGGTGGAAGGAGAAAACCAAAACGACAAATTGAGTTACCTTTTTTTCTGCACGTTTTTGAATGTTTATGAACTTGCAAATTGACTAAACTGTCATTTTCTACAAGTGAACAGAAGACATATTTATCAATAAATGCTACAACAGCTTCATTTGAATCACTTTCATATACTGGTGCATTTTCAATCTAAATTAAGATATGAATATGTGGTGAACCTCTCTGTTGAAATTCAACCCTATAAAAAAAATCTGTCAATTTTCCAATAGGATCATGATCACTTTTCAACACCAAGTTGATAAACTGTTGGACACGATAATCAAAATATCTAGAGCATGTCACAGGGTCTTTCTGAACAAGTTTAGATTTCTGATTCCAATCCATTTCTTCCAATTCGTTGTCAGTATACTCTTTGCCATCATTTAATTTGCCAAGAATTCGTAACAAATCTTTCCAGTTAGTGTTTGCAGATGAAAGAGAGCCAAACCACGTTGGAAGACCCAACTGTCTAATCATTGCAAACAAATTTTTCCCTCTTTTCAAGGTATACTGGAGAGTTTCTTAAACTTCTAAAGATATAATAACCTTCATCCAATCTTACAAGATCATTTACAGTGTTAGGATTCAGTACATCTTTTGCTGTCCATTGTTTTCCTTCTGATTGACACCTTCTCAGAGCAAGATTGACCTTATCACTTATGTTTTTTAACTGAATTTTCTTTAACTTAAAAAAAATGTTTGGTACAGACTGTGCTACTCTCCTATCCATGGACCTTAGTTCCCATTTAACAATATCAGTATAGTGAACAGAAACAGACCTGTCTTTGTTATCTGATATTGGACCTGATTTCTCTATTGTATATATGTGGAAGAGAATTTATTGTAGGTTAAACTTCAACAGGTACATTTATAATATTGCCTTTAACTGATAACTGTCCACCTCTAGGCAACTGTCGAATCTGCATAAAAGGAATTCTTAATGATAATAGTCTCTCTTCTAAAGGATACAAATTTAATTCTTTTGGTTTTTGAGGAAATCCCATTTTATTTGCTATTGCAAAACGAGGTATTTTTCCTCTTTTAATTGCATTTAGACAAGTGTGGCATATCCATTCTATGTGCTGTACAGATTTAAAATTAGTAAAACAATGAGTCATGTTAGCAGGAGTGTTCGTTTTGACAGTTTTAGAATTTAGAATCACAGAAGTTTGATGACATGAAGTACATATATATGTAGGACCTTGATTTATTTTTGTTTTATTTTTGTTTTAAAAGGACAAGGTATGATAAGGGTTATTTTTGGCCCCCTCTCCAAATAAGTTTAAATTGATATCAATGATGGTCTTAGTGTAGACACTTGAAAAAATAATGATTTTATTGTGTTCCGGTGAAAAGAAGGTTGCCTAGCAACGGTTTTTATTAAGAATGAAAATTATCACATATTAATTGCTTTATCAGTAAAAATTTAAATATTTGCACATGATATTGTTTGTCCAAGAAGAACTTGAAGTCACAAATGAAAATACCCTTTGATTTTGTTTATTATATGCTTAAAAACAACCTTGGCAACAGAAATGTTGCCTAGCAACGGTTAAAAATTGGTTCTTGCCCCTCTTAAGTATGAATTAAGCTGTTGTTTGAAGATTTTTCTTTCCATTTGGTGTTTCATTCCAATATTTTTTCATATACATCTTTTTTTATTCTTTACAAAATCCGTATTGAGCATAGCAACACAAGTGTTGTTTAGCAACAGCAAAACATGTTTGAATTAAAGCCAACTACAAATCAATAAGTCATTTTATTGAACAAATTAAATTAAACGCAATGCAGATTGTCTGTTTGTGAACATGTTTAGTTAGAAATGAAAACTTAGTTCAATTGTAGGTCACTACACGCTGATCAACAACTAAGTTACATAACAAGTGCATATCAACCATGCAATAATAGGTTCTTTATATTTTTATAAGTATGAGCTTAGTTATTTTTTAAGAATATACTTCCTAATACGGTGTTACACTATAATATAAACATTTAGATTATCATTATTTTTTGGACGAATCCTATATCGAGTATAGAATCCCACATCTTGCTAAGCAACATCAAACATTTTTTTAAATTGTAGACCACTACAAAATCTTTGTTTCAATGTGAAAGTCTTTTCATGAAAACAAGAATATATAGGATTTAATAATTTGAGATGAGTTTGAACAGCTTTTAAAGATGAAAGTTAAAGGTCAATTAATTGGACCTTGAGATCAAGGGTAAATGTCATAATGATATTAAAATTGAGAATGGAAATGGGGAATGTATCAAAGAGACAACAACCCGACCATAGAAAAAACAACAGCAGAAGGTCACCAACAGGTCTTCAATGTAACGAGAAATTCCCGCACCCGGAGTCGTCCTTCAGCTGGCCCCTAAATAACTATATACTAGTTCAGTGATGATGAACGCCATACCTAATTTCCAAATTGTACACAAGAAACTAAAATTAAAATAATACAAGACTAACAAAGACCAGAGGTTCCTGACTTGGGACAGGCGCAAAAATGCGGCGGGGTTAAACATGTTAATTAGATATTAACCCTCCCCCTATACCTCTAGCCAATGTAGAAAAGTAAACGCATAACAATACGTACATTTAAAATTCAATTCAAGAGAAGTCCGAGTCTGATGTCAGAAGATGTAACCAAAGAAAATAAACAAAATTAGACTGTTATGATATTTGAGTCATGGCTATACACTGTATGCCAAATATCATAAGTCAATGTATAAAAACTAAATAAGTGTAGACCGGGACAAGTGTGTATGAGAATAAAATTCCAAAAAAGAAGAAGAATAGTTATGTTTTTGAAGTATACTGATATTTCTATATGAAGATAACTTCAAATGCAAAACATTCCTAAGCTTGAAAACATGTTTGTTTGAAAATAATCATCTGTAAAGTTAGATTAAAGGGTGCTTGAAATTTCCTGAAGTTTTGTCAATGGGGGCACATATTCGCCGTTTTTACACATCTATTTAAAACCAAATAAATGCAGCTTTTTATAATATTTATCAAATAAATTTCATTATAGATGAACGGCAGACATTTCAAAGGTGTAAAAAATAGAAATTTAGGCCAATCAGTCAAAAAATTACTAAGAAAAAAATCTTTGAAAATCCTGTTTTTCATTCAGGAAATTGACCGAAAATTGTTGTCCGTTTTTCGGTCTTTTGCAGTTAGTGCCGTAATTTGTTAAAGTTTAAAAAATAATCATATTTGTTATAAAATTGTAATTTATCGGCATATTTTCTTCCATTTCAGCCATCCTTTGAAGTGTTTATATCTCAAAATCATAAAACGGCGAAATTGTGTCCCCGGCGAATATGGGCCTCCCACTCTATGTTGCAAAAGTTATTTCTTTTGGGTGGATGTGTATGTTTAAGCGCGGATTCATATAAGATGGATTCTTACAGTATGCACCCTTTTATTAATTCATTGCACAATTTAATAAATAGAATGAAATTCATAACAGTGTAGCTATGGTCATTCATTGACTGGGGGAAATTAGGTGAACGTTCGTCTGTAATGCCCACTGCTCACGACGTACTTATCATAGACATTTAAACTGTGAGGTCACCAAAGGTTCTAAACGCCTAAATAAAATAATTAAAAATACTAATCAGGAATAACCTTTGTAATTTGAAAATAAATAAAAATGACCTTCAACACGGAGTCTTGGCTCACACCGAACAGCAAGCTATAGAGGTTGAATACTTAAAATTCTTTACTTGATTTTTTGTTATGGTTTGACCATCAATTTTCCTAATATGATATCGCACGTTCTTTCAGATTATTTTTTTGACTTAATTGGCTTTAAAAGTTACAATGCATGATGTCGTCTGTTTATGTAGTTCATATGTGTTTTTCGTTTCTCGTTGGTTTTCCCGTTTGAATGGTTTTACACTAGTAGTTTTGGGGCCCTCTATAACTTGCTGTTCGGTGTGAGCCAAGGCTCCGTGTTGCAGGTCGTACCTTGACCTACAATCAGTGGCGGATCCAGAACTTTTCCTAAAGGGGGCCCGCTGACTGACCTAAGAGGGGGGCCGCTCCAGTCATGCTTCAATGATTCCCTATATAATCAACTAAATTTTTCCCACGAAAGGGGGGGGGGCCGGGCCCCCCAGGGCCCCCTGGATCCGCCTATGATAATGATTTACTTTTTTGAATTATTACTTGGGAGGAGAGTTGTCTCATTGGCACTCATACCACATCTTCCTATATCTATCTATATCAATACATTTTTTTCCAACAAAAGAATACATCACAAGAATATAAGTTTTGTAAGAAACGTGAGAAATTGTGTTGGACTTGAAGATAAGGCAAAGTGACAAATATCTGAAAGAATGAATCGTTTTATGGTATTAAACAAAGAAATCAAATGATTTTTAATTATCCAGAACTCTTCACAAACAAGACCCACATGTATACGCATTGAATAAATAGTAGGCCATTTTTAAATGATCACACCGTAGAAGTAGTTGTGCTCTTAATCAATGAGATATTTTGTGAATTAACCCCATCAACTTAATAGTTTTTTTTACAATGGATAAACCTATTTTTTTTATTATTATTAAATAATATCATCTCTGAACATTATTATTCTTTTAAATGACACGGTTGTATGTGATGATTATAATAAATATTTAGAACAAATTCCTTTCAAGCTTTGTAAAAAGAAAGTTTCATTTTATGTATCGGAATGTGTAACAAGTGAATATTTCAATCCCCACTGGAAGGCCTCTGACAGACTGGGTGAGCATAAAATCATAGCCGTAGACAAACAAGTTACAACCTACAAACGTTTTACTGTCGACCACACTGTTATGCAATTAATTCTATAATAAATGAATTAAAACGCCTGATATCGTGGGTTCTGACACCGGCCTGGTCAAACTTAAGACTTAAAAATTGGTATTTGCTGATTTCCGTTAATCAATTTGCATTAAGGGGTAAGAACAAAAACTAGTTGGATCGGAGTGTCAAGTTAGGGTAATATGTCTTCCAACGGACTGTAACCTTTTAAGGTATAGCACAATAACAATTAATGAAACAAACAACCCATGCAGCAACATGATGTCCAAAAGTTAGCACTTTGTGTAAACATGAATTATTATTGAAATAGTAACTTTTATGAATTAACTGTTAACAAAACTATATATTGTTTGCAAAAACTACGGATAATATATTCAGGAATAAATAACCTTTATTCACAAAAAAAAAAAAAAAAAAAAAAAAAAAAAAAATCGGAATTTTGAGCCTTTTTAATATGGTCATTTGACATTTTTTATTTGATCGTCACTGATGAGTCTTTTGTATGCGAAACACGTCTTACAAGCAAGATATCTTTAATTATGATGCGTTTTATTCCTTTCATATTCCATACTTCTTTTATTTTCTTTGACGTGTAAATATCTGATTAAAAAATAAAAGAAGCTTTTATTCTTTTGAATATGTTTAAATTCATTATACATGTACTGCTGTTATTTTAGAAGAAATACGAAGTAGCACGCGTTGTCGTCAAGATAGAACAACGAGAAGGCAGGTGACAACATGGACAATTACAAATAATAAGTCCAATAAATTCAACACCATGACCAAACAAATATTAACTCAAGATACATAATTTAGATCATAAAAGTGTTGGATAGTTTTGTTTAATCTTGATTATTGTTACACTTACACAATTAACTAATTAAAATTGTCACATGGTGTCTACTTATGTGATATGAATAACAATGTATGTTATTATTCACAGTTCTGTAGTTTATTTTCGCCATCTGTATTTTTATTAAATGATTGTCTAAAATGTTAACTTGGCATGCCATACTTGGTAGAAATACGGACGTGAAAGAAAGCACTTTTCACAAGAGTGCCAACGGAGATTAAAACATTCCAGGGCGACGATTTTGTCAATTATGAAACAAAATACGTATATGCACTTTTTGAGTATGAACTAGTTATTATATTCATTCACAATAACGTTCCCAGTATTTCTCTGAAGTTTATCACAGTTCCGTCTAATTTTGGGTCATATTTCGACGGTCTGCTAAAATGTCACTTTAAATTCAAGAATAATGAGTAAAGGAATATCCTGTTTTCCTTTCCAAATATGTTTATTTTTCTTCCTAAAGAAACTACCCATTATTATAGCGTAGCAAGAATACATTTCCGTCGTCGGATCTAGTAAATACCGGAAATCATCTCCGGTCCGCAGTTCGGTTAAAAATTTCGATGATTCAATGAAAACAACGACGATTTTTTGTCACTTTTTTGAATTTTTAACTATGAGCGTACTTAGGGAGCTACCATTTGATTTTTATGGGGGGGCTAGGATGAAAAATTTTGTCCTGCTTTTTTTTTTAGTTGTAATCCCTGTCCTGCCTTTTTATTTTTTACTCTATTCGGTCCTGCCTTTTTTTTACTAGTTTATCCTGACTTTTTTTACACAAATTGTCATCCTGCCTTTTTTTTTTACCAAGTTGCTCATCCTGCCTTTTTTTTTTACTCAAAACTCCTGTCCTGCCTATTTTTTTCAAATTTCATCCTAGCCCCCCCATAAAAATCAAATGGTAGCTTCCTTACGACCCACTAAAATATTTGAACTGCATCAACATTTATGTTCAAGGAATGCCTGGTATAAATATGATCGTGGGTCGTAGGTACGCTCATAGCTTAAAATGCAGAAAAAGGTTTGGAAACTGCCATTTTTCTGCCCTTTTCCAGAATCTTGAGGTCTTTACAGCAACAGGGCATGAATAATATCAACGGAAGTTGAAAAATCTATTAATGTTTACAAAAATATAGGTTTTAAACTTTAAAAATAATGTATTATATTTAATAGCAAGTCACTTTTGATTTAAACGAAATTAGGGGGCCGTTCTCTGATGCTTATCGTACCTTGTCCTTTCTTATGCAAGCATCAAGGGTTATACCCTCAGTTTTTTTTTAGGTCTTTTTGATGATCTGTAAAATCAATGTTTTTTCTTTAAGTACTTTTGACTGTCTTTTCATTACATCTGTCTATATCTAGGTTTTTCTGTCTAGAACTTTGTTTCTTCAAACGCTCATTTTCTAAATTTTCTAAATTTGACCTATATTATTTTTTTTCTGTGGAAGTCTCGTTCAGACTCATGTTTTCTGTAGTCTCCATCTTGTCTGGCAATTTTTTTCTTTTCTGTTTCGTTTCTTTTGAAATCTTCTTTCTCTCTTTTAGAAGCAAGTTCTCTTTGTCTTTCCATCTGTCTTATATCAGAATTATCTCTTTGAGACTTCTTACTTTTTGCTTTAGCCCTTCTATAATTTTCATCCTTTCCAGCCTCTCTTTTAGAAGCAAGTTCTCTTTGTCTTTCCATCTGTCTTATATCAGAATTATCTCTTTGAGACTTCTTACTTCCGCTTCAGCCCTTCTATAATTTTCATCCTTTCTAACTTTTCTTTTAGCAGCAAGTTCTCTTTTATTGAAATCTTCATTTTTTCTAGCCTCTCTTTTAGAAGAAAGTTCTCTTTGTCTCTCTATCTGCCTTATATCAGATTCATCTCTTTGAGACTTTTTTTTATCTGCTTCAGTTTTTCTATAATTTTTATCTTTTCTGGAATATCTTTTTGCATTTAATTCTTTTTCCTTGAATTTTTTATTTTTTCTTCTATTTTGCATGTAGTTTTTCATATATACAAATTTGGGTACCTTCATATACTGGTATGAAACTTTTTTTTGTTTTGTGTTCCTTAGTTTCTGATCATCGAAATAATTCTTAATCTGCTTGGTCACATCTTTGTCAGTATCTTTACTACTGATACATACAGGTAAAATTTCAATTTGAGAGTCTAAATCAATTTGTAAACTTGCGTAAAAAGCAGATAAGTAACTGAGGAGGTCATGCAAGTCAGCAAATCCAATCAAAATACTTTTGCCAGAGGAATCTAATGGATTATTCAGTGTACATTCTGAATGAGAATGAGTGTCAAAAAAATAGTATGTATGATTAAAATAATGAACTGCCGAACATATGGCTCCAATCAATATAAGAAATTTGTTAGACTGCTTTATACAATTTTGAATTGCTTCTTGTAATGTTAGAAACCCAGTCAACTCTTGGTACTGTAAAGCTAGACCAAACAGAATATTTTGTTTGTTGATTATAAAAGTCCCTTCAGGAATTTCTATTTTGATGGGAATTTCATCAAAATTTAAAAGCATATTTTTAAATAATCCCTGTGTTGTTAATTCTTGAACATGCTTCCTGTAAATTTCATCACCTTTATTCAAAATGTAATCCAGGTTCAGTGTGTTTGAATCAAAATTTGATGTAGAAAGTGACAAGAAAACTAAGCAATTACAAGTACATTGGTTTCCCCTGCTTTGATCATTATGGCATTATGGTCAAAAGTTCCAAATTTCAGAAATTTTGCATTAAAAGAATTGGAATAATCAGATATTTCTTCTAAATTATTTTGGTCTTGCAACAGATCAGTTTGGATATTACTATGACAATCTTTTCTTGCATAACTATTGTTTGATTCATTTGACACGTTTCTTTTGCACAGCAATTGTTACTGTTTTGATTCAATTCTTTTGCAAAGTTATTGTTACTGTTTTGATTCAAATCAGATAGTTCATGTTCATTTAATTCGGATACTTCAAGTTTATTCAATTCAGATATTTCAAGTATATTCAGTTCTGATATTTCAAGTTTATTCAATTCAGATTTATCAAGTATATTCAGTTCAGATATTTCAAGTGTTTTCAATTCAGAGTTTTCAAGTATATTCAGTTCAGATATTTCAAGTGTTTTCAATTCAGAGTTTTCAAGTATATTCAGTTCATATATTTCAAGTGTTTTCAATTCAGAGTTTTCAAGTATATTCAGTTCAGATATTTCAAGTGTTTTCAATTCAGATATTTCAAGTATATTCAGTTCATATATTTCAAGTGTTTTCATTTCAGATTGTTCAAGTAGTTTCAATTTACTGTTGTTTGCATTTGAGTGGAGGTCAGTATCCCCCATATTATTTGAGTTACTGTTGTTTATATTTGTGTGGAGGTCAGTATCCCCCATATTATTTGAGTTACTGTTGTTTATATTTGTGTGGAGGTCAGTATCCTCCATGTTATTTGAGTTACTGTTGTTGAGGGTGTCAGTATCACATATGTCAAGGTCGAACTCTGTACTGTTAATGGGGCCAGTATCCCTAGTCAAGTCCGTCAGTCTCTGTTTCTTTGGGTTATTCCCACAACGTTTAGCCTCAGCTGCCCTCAAATTTTTCTTCTTGGCATCTTTAAAAATCTAAAAATACATATATATATATATATATATATATGCAAACAATGCAAAATAACGAGGACAAAATGTTATAAATGCAGAGTGTGATAAAAGAAGTGAGAGCTTAAATGATTGGGGTAGACATAGTACTTTTATATATATATCATGAATATAATATGTGTTTTCTGCCATAGAGTTGTTACTTGTTTAGACATATTTATAGCTATATCTATATATGTGTCTAGAATATTTTATGCTTCATGTATTTGAATAAATAATATATAAAAGTGTATTTATAGTTTTTAAACATGTAGCCTTTGGTTAAATAAGGAAAAGTTATGTTATGTCCCTTTTATCATGATTAATATTATGTCCTTTTTTTTTGCATGTAAAAAAATGACCATTTTAGAAATTGGTATTGCTAGTGCATTTGTGTATATTTAATTTACCAGTATTGCAATTTGAATAACACATGTGGACAAAAACATTATGGTAGTCTCACATTACAAAAATCAGCTCAAAAAGTGGAGACGTATAGAACAAAAAGTCTGTATAACTGTTATTTTAAACAATTTATCGAAGTCCAAAGCCCATAATTTCTGCAATAATTAGCAGGGCGGAACAAAAGTTAAACTTAATCCGTAACTCGTCACGGTTAACTCACATACTAACAAGAATGTGTCCAAAGTACATGGATGCCCCACTCGCACTATAATTTTCCATGTTCAATGGACCGTGAAATTGGGTAAAAAATCTAATTTGTCATTAAATTTAGAAAGATCATACCATAGGGAACATGTGTACTAAGTTTCAAGTTGATTGGACTTCAACATCATCAAAAACTAACTTGACCAAAAACTTTAACCTGAAACTCACATTTTCATTTTCTATGTTCTATGGACCGTGTAATTGGGGTCAAAAGACTAATTTTGCTTTAAAATAAGAAAGATCATATCATAAAGAACATGTGTACTAAGTTTCAAGATGATTGGACTTCAGCTTCATCAAAAACTACCTTGACCAAAAACTTTAACCTGAAACGGGACAGACGGACAAACGAACGGACGAACGAACGGACGGACGCACAGACCAGAAAACATAATGCCCCTCTACTATTGTAGGTGGGGTATAAAAATCAGCCCAACATCTGAAGGCATTTAGAAAACAAGAATGTGTTCATAGTACATGGATGCCCCACTTGCACTATAATTTTCTATGTTCAGTGGATCGTGAAATTGGAGTCAAAACTTTAATTTGGATTTAAAATTAGAAAGATCATATCATAGGGAACATGTGTACTAAGTTTCAAGTGGATGTGACTTTAACTTCATCAAAAACTACCTTGACCAAACACTTTAAGCTGAATTTTGCACTTTCATTTTCTATGTTCATGATCAGTGGACCATGAAATTAGGCTAAAAAGTATAATTTGGCATTACAATTAGAAAGATCATATCATGGGGAACATGTGTACTAAGTTTCAAGTGGATTGGACTTCAACTTCATCAAAAAACTACCTTGACCAAAAAATTTAACCTGAAATGGGACAAACGGACGCACAGACAAACGAACGGACAGACCAGAAAACTTAATGCCTCTCTACTATCGTAGGTGGGGCATAAAAAGTACGTTGTATTCAGAGGTGCTCTTACCAGAGTAGGCTTACACATACGGTAAACGGTGCAAATTGTGCTAAATTGATATTTTGAACAACATAAATTAATTTTAAGATCCTGTGTTGTTGAAAAATGTAGCTTTCAAAATTTCTGTTATTCTGTAAAAGTTTTAAACAATAATATGAGGCACACACAGTGGTGATTCCAGGGGAGGGTTCCAGGGGTTGGAACACCCCCTTTTTTAATGATCAATGCATTTGAATCGGGACTTAAAGTTAGAACACACACACACACCTTTTTCAAATGTCTGGATCCGCCCCTGACACATGCATATCATTATTACCTGTGAAAGGGGACTAAGTATATATAAATAATTTTTGGAATTCGAAATGGACAAATTTGACCCAATAGTTTCAGAAGAGAAGATTTTTGTAAAAGATAACAAAAATTTACGAAAAATTTGTAAAAAATGACTATAAAGGCCAATAACTCCTCAAAAGGTCAATTGACCATTTTGGTCATGTTGACTTATTTGTAGATCTTACTTTGTTGAACATTATTGCTGTTTACAGTTTATCTCTATCTATAATAATATTCAAGATAATAACCAAAAACGGCAAAATTTCCTTAAAATTACCAATTCAGGGGCAGCAACCCAACAAACAGTTGTCTGATTCATCTGAAAATGTCAGGGCAGATAGATCTTGATCTGATAAACACTTTTACTCCATGTCAGATTGCTCTAAATGCTTTTGTTTTTGAGTTATACGCTAAAAACTGCATTTTACCCCTATGTTCTATTTTTAGCCATGGCGGCCATCTTGGTAGGTTGGCCGGGTCACGTCACACATTTTTAAAACTAGATACCCCAAAGATGATTGTGGCCAAGTTTAGTTTAATTTGGGCCAGTAGTTTCAGAGGAGAAGATTTTTGTAAAAGTTAACGACGACGGACGACGGACGACAGACGACGACGGAAGACGGACGCCAAGTGATGAGAAAAGCTCACTTGGCACTGTGGGCCAGGTGAGCTAAAAAAAAGGAAGAAGGAAAACGACCAATCAACTGATCAACGTAACACAGTATCAAAAACTACAGAATGAGAAACCTTTACCTCATAAAAAACGTGGAGAAGTCATCTTTTATAGAGTATAATTAATATATGATGTATAATGATCCTCACTTAAAAGAGAATGAGATATACCGGATTTGTTATAACATGAGCAACACGACAGGTGCCACATGTGGAGCAGGATCTGCTTACCCTACCGGAGCACCTGACATCACCCCTAGTTTTTGTGGGGTTCGTGTTGCTTATTCTTTAGTTTTCCATGTTGTGTCATGTGTTCTATCGTTTGTCTTCTTTCATTTTTAGCCAGCCGTTGTCAGTTTATTTTCGACTTATGAGTTTGACTGTCCTTCTGGTTTCTTTCCTCTTTTGAAGGTACTCGAAAATCTTATTAAAAGTACATATCTCATATATAAATGGAAATAATGAAATACGAATGAATAATTAACAACTGTCATATTCCTGACTTGGTACACGGATTGTCTTTTGTGCATTAAATGTCACATATTGATAGTCATAAAACATAAAATGAGATATATCCAACCATATACATCTGATCTATAATTATCTAAGTTCTCATGAGCAGATGAGTATGAAACTTCAATCATTGTAAGTTTAAACATTTGCACATTACTAATTTAACGATTTAAATCCATAAATATTTACACTAAGTGTCAAATTCTGATTATAATGAAATTTAATGACTATTGTTTTAATAGTTAAATGGGCTGATCCTGATGATATGTTCCCTTTATCTCTACATCCAAAAGGTAATGTTCACAGAAAGGTCCCTAACCATGTCAGACATAACGAAACGACCAAGGAAAGGCCCATCAGTGGCGTCTTTATCAACTGGAATCAACAGATTTTTTTTAAAGTAAGGCCATAATAAAAAGATTTTTTGTTTGGCCTAACCCTGCCTACCCCAAAAATAGCTGCCTACTCCAAATCTTTTATTGTCCTCATGTGAACAAGTGGTTTTTAATATAAAAAAAAAGGAATGGAGACTTAAAAACATTTAACGATTTAATTTCTCTTTGTTAAAAAAATAATAAAAATAAATGACTACCTACCTACCTACTCACTGATTCCACTGATTCTATCTTTGGGTTGGGTTTGGACAAACTGAATTATTCTTAAGTGTGGCCTAAATATAACAGAATAATGATTAGCTGATAAACTACTATGTTCACTATGCTACAAGTTTGAAGTACATGCATATCATGAATATAGCAGTATCAAATTCATAATAAATGTAGTTTTAATAATATTCAAACAAAATACATTGAGTAATAAATACATTATTTTTGTATAATTGTATCAATTTGAGGCCTTAAATATAAATACATTATTGATGTATAATTGTATAAACTTGAGGCTAATGAAAACTAAGATCTGTCTTAAATTAGATTCTAAATAAACGTTAAGCTCATACGTTTCTTTATTTTAACAACACATTTATTCTTTTTATTCTAGATTGCGTGTTACATTTGTACTTCCATGTATCGAATGTAAAATATTCATGCCAATCGGTAATGCTCGGGTGACTCCGCTACTTTCCTTCTATCCCTAAAATTATACAAGAATAACATAGGGCAGATGATCCAATCGGCAATCCTCGGGTGACTCGCTTCTCTCCTTCTATCCCTAAAATTATACAAGAATAACATAGGGCAGATGATCCAATCGGCAATCCTCGGGTGACTCGCTTCTCTCCTTCTATCCCTAAAATTATACAAGAATAACATAGGGCAGATGATCCAATCGGCAATCCTCGTGTGACTCGCTTATCTCCTTCTATCCCTAAAATTGTACAAGAATAACATAGGGCAGATGATCCAATCGGCAATCCTCGGGTGACTCGCTTCTCTCCTTCTATCCCTAAAATTATACAAGAATAACATAGGGCAGATGATCCAATCGGCAATCCTCGTGTGACTCGCTTCTCTCCTTCTATCCCTAAAATTATACAAGAATAACATAGGGCAGATGATCCAATCGGCAATCCTCGGGTGACTCGCTTCTCTCCTTCTATCCCTAAAATTATACAAGAATAACATAGGGCAGATGATCCAATCGGTAATCCTCGGGTGACTCCGCTTCTCTCCTTCTATTCCTAAAAATCATACAAGAATAACATAGGGCAGATGATCCAATCGGTAATCCTCGGGTGACTCCGCTTCTCTCCTTCTATCCCTAAAAATCATACAAGAATAACATAGGGCAGATGATCCAATCGGTAATCCTCGGGTGACTCCGCTTCTCTCCTTCTATCCCTAAAATTATACAAGATTAACATAGGGCAGATGATCCAATCGGTAATCCTCGGGTGACTCCGCTTCTCTCCTTCTATCCCTAAAAATCATACAAGAATAACATAGGGCAGATGATCCAATCGGTAATCCTCGAGTGACTCCGCTTCTCTCCTTCTATCCCTAAAATTATACAAGATTAACATAGGGCAGATGATCCAATCGGTAATCCTCGGGTGACTCCGCTTCTCTCCTTCTATCCCTAAAATTATACAAGATTAACATAGGGCAGATGATCCAATCGGTAATCCTCGGGTGACTCCGCTTCTCTCCTTCTATCCCTAAAATTATACAAGATTAACATAGGGCAGATGATCCAATCGGTAATCCTCGGGTGACTCCGCTTCTCTCCTTCTATCCCTAAAATTATACAAGATTAACATAGGGCAGATGATCCAATCGGTAATCCTCGAGTGACTCCGCTTCTCTCCTTCTATCCCTAAAATTATACAAGATTAACATAGGGCAGATGATCCAATCGGTAATCCTCGGGTGACTCCGCTTCTCTCCTTCTATCCCTAAAATTATACAAGATTAACATAGGGCAGATGATCCAATCGGTAATCCTCGGGTGACTCCGCTTCTCTCCTTCTATCCCTAAAATTATACAAGATTAACATAGGGCAGATGATCCAATCGGTAATCCTCGGGTGACTCGCTTCTCTCCTTCTATCCCTAAAAATCATACAAGAATAACATAGGGCAGATGATCCAATCGGTAATCCTCGAGTGACTCCGCTTCTCTCCTTCTATCCCTAAAATTATACAAGATTAACATAGGGCAGATGATCCAATCGGTAATCCTCGGGTGACTCCGCTTCTCTCCTTCTATCCCTAAAATTATACAAGATTAACATAGGGCAGATGATGCTATCGGCAATCCTCGGGTGACTCCGCTTCTCTCCTTCTATCCCTAAAATTATACAAGATTAACATAGGGCAGATGATCCAATCGGTAATCCTCGGGTGACTCGCTTCTCTCCTTCTATCCCTAAAATTATACAAGATTAACATAGGGCAGATGATCCAATCGGTAATCCTCGGGTGACTCCGCTTCTCTCCTTCTATCCCTAAAATTATACAAGAATAACATAGGGCAGATGATCCAATCGGTAATCCTCGAGTGACTCCGCTTCTCTCCTTCTATCCCTAAAAATTATACAAGATTAACATAGGGCAGATGATCCAATCGGCAATCCTCGAGTGACTCCGCTTCTCTCCTTCTATCCCTAAAAATCATACAAGAATAACATAGGGCAGATGATCCAATCGGCAATCCTCGAGTGACTCCGCTTCTCTCCTTCTATCCCTAAAAATCATACAAGAATAACATAGGGCAGATGATCCAATCGGTAATGCTCGGGTGACTCCGCTACTTTCCTTCTATCCCTAAAATTATACAAGAATAACATAGGGCAGATGATCCAATCGGCAATCCTCGGGTGACTCGCTTCTCTCCTTCTATCCCTTAAATTATACAAGAATAACATAGGGCAGATGATCCAATCGTCAATCCTCGGGTGACTCGCTTCTCTCCTTCTATCCCTTAAATTATACAAGAATAACATAGGGCAGATGATCCAATCGGCAATCCTCGGGTGACTCGCTTCTCTCCTTCTATCCGTTATGAGGTACGGAATCGACCGAGTTTTGACGAATGGTATTCCTGCGACATACTTCTGAGTTGCCCGGAACATACAAGGAATATAATAATCAATATTACATAATCATAATGATTATTCTATTTAATAATTTTATTCAAAACATGAATGAAGAGGTTCGGTTTCGCCAGGTTTCACTGTAATACATGTAAGCGTGATGATGGAAGTGTTTAACGAGGGACGAAAGATACCAAATGGACAGTCAAACTCATAAATCGAAAATAAACTGACAACGCAGGTGCTCCGGACGGGTAAACAGATCCTGCTCCACATGTGGCACCGGTTGTGTTGCTTATGTGATAACAAATCCGGAAAATAGTCTAATTTAATAGGTCACATTAATGAAAGGGAAGGAGATTGTAGTTACGACGTAAGGTGCATATCCGATATCATTTGAGAAACGGTTATTCCATAACGGTCAACCAATTCATGATGGCGTCCGTAAAATTTACGAAGGGATGATTTTAACTTCACAATTTTGATCGCTTGGTTTAATAGCTTCTTTGTGAGCAGCAACCCTCTATCAAGAAAATCATAATAGGAAATGCAAGCACGGGAATGCTTAAATGTTTGCTCTGAAATAATATGACATGAAAATGCAAAAACCTAAAACTGTCAAATATAGTTCAGTTTTAGTTTGTTACCCCGATTTTGTTTTTTGTCCATGGATTTATGAGTTTGAACAGCGGTATACTACTGTTGCCTTTATTTATTTGTATATTTCTAATAAAAGAAAAATAATCTTAAAATTTTGTTAAACATGACCCCTGTTTTCAACTAGAATGTTTTGCAAATAAAAGTCTTGTATTTTTTTAAATTCTTTTAGCGATTTAACATTATTTATATTATTTATCATTAAAGACAAGATATGTTTTGCCAATATTTTTGAAACAATTGGTAGGAATAATCTTTCATTTCAGTAAATAGATTGCATTCAACAGTCAGGGTTCATACACCTTTTTAGTTCCATTTTTCCATGACTTTTCCATGACTTTTCAATGATGTTTTATGAAATTTCCATACCCCAAAACTATAGACCAAAAAGTCCTCCCTAATGCTATAAACATGCTTTTGTGTCCTTTCCATGCAACTAAATAAACAATCTTTTTAACATCCAATAATGACACAATTGCACTGAAACACAATGAGAAATACCAACATATTTATGAATAACAATACCGAGTTAAGTTTGCTAACAATGATGTAGACCTACTTGTTATCAAAGATTCTATGAAAGAGTATAACCTACACACTCATTTGAATGTCCCCTTTGGTATATGTTCTGCCTCTTTTTACAGTATAAAAGAATATATACAAATTTTGAAATATTTTAATAAACAAAGTATTAGAAAAGGTTATTTGGCATAATCCTCTTGACTGGTTGGACTTTCATCAAACAGATAATGCATTGTAGACTAAAAACTATCACCTTCCTACTTAGAGGCATCATTGCCATTTCAGAAGTGACATTTGTCTACTATCCAGAAACATATTCTTAAATACCGAGACGATATCCTCACAACTTTTGTATGAAAAATTGCTCTTTACTATATGTAGGACTCTTATCATTTCAGCTCCTCTATCCATACATTATCATTAAAAGTGTTTTTCAACGGCTGTTTGGTAGCAATAACTTCGTTTTCGAATATTCCGATAGCTGGTTTCTTATTTCAATAGTGATACTGTTAAAGCAAATTGCACTATGAAGGGAACCAGATGCAGTTGCATATTTTTATAAACAATTTTGAAGAAACGAATTTTAAATTCTCATTTTACACTTACCACAACTGGGGCCTTGTTTCTAGCATTCGAAAAAGAAACAGTTTCAACAAAAACTACGGGGATCATTTAATTTTAGATGTTTGAAGACATGCAATAAAGATTACAGTGAAAATAATCATTTTCCATGACTATTCAAGGACTTGTCACTAAAATATAGTTTTCCATGACTTTTAAAGGCCTTTCCCACCCATAATAAAAATCCATGACTTTTCCAGGATTCCATGCCCCGTACGAACCCTGAACAGTGTTCACAGGGCCGTAACTAGCCTCTTTTAATAGTGAGGCAAAATATATTCGCCTAACGGAGCGAGGCGAAATATTTTGGGCGAGGGGTCTGGGGGCCGCTTAAGGCCCCCAGAGGCTCTGAGAAAAATAACGCAAAATCGTGCATTCTGAGCGTTTCCCAGACTCTTTCTTGCATTGAAACGGCTTAATTAATTTTTAGATATTTTTTTCGACAATCAGGTCCCAAAGCAAAAACAAAGATTCATTGTAATTTAAGACTTTTAGGTATTAGAGACAACATTAAAAGACCGATATGTAGGATAAAGCAAAAATCGTAATTCTCATAATTATTAATACCGTATCTGTCTGTTTGTTCTTGTACTGTATTGTTATTAGACTTTGGAGTTTTTTTATGACTAGATTTAAATATAGTGACATTGCAGTATTATACTTTAAGTACTAGTACTGCTTAAGTCCACACTAGGGACCATCTTCACCTTATTTTACGATCTTTTACGGTATTAATGATTCTTTAAAAGTATTGTTGAAGACCATCCGGCAACTATCAAGATGAAGAGCAGAACACAAACTTTGACCATTGATGATTTGTATTTTTTCTATGCATTGACTTTGTGTGCGATTATGTCCCCATACTCCTTTATTATCTGTTAAAGGTTCTCAACACGACTTGATGCAAATTTAACCTTTCAATCATAAAAGGTCATATATGGCAATACCTTGTTTTTTTCTTCAAATTATTTGATACCGGGAAATATGTGACCTTACTTTAATTCAAACCATGTCAGCTATCTAGTTTTATTTACAATAAAACAAACTGTTTTGTATTCTTTGATATCAACTCTGAAAACTAAAATGAAACTAGAAACACGAATAACGAAAAACATCCAGGGGATACACCAGAGAGTGAAGAGAACGTCTTGCTTCTTGCAATACACTTTCCGTGAATTTGATATGAAAACAACCTTTTGTTTCATTTTTTTTTTTTTAATTTTTTACATGAGGCATTTGTCTCATTTGCCTCAATGTAGTTACGGCCCTGGTTCAATAAGGAAACTCATGAAGGTTTCAGTGCTGTAAAATAGCTATCAACTTTTTATAAATCCCATTTTTGATATTTGCAGATAAATGTCTTTTTCAACTTTGTCATGTTTTGCAAACAAATTCAAAACTACAGCAATCGAACTCCTTAATGACTTTGTCTAGAACAATGCACGACGAAGCCAAAAATGTAAATGTTTGCAGTATGCCATATTAAAGAGGGGGAAATAGGGGTCCGTTAACATGTTAACAACACCTCGATTTTGGCAAAAACAATTAACAAAAAATGCAAAAATGCTGATAACAGTTAACAAAGTGGGTTGAAAACTGTTAACAGCTTTAAATGATCTCAAATAACAGTTAACAACACCTTGAAAAAAGGCAAAAACAGGTTAACATAAAAAGGTATTGCCCCCCTCATTTAATAATCAATATATTTCATATATAGTCAGCTGCCTTGTTTGCTATGTCTTGAGTAAGGATCTCATTTATCTATTTAAGGTTTCTAATTAAACTTTTTACAATGCAATAGTCAGATAATACATGTTTAAGATTTGTTAGTGCGTTCTCATATGCATCCGTAATTCTGACCTATGACCAAATTTCTCATCACATACATCGCAGCTATACGGTTTTTCACCTGTGTGCGTTCTCATATGGTCATATAAGGTATCAGTCCGACTAAATCCTTTACCACATACATAGCATAGATACGGTTTTTCACCAGTATGTGTTCTCGTATGTTTTTTTAAGTCACTACTGAGACGAAATCTTCTACCACATGTATCACAGTAGTAGTGTTTATCTCCAGTGTGTATTTTCATATGCGTCCGTAGAGACGGTAGTTGTCCAAACCGTTTACTACACACATCACACTTATAAGGTTTATCACCGGTGTGTATTCTCGTGTGTACTTTTAACTGGTGTTTACTACTAAAGCATTTGCTACATAATTTGCATGCATATGGTTTTTTGGCAGTATGCGATCCCATGTGTATTAGTAAATCCTCCTTTTGAGGAAAAACTTCATCACATACATTACATTTTTTAGGTTTTTTAAACTCATGTGTTCTCATATGTACATTTAAGATATCACGTCGAGTAAATTCTTTACAACACACATCACACACATATGGTTTGACACCAGTATGAGTTCTCATATGTTTCTTTAAGTCACTATTTTGACCAAACCTTCTATCGCATATGTCACAGTTAAAACGTTTATCTCCAGTATGTATACGCATGTGCGAGTTTAAGTACTGCTTAGAACTAAAACATTTTCTACAAACATCACAGATAAAAGGTTTATCACCAGTATGAATTCTGATATGCGTCATAAAATTATATCGATTACTGAATCCTTTCCCACATACATCACAGTTATATAATTTATCACCAGTATGCGTTCTCTTGTGTTTCTTAAATTGTCTAAGTCGTCTAAAGTCTTCACCACAGACGTCACAGTTATAAGGTTTATCATTGTGTATACACATGTGTGTTTTTAAGTGGCCAGATTGTCTAAACTCTTTACCACAGACGTCACAGTTAAAAGGTTTATTATCATTGTGTATACACATGTGTGCTTTTAAGTATTGTTTTTGACTAAAACCTTTACTACATATATCACAGTTGAAATGTTTATCACCAGTGTGTATTCTCATATGCAAACGTAGATGACATTGTTGATTGAAATCTTTACCACATACATAACAGTTGAAATGTTTATCACCAGTGTGTATTCTGATATGCATCCGTAGGTGATATTGTTGATTGAAATCTTTACCACATACATAACAGTTAAAAGGTGTATCATCGGACTGAGTTCGTTTAACATCGGACTGAGTTTGTTTTGGCGTGTGCGACTGTGAGATAGGTGTTTGATTTAAGTCGTTGTTACACATATCGCATTTTAACGTTTTTTCGCACGAGTGGATTTTTTTATGTTCTTCGGACTTTTCTTCCCGGTTCCATCCTTTAACACATCCTTTACAAGTATTCTCGGATTTTTCAAGTTTTTTCCCTTCTTTACCACACAATTGACACTTATTCTCAATCTTTTTTTCCCTTTTTAATCCTTTACCACACAGTTGGCAAGTACAATTTTTGCTTCCATTATTGCATCTCGGGTCTTTCTTTATACAGTGATCTTGATTATGACCAGGGGACACATTCATTAAACCCACTGTATTTTTGTAATCAGTCATTTTCTTTGTTTTGTCCCTTCTTGCCCGTTATATTTTTTGTTGTGTGGCCTAGAGTTTTAATAAAAGAAAATAAACATAAATTAATAATTTCATTTTTAATTGCTGTAAATATACTTTAAGTTATTTAGCAAACGTCAATAAGTTTTTAGAAAAGATGGATAAATACCAATAATGGATTATCCATTTTTTATAAAATTGTGTTTTTTTTTGTGTCTATCAATGATCATTATTTTTTTCTTTCTCAATCTTCGAGCCCTATCTCATAAAAAAAATAAAAAAATATGTGCATTATTGAAGCAGTTACAAATCGTCACCTTCATCTAGATAGAACAAGTGTAGCGAATAAGTTGTTGGTGCATTCTTTAATGAAACAAACAGATAAGACCTATGAAAAAGAAGATGTGGTATAATTGCTAATGGGACAAATGTCCACAAAAGAGCAAAATGACACAGAAATAAACAACTACAGGTAACCGTACCGCCTTCAACAATAAGCAAAGCCGAACCCGCTTAGTCAGCTATAAAAGGTCCAGAAATGACGATCTCAAACAATTGAAACGGGAAAACTCCGCCACATTATTAATGAATGTGCCTGTCCCAAGGCAAGACCCTGTAATTTAGTGGTTTTCGTTTGTTTATGTGTTACATATTTGTTCTTCGTTCCCTGTAATTTAGTGGTTTTCGTTTGTTTATGTGTTACATATTTGTTCTTCGTTCATTTTTTTATATAAATAAGGCCTTATTTATATAAAAAAATGAACGAAGAACAAATATGTAACACATAAACAAACGAAAGCCATGTAATTTAGTGGTTTTCGTTTGTTTATGTGTTACATATTTGTTCTTCGTTCATTTTTTTATATAAATAAGGCCTTATTTATATAAAAAAATGAACGAAGAACAAATATGTAACACATAAACAAACGAAAACCACTAAATTTCAGGGTCCTGCCTTGGGACAGGCACATTCATTGATAATGTGGCGGAGTTAACAATGTTAGCGGGATCCCAACCCTTCTCCTAACCTGGGACAGTGGTATAACAGTACAACATAAGAACGAGCTCTAAAAATCAGTTGAAAGGCTTAACTCATCAGATGGACAAAAACTAGGGTTTTTGTTATTTATTTTATAATAATTATTATTATTATTATTATTATTATTATTATTATTATTATTATTATTATTATTATTATTATTAAACATCTTGATTCCTCTTTTATAGAAAAATAAATGCAATCTTAATCGTCGCTACACCATTTTTTATAACATTTCTCATCTTTTTAGATTTTTTTTGTTTTAATTATCAATTCTTAATTTAATTGAACACAAAGTATATGTGTTATCAATGCGCTCCATATATCAACACACGCACACATCGTTAATGAGATAGATACTTTGATGCGTAATGCTGTATTTAAAATTGCAGTTGAAAATTCTTATCATCTGAAACCATTAGACTTATGGTCGGGCTTAGATTTTGTAAAATTGTAGAACAATTACAATTATAATTTAAAAGATAACTAGTGTTGGTATTTATAAAAACAGTAAAATTTTCAAAGTAAATATGTATTTATGTTTCGGAAGCATTGTTTGTAGTTTTGATTATGTTAAAACCCTGCCATTAGTTGTGTAACATGATACACATGAACATATTTAAATCGTGTACTTACTTATTCAAATATTAAGGTCGGATGATGTAAATTTAGAGCAAAAGATATAAACGCAAAGGGAGATAATAACAGTAATTTACTTATGGAGAGCCTGTTTAAAATTATCTGTCGTTAAACCAGTAATAAAACGTTTGCAGAATTTGATATCGCGTGTTCTCTCTTTTTCGAATCATGCTATTTTCTCAATAGGCATGATAGGTGTGGCAAATTTTTGTTGCATTTCCTTTTTTCTGTTTAAAGTACATACAATGTAATAGTGGAGACTGCTAATTTGCAAGTCATTTATATATAATATCAACAGTATACATAGATTAAGTATATGTAAAAATACTTATAAAAAGTAAATCCAAGGCAAATCAAAAAGGATAAAAATATAAACGAATTAAAGTCCAACTTCGGCTACCAATCAATAGATCAAGCGAAAACAACTGTCATAATCTTGAGTTGTTACATACATTTTCAAAGCACAACATATAGAAAACTAAAGTCTAAGTAATCAAATTGAAAAAAAACAAATTGAAACTAGTTAACTTATTCAGTATGAAAAGGTTTCTCATCAAAGTCCACTGGACACTTATTATGCCCCTGCATTCATATAAAGTGATAAAGGGGCATTACTCAAAACAGTTAAAGTGATCTGTCTGTATCTGTATTAGGAAATCCCTCCTTCAAAGGAGCACTTCACAATGAATATATATGTCTATACACACTTAGTTTGAAAATATAAAAAATATAAATATAAATGTACGCCCCGTGGGGTGTACGTTGGCTACAGTCTTTGACTCTTGCTCTTGCTAGACGGTAAGGTCTTTAAGAGTTCGTTTCTCTTGGCATGTAACGCATAGCACAATTTTCTGGATATGTATTCTACCATAAAACAATTGTCAGTGCATTTGCATCTGCAACCACAAGCACATAATAAGTGACTCGGATCTAAAATGAGCTGTGCGTCTATTACAACGTTAGTAAGATTAAAGCATTTGGTACAGTTTCTAAAGCTACAAAGAAAGCTTTCAAGTTCATGCAGGTATGGTATGCGGATATCATGCAAAGTCTTACATTCCAGAAGGAAGTGATCTACCGTTTCTGCGGATTCTTTGCATAGTAAGCAGGTTGGATCTACGCTATTTTGATTAAATGAAGCTTTGTTGCTTTGAAGATAGTAGGTGCCTGTAAGAAGCTTTAGTTTTGTTTGAAGACGACTTATATCCTGAGATGATGTGCCTACACTTGCAAGACAAGGATGAGTGTTACGCCAGAGTATATTGTTAGTGGATAGATAATTGAGAGAACTATATAGGGATACTTTTGTTCTCAATTGATCATGCCAGACACTGTCAACTGCTTTTTTTACTTGTGTTTTCCATCGATTTGTGTTGATCGGATTGAGCATTAGATCATGAGCTGAAGGTAGATTATATTGGGCTAGAATGCATCTTGCTTTTGAGAACCAGCTTTGAGAGTTGAAACCAGACATAAGTAGTTGTCGTTCAGCTAGTTCCTTTTCTATTGAGGATTCCATTCCACATATTTTGTTATAAATATTTATGACGGCTTTATGTATTGTTCCTTGTATTGGAATTACTCCTGTCATAGTATAGACAGCTGCATCGGCAGTATTATTTGGCAGTGATAGGATTTGTTTCATTGCTTTCCTATAGAATACTTCTAATGGCTATATGTGTTTTTTGTCTGGAAGTAATATATCTAGTCCATAAATAAGGACAGGTAGGATTTATATTTGAAAGATATGTAGACAAGTAATTGGGTTGAGACCATTCTTTCCGTGAAGACCAGCACCCATTAGGCTATACATTGTCCGTCTGGCTTTAGATATATTTCCTTCAATATGAATATTGATTGTTTTCTTTAAGTCAGAGCTGTGTTTAATTTCTATATGAAGAGCCGAGCTTGGCTGAAGCATAGCTGTATTATTGATCTCAAATTCAAAGTCTGTATTTCGTGTGGAGGGCACATTTTTCAGTACAAGACTCTTGGTGGGTTGGAGTTTATATTTTTCCTGAATACTGTAGTTTTCAACTGTACTTATCATTGACTGGAGATCTGAAGGTGAATTTGCAACCAGGGCGACATCATCAGCGCAGGTCGGCGAACCACAATATATATTCCCAATGTAGGAACCCAGACCGCTATTTTCCAGTTGGTCTAGAATGTCGTTTATATAAACTTTGTAGAGTTCGGTACTGAGAATTCCACCTTGTCGTACTCCTTGGTGAACAGGGAATGGATTTGATATTAAACCATTCCATTTGATGGAGGTTATGGCATAAGTACTAAGTTGGCGTATTAAGAGCCAGAGTGTTACACCTACTCCTGATAAGAAGAGTTTACGATGCAAGCTATCATGGTTGACGACATCGAAAGCAGCCTTAGCATCCAGTAGAGCAACAAAAATAGGTAGTTTTTGGTCCATGGATTCTGCAATTGATTCTAATAGTATGAGAGCACTGTATAGTGGAGAAACTCCGGGAGTAAAGCCTCTTTGTAGACGATTTTGAAGAATATCAATAATGTCTCTGATCAGCTGTCTGAGGAGTATTTCTAGTATTTTCCCGATAATTGGAAGTACAGTGATACCTCGGTAATTTTTTGCATCTATTGGCAACCCTTTATTTTTGAAGATTGGGGTTAGTATTCCATGTTTTAGGCAATCTGGAACTGAGGCTTCCTTGCAGATGTTGTTAATAATTGCTGTAACTCCTTGTAGTAGAGCATCACCACCATATCTGATGTGTTCTGCTGTTATGCCATATATATCTGGCGCTTTGTTGGTGTTAAGCTGGTTTATAGCTTTGTCAACTTCTTCTGATGTAAAGACTAGAGGTTCCGCATTTTCTTTGCAAATTTCTTCAAATCCCGCACAAAATTGAACTTAATTTGAGTTTGTGGTAATATTAAAGCATTGTGTATTATTTAATGACATTTAGTTGAGACAAATTTAAAGTTTATATTTACAGAACGAAAACAAGTTATCTGAAACATCCGCAGAACCATTTATTTCCAAAGAAAACATACATTTTTTTTAAACATTCTACAATAATCTTGATTTCTTTTTAATATAATTTTTTTTATTGTGTCTAGATCTATATTATTCTTATTTTTCTTATTCTAACGTTTCTCACTTTTTCATTCTCCTTTTGATACAATTTTTTAATTAATAGGATTGAAAACAAATTATAGATGTTATATATGTGTACCATATATTTTGTTTCAATGGTTCACCTTTAAATCTATATATTTAATTATTTATTTCATCAAACTATATTCTATTTTGAAATACATTGTTATCAACTGACAGCAATTCAACTTAATGTGAAAATTTGTAGAAATCGCTACAGCGTGATGTAAACTTATTTTACACGTTTTATATTAAAAAAATTTAGCAAGAACGGTAAAATTCACAAAATAAATATGTATGTGTTTCGGTGGCACTGTTTGTAGTTAATTTGATTATGCTTTGAAAACATGTCATTAATTGTGCAAAACAATAAACCCAAACATATAAATTATTTACTCACTTTTTCGATGTGTTTTTGTCACTGGTATTTGTGTACTAACACAGGAGTTTGAAATCCTATCAATAACGGGGTAAAAATATACCAAAGTCGACTATCATAGTAGAGCTTCTCTCGAAGAGAGAAGCGACAGGAATGCAACGCATTTTCCTACTTTTTTTAAAACGGACGTTTTGGGTCGGAATAAACGCTATCCGTCGATTGCAAAACATATTTTTACTTCAATTTACCATTTAAACTTCTTTGCAGGTCACTAATTATTCATTTACAGCTTATTTTGATGTCCAGACAGGACTCCAGATTTTCTGTAACTCCATACCCGGAAGTCCTAATGAATGAGGATCGCACTGAATATATGCAAATGAGGTATTTTAATTAATTAAACAAACAGTCGATATATATTATACAGATTTTTTAAGTACTTGCTAGTAATTAATTCTAAAATATTATGATGTCAAACTATTGAAAAACCTGGTCTTTTTTTCATTTAAATTGTTCAGTTAGTCAAGGGAAATAACTCTTTTCAGTAAACAGTTTACATGCGGGAAATTTAAATTTCACTTATTTGAAAACTTAAAACAGTGCTAGAAAGAAGACTTGAGTATGTCTAATCAGATTAATGCAGTTATATGGTAATATATGATTTCATCAATAGACAATACCCTAATGCTGTTATCTGCCCAATGATGTCTCATTTAGAATTTCTATTGCACACAAAAAAGGGGGAGCATGCCAAAAATAAGAAATTTATGGTTTAAGAAGAGTTCCCAGCATTGGATAATTTATCAATGAAGGGATCCTTCTGTTAATTTTTGTTTATTGAAATTGAGAATGTGAACTTAATCAGTATTGATTTAATAAAAAAACAAAATATTTAAAAAATCAAAATAATTATGCATAGATTTTGAAATTTTTTCATTGAATGCAAGTGTCTGAAACAAAATATACATTTCATATGAATCTATTTATATTATTCAAAATAATGGTAAAAACAAATTAAATGTATATAAATCAACCCCCCTTTTCTGTTTGTTTGTTGAAGTAAACTCAAATTTTTGGTCTGAATACTAGTACATGTATACTAAAAGGGTTATTTTTGACATTACATAATCACATGCACAAATGCTAGCATGTCAATAATTTAAAATATTGTACCAAAACTTTTGAAAGCTTGCTTTGACCAAATCTCTTCTATCTGTTATAGTGAAATGAAAATGGGCCCGTCTTAGAACCATTAATACTCTTTTAACTAATCACCAAAGTTTACTTTTATTGGATATTCTGTTTACTGGTTTATATAACTAGTAATGTATACAAATATATTTAACAGCTGCATGTATACAAGATATATTTCTGGTATAATCAACTCAAACCAATGTATCACATTAAATGGTTTGCCTTTGACCTCAACTATTGCGTACTTCTGGTGCAAATATATGAAGCGTACAATAATTCTGATAGTCTATACAAATATACGAAACTTTTATTTCTTGTGTAAATCTGCGACCTTGTCAGTAGACCAAACTTTTGAAGTACCATATATATAATATGGTCAATATAAAATGTTGACCTAGGTGTATGACCTTTGTATGCAAACCAACCTTTTAAGTTACCAATATATCATATGGTGTGTAGTATAAATCAAGGGTTGACGTATGACCTTGTATGTAAACCAACTTTCAAATTATCAGGCTTTATATTCCATTGGATTTCAAAATATAATACGAATAAAAAGCCTATTAATACAAATAACATCACAGAATAAGAGTTCATGCAAATTAGCAACATGTATCTCTTTTCATACCACAATAATTATCTCTTAGAGTATTATCTATTAGTACGTGAAACCCAAATCAAATATGAAAAATCTACTATCAGTATCAATCTGTTACCGTCAAGATCTAGAAAAGGTCACCATTGTAAATAGTCCAAATCATATATTCTGTAGTCTCAACACATTAAATTGGTAAAACAGACTGACAACAATATCCATAGCCCACCTACTAATAAAGTTGATCTCTGGGAATCGACTGACGATTGGAAATATTGAAAATAATTTCAATGTAATAACGAGAGAACCTGTTAAATGGAGGGCACAATTAATTGCAATATTAATCAAAATATTCTTGTTCTGTCCTGAATAAGAGTCTGTAAGCAGAAAACATGAAGTCTCTTTCACAACTCTTTTATCATTAGGTAATTATATACTAGTACTTAATATCAATTGATAACTGCACACAAAAGGAAACCAAAAAAACCTTATTTTCATATAAATGTCAGTTGGTTATGGGAAATTTTTACTAGAAACTAAACTAGACAACAGATGTCCTTAATATGATTCAGATAAAGAAGGGCAGATTTTTTTTAACAAACTAACTATATGCTATAGACAGACACAAGGGTAAAGCAATATGTCACAATGACTGTCTGCTTTTATTTAAAAAAAAACAACTGTGGATGCAAATTACAGTATTAGTCAAACTATAGGTTATTCATCAAATTAATTTCTTACATTCACTTCATCGCCATACCATATGGGTTTTTCTCATTGTTGAAGGTGGTATTATTGCCTATATTTACTACATTCACTTCATTTGCAATTTAGTGGATAGTTGTCTCATTGTCAGTCATTCCACATCTCCTTCTTTTTATATTATCAACAATCAAACAATTGTAGATAAATCTTCCCATCCTGTGGGTCACTAACATAAGCTTGAAATGAGATTAGAAACAATTAAAATTTTATTGCAAATATATTTATATAAAATAACTAGCACAATTAACCAAAAAATGACTGTCTAATTCATCAGATCAGAAGTTCCATACATGTCCCACTTGATTCCATGAATTCCAGAGCTCTTGTGATGAAATAACAAAACACCTCACTGAAATTACAAGAGAACTAAATATTGTAAAATGAATAATGTTATACATGTATACAAAAGTTAATGATTCATTGTAATGGAACAAAATTCTAACTTGATCAAAAGCTCATCATGGTCTAAACAAAATTATGATGAACAGCAAAAGACCACTGTGGCCTAGCTTCCATTCAGAATTCGAAGCAACTGTCTCATCAAACCTTTAATCTTGAACAAGGAAGAGAAACTTAGTACCATGCTCTTCGATAGTTTGCTGCACTAGAAATAAGGGTCTATAACCCACAACAATTGATTAACAGGCTCTTGATAAAAATTGCATGTACAGTTAAAAATATTGGTGCTAAATGGAAAAAATACATTTGCATGATTACCTTGGACTACTGGAACCAATATATGTGGAGACCACTGTCATCTGTTCAATTCATTGGTGATCATCATTTTCAGAAGGTGTTAACTGGTTGTCATAGCTACATGGTTGTAACACCCTTCATAAGCCGATATCAATATCATATCTTGGAGGGGTGTGCAGGATGATAACTGCTATGTTGGAATACCCCATTGTACTTTTGCCGATTTCAATATCAGCTCTAGTAGGTGTGACAGAACATTCCATTCCTTTTATATACTATCATGTTTTGCTTCTGTTGGTGGGGTACAAAGTAAGGGTGGTGTGGCTATAGAATGATGTTTTTTTTTTCATCCGTCTGGCTCGTCTCTTAATTTAATGAATGTCCAGTACTCTTGTGATGAAATAACCAAAATTTTCACTGAAATAAGAAAAGTGTATTGTCAAATGAATCCTTTTTATGTCTTAAATAGAAATAAACACAGCATACCTTAAATCACATACTATAAGAGATCATAAGAACTGTTTGTTGAATTTATTTTAAGTGCCTCTGGCAATTCATTTTATGGATAATATAACACTTTTTATGAAAAAAAAAACATCCTGTGCAGTATGGGCGTGGCTCATTGTTGAAGTACGTATGGTGACATATAGTTATGAATTTCTGTATCATTTGGTCTCTTACAGGGTTGTCTCATTGGCAATTAACCAATTTATCTTATATCATGTTAGCATGGATAAAAACAATATATATGTGTATACAAGACTATCTAATATGATCATTTATTCAAAACACATGCTTGTCTAAAAATTAATTCTTTTTTATTTTTTGTCGAAATGTAACACTTGTCTTATTTATATATGAATGTCCCAAGTAAGGAACCTGTTACAGCTAATTTCCTAATGTATGTAAATGAAGACTTTGGTTAGCTTGCTGGCTTTGTTCGTATATATTGTACAATTATATTGGGAAAATGTCAAATTGAATTTAAATATGATATATACAGGTTTAACTATGTCATATATATTGTTTGGAGATATCAATCTTAATTACAAAACTTGAATAAACAATTATACAATCAAAGCAAGCAAGCCAACCAAAGTTTAACTCTACAAGCATTAGGAAATTAGCTGTAATGATTTTTTTTTCTTTCATAGTGTTGGCACTCATATCAAATATTACTTTTATACTGATAATCTGAGAGTATTTATAATACATGTTTTGTTATGTATCTGAAAATTGAAACTATTAGGAAGGATTTTTTTTTTTGGGAAAGGGGGCGAGGGTTGGGGGTTATGGGGGGAGGGAGTCACTTTTATCTTGCTAGATGTTAAAAAGAGGACTCATATTGGTTTTTTGTTTATATTGCAGGTTGTCAGTTAATTACGTGAATGAAGAGGATGAATGTGATTCAAAATTGACAGATGTTTATGAGGCTTGCATAGCCTTCTATTCCTTGAAGAAACAAGCACCTCCCAGTAAAGACTTATTAGGTAAGCTGATACCAAGAATTTTTGGTGTCAGTTCAACTTTTAAATATGATAATTCCCAACAAAAAAAAATTGTGGTCTACAAACATCTGAAAGTGAGGCCTCAAAGCAACAGTCCTGCAATTATCCCAGCTCACTGTTCAACTTTGGAAGAAGATAATGCATATAAAGTAAGATGTCCTTTACCAACTGTTGTTGATGGTAAACAACAATTTTGTGATGTTACCTTTGGCAAAGATGACACATGGCTCACACTTAATAATATAGATTTCAAAACTGGATTTCCTCTGCAGATAAACCAGGAAAATGTGAATGGTATGCTTAACGTAATATGTTCCCTTAAACTTTGTACTGGGATAAAAAATCCAGCTGAATTCACTTCAAAGGCATTTTTTAAGGAAACTTGTTGCATGTTGAATGACCCTGGTAATTGTTATGTAACACAGAGATCAAAATCCTGTAAAATTTTGATAAACTGGACAGCCAAAAGTATAACCTGTCACACATGTGAAGATTCCTACAATAAAACTCAGTTGAAGAAAAAAAACAAGAAACGGGTTCATGAAGATGAAAATAAATCCCAACTAAACATTAAGAAAAAATGTGGGTCAGAAAGACCAGTTTTAACAGAAATAACAAATACTACAAATTGTATTGAGCCAGAACCTTTGGAACCTTTGCCTGGTAATACAACTGTAACCATTCAAAGTAATGAAAAAGAAGCTAATTCTTTCCTTGATGAAACCTTAGAAAAATCTATCCCACTTTCAGAAGAGGATCATGATGATCTTGAACAAATTTTGAATTTAGTTTTAAAAATGGATGTTCCAGAAAATTTTGCAATTCTATTAAAATCACAACTGAATAACTGCAAGAAAGGTATAGATATTCACCAGAGACGGTGGGACCCTAAAATTATTAGCTTGTGTCTTACTCTTTTTATAAGGTCTCCACAAGCATATAATGACCTTAAAAAATCTGGATTTCTTGAATTGCCATCAAAACGGTTATTGCAATATTATAAAAATTCTGTAAAACAAACTCCTGGATTCAATAAAGGAAATCTTACTTGGATGATGAAAGAAATGGAAAAACAAAACGTTTCTGAATTTGGAAGACATGGAGGAATAATAATTGATGAAATGTCTATTCAGGATGACCTCATTATTACAAAATCTGGTGATTCTTGGAATATTGTTGGATTTGTAGATATGGACAGAGTTAACAATAACATTGACATAATTAGTAAAAATAAAAAAACTGTGGAGCTTGCCACTCATGCTCTTCAGTTTGTTTTTCATGGACTAACTGGTTTCAGATGGCCTGTTGCTTATTTTGGATCTTGTACTGCAACAGCACACCAACTTTACAACACATTTTGGAAATGTGTTGATTTAATGGATGATCATGGATTTACCATTGATTATGTCATGGCTGATGGAGCTTCAACCAATCGTACTTTCACAAATATGTTATTTAACGAAATTAATCCCAGGGAAAATAATTTTGTGTTTAATGATACCTTTTGCAAAAGTCACAAAATGTTTGCTATTCAGGATATAATGCATGTCATTAAAAAAATAAGAAATAACATAGAATCCAGCAAGCAGGAACACAAAACAAAAGCTGGAAGATACCTTATTATAAATGATAAACCAATAATATGGGAGCACTGGATGGAAGCATTTAAATTTAATTTTCAAAATGGCTTTGCAATACACCATAAGCTTACAGAGGAACACATAATTCTAACACCTGCATCTAAAATGCGCAATCAATTGGCAGTTCATGTGTTAAACAAAGACATGCTTTATCTCATGAGATCATATCAGGCAACTTTACCCAGGCCTGAAATTTTGGCATCAACTGTAAAACTATTGGAACATACCTCCCAGTTGGTAGAAATATTTTGTACACAAAATCAAACAGTTTCATCTATGGATAATCCCAAGTTTGAAAAACTAAGGAACATTATTAACTTTTTTAACACATGGGAAGAGACTGTAGATAAATCTGTTATGCTAGTCAACTCCAAAAATTTAATAACAAGAGAAACCAGAGAAGACATTAATTCATCACTAATGGGGTTTATATCCCTCTGTGAAATTATGCTCAAGAATGGCAATAGCATTAACCCTGGATATATGAATTCAGATTTAGTGGAAAATTTGTTCGGCCAACAAAGAGGAATTAGGAATGGTGCCAACACAAACCCAACTTTAGCACAGTATGGGCCTGCTAATACGGCTATAATTCTAGGGCAATGCAGTGTGTCCAATAAGTCTAATTCTGGAAAAGCAGCATCATTTTTCACTGCAACAACACCCTGTCCTTTGAATCCCAATCGAAATAAGTCAAATATATCTATGAAGAGAGGAATTCGACTTTAATGTGACAATACTGGTAGTCAATCAACTGTTCAATTTTAAACTGTTAATAACATTTTATTGTTGTATTGCCATACTAGATTCAGCAAAATATTTGGTTATTTCATCACAGGAACACTGGAACATGCTATTGCCATACTAGATTCAGCAAAATATTTGGTTATTTCATCACAGGAACACTGGAACATGCTATTGCCATACTAAATTCAGCAAAATATTTGGTTATTTCATCACAGGAACACTGGAACATGCCATTGTCATTTTAAATTCAGAAAAGTGTTTAGTTATATCATCACAAGAAAACTGGAACATGCCATTGTCACTTTAAATTCAGCAAAGCGTTTAGTTATATCATCACAGGAACACTGGAACATTCCATTGTCACTTTAAATTCAGCAAAGCGTTTAGTTATATCATCACAAGAAAACTGGAACATGCCATTGTCACTTTAAGTTCAGCAAAGCGTTTAGTTATATCATCACAAGAAAACTGGAACATGCCATTGTCACTTTAAATTCAGCAAAGCGTTTAGTTATATCATCACAAGAAAACTGGAACATGCCATTGTCACTTTAAGTTCAGCAAAGCGTTTAGTTATATCATCACAAGAAAACTGGAACATGCCATTGTCACTTTAAATTCAGCAAAGCGTTTAGTTATATCATCACAAGAAAACTGGAACATGCCATTGTCACTTTAAGTTCAGCAAAGCGTTTAGTTATATCATCACAAGAAAACTGGAACATGCCATTGTCACTTTAAGTTCAGCAAAGCGTTTAGTTATATCATCACAAGAAAACTGGAACATGCCATTGTCACTTTAAATTCAGCAAAGCGTTTAGTTATATCATCACAAGAAAACTGGAACATGCCATTGTCACTTTAAGTTCAGCAAAGCGTTAAGTTATATCATCACAAGAAAACTGGAACATGCCATTGTCACTTTAAATTCAGCAAAGCGTTTAGTTATATCATCACAGGAAAACTGGAACATGCCATTGTCACTTTAAGTTCAGCAAAGCGTTCAGTTATATCATCACAAGAAAACTGGAACATGCCATTGTCACTTTAAATTCAGCAAAGTGTTTAGTTATATCATCACAGGAAAACTGGAACATGCCATTGTCACTTTAAATTCAGCAAAGCGTTTAGTTATATCATCACAAGAAAACTGGAACATGCCATTGTCACTTTAAATTCAGCAAAGCATTTAGTTATATCATCACAAGAAAACTGGAACATGCCATTGTCACTTTAAATTCAGCAAAGCGTTTAGTTATATCATCACAAGAAAACTGGAACAAGCCATTGTCATTTTAAATTCAGGAAAGCGTTTAGTTTTATCATCACAAGAAAACTGGGAGGTGCTGTTGCCGTATTAGATTGATCTTTCAGCCAAATGTTTGGTTATCTGGCACTTGCCATTGCCACCAGAAAATTGGACAGATTTCAAGAAGCCAATATAATGAACAGGTAAATATATTTATAATTGTACCACTTTTTTATTTCCAAGGATACTTTAAAAGCTTAAGGTCACCAGGAATCGGGTGTGATGCTGAATCATGTTGAAATCAATAAAAACTTTTAACACTCTGTGAAGAACAGGATCGGTATGTATTGGAAACATTCACTCTGCAACCAATAAACTTTCCTGCATGTCTTGTTCATTGTGGAGCCTTGCTGTTATTAATGATATACATAAGAAAACATATGAAGGCGTCACAGATTCTGAGTAAACTTCAGTAAAGATTCTGCTTAAGATATGAATAGAAAGAAACCTGTATACACTAACTATTTATTATCATCAAATACATGTACTTTAGGCCACAGTTGGCTTTGAAAAAAATCTGCTGCATTATTTCAGTGTATACGTACAAATGGAAAATTTAACAGTACAAGTATGGAAAGAGGAATTTAAAAAAAATTGAAGAATAATGGGGTGCTAAATATAAAGAATAGAGAATAATGAGCACAATGAACATTATGAGCAATAGAACAGTTTTGAATGCCCTATCCAGCCTAGTGTTGGTTAAATAAGGTTATCTTTACAGCATAACATATTTATTGAGTTTCTTCCTATAATTAAACGAGAATGTGTCCATAGTACTTAAATGCTGCACTCGCACTGTCAATTTTTTCTATAAGAAGATGTGGTATGAGTACCAATGAGACAACTCTCCATCCAAGTCACAACTTGTAAAAGTAAACACTGTTCAGTGGACTGTGAAATTCGGTTCAAAACTCTAATTAGGCATTGAAATTAGAAAGATTATAAGTTGATTGGACTTCAACTTCATCAAAAACTACCTTGACCAAGTATTTAAACTGAAGCAGGACACATGGACGGAAAGACTCACACCGAAAAACATAATGCCCCTAGGCTGGCAAGAAACTCAAGCGATTCATACTTTTCGAATTAGTTAGTGTCAATTTTTAACAACCTGAACCATTATTATACCTTTACTTATAATTTTCTTTTTTTCAGTTTAAAGAATATAGCTGTTATAAGGATTAACTTATTAATTTACTGGGTCCATAATCATTTACTGTTAAAGTATGTAATTTTGGTAAGTTATTATTTTTGTTTTTTTAAATTATATCTATATGATTGCAAATGAGATACATGTAGATATCCACAAGAGACCAGTTAATTTGGATTTAAACAGTATATATAAATTAAATGACACTACATTCTTCAACAATGACTAAAACCAATAATGTATTGTCAGCTACGAAATGCACAGATATGTCAATATTTATTTAAAAAAAAATCAACTGGAAACCTGTCCCTTAAATTGCTTTGCTAAAACAGAATTACGGTATAATCATTACAATTCGTAATTCTTAGTGTTGAATTTTTAACAATTGTAGGCCATGAAAGAAATTGTTTGTTTGCCCTAACCCTATCTTCCTAGGGGTGGGGAGGGGGGGATTCAGACCCCCCTTTTTTGGGCAGATCAATGCATTTGAATGGGGACAGGTAAATGGACCCCCCCCCCTTTATCCTGTGTTGGGAACCCCTCTTTTTAAAATGGCTGGATCCGCCCTTGTCTACCCAAAAGATAGCTGCTTACTCAAAATCTTTTATTGTTCTGATGTGAAAAAGTTATTTTTAATTATATAACCAGATAGTCATTTTGGAAACAAATAGAAAATGCTTACCTACATTGTACCCACTGTTTCCCCGGTTGGGTAGGGTTTGAACAAACCGAATTATTTTTAGGTGTGGCCTAATATAAGACACTTAATGAACCTTTTATTATTTTTTTCAATGTGAAGACACAGTTTTTGTTTGTTAATCTTTTAAATTTTTGGGGCATATTTTTTTTATATATAAATAATCCCAAAAGTATATTGAAACAGTATGTTGTTGTCTCTATGACTTGCCCATTTCAATTCTTAAATCAATGTTTGATGACAAGAGTCACAGTCAAAAAATTACATCCGACTACAAATGTACCTTGTACATATTTTGAGGATTAACTACAAATGTAATTTACACTCATAATAACTTATACATGTAGTTTCTTATAACATGTTATATCTTCACCTAACACTTATCTATAATCCGTCTTAAGGTTTTATCCAAAGATTAAAAAATAAACAGCATACTTTTGTGGGTTGACACTGGTACGAAAGTCATTGAATGTACAGTTTTAAAAAGTTTTATAACAAACAGTTATTGTAAACATTTCCAAAAAAATAATATAAATATTTTATTGCAACAGAAGACAATAACAATAATAAGACCAAATACCGGTAATAGACCTGTGTGTTTAGTTTCTAGGTATTAAATTAAAAAAATAGGGTCGATACATGTACATGAACATTTGTAGGTAGGATTTTATTGGTATGCACCAGCCACTCACCAGATGAAGGGGGAAGTAAGTTTTACCCTTGTCCATCTAAACCTATGAATAGTACTTTACAAAATAGGTTTCCATTTTCTCACTTTATATGAGGAGATGTGGTATGATTGCCAATGAGACAACTCTCCACAAGAGACCAAATGATACAGACATTAAAAGCTTCATTTACATAGGTTACTCATAGGCAGATCCAGGGGGACCAGGGCCCCCTTTCATGGGAAAAATTTGGTGGACTATATAGGGAACTACTGAAGCATGACTTGCCCATGTATAAGTTATGCAACTTTTTTTCTATTATATCAGTGTTCTCCCCAAGACCTTCTAGCATCATGGTAATGTGATGTTATATTTCTGAATGTGATTTTCTTATAGATTGTGTTATTGATGTGATGCCATAATTTTAAGAAACATGCATGATGGTATGAAATTTTTTAACAGGATGCGCTATGAAATATCTGGGGAGTACACTGTATACATGTCTGTGGATCTGTACATGTGAACATGTGGCATGGTCACAATCTCCATATATTTAACCTTGTTTTCTGAACATTGCTTGTCCAACTTTCTATTAGACTCCCTTTAATTTTTTCTGTCAACAAATTATTAAAAAAATTTTGCTCAATTTTCAAGTTTAAGCCAACTTATCTACAGTAATGTAGGTCACTGATAGGCATGCCCCTCCCCCCCTTTTTCCTGATTTCAGTGAACTTACCAACTCAGGTACAACCTCTTTTTTAGTGTCAATACATAGAACCACTACAAATAAACATAGACAGAAAAAAAGGGGGGAACCACAAATGCCTGTGTTATGTTAGCCCATCAATATTTCGTTCTGTACTTAGTACTGTCCCATGCAACTTATTAGTCTAGTACAATTTTGCAGTGGCGGATCCAGAAATTTTCATAAGTGGGGGCCCACTAACTGACCTAAGAGGGGGCCCGCTTCAGTCATGCTTCAGTGATTCCCTATATAAGCAACCAAATTTTTTCCCAAAAAGGGGGGGGGCCCGGGCCCCCCGGGCCCCCCCTCTAAATCCGCCTCTGTTTTGTGTACATGAACATGATATAAGTTGTGTGATGCCAATGTATTTGTATATTGATATTTAACAGATGAGGCCCCTGGATGTGAAGTCACATGAAATTTTAGGTTATGGTGACAAATGCTTGAATTAACTTAATTTTTTTTCAGGACACTATATCCAAAATGAAATATCAAACCTGTATGATTAACAGTGTTATAGTAATGGACCTTCAGAAGTTAACATGGACAACCATGTGCTGTACTCTGCTGACAAATGGGTTATAAAAGATAAATTCAATGAATGCTAGCCAAGGGATGCTCAACACAATATCATAACAAATTTATATCTGACTGTTATTTTGTAAAGCGTTGTACATTACAATATTTTTCTTATGGGAATTGCAAGAAATTATTATATCAAGTGTAGGCACCACCTATCATCATCATTTGAAGGGGGCATATTACTTACTTAAAGATACTTAAAGATGTTTTCCGGTACAGGATCCTCACGGCTCCTCTTCACCAGACTCATATATTATGTCGTAATTATTACTGTTACTGCTGCTTCCGGTTATAACTGCGCGGTAATCAGAATAATATAATTCCTCGTTTTTCCAGTGATTGTCAAGTCTGTTTTTAAAGGCATTAACAGACGGTGCCTTAACCACTTTTTCTGGTAGTTTGTTCCAGGTTTTTGATATTCTCACCGTAAAACTATTTTTCCTAAGATTAGTATTAAACCTTTGATGAACGATTTTACTGCTATTAGTTCTAGTACTGTGCCTATTCTCTGTGCTCGACATCAGTTTTAGGAAAGTACTAGTTTCCGGGTCATATTTATTGTGTATGATCTTATAGGTTTCAATCATGTCCCCTCTTATTCTTCTGTACGCTAGTGTCGGTAATTTTAATTTCTTTAGCCTTTCTTCGTAGCTTAGGTTTTTAAGTCCCGGTATTTGTTTTGTAGCTCTCTTTTGTACACTTTCAATTTTATCGATATATTTTTTCTTAAAAGGTGCCCATACTGAACTTGCATAATCTAGATGTGTTCTTACTAGTGTTTTATATAATGGAATAAAGATTTCTGCATTTAGATTTTTGAATGATCTTCTTAATGCCGCAAAAATTGAATTTGCTTTATTTACTTTCTCACATATATGCTTTTCAAAGGATAATTCTTCATCAATGACTACCCCTATATCCTTCTCTTCTTTGCATCTGCTTATTTCTTTTCCTAGTAGATTATATTTTTCAATATCTTGCTTTGATTTTTTGCTAATGTTTATATGTTTACATTTTTCTGGATGAAACTTGAGTAACCATGTATCACTCCATTTTTCTAATTTGTCTAAATCCTTTTGTAATGTTTCATGGTCTCCGTCTTCCTTTATTATTTTAAAGATTTTTGTATCATCAGCAAATAAGTAAGCATCTGAGTTAACTCCTTCCGGTAAGTCATTGATGTAGAGTACAAATAAGAGTGGTCCTAGTACCGAGCCTTGCGGTATTCCTGAGGTAACATCCTTCCATTCTGATGCTTCACCATTTATTGAGACTCTTTGTTGCCTATTTGATAGAAAATCTTGTATCCAATCTAGTATAGGGTTTTTTATTCCATAATTTTCAATTTTCTTTAGTAGCCTTTTGTGTGGTACTGTATCAAATGCTTTCATAAAGTCTGTATATACACAATCTACCTCATACCCATCGTCTATAGCCTCTGTCCATTTGTCAATTACCTCTAGTAATTGCAATGATGTTGATCTCCCCGAGATAAAACCGTACTGCTTATTTGAGAATAACCTGTTTAGCTTCATATGCTGTATTATGTGTTCTCTTATGATTTTCTCCAATATCTTACAAACAACTGATGTTAGACTCACTGGGCGGTAATTTTTTGCTTGCGATTTGTTTCCTTTTTTAAATATAGCGCTAACAAGTGCATTCTTCCATTCTTTTGGTACTGTCTTTTCATTCAATGATTGGTTAAAGATCAAGCTCAAGGGTTCAGCTATACTTTCCATTGTTTCCCGAAGCAGTCTGGGGTGTAATTTATCAGGACCTGGTGATTTATCAATCTTTAGCTTTTTTAAGTGTTTCATTATCATATCTTTGTTGATTTTTAATTCAGTTAATTCATTTGCAATATTTATTGAATTTGGTACAGGGATTTCGCCATCTGGTTCTTGTGTAAATACACTTGCAAAGTATTCTGATAATATTTCCGCTTTTTCTTTATCGTCATCTGTTTTTGGAGATTTAGTATCGTCGGGATCAGTGTGTAGATCACCAATACCTTCCCTTGTCTTGGACTTTGATTTTACGTAACTCCAAATAGCTTTTGGGTTTGCTTTTGCATTTTCTGATAATCCCTTCTCAAATTTCTTCTTAAGTTTATTAACTGATGATTTTGTTTTATTCCTTACTCTGTTATACTCAGCTCTAATTTCCGGGTCTTGGTTGGTTACAATTTTCTTTGACAGTATATTTTTCCTCTTAATTAATTCTCTGGTTTTTTTGTCTACTGGGAAAGCGTTTTTCTTCTTTCCAATTTGTGTCATTTTTTTTGTTGGTACGAATCTTTGTTCTAATTCATTTAGAGTGGTTAAAAAGTATTTCCAGTTTGTGTCGACAGAAAAGTCATCTTTAATTTCTTCCTGCCAATTTATCTTATCCAATTCTAGTTTAAAATCATGGTAGTTCCCATGGTCATACAGCTTAGCTATTCTTGGTTTGTTCTTAATGTTTATATAACAGTTGTAGTCAAAGGACAATACACAGTGGTCACTTTTCCCTAGAGGGCTCATGTATTCTAGATTACTAATCATTTCTTCTTCGTTCGTCAATATCAAATCTAAGGTATGCGGAGTATCTGTACCTCTCCATCTTGTTGGTTTGATTGTATGTTGGAATAGGAAATTTTCTTGTATCGAATCTAAAAATCTGTTTTCGATGCTATTTTCATTTTCTCCTTTTGTGTTCCATATCTCCCAATCTATTGCTGGGTAATTAAAGTCTCCCATAATAAGTATATGCGAAAAACCTTTCTGAGTTGCTTCCGATATTAATTCCGTTAGTTTATCATTATATTCCTTTGTGTTGTTAGATGGTGATCTGTATATTAGGCCTATCAATAATTTGTCATTCTGGTTAAGTTTGATCTTAATAAATATGTTTTCTTGGAATTGGGCTTCCATATTTACTTCTGTCGATTCAAGATTTGAGTCTATATATAATAGTAGTCCTCTTCCTTCATCCGTTTCTAGATTTTTCTCATACATTTTATAGTTTCCCACCTCTGGTAATGAGTATTCTGCCTTGGATGGTTTGTACCTATTCACCTTTGGTTTAACTTCTGTTATTCCAATTATATTTGGTTTATTATCCCTTGCTCTTACTATTAATTCGGATAATTTGTTGAATAGCTGGTCTGCATTTGTATAAAAACAGTTCAATTTGGGTAGAACTGCAAAACTATTTACATTTTCGCCGTTAAAAACCTTTTCCCTATTTTTTACAGTTTTATTTACATCCTTTGAACTTTTTTTCACTACTTCTTTATTCTTATCACTTTTCTGGCCCAGGGTGGTCCTCTTACTTTGTATTGGTATTCCCCCGATATGCATTGTTCTTGTAGCTTTTTTGCCTCTGCCCATAGTACTTTCTCCTGTTCTCTTTCACTTTGTGTCAGGTCATTACTAACGTTGACTTTCTCATATTTTGGTATACCTCTGATATAATGCATATTTTTGAATAGAGTGAGTTTCGAGTCTATGCTTTTAAGATTAACCAATAAGGGTCTACTATCTTTCTTACTATCGTACTTCCCTAGCCTTTTGGCTTTCATTATATTTCCTTCCTCCAGGTGTATTTTTGCATCATAAAAAAGTTCATTTATTTTCTCTGTATCATGGTCTATTCTTTCTTGTTTAACATCGGATTGATTTTCTGTAATGCCAAATATAATCAGGTTTTTCTCTCTTGCTTTTCTTTCATTCATCTCTTCTATCACTGTTGTAACTGTTGCTTTCTTTTGCGGCCCTGTTCCCTTATTTTCAGCTTCCTCCATTTTTTTATGTACAGCGTCCCCTGTTTTAGTAGCTTCATCCCTAGCTATTTCTCTGATCATTTCTTTATCACAGCTATTTTTAATTATTGATTCTTCTACTATTTCCCTAACTCTTGTCTCGTCACATTTAGTGTCAACAGCTAATTCTAAAAATTGTATTCTCTGCTCATAATTTGCCATTATCTCCTTACATCTCGCCTCTATCTTTAGATCAGTAACTATGTGTTCTTCTACTGTTTTCCTACATGGGACGCAGAACCACATTGAGTCTGTTTTGCTTAGAAGGTCATATTCTGGTTTTGATTTATTAAGGCACTTGATACAGAAGTGGTCCTTGCATCTCTGGCATTCTAGAAGTTTAGCATTTGGGTCTTTATATATTGTTGAGCAGATTTTACATTCCCATGGTTCTTCGTTCATTACATCTACTGATGTACCTCTGTTACGTCTCGTCATTACGCCTTCTCTTGATAGTTGATAGAGCTTCTCTATCTATTATCTAGTTGAGACAGTGATAATATGATTCTAGGGCTTCCCTAAAAATCTAATTATACACCTATTTGCTTTTTTTACTTTGCTAAAAAAGAAACAACAATTTTTGTTATATCAAAAGCACAGAGAAACAAGAATTTATTTTTGAAACATAATGTAAAATATTTATTTAACTTCCATTCTGAAACTTTGCCTCACAAGATAAATGATCAGTGCCAAATAACATACATGAGAGGGCCACGAGGCCGTACCAGGCATCCGACAACTCTAAATAGAAAAATGTGCCAATTTTTTGCATCAAGTTTTATAAATAATTTTACATCATACGTGAATAAAATGGAATTATACTTAAGAAATATTATTTTCCATGTTTTAGTTATGCCTCATTCATACCAGCAGCAAGTAACAATCTTTTTATCTCGTGGGCCACGAAGCAAACCTGACATACGACCAAAAAATTACTTGCGCCAAATTTCAGTATTTTTTGCATCATGTTTTACCAATCATTTTAAACTAATTAAAGTTTATAGGTGATACAATATATACTCATACTTCACAATACTTGCCTTCCCTCTTCCACACATGCCAGTAATTAATAAATTATGGCCTTCCATAGCCTTGTTTAACGAAAATTGACGTCTATCGCACATTCTGCAGTTTTGACAGCTGATTCACAAAGTGTGGGAAAGAAATCGGAAGTGGGCGGTTCTGGGTGATTTCCCATTACCTCATTTGCATATATTCAGTGCGATCCTCATTCATTAGGACTTCCGGGTATGGAGTTACAGAAAATCTGGAGTCCTGTCTGGACATCAAAATAAGCTGTAAATGAATAATTAGTGACCTGCAAAGAAGTTTAAATGGTAAATTGAAGTAAAAATATGTTTTGCAATCGACGGATAGCGTTTATTCCGACCCAAAACGTCCGTTTTAAAAAAAGTAGGAAAATGCGTTGCATTCCTGTCGCTTCTCTCTTCGAGAGAAGCTCTACTATGATAGTCGACTTTGGTATATTTTTACCCCGTTATTGATAGGATTTCAAACTCCTGTGGTACTAACATCTATGGTAGAATAAAGATAGCAAAAAAAAAAGAGAAGGGAGATAATTAAAGTATTTTACTTATGGAGCGCATGTTTGATATTATCTGTCGTGAAACCTATGATAAAATAGAAAAAGAATTTAAAAACGCAGTTCTGTTTTTCTTTCGAATAATGTTATCTTTGTAAAAACGAAGATAAAAAAAAAAAAAAAAAAATCCAAACCACAGTATTCGAAATTAAACTAAAACAAAATACTGAAGCTTAAAAAGCCTAAGTTCATTAAAGTCAAATGAAACGAGTGGCGGGTGAAAAATAATGTTTATCCTAGCTATTCTTAAACCAATGCATGTGTATGTCATAAACTTTGTATTCTGTGCACAATTTCATCATTTTTACCCATCCATTTCGTATTATTGTAAAAAGAAAACTTTTCCGGTCCAATGTTATGATTTAAAAATATGGCAGCTAATTAGTGTTCGTGTTTTGAAACCGTGATTAATCGATTGTGTCCTTTAAGTAAATAGTCAACAAAGAAGCATGAATATTGAGGATGTATATTACATGTAAAATAACATAACAGTTTATTTAAAAGACAGATCTACGCGTATTGCAATCACCGATTTTTTGCAAGAAAGGTCACGCTGAATTCACTGCATACGGAAACCGTTACTGGAAGTTAACAATTAGAGTAAATTTCTTCTCAATATAGACAAAGTATAGAATTTTATTGAGAAAAAGGGATATGTACTTACAAAAACATATGCATCATATTCCATTTTATTTAAAGTTTCATATGACTTTAATCTGACACAACCCGCAGCTATCAATAAACAGATCAAGCGAAAAACAACTGTAGAGTTACCATAATTTAAAAAAAAAAGCGCAACATAGTCAACTAAAGACTAATTTAATGGAAACCAATAGAAACCACAGTCGTTATTCAGTTTGGATAGTTAATAAACTCATCATAGATACCAGGATTGAAATGTTGAGATAAAGTCAAATGCGGATTTCGTCTACACAAAATTTAATCAGTGACGCTCTTATGAAAAAGTCATCAACGTCAAACAAAGAACGAAGTTGAAGAGCATTGAGGACCATACTCCTTTCTTGAAGTTTTGCTAAATACAGCTATAAGGTAGTCTTTTCTTGTAAGAGTGAAACAAAAATGAATGCGAAACAAGCAAATGTTAATAAAGTATTAACATAGAACATTGACTATCTAGTGCATACATTGAAACAAAAAGTCAACAACATGTAGCAAAGTGCCTTCATATTAGTAGATGCTTATTTCATGTTCAGTGGTATTTGTCATAATGCAATATGTGGTCAACAATACAAATATTGATATTAAAGTGACACAAATCAGTCGACAAGCATCGATAAATAGTTATATAAAAGGTATTAGGATTATAATTAATACGCCAGAGGCGCGTTTCGTCTACAAAAGACTCATCAGCATTTAGGACCGAAAATCCCGAAAATATGTGCCAAATGCTGGTTTGGTAATCTAATCATGGGATAAGAAACTGGTTATTTCGTCCAAAAATTCAAAGTTTTGTTAACAGGCAATTTATAAAAAATTGACAATATAATTGATATTCATGTCAATACCGAAGTTCTGATTTCTAAGCTGGTGATACCCTAGGAACGAAACGTCCAGCAGTAGCTACATCGACCCAGTAGTGTCAATAGCTACCAAAGGTACCAGAACTTTTATTTAATACGCCAGACGCGACGAACAAACGGTTAAATTCATGTTGGCAGTGCAAAGACGGTCCATTTGTTTTTAATACAGCTCGTCGGATCGATCACATAAACCGTTATACTTTCCTTTGTAATAAAACCATATCTTCGTATTGCTTATGGTTAATTGTATTTCTCTTTTGATAGATACATAAGTAACCATGATATCCCTCGGTTATTTGTTTAATGATGTTGACGGACCTATATGTGTATTGCCTGTCAATGTTAATAGGTTTTTTTTTTTAAAAGACGACTGTTATACCACTGTCCCTGGTTAGGGGAGGGGTGGGATCCCGCTAACATGTCTAACCCCGCCACATTATTTATGTATGCGCCTGTTCCAAGTCAGGAGCCTTTAAATTCAGTGGTTGTCGTTTGTTTATGTGTTATATATTTGTATTTCGTTCATTTTTTTTTTTACATAAATGAGGCTGTTAGTTTTTCTCGTTTGAATTGCTTTACATTGTCTTATCGAGGCCTTTTATAGGTGACTACGCGGTATGGGCTTTGCTCACTGTTGAAGACCGTACGTTGCCCTATAGTTGTTAATGTCTGTGTCAATTTGGACTTTTGTAGATAGTTGTCTCATTGGCAATCGTACCACATCTTCTTTTTTATAATTTATGGTTGCTTTATTGTTTCGTTGATACTATTTTACAACATTTCGTTTTTTTCTAACTTCACATGCTCAACACATGCACAGGCAAACTCCAGTAACGTTTCAAACTAAAGGCAGAATTAATAGATGCGAGTCAATAATAGATCAGTAACTTTTCAAACTAAAGACAGAAGGAATAGATGCGAGTCATTAACACATCAGAAACTCTTCAAACTAAAGACAGAATTAAAAGATGCGAGTCAATAATACATCAGTAACTTTTCAAAGTTTATTTTAGAAAAAAAAATTAAAAAACCGCACCTCTTCTAGAGAAATATTGATTTCATATTTTAAATGATTTGCCCTTTCGTGTTCGGATGACCATTAATTTGTTTACCATTTTGACCCGATAAATAAAGGCAACAGTAGTATACCGCTTTTAAAACGTCATAAACCGATTAGAAAAAAATAAATCCCGGTTACAAACTGTAATCGATGGAAACACATCCACTATAAAAGAAAAACAACAGATCAATAGAAACACCGAAGTGCAGCAAAATCAAACGCTATGCAACATACATATATAGAAACAAACTATTAGATAAAAATTGCCATAGTCCCGACTTAGTACAGGACATTTAATGAACAAATAGTGGATGGAATCTGGTTTTATGATTAGCCAAACATTCCACGTTTATGCCAATGTTAAAGCTAAAATGACAAAAGCACATGACAGGAATACAGTTTAAAATAAAATATAACATGTATAACATGGGATGTATGTAGGACACATTGTCCATACTTCATCATATTTCTACTTTTCAAATTTGTGAAATTTACAATATATCTGATCATTTACATCCGTTTACCTAAATAACACATAGTAATGATATTAGTTTATATGCATCGAATAGTATAATCTTCTCTGACCAACTCAGGTTTCACATTTTTACACTTTTGTATTGTAAAGTTGTTTCCAATCAAAGATGAATTAAGTATATAAAACCAAAGCCTAAATATTCAAATTTACACGAAGAAGAAACAACGAAATGCGTTAATAAAAATATGTGATTTGTTTTATTACATGTAGTTATTACACCTAGCTGTGGATCTGGATGGGAACAGTTGATGAATAATTGTTACTTCTTTCAATTCCAAACAAAGGAGACAGGGAATGACGCAAAGGTATAGATAGTCAAACATAAGCAAACTTACTGATAAAAATGTGAAGATGAGACGAGAACGCAAGATACGCGACCTAAATACATGTGCATGATTTGTTAGAAATGGGAAGAAAAATGTAAGATTTTCAGATTTCAATTCCTTCTTCGCTTACTTTGCCAACTCGCCAAGTTCGTCCACGTCGCCCATTCATACATTTCCTGTACCAAGTCAGTTGTTAATAATTCGTCTAATGATTGAGTTCTCTCTTTGGCCATTGGAATCGGAACTTTCCGATTTTAATATATTCCGAAGATCGATCGGTATTTTTGTTATATTACTTTTTTTCGTTCAAAATAAATGTAAGCTTTATCTGCCTTTCTCTTGTATTGAAATATGATGTTATTTTGTTTACACTTCTTAAAGATATACCAAAATAAAAACAAAATATGATGGAAAAATATTTGTTGTTTATTTTCAAAAAAAACAAAATATGTTTAACATGTTCTCGGATTAATTTGCACTTCTCGTAAGTGCAAATTGGAACCACATTTTTTTTTAAGGTAGAACCATCAAACTTGGCAATAACATACCTGTACCCATAGGTAAAGCAATTAAAAAAAAAAATTGATATGTCTCGCCCCGTTCGGCAGTACGAGTGAAATTAGTGTCAATATCCCATAGGATTTTTTTTTTTCCCTTAGGATTTTTCAAAATCCTACAGGATATTTATAAATCCTATAGGATAAAGTCATAATCCCATAGGATATTTTTAATATCCTATAGGATTTTAATATCCTATGGGATTTATAATCCCTTAGGAATATAAATATATCCTATAGGATAATTTTTCTCCCTTAGGAGGAAAAAAATCCCTTAGGAAAAAAAAAAGCAAATCCTACAGGATATTTTTTTTCCTATAGGATATTCTGACTATAAAAGAATCCTGTAGGATAAAAAAAAATCCTACAGGATTAATAAAATCCTAAGGGAGAAAAAAAAGTCCTAAGGGAGAAAAAAAAGTCCTAAGGGAGAAAAAAAATCCTAAAGGAGAAAAAAATATATATTGGAGAATAAAAATCCTAAGGGAAAATAAAAAATCCTAAGGGAGAAAGAAAAATCCTAAGGGAGTAAAAAAATCCCATGGGATTAAAAAAATTCCTAATAGAAGATCGAAAGGGAGAAAAAAGACTTAAGTCAGTTATGTTCTATAACTAACTAAAAGTATTTAGCTCGAAAACAAACTGAACAACACCACGGCTAAAAAATAAAAAGAACAGACAAACAAACAAAAGCACACAAGTCACAAGATAAAAAACTAAAGATGAAGCAACATAATCCCCACCAAAATCCAGGGTGATCTCCGGTGCATATAAAATAATGAAAGAACAATGCATATTAATTTAGAATGTCATCAAAAAGCAGTATTTCTTTACAAAGTTTCACCAAATACAATATTCAACTTGTTGAGCCAACTCTTAACTATAAGTATGCACATGTTGTTGAGGCTAAGCATTACAAATCAAATGGGCAAATTGACACTATGGGTTGTACAGATCTTGATTGTACATTTTGGTTATATCATCCCTTTCAGTCAGCAAACCAATTATTATGTCATTTTGTTAATCATGTTCTGGAATATATCTATTGGACTAACTTGACAGACAGACACACAAATAAACAAAGATTGGATAAATCTCATTCATAAAGTGCAGGTTTTATAACTTTAAGAAACAACATAGCTGTTTGGTGACATACAAAAACACATAAGAAAGTAAAGTTTAATCATTTTAATAAATAAATAAATAAATAAATTATTTCTCTTTAAAAACAGATCAAAACATTTGTTGTCACTATGAACAATAACACATAATTCCTAATACAGTCTTTTGTCAAACTTCTTAAAATTGCATCAAGAACCATCCAGATAGCTGAATGATATAACAAAAACTCACATAAAAAGTTAAACTTAGAAATAAATAAATAAATTATTACTCCTAACACTTGTTTGTCACTATAAACAATAGCACATCATTTCAGAATAAGTTCTTATACACTTTTTCACATTTTCTTCAACAATGCAGTGTCCTTGATCACTTCTCTAAACCCATCTAACACATATTTGATGCGATAGCCTGTAAAATAATAAAAGAGCATATTTACATTTAAACAGATATCAACTTGTTCCAGGCTGTATGGTGACCTATAATTGTTAATGTTTGTGTCATTTTGGCCTTTTGTTGATAGTTGTCTCATTGGCAATCGTACCACATCTTGTTTATATTAATATTATTAGCTGTATGCTTGTTCATCTTTTAGAAGTATTCATGTTTGAGTTTAAAGGACATATCTATATGAAAATCAAGGTTTCAAGGTGTAATTGAAAATGCTTTTGAAAAAGAATGTTATATGATAAGAGGAGTTATGATTTCATCCTTTTGTACTCTTCTTGGCAAATGGGGTATGTAAAAAACAAGGACTCCTCTGTCCTGCCCAGAACTGCTTCGCTTTCTGTTTTTCAGGTTATTTGTTAATACAATGTTTATTGTGAAAGTGCTTAGCACTTTTTTTTATCAAATGTAAACTTCTGTGATACATATACTAAAAAGACACTACTTCAGTTACACAAAAAAAAAATTAAAAAAATTGAAATTAATTACAATTTACATATTATTATTAATATTATTGTGAGAAGAAATGGTGACAAGTTCAAGCAGTTACGGTGTTTCATTTTAGTAAACTTCAATTTTATTCAATATGCCTGAAGTATTTGCAAATGGACATTAACATTTGTAATATACAAATATCAATCCATCAAAGGATTTTGACAATATCCCAAATTATTAACAAAAATATGATCTACTGACAGCATGCATTTCGTTATTTGTATTCCTACCACATTTTATTTGTAAATTTATATCAATGAAAAATAACTGACCCTCTTTTAAAACTGCAGTTATAACAGCATCATACCATTTCTTATCAATGGTATAATAGGCAGACACCTTTTCCCCTTTGGAATAAACCTAAAAAGAATAAAATTATTTTAAACATTTTCACAAACAAAAACTGTTAAAAAGAAAAGTTATGCAGTAACATTGAAGGTAAAATGCATATTAATAGTAAAGAATTTCTCATATTTGTGGAAGACATTGCAGAAGTTTTGTAGTGTCTCAATAGTGTATAAATTACACACAGCAGAACCCATACAAATGTGTATTTTAAACTGAGATCAGAGTTAGACAACTCTCTGCTAATCTGTCTAGATATGTAAGCAAGTGTAAATGCTGGACATTGTTAGATCAAAAATAGTTTTAGAAAAACAAAATTAATACTAAATTGACAAACAAAAAAATTTGCTGATTTTATGTTTAAGATTACAATAAATAGAAAGAAAAAAGAATCTCTGGTTGAAAAAATTAATACAAGCTATAAATTCTAGGTAATTTGGTCTCTGGTAGAATGTTGTCTCATGGGCATCCATACCACATATTCTGTTTTCATAAATCATGAGAAATTAATTAAAAATTATATTACCTGAATTTCTTCTGTCTGCTCATCTTCTTGTGTTTTTTCAGCTCGCTATTAAAATAAAATAAATACAAATGTAAAAATATGTCATAACATTTTCATATTAAGAGTCCAGTGATATTATTAAATAAGTTAAAGAGAAAGTCAATATGATTACTTGTTATTGTCATCTGACTATCTTGTACAAAATATGAGATGATTTTGCAAACTGATATAACCATATTTCCATATGTATGAGTATAAACAAACTAAATTGAATCACAGACTTATCTTTTTGTATCAGTAAATCTTTTTTAAATTTGTCAACAATCCACATTTGTTGAATTATGACTTTTCTTGTACTAAAAAAGTTACTTATATTTAATAGATGCTTAATGGTTGATTTCTATTTAAATGTATGCATATAGGTTAATATTGGTAATCCTAAATGAAGTACTTTCTAATGGACGAAAATAATCAATGAACTCTTAAATAAATATTGCAATTTTCAACTTGCATGAAATTATAAAAATTATGATCCAATTAGCTTAAATAACTAAAACCATGCATGACGTATATGTGAAGTTTTTATTGAAGATGAAGCGCATGTTTTATTAAGATGTCCTCTTTATGACGATTTAAGAAACCATTTATATCATGTTGCTAAAATTTTAAATGATAATTTTAATACTTTGGATGATAATCAAAAATTCGTGTTTTTATTCTCAGATGTAAATATGATTCGTGTGTGTGCCAAAACCTGCCAATTAATTTTAAAAAGACGTAGAAATTTTATATATTGTACATAGAATTTTATTTCATATTATGTATTATTATTATCTATGCATTTTAATAGTCTCTTATAATTCTGTATAGAATGGCTCTCATTTTATATAGTGTTATTTTACAATGTATAAAGATTGATTGTACTTGTTGAGAGATGAGACTTAAATAAAACATTGAATTGAATTGAATTGCATTCATACCTCACGCAGTCTTTCAAGGATGTTTAGAAGCTCTCCTTCTTTGTTTCTTTTTCTGCTACTGGTTGCCTAAAATAAATTGTTCCATTTAACAATCAGTCATGTTAAGGATGTTAATTGACTTAATGTTGTCAAAAGTTTATAACTTCTGTCTAAAAGTGGATCCAGATTCAAATTGCCAGGTTGATCAAAATATTTTTCTTGCAATTAAAAGGTGCAAAATAATTATATATTGCATAAATAAACCAAATTCAGATATGTTTGACTAAAAATCTTACGTTTATTGTACGGAATAAACTGCTTAAAAAACAATTATACAAATTTGAAGGTCTCGATTGAGGATATAAAACCGTATTTTCCTTGACTTTGAGGTGAAATTTACACAATGTCTTTTCTTTCAGTTGATTAGGTGGCTAAAACTGAAAACCAAATTAAAAAAAAAGCTTAATTGTTAAGTGATACAAGAAAAAAATTAAGGCACCATAGCGAACACATTTAAATAATTCATTTACTTTTATCTACTGGCATCTCAACCAGATAATATACCTTAGAAGTGGATGGTGTTTCTGGAATAGTTCGAACTTCTGAACCTGTTGGTGTATCAGGAATGACATCCAACTCCAACTCTTCATTCTAAAAGACAAAAAACATTCTCATTAAAGGTCATGCAACAAAACTTCTTATCAGAAAAGTATTATATTGTCAGATCAGCTGTTAGTACAAACGAATGGATGAGGGTAATGATGTGAAATTTAAATTTCATTTATATTTATTTGTGAAATGTATAAAGTAAAACGTTGATTGAAAATATTATTTTAGGAACATCAAACTAGTCAGGGCTTTAGGGGTCATTATAATGGTTCAGCATAACACTGGTGTTGAGTTGTTTTCTTAAATCAAGATTATTAAATTGTCTTTTACACTTGTCAATAAGCACCTTAAATATTCAAAATCTGCTTGTTCATAAAAATGTGTACTGTAACGTCGAGACTTTCAGTTAATTATGTTTGTTATAAATGCATACTAAGTTCTTACAATTATCATGATTTAACAAATTTTAACTTTGACAAATGTAAAGCTTACCTGAATTGTATCCTCCACATCTTGTTCTCTGAGTGAGAAGTCAGTGTCTTCAAATTCATACACATCCTACAAAGACATTTAACATGTTAAAAGAGTTTCAATATATATTATTTTGTGATGTTACTTCAGTGTATACATATGAGCAAAGAGCTATCTAGAAAAGCAACCTAAATTCATCAAGTGTCTATATCCATCAAATTGAAAACAGCTCAAACTGCTAAAGCCTATGAACCAGTTTCATATTGAGTTGGTACAAGTGTTTTTGAAAAGTAAGTGGTATTTATACATCTAAATTTGCAAACTGATGTATTTTATCTGGTAAAATAGTTAAATAACACACTTTGCTATGTTATCCTATAAATTAAAAAAAAAATACAATTTAAAGCTTGGCATATTACTTTGTTGATGACTGTCTGTAAGCCTCTACATGTTCGTTATTTTTTTTTTTCTTAGGTTTATGTCTAACAGAGAATTTATCTATAATAAAACACTACTGTGTTGTTTTTATTGAGCAAACATGAGTTTCTGTCCTTTATTTTGGTATGAACAGGTGTGAAAGACAATAGACTGACAATCGCACACAAAGTAAAAAAAAAAAGTACCTGATCTGGTATTTGATTTCTTTCAACCAACTCTTCCAACTCTTCAACTCTGGACTTGAGCCGGAGAATCTCATTCTACAAAAAAAACCAAATTTAATGTATCTGTTGCATTTAGTCATGTATTGATTCGGATATTTCAAATATTTGTTGCAATTATAAATTTGTCTCCATCTCAAATAAATGTTAACAGGTATAGTATTAATTTGGATATGTGGTAACAAAAAAAGAGTTTATTAGACTTTTTACTCTAAACAATTCTAATTCGGTTTTTGCCTTTTGACTCGAGGTGTTGTCCTTGACCAATTAAGGAATTTTACACTGGTTTAATAGAATACAAAATTGGCTTTTGCCTTTTAATTCTGTGTTCTTGTCAATTCTTTATAAAATAACTATTGATTTAAAGTCTTTAACCTGATACATGATTAAATTTTACTAAATATTTCACATCTCTTTATATATATCATACCTGTAAACGCCTCACTGTTGGTCCATTTGATGTGGTGTTTTGACTCTGAGACTGAACCTGAAAGATGAAAAAAAAATCAATATTGACTGAAAAGAAATTTAAGCTATTTATAAATTAACCAACATCTTTACCACAGTCAACCATTTTCAAATGGACATTGAACCTTGTCTGTTATGGAGAGATTGTATAGAATTAAAGACATTTTTATAATTCAAAAAATTCACTCAATTCTTTAATTTAAAAATTGCTTCATCTTTTGCAAACTTGAATAGGTTATAACAACCTTTCAGTGTTTTATTTGCATTGAATCAATTGTTTGTTAAATGATAAAAACTTTTCATACAACAAGACGTTAGTCAAATTCACAATTTTGAAAAAAAACATTAATCTGATCAGGGAAAAACATCTGATTGATTTTTTGTCATTAAATTTGATTTTTAGATATAAAACAATTTGCACTTTGCTTCACAAAAAGGGTAACTTGATGTTTATAACTTAAAAAAAAATGGTAAAAGAAAATATGCAACATTTTTTATCATTGTTATTATAACAGGGGCAATTAATGATCTTTGATATTTAAGTTATAAATCAAAATAAATACATCCTATTTAACAAAAAAAAAGAATGCTGTTGTTTATAAATCAGTTTTTCTTCTTCATTTTACTTATAAGTTACCTTTATATTTTTGGTCTGTTGACGAAACTCTGGCAGATTGACTAGTCCGCTATTCAGTTGACTTAGATGTCTGTGAACTACTACTTCGGATTTGACGCTGACAAGATGTCTGAAAAGTCCTGGTTTGATGGTAGTCTCTTTTCTATTGGATTGGTGCAGCAAACCAGCTTCATGGGAGTTGATTATATCTATAACCAGGTCAAAACAGCACTCTGGAAGGGTTGACAGGTAAATCTGTTCCTTGAAAGAACCACCAAACGTACCTTCCTAGAATTAAAATGGGTTTCATGTCAACAATAAATCATTACATTTCTGTAAGACATTCTATTTTTATTCAAAACAGTAAATAAGTCATGTTCTTATACACAACATTGCTGTTTATTCTACATGCTGCTGAAAAAGTTATCATTAACATGCGAACAATCAGTTCAATTTATTTCCTATTTCAATAAAACCACTATCCTACATTTCATAATATTGATTATTAAAAAGCATGTATTTGGAAACATGGCATTCTGGTATGTTGTGAGCATGGTTGCTGATTTTATATAATAAAGTTTTTTAGTTGACCATGCTGTATAGGCTTTGCTCATTATTGAAGGCCTACAGTGGCTCATACTAAGATGTTAATATCTGTGTTGTTCGGTTTCTTGTGATGATTTGTGTCATTAGCAATCATCATCATCATACCACATCCTTTCAAGGTTTAAAGATCATGTTCATTTCATACAATTGAAATTGCAATGTCGAATTTTTTTTAACAAATCCAGATATCCAAATGGAAATTTTTATTGGTGTTGTATTTCAAACTTACATGCTTTGCTGGGTTGAAGCCTAAAAGAGGCATCACCTTCTTTCTCCACAGTCTGTTAGAGGTGTTTAAAAAAGTTTGTCTTGCTGCTGCACCTGATTCTGGATGCGCCTCTCTCATGATCTAAAATATAAATTCAGAAATTTGTACTACATTACTACACAAAGGCATTTAATACCTTCATATTCATGGCAAAAAACTCATTGTTTAATTGTGAACTATCACATCCAGGCTGGTATTATCATTTTTTTTACTCTGTAATTAAAAATGCTTGCCATGGACCTAGTTTCAATAAATAAAGAAAAAAACTTCATTTTGCAATGTTCTCTTAAGTTATGTCAATCCTTATTGGAAATTGAACTAATAATTTACATTAGCTATATCAAAATGCAAATTTAATATAAAAATCCTATAACAAACACAACTTTGCAATTACTTTTGTAGGATAAACTTATTAAAGATCTATTAAAGTTTGTTAATATCCTTTTCATTGACAAGTATTTTCAACTTCTACCTGATAAGAAAATCACAACTATCACACACAATTTGAAACCACCGTAGAGAAAAAGGGGGAGCAGACTATCAGTCAGGAATCTGATGTACAGTAGTTGTCGTTTGTTCATGTAATATATACGAGTTTCTCGTTTCTCGTTTTGTTTATATAGATTAGACCGTTGGTTTTCCCGTTTGAATGGTTTTTCACTAGTAATTTTGGGGCCCTTTATAGTTTGTTGTTCGGTGTGAGCCAAGGCTCCGTGTTGAAGGCTGTACTTTAACCTATAATGGTTTACTTTTTAAATTGTTACTTGGATGGAGAGTTGTCTCATTGGCACTCACACCACATCTTCCTATATCTATGTACCAGGGCACACTTTACAAGGGCAATTACAATAACAGTTTTACTACTGTACAGAATGACTTTTAAAGTTCAATTTTAATCAATATTTTATTGACTTAATAGACCATTGCATTAGATTTAAAAAAAAAAATCAATTTGGGCATAAATAACATTTAATATTTAATTAACATCATGTGCATCACTATCATGGGTGGTCAATAAAATAAGTAATTTAGTACTTACCCTAAGTTCTTCATGCAGACTCTTATGGACAAACTTTGTCTTTGTCTTTTGTGTAGGCTTACTATTGACTGCTGGTATGTCATCTAAAATTTTCAAAAATAATCAAATTCCAAATTTAAAATCAACAGGAAGGCTCAAACTCTACACATTTAAAATCCTGACATGAATAAAGACGAAGAAACATATAAGAAGCTATAAAACCATAAGAGATCATAATTATTTCATTTCTTAAAATAAATATATTTTAGATTTGCACAAGATGATATTTTTTAAATATTTACATAACAAATGCTTTCAGCAATTGCTCTGTGATCAATATTTTTCTTAAATTGTACAACACTTTTGGGAAAGTTGGTTCTCCTTGGTTTAAATGAGTCCTATGGTCTGATGAGTCAACATTGTTAATTTTTTTTCAACCAATTCTATAGTTAATAACTTTTTATGTCATTTCCACGCATTAGGGACGGATTCTGACATTATGTATGTGCCAGTCCCTAGTCAGGAGCATGTTATACATGTTATACATTGATTGCTGTTTCTGGTTGAAGATCGTGTTTGTTTTATTCCTAAATCTTTTCTTTAATTTTTTTACATTTTCTGGTTCCCAACTGATAAGTTTATGCTAAGGGATATCGGGATTACTCATCTTTGAGGGTGGTACAGTGACCTATAGTTGCTTACTTTACAACATTGGATCTCTTGGGTCTGATGAGGAAGATTGTCTCATTAATTCATATCAACTTATTTTTATATTTTAAATATAGCCTAATTAATTCACTTTGTTTAAAGAAATTAGAACAGTATCTCACCAGGACAAGACCAACTTTTTAAAAATCAAAATGCTGAATAATGCAAAAATTTGTTTCTTTTTATATATTTGTCACAAAGGTCAATGAAATGTGTATAATCCATTGTATAAGAGGACAATCTTATTCATTTAATCTATAAACTAAGTACCTTCTAATCTTGCAAACTGTAGGTGTAAACTGTCAAGTGTATCGTGAAGGTCTGTTAGAAAGTTGGATCTTGACTTCCTGTTTTCCAAACTTGAAAAGGTTTTATCTACAGCTTTGTATCTGTGTAAGGGGAGGCTTGCCAATATCTCTTCTTCTGCCTGAAGATAAAAATAAATAATCAAAAGATGTTCTCAACTTATAAGCATGTGACCATGCCCTCAATTTAAATGGAATCTCAACTGCCCAAATTAACATATTTGAATATCTGGGGAGGATGTTACTCATATCAATATAACCCAGTATGCAAGTAGAGGACTCAGACAAAATTGAAATAAAGTCATGTATAATATTGGTTGCATTTTAAAACTTTCAAAAAACCTTAATATTATCATGATTATGATCAAAACTTGCTCTTAAAGAAGACTCAAGGTTACAAAAAATCAAGCAAAACACTTTTTTATTTCTTAAATAACTTCATTTGTTACACTATTAGTTGTTACTTTATGATAAGGTAGAAAAATCATCCCATCTTTTTTGCATCAAACTTGACATTCTTTTTTTAACTCATTGGTAACTATATTTCTTCTTATCATTTTTAAATAAGCTGTACTAAAATTTAACTTTTGTATAATTTAAACCATTTATGTAATTTAAGGTGTTTTTGTATTTTTCATGTTTTTTATTTTAACTTTTTTTCTCCTATTAGTTCAATAGAAAACAAGTACAGTAACAAAAATAAATTTGCATGCTTCTCTCAAAGGCAGATTTTCCATGTTCAAAGGAACGTGAAATTGGGTAAAAATCTAATTTGGCATTAAACTTAGAAAGATCATACCATAGGGAACATGTGTTCTAAGTTTTAATTTGAATGAACTTCAACCATTGTCAACTTCATCAAAAATTACCTTGACCAAAACTTTAACCTGAAACCCCAACTTTCATTTTTCTATGTAAAGCGGACTGTGAAATTGGGGTCAAAAGTCTACCTAGGCTTAAAATTAGAAAGATCATATCATAAACAAGAAGTGTACAAAGTGTCAAGTTGACTGGACTTCAGCTTCTTCAAAAACTACCTTGACCAAAAACTTTAAGCTGAAACCAGACAAAGACTGACAGACTATCAGACTGACAAAAGAACGGATGCACAAACCAGAAAACATTATGCCCCTCTACATGCTCTACTATTGTAGGAGGGGCATAATAAAAATAGCAAAACCCTATATTTAAAAAAAAAAAGATTAATATAAGCAATGCCCACTTAATAGATTTCACATAACATTAAGTATTGACATGTTTCAGAAAGTGTAGATCACTTTGTATTGGAAAACAGTATTGTTAATTAATAAAAAAAATTCGCAAATTAATATGAGATTAAAAAGAAATGATAATTTTTTTTTCACCACTTAATATGAGATAAAAAAAAAAGATCTAATTAATATAAAACCATAGTAAACGAATGCATATTTTGAAAGTGACCAAACACTGGATTTTATATCTATATAAATATAAAAAACTTCGTAAATCTCAACGTTTGTTTAGAAGTTACTTAGGCCAGGGAAAAATAATTGTTGATTCCCCATACCTGCCCAGGTATTATATTCTAAATAGCAGAAAACAACAGTCATGACAGCTATGTCAAAGTACTGGAATGAAAATCTTAGCACTAAAGGTGTAAAAATATTCCAAAATCAACTATCACAAGTGGGTCTCATTGGGGCTAAGCAAGACCTGTGTTAATGGGTTTTGTGTAGGCGTGACACGTGAAATGCAAATTATTGTGCCGTGAAAAACAGGAAATGGAATCTTGCAGGACATGTAATTACAAAAAATGAAAGTTGCTTAACCATGTTAACATACATAGTGTAAGTGGGATATGGGCATTTGACAAAACAGTGAGCTGGATCTGGGATCAGAACCCCCAATGAGACCCCCTCAAAGTACTTAGAGCTTTGATTTGAGAGAATCTCTACTGTGATAGACAAGTAGTCCAAAATATCATGACGTCTGAAAGGCTATTTTTCTTTTTTTCTGGCGACACCTTCTTAGATCCTACGACATAGGAAGGCCTCCCAGAAATATATTAAAATAGCCTTGCCAGACGTCATTGTAGGATGGCATCACATAAAAAAATAAAAATTGCCTTGGCAGATGTCATAATTATTTTAACTACTGTAAAGTAGAGTTTTACATTTATACACATAGCCTCATAGGCAAGTGGAATATTTATAATAAAAACTTCATTTTTCGACATTTTAAAAGGGACAATTTTTAGGCCTACAATACTTCAAATAAAACCGGAATTAAAACCGACAAAATACTGGACAGAATTATAAAATATGGAAATCAAACAAAGGTGCCTGTATGTACACATTTAAATTCTTAATTTCAATCGATTTTAAAATGTTCACCTATTCTTTTTATTCATCTAATATTGTAATAACTTTAATTTGTAACAGTCAATAAAAGATGTGTTCGCCAAAAATGAACAAATATTGATCCAAATACATTTATGATCCGGCTTGTACTAGATCGTACAAGTATAATCATACAGTGGAACCGTAAGCATATGATCGGACCGTACGATTATATAAATACGCATACGATACAGACCGTACGCGTACGGTCTAAATACTCATATGGTCTGTAACTTACATATGTTTCTGTTACAATAAAACATTAAGGCACAGCGTAATTAAAAGGCTTAGATCTATAACATGAAAACTGAAACGAACTTTCATCCCACAAAAGAGAGGGACCTTTATCGGGACTTCGGGATTTCATGTTTTTAACCCTGGATTTCTGAATAATGACTGCACTTCCTCTCATATAAGAGCCCCCTCCATACAACGATTAGTCCAACCCAAAATTAAACTTTCCCGAAGACAGTTAGGGGTTTGAGTTAAAAAAATCATTATAAAAAATTTGCGTAATTAAATCGTATATTTCATAAAGAGAATTAACTATGATTTATATGTAGAAAGTCCTTGATTTTATAGTACTGTAGAATCTATCATATACTAATTTTTTTTTTCTAAGCAGTATTATGAGTATATAAGACATGTTTAATGATTTCAATCTTTTTTAGACGTTAAAAGTTTATAACCCGTTTAACTGATCTTTACTTATACAAAATTACAACAAATGGAAGTTTTTAACGACCTTGACTGGCTATACAAAATTCTAGACCGACTGAAATATTTAAGTGACACTACACAGTATAACCCTTTAAAATATAAGACATACCGCCCCTCCCCTCGGACTCTTACATAAATAACATGTAAAATGAAAAAGTACAAAAGGCTACAATTCGATCAGTTTTCGTGATTATTTCAATTAATTATAAAGAAAATATTTACATTGAACTATAGTACATGCAGTACATGCATCAACTATTTTGTAAGAAATAACTTAAAAAAATTATATGAAATGATATAATAAAAATTAACGGTTTCATGGTGCTAAGAAATAATTAGTTTGCATGAATAATTAAGAATATAATATAAGGTAAATATTTCAAGATTATTCTCTAATATATATTTTGATGTCTATACTGCCTATTGTTCCTAACAAAATGGTTCATATATAATGGTGAGAAAAATTTGAACAATTCACTTACAATGTAACTGTCTATTACCGCGTTATGATTTTTCACGATGAATTGAATCAAATCAAATATTTTATTATAGATACACCGCTTTACCTGTTAGTGTACAATTCAAACATCAACACAATATGTTTTAATAAAATATAGAAATTACAAAACAATCTAAAAAAAATTCAAAACCACTATCAAAAGAGTTATAAGAGAGAGAGAAAGGGGGCGTGCAACTCAGTCAACCTTTTCTCCATGTGCTTTTTCTAACAAATATCTATACCTTTCTGATTTCTCGACTTTATCATATTTACAAGAATGTGTCCATAGTAAGCAGATGCCCCACTCACACTATCATTTTAGATGTTTAATGGACCGTAAAATTCGAATAAAATATCTAATTTGGCATTTAAATTAGAATGATCATATCATAGGAAACATGTAAACTAAGTTTCAAATTGATTTGACTTTAAAAACTACCTCGTCCAAAACTTTAACCTGACGAACGAACGAAGGGACGGACAGACAAACGGACTCACATACCAGAAAACATTATGCCCCTATACTATCGTAGGTGTGACCTAAAAAATACTGAAAAATGGGGCACACTCCTCCTTGTTTTAACGTTGTAAGTCTAACCATGAATAAATATAAATCTAACGTTGAAAAGTGATCGAGTCAGTCAGGGACTTTCTAGTGTAAAAAGTTCCTGTTTAAATTCAAACATAATTTCATTAATTGATTCAGTAATTCTTTTTTTTTGTACATATTACATAAAAGAGAGACCTTCAATCTCATAAATCGAAAATAAAAAATACGGTGACCTAGGCTATAGTTGTAAATGTCTGTGTCATTTTGGTATCTTATGGAGAGTTGTCTCATTGGCAATTGGCAATCATACAACATTTTAAAGTTTCATAACTTCTTTTTTTTCAAATAAAAGCAAGCAGCTGAAATAAAGATATAAAAGGTGAACAAATACTTACATCTTCTTCATCAGTTGAAATCTTCACGTCTATTGTTGTCACTTCACCTAAGGAAACTTCAAGTACAAAATAAGGCTCAAAGAACGTTGTATATTATTTTTATTAACAATAACAACGTACATACATGTTGGTGGATGAATACACAACATGAGAGTGGGCGGGTCGCCATCAACATTGACAACATTGAAAATAAAACTAATAATTTTAACCAACATGACCAATGAGAAGACAGTAAAAACACCAAATTTATTTATACTGATATTTATACTGATATACATGTGTACATGGTTTCTGTTGACTATAGCTGTCTTGAATTAATAACAAGGGCCTAATGATGATTATGATTAGTTGATTATCTAGGACTGAATTTTTGTTTATTTGATAATCTTGTTATATATATATAATATAATTTATTATGCAATTACTTGGACATCCCCATTTAGAGCTTCAATCTTATTGACCAATTTTATGAAACTTAATCTATAACCAATCGAACATGTGTTATGAAAATTCAATTCTCCTGAAAAGTTTTAAACATTCAATAGTGACAATACCATTTGTAAAAAAATATGTCATATTGTAGGTGTAGTACCTTTGACATTTTAACATAACACAAGTTCGTAAAACTAAAATGGAAAATCATGTGGACTTAAGATATACTTTTTCAACTGTTTTTTTTTCATCATGTACACAGGTGCAATGATGCCAGTTTAGAAGACAAACAGTTGACTTTTGTGCTGACTGGTAGAAGAGTATGTGAATATGCATGGAGGATTGTGTACGGCATTAAAAGAAGGAGGTATGCTACCTTATAAGTGCAAATAAATTAGTTCATGGGATACACATTCTTATGATGGCAACCCAACATCAAAGTAGAGAGGGGGACTCCTTGTTCAAGTGGTATAAGTAGTAACTACTGTAAGCACTAGCCAGTCAACTCTCAGCTTGTGGGTTTGAACTCTTCTCATGTGGGTGCACTCCAACCTTAATTGTGCGCTGTTCCAAAGACAAATGTATGGGGGGGGAGTACTTTTTTTATTTGACCCTCCTTCCCGTACAATTACTTCTGGAAAAGCTAGACTAGAATGGTAAGTTTTACTATCAAAGGAAGGTGTTTTTTCTGGTTACCCCTGCTTCCTCCACCAATAAAAACAGGCAGCTAAAAAGCATTGCCTTAAAGTAACACTGAAAACCAAGAAAACCAAATCTATTCAAATCAAAAAAAGTGATTCCACATTCTGTTGCAGTCTACAAATACCTGGTTAATTTTTATGGAATTGATAAACCGATTAAACAGCTATCCATGAGGAGGTTGTTAACAACTACTTTTCACTGTTAGGCCATTAACAATGGAAACCACATATTGTAGAGTTAATTATTAAGCTCACATAACAAGAAGCCTTTTAATTGAGAAATCAAATAGCCAGATTTAATGCTAAAGCAATCATAAAAAAAAAAATGATAGACAGCAAGGAACAGCCATTAATTCAGAGGGTCAGGCCAATAAAGTATGTGGCAAGGTTAAACATATCCAAACAGATAACAGATGATCACTTTCCTTATATTATGTGTGTCGCTCAATTTTTTAAGACATAAACAAATTCTGAAGGTCTCTTTTACATGCTATTTATGAAACTTTGACAGGTCTCAAAAATGGCTTTGGGAAAATTATGTTTCTATCAAGTAGTCTAGGTGGTTTTTTTTATCAACGAATTACACATTTCCTTAAAAGAATTTCCAAATTGATGTCAAATAATCCTAGTAAATAAAACAACTTAAATTAGGAGTGGTATTAGCCTGTTGTATTTTTTACATTTTTAACTTTCAGGTATTACTACATGAAAAAGAAATGTAGGTCTACTCATGAAGATTTAGACAATTCTGACAAAAGATGTAGCCAACAATACAAGAGCAGGCAGTACCTTGAGGCAAAGAGTTTTGTGACAGGTCTATGCAAAAGATATGGTGATGATCAGCCTGACATTCTGGAAATACATTTGCCATCATGTCTCTCTATTCTACAAGTTTGGACCGATTACAAATCTTCCTGTGAGAATTTAGCCTCGCCCTACTTATCTTACCAGAGGTTCTATGGAATGTGGATAGAAGAGTTTCCTCATGTAAAGATTCCAAAGGTTTGTATGGAATAACATTTAGAACATAAATGTTGGTTTTTGAAAATGATAAGCAGATAAAATAACATACAGATTTTTAAATTATATCTGAATGCACACTCCACATATATATGCTATCATCTGTATTTCACAAAATTGCTTAATATGTACAAAATATATTTTTTTGTTAAGTAATGACAAGCACCAATTTCTTTCCAATAATAATGTGTCAAAATGTCAATTACGTCTGAGTCAACATGATTTTGAAATATAATTTTTATTCTCCACTTTATGTTAAATTAAGGTCGTGTTGTATGATGTGTTGTAAAACTAATCTTAAGACTAAGAGTCCATTGACATGGATTTAGGTAACTAAATGTCACCATGGACCTTCAAAATGAAACTAAACTATATTTCAATCTTTTAGTTATAAAAATAAATTAAATTATGTGGCAATTCTATAATAATTTATTGGTATGGCAGTGACTTTATATCATACCTCCAGCCTTATGTTATATAATTAACTCCTTCGTCATGATAACACATATCCTTTCATGCTTAAATTGATACATTCATAGAATTAAATAGAGATATATATATATATATACAATAAATATTGTTTTTCTTTATAGTATCAGAAGCTCAGCAAATGTAATGAGTGTGTAATCTTTAAAGAAACCATCAGCAAGAAACTGACAAAGATTGATTTGGGAGAGCTGAAAGACAAGAGAAGAGCACACTTGCTACTTCAAGAGTAAGAATTTTATTCACTCTTAAAAAAGATTTTTTTACTTTTCATGATTGATAAAAATACATCAACATTATTAGCCCAACTGACCTTAAGTGAACTTTTTCTTCTATAAAAAATCTCTGCAACAATCTCCTTGGGTTAATAGTATACTTAAAGGTGGTCAATGACCATGCCTTCAAACCGAAATTGCTAACATATTGTAAAAAAAAGATCATTGGGGGTTAATGCAATTTGTCAGATTATCCTGAAAGCTGCTATTATTGAGGAAAATATGATGAGAGATGTTATGTTGTGATCTGCCAATTAATACAAATCCTTCTTTTGACTTGTTATGGAGTAATTGATCTTGGTGACATCTTCCGTTTTTATATAAAAAAAAGAAGAAGATATGGTATGATTGCCAATGATACAACCCCCCACAAGAGACCAAATGACACCGAAATAACCAACTTTAGGACACCAACTTCATTTAACAATGAGGTCTTTAGTTAGTTTAGTCACTACTGTGCAAAGAAATGTATTTTTCCTAACATCACTACACCTTGATGTTGGGCAATTATTCCATTTAGGATAACTCACCACTTCTAAAAAATGTGTTGGGTATAGGTAAGCAAAGGTCATGGGATTAGCACAACTATTAGTTATTTGTGAGTGGTATGTTATATTTTGATTTTTTTTTCAGAATATGCAGGGAAAAATATTATAAACATATTAAGAAATCCAAAGAACATCCAAGCATGTATACATCAGTTATCATTGACAATATGGACCAGTCTAAAACCAATCTACCACGGTTTCCATTACATTTCAAGGTAAATTTATTTTATAAGGACCAAGGTTCAGATTGCATTTATTTCCCCAAAACATATTGTCTATAATACATGCAAAGCTTTTCAATATATATAGTTCATTTCATTGGATATTTTTCTAGGACATGACATACCTATTTATGTTTGAATAATCCTTTTCTTAATTGCTGATTTTATACCCTCTCCGCCTAATTTGTTAAGGCATATTGAATCTTATCATGCTTATTGTGACGTCAAGAAAAAACAAGAAACGGTAACTTTAAATAAAACGACCTCATATTTGATATTTATTCAACAGCTTGACAGTGATGACGTGTGATACAAAAAACATCATGAGATTTGTCGGATACCTAACTCTTGTTGGCATTTACTTTGATTTTTTTAATATTTGAAGGAACTCAACACATGTCATAATTTTATATCAATGACTTTATTTGGTCAGCAGCTCAACAAAGATAAGTAACATTTGCACCTTCAGTTAAGTCAGATAACTACTTCCTGTTTGCCAATATTTTGAATTATGATTGCATTCTTGTTATTAAATTATGAGCACATGTTTTTAAACCTCTTTTTTTTTTCAGAATGAATCAACTCTTGAAAAAATGCACCACCATGTTACAGGTGTTTTATGTCATGGATTAAATAAGGCCTATACATTTACATGGACAGATCAGTTTTCATCTGATTGTAATATCACCCTGAATTGTTTGATGTCTGTGTTGGGTGATGTAGCAGCAGTAAGTATTAAATCTCAAGTTTAATGAGAAACAATTGACTTGAAGTTTTCATGCGAGAGAATAACACATTTTCATTTATTTTGCAATTCATGCAACAACTAAAGTGTAAAGAAGCCACTTTTAGTCCATTAATTTTAAATATCAAAGATATGAAAGTTACAGTTGTGATATGACTGCCAATTAGAAAATATAACCAATGATTTCAAATGACAGACATTGGGAAATATTACAGATAAATCTAAGTTAGCATTACTATTTAATAAGAAATAATTGGACAGGGTTGCTTTAAAACCCTTGATGTTGTATACATCACTAACGGTAATTACTTTTTTGTGCCAAGTGGCAAGAAGTATGTAATTCAGCTTAAATTTTGGTGGCTTCATTTTCATAACTATGATATCATAAAAGGATAGACATATGAAGGCTTTTCTCACTAATAATACTTAAAAAAGTAACTTTATTTTTGTAAAATTGAATATAAAAAAGGATAGTATAAAAAAAGAACACGTGGTATGATTGCCAATGAGACGACTATCCACAAAAGACCAAAATGACACAAACATAAACAACTATAGGTCAACGTACGGCCTTCAACAATGAGCAAAGCCTGTACTGCATAGTCAGTTATAGAAGGCCCCAATAAGACAATGTAAAACAATTCAAACGAGAAAACTAACGGCCTTATTTTTGTAAAAAAATGAACAAAAACAAATATGTAACACATAAACAAACGACAACCCCTGAATTACAGGCTCCTGACTTGGGACAGGCACATACTTAAATAATGTTGCAGGGTTAAACATGTTAGCAGGATGCCAACCCACCCCCCTAACCTGGGACAGTGGTATATCAGTACAACATAAGAACGAACTATTAAAATCAGTTGAAAAAGGCTTAACGCATCAGATAGACAAAAAATACAAGTGAACGTGGCTGGTTACTTATACATCCTGACACAAGGAACAGATCTGAGAGTACTCGCAGTTATCTGACAGCTAGTTCAAAGCCACTAACAACTAATAAAAATATCATGCCTCTAAGACTAAACTAGAGTCTAGGTATGGTTGTCAATGAACTTATTATGCACAGAGACAATGTTGTAGACAATTATAGGTGAAAGTATGGGCTTCTACAGTGATCAAAACCCTACCCTATACTTTACTAAAACGCCAAGGGATGACAAAATGGAAAACAAATTTAAACCTGATTTTAAGAAAAATATTTCATGATAAAAGATGAAAATGAAACAAGTTATTCATGCAGTGTGACCAGTTAACAAACATATTTCTCAAACTAAGCCTGGACTTAAAATCTGTATAGCTAGAAAAAATATATTATGTTTGGTGTAATAGGATTAGATAACTTTTAACTGTGATTATATGATGTATAATATGTAAAGCTAATTCCTTTTTTTTTCTAGGAAAATGGTGGTTTACCTCCTACATTATATATTCAAGCTGACAATTCCCCAAAGGACAACAAAAATAAATATGTGATAATGTTCCTAGCAATGTTGGTGAAAATGGAAATTGTGAAAAAGGTATTTTTTTTATTTTTTTTGCATTTATTGTATTTTAAAATAAACAATAAAAACACTTTTTTGCTATATCATAGAATTGAGAATAGAAATGGGAAATGTGTCAAAGAGACAAAAATTCTACCAAAGAGTAGATATATATCAGTAATGAGTATATGCTTGTCATTTCATCAACAACAACAAAAAATCACTAACTTATAAAAAGAAAAGAGAAAAATTTTGATTAAAACAAAAATAAAAGTGCTTGTTGTAGTCACAGATTCTAAAAAATGAATGTAAGACAATTGCTCAAAGGGGTCAAATTTATTTTTGCTGATTTGTCACAATTTTTTTATGTTTATCACTTTTTCCAATACTGTATGCAATAGATCAACTGTATAAGATGTATTGAAATATTTCCAGCGTAGATAGCTAAGATACCTGTCCAGCAAGTTTTATTGGCCTCCATCCTTTTTTTATGATTCATTGATAATTTTTTGTGTTTTGGTCTCACTCTGTTATTTGGTTTAGGGACTGACTGTAAGATTTGTTTATAATATAAGAAGATGTGATATGAATACCAAATAAACATCTCTCCATCCAAGTCACAATTGGTAAAAGTAGACCATTATAGGTCAGAGTATGGTCTTCAACACAGACCCTACCGATTTTTTGACAGCTGTATAGCAAGTCAAGATTGTTGATACTTCCATAATCATAACAGAGCCTTGTTATTGGTGATACATTAAATAATGCTTCATATTTAGGGCTTTGGAAATAAAATCAATGGTCAGTAGAGCAGGCAATACATTTCAGTATGTGGTCTTTTGTTATTTTTAATGTGCTGCAAAAAGTATTGGCACTCACTAAATTTGGTTGAACTGTGTGAGATTTGAAATTAAAGCATAAATTAGTTATTACAAAGCTATATTTTTTTTGTTTTGTTTTGCAGATTAAGCTTACATTCCTCATGGTGGGTCACACCCATGAGGATGTTGATCAGCTATTCAGCAGGATATCTGTTAAGGCATCAAAAGAAAAAACAACAACCATCCCAAGCCTTTTGGATCTGATTAAAAGATCATTTACACCACAACCCATCACGAAACATATGGAATCCCTTTACGATTTCCGGGATCAGATGGCGTATCCATCCAGTCTAGCTGGGATTAAAAGTCAGCATGTCTTTAAACTGACGAAAGATGGAGAGAGAGTCTACTTAGCAATGAAAGAGTGGCCTTTGAAGTCATCGCCATACAAAACATTGGAGCTGACTGACATATTGCAGACGCTAGATATGCCAAAGAAGGTTGAACCAAACATGGAAAAGATTGGTGGGATTATTCAACTGATGAGAAGAGATCTTCCGAAATGGGTACAGAACGGGAAGCTAAACCGAGAAGAAGAACTTTGGTGGCTGAACTACCTGTCCACCCTGGAGAAAACAAGACGCCCTGTACCTAAGACTCCTTTGCCACAAAATATGGGACGATATAAGATACCTCAACATGAGCAACCAGCTGTGGAAGGTAATTTGTTGGCTGCCATCAACAATCACATACAAACTTTTGAAAGAAATACTGCTGTCCGGATTGTAACACACAGACCACGAGTTTAAGAACTCAAACTTATTCTCTTCTGTATACTTTGTATTTTTGTATATATTTAGCTCCTACATGTCCTAGGAACATTTGATAAATAATTTTCTTATGCCATATGAGCATCAAATTTTTAAATGAAATGTTTCTGTATGTTTGTTTAAAAGGTTTACTCAGAAACTTGTAGCTGCTGTCCTTTAGTGGAGACAGTTCAGCATTTTATATGCATGATAAATGACAACATATTTAATCAGATGTCTTTCTGTAAAAAAAATCATTTGCATAAATGTACAGTACTGTATTTTGCCATTGTTGTATGGAATTCTGATTCATGATCATTTTGTAAACTAATTCTTTATGTATAGCAGTGTATATCTTTAATGTTCACAAATGTACATATGTTAATATAAAAAAATAATTTGTAGATAATATTTTAATTGCAATTGTATGTGTTTTGACAAGTGAAGTCAATATTAGTATCATTTATTTATTTTTCAATTGTGAGTAGTTATTTGTATTCTGAAGGTAGATGGGGTTAGTATCAACTTTCTGGATAAAAGCTGATTTAAGCTGATTTTTTCTCATGAAAATCAATACTGATACATATTTTCTTATTGATTCCACATTTAATTAGAATGCAGTGTATCAATAAGTCATTTAATGAGAATTGTAATAAGAATAAGTAATTGTGGCCTTACTCCTTTTCTTTTGTACAAGGTGAAAAATAGAAATCTTCAATTGAAATGTATCCATGTAACATTGTAGACAATAGAACATAACTTTTTTTACTGGTATTTCTTTTATAAGTCAGTGATTTTTGCATTGAATTATTGACAATTAATGAATATATAAATATATATATATCTGAGATAATTTACCTGTGTTACTTTCAAATAGAGAGAAATGTGTTTATATGTATATTTTCCATAGTTCTTTTGTAAATACAAAATAAATATGTTATGTCAAAAACAAAAGTCTTTTTTATTATTTGTCTGTCTTAGTATAATAGAACAGTTTTTAACTCTTTTAAGTTTGTGAAAGTTTCTAGGTTGGCCTTTCATCAACTTTATACTGGTACTTCATTTTCCATTTATGACCAATGCACCTCATTGTTCTATAGTTTGTGTATTAAAAGAAAAAAGAGAATGTGTGAAATATTTGTAGAGTTTTTAAATTTAATCATTTAAGGTGGTACCTAACACTACAGGGAGATAACTCTGTAAAATCAGTGAAACGTTTTAATGACGTTGTGTTGTAAAGGGAATATTAAGCTTCTCAATGATCAAAACTAGTGTTTGTCAAACTGCTATATAATCAGTGTAATTTTTCTGATAAAATGCTTGGTTCAAATTTTTTGAAATTTTTATATTATTGTCAAAGGGTCAAAGTTAAAAACTTTGTCAAAATTTTATGAAAAATAAATGAGCCAAATTAATTTTAGTGAAAGTGTTGGGTACCACCTTAATGGTCTAAGTAACAAAATTTAAGACCAAGAATATATTGGCTTTTTTTTATTATTCTAGCAAGTGAAATATGTAAGAAGACTTTTATGATCAAACTAAAATGAGAAATAGTTGGGGTTTGAAAATTTTATATGTTATTACAATTCTTTTCCTGAGAAAGGTAGTCCTTGCTATGAAAAGAATAGATGTCGGGTAGAAAAATTTTGATGAAATGTTAGTAAACTCAGACATACAGCTTTAGGTGTGGGATTTTTAGCTGTGTTGAAGACCAATTGGTGGACGTCAGCTGTTTTTGCTCTTTGGTTGGGTTTTCTCTTTGAAACATTTCCCTATACTGTAAATTCAGAAATTATTGTGTGCATTTATTATTGCGACATAAATGTGATTTTAATTTTTATGATTTTAAGAAAAATCCTGTTGCATTCATATGAAATATTTCAAAATGAGAGTTAAAATTATTGCGTTTACAACTCAGTCGCATTTTTCGCAATAATAAAAACCTCGCATTAATTTCTGAATTTACAGTATTTTACTTGTTTGTACTAAAGTCACATATATATGGCTTTTGGCTGTGAAAATACTTGTTAGAGTTTGTTTCTAATGTCATTTCTAATGAAAGGAAAAACTTCTGAAATTTGGTTTGCAATTGTATTTTAAGAAATTGTCATTTCTCATTTTAATGATGGTTATTAAGGCTCTGCACCTTTAGTTGTGGCTTATTGACTCAATGATTTGCCAAATTTTGATATCAAACAATCACACTACAATAAAAAAAATTATATATTGAGGATAAAGGTTTTCCCATCTTGACTACCTGTGAGCGTCTTGCATGGTTGTTTTTTAATCAAAATCAAAACACTCGTACACACAACACCATACATATATTTATGGAAAAAAGGCAAATCGGATAAAACTCTCTCATAGCACAAAATTTACATTTATCAAATTGAAAGACAAAAGATATCCTAAGGGACAAAATTAATCCTACGGGAAAGAAAAAAATCATAATGGAGAATAAATATCCTATAGGACAAATAATATCCCTTAGGAAAAATAAAATATTCTATAAGACAAATTATATCCCTTAGGAAAAATAAAATATCCTATAGGACAAATTATATCCCTTAGGAAAATTAAATATCCTAAGGGAGAAAAAATATCCCATAGGACATATTAAATCCCTGGGGAGAAATAATTAATCCTAAGGGACATTTTTTATTGAAAATAGTCTTCCATTATATTCCTATAGGATAAATTTTATCCTATAGGATTTAAGATATTTTTAAAAAATCCTATAGGAATTTTAATCCTGTAGGATATTAATTTTATCCCATAGGATATTTTATCTCCTATAGGATATTTTTATCCTAAGGGATTTAAATATCCCACAGGATATTAAAAATATCCTGTAGGATTATGACTTTATCCTACAGGATTTCTCAATATCCTGTAGGATTTTGAAAAATCCTAAGGGAAAAAAAAAAATCCTATGGGATATTGGCACTAATTTCACCCGTACTGCCGAACGGGGCGAGACATATCATTTTTTTTTTAAAAATTGCTTTACCTATGGGGATAGGTATATTATTGCCAAGTTTGATAATTCTACCTTAAAAAAAAATGTGGTCCCAATTTGCACTTACGAGAAGTGCAAATTAATCCGAGAACATGTTTATGTTTGCTAATTAGGTTCGATTACTTTTATTGCAATTGACATCATAAATGACATACTTCGTAACCTTTTTTCCTGCCTATAAAAAAATTTAATAAATGTATTTGTAAATTGATTGCCATAACATGGGAGGATTTCCCAAAAATAATATGTTTAAAATTGATGTCCTACAAAAGATTCCAACATATAATTGAACTAAAGTTCGAGAAGGGGGAGACCCATTTTTGTCATTAAAAACTTATCAATACATGTAGCGAGTTGAAAAGAGACTATTTTTTCAATCTTTTATGTTTAATGTATTCATTGTGTTGATCTGGAATCTATTGGTCATTGGTGTTAATTGCTAAAATATAAGTCCGTATGTCAATTGAAAAATGAATAAACAATACTCTCAAAATGTTGCTTTAGACATAAATCACAAAAAAGCTTTGGCCAATGTTTCATAAAATTTGATGGAGGTTTGATAAAGTAATTGAAGTGTAACAAACTTTAACCACAGACTGTATATTTTGAGAATAAAAAAACTTCTGCTAACTTTCGTAAAATTTCATGAAGGTTTGACAAAATTGCAGATATTAAAAACAATTTCACCACATATTGAACCTAAACGTTGACGCCGCCGACAAAATATAGATTCACTATTTCTTTTCTACGCGTCATAATTGCCACATGCTCGGCTTAAATTCAAAGCACATATCGAATCTCAGATGATTATACATTGCTTTGAACAAAAGAAAGGTAAGATGAATTCCCAGTAGATTTAGACTTTGACTGTCAGAAAATGAAGAAATATATAATAGGGTTCTATTTGATAAAAAGTAAATTTCGTCACTTTTATTCGCAATTGCAAGCTACTGAAGAAAGATTTACAAGACTGATGTGCTTTAAAATTAGATCTTTTTAATTTATTGAGATTAAAATATTTTTTTTACCAAAATTCAAGTGTACGCCCGGGCGTTTTGGCGTAAACGTAGCTACGCGCCTGACAATACATCACTTACATATACTGACTGGTATCCTGGTGAACCAAACAACTCTAATAACAAGGAAGACTGCGCATGTCTGAATTCTGATGTAGAATACAAATGGAACGATAATTCATGTTCAAAGACATTTTATTATATTTGTGATAAAGTTGAAGGTTCACATTCTAGTATGTAATGGTTTCTTTAGTAACCAAATTCTTTGAATTATCTGACAGTAGTTAATCATTTGTTAAGTTCAACCTTAATAAAAAAAAATACCGGTATATATATATTTACTTTTCTGAACTGTTTAATATCATTGAGTGTTATACATTTTCTATATAAAAGCAACATATACTGATTATTACGTTGATATATGGTTACAATTGCGCAATTATTTACAATGCATTTTCCATAGGGTACCCTGTCTCTTTGAATCCTAATAAAAAAAAAAGTACATAAATTGCAGAGAAACCAAAGCCAGAATCTGAAAGCAGACATACTAAGAATTTATTTCAGTAAAAAAAAACAACATGCTTATGCGGCGGAAATTGCCTTAAATAGCTGTTGTTATGGACGCTTCCAAAATCCGCACTAAATGATATAGCAAAATTTTCAGTCAACCTATTACCACAAAAAAAATATTTCCACAGAGAATACTAAATCAATCATTCCAAATTGTTACTATTTTTGCACAAAAATGGTTTATCTTTCATAAAATCAATAAATTGAAGGCATACCATCCAATCAGAAGCCTCATAGATTTTTTTCCTTACTACCATCTTGGGTTCAAAAACTTCCCGGTGAAATGTAAACAAATAATTGCGCAATTGTAACCTATAGAAAGAATAAAAAGTTTTCAAATGAGACTTTATTTTTGCCTGCATATACAACTATCTATGTCTATCACACACACCAAATTAGGAAGTGATCTGTGAAGTCTTCTTTGAGAAATGGACATTTCTATACTTCATCCCATGTTTGCGGCCAGTAGAAGATTTAGTCAGCAATACCAACTGAAACAGAAGTTTAAATGAAAATTTCAAGCATTAAAATTCTACAAAAAAATACAAATGTTGTTTTTTCATGTACATATAAGCAATGTTTCTTTGTGTATGTATAAGTTGATTTCAAATTTTATTCAGGGTGGAATATACCCAAGATTTATTGAAAATAGGGAAAAACAGTCTTTTTTCATATATTTTCAAAACTTTTGTCCAAAAAAAAGTGTACTGAAGAGGCACTTTGAATCATTAACCTCTATCATTTTATTACCAATGATAAGAGAAATAAAGATGATATGCATTAAATCTGGCTGTCCTCACAGAAACTATAAAAATATCAAAACATTATCTTGTTGTCTATTTAGAAATTCTGTAAAAATTTAAGGGGTCATCTGTTTCTTTTCAATTTCTTCTATAAATTAGTGAGCATTTGATTTCAACTTATATTGCAAAAAGAAATTATAAGAACATTATTCAAAATCAGCATATAAAAAAAAAGACAGTGTAGAATATAAGTGAAAATTCTGTTGTTTTACTAAATATGGTATTCCAAAAGGGAAATACACACAAATTCAAAGGTGGAAATGTTCCTTATAACAAGAAAAGAAAGACTGTGAAACAAAATATAAGTGACTCTTACACATCTAAGTACATTAGACTTACCAAAGAAAAACACAATTTAGTAGTGAATGATCCGTATGCTAATCCACAGGAGAAATCCAAAAGGGTTTGCCGTGCTGCAAGATTACTCCGTCCAATGAGTGATGAGGTGCTTCTTACCAAACCAATCAGGAAAAATGCTAAAAAGGACAAAAGGTAAGCTAACAATTGAATAATATTTACTCATAAACAGTTTAAGTGAAATATTTTTACCAAAAAAGACAATAATTTGGAAATAATAGAGTAAAAAGTACAAAAAATTGCCCATTTTGAGCCACTATGCACCTTTTTTAATTAAAAAAGAACAGTATAATCATATAAACTGTTATTTTTATGAATTTAACAACAAATATATTAATAAAAAGAAGCATCTTCATACATATTGCAAGATTTAAAAGTCTATGTACCATCTAAAATCACAGAGAAAAATATCTGTCAACTAAGGGGCAGGTAACTCTATTTTCAAAATCAGTAAATAGGCATATGTACTTTGCTAAGTCTAATTTTTATTTTTTTTTATATTTTTTAGACCGGATTACAATTCAAACAGAGCAATATGTATATACAAGATGGAGGAAATGTGGAATGCAGCATTTAAAGAACATCAATTGAGAAATTCACAGTGTGAAGGTATTCTGCTATGCGATTTAGAAAATGAAGAGAAAAGAGGCTTTGGAACGCGACAACAGTTAATATGCACAAAGTGTGATTACAAATCAAAGCGGTACACCCTGTATGAAGAATTGGAAAGTGGGAAACCTGGGAGAAAAGCATCAAAACTTGACACTGCAATTCATGTCGGCCTGAGTCAATCACCCATTGCTTATTCTGGTATACAAAAAATCTTCTTAAGTGGTAACATCTTGGCACCAACAACATCTAGCCTACAAAGAAGAGCAAATACCGTTATGAAACAAATTGAACAAATTAATAAACAGGATATGAAAAGAAGAAGAAATGATATTGTAGAAATAAATAAGTTAAGAGGCAAGGAAAATCCACATGCTATAAGTGTTCAAATGGATGGAATGTACAATAATCCACTGTATTCTGGTGTAGGCCGCACTCCATTTCAACCTGCAACACAAACAATTTATACGGCAGCTGAAAATGAAACATCAAAACACAATATATTAGCATTAAATATCAAAAACAAGCTCTGTTCCAAACATTCTAGTCTTGACGTAGACAATGACTCAGGCCGACTTCATGAAGATTGCACAGATGATTGCAGTGCAAATATACCCATGGTAAAAAGTATAGGAGATGAGTATACCTGGGCCAGGGAATGCCTCCTTGATTTAAAGGAAGACCAACTTGAAATTGAGCATTTAGTTACTGATGCAGACAGTTCTGCCTATAAAGCTGCCATGGACCTTCACAATGAGGGAATAAATACTGTTGAGCCAGAACACTTTTTAGACACTAGACATCTTTCCGACCATGTACGTAAAGGAGCAAAGTCAGATAAAACTCTTTTAAAAGTGATGCCAGCTACAACAAAACTAAAAAGACAAAAACTTTTGAATAATTTCTCTGTTGATCTGACTGAGAGATGTAACAAAGAACTATTACTGGCCTATAAATTTTATGCTGGAGACTTTTACAAAGTAAAACATAAAATTTCTCACACTGTGGATGCCATAGCTTACTGCTACATGGGAGATCATGCCAGGTGCAGAAAAAACTCCTTTGCCTGTAAAGGATTTCAGGGATCGTGGTTAAAAGGCCGTCCTTTCTTACCAAATTCTTTTAAAATAAGTAGCTGCAATGAGAATTTAGACTCGCTTCGGAAACAAATAAATAAGCGACTAGGTTCCAAAGTGCTTGAAAAGACACGGTTAAACATAAACACCAATTTTGTTGAGGGATTTAATAGGTGTTTAAGAAGATCATTACCTTCAAATGTTACTTTCAAGAAAAACATGTCTGGTCGTGCACATGCAGCAGCTCACAGCGTTAATTATGGTCCAGGGGAGTCTATATTAGAACTCTGTAGTGCTCTACACTGTGATATTCCAGTAGGCAGTAGTGCATACAAGGCTCTGAAAAATATTCAAAAAAACTGACATTTTGCAGAAAAAACACAAACAAAGTGTAAATTATAAAGTATTTCGAGGTGAAAAAAGGTGCAAGTTATACAAATTATATGAAAAACTCAGCGAAATAATCCAATATGAAAAGAATATGCTAATGAAAGCTGACCGCGGCATAAAATCATCAAAATCAAAACATGAAGACCACCCGTATGTTAAGAACAAGAAGCAGAAGAAGATTTCTATTCGAAAATAAATAAATTTAGTACTTTTAAATTAAACAATATGGTTTGTGACTCTTTGAACATAGTCCCTGGTTTTTACAGTGCAGTCGGTCCAAGTTAATAGCATGAGGTTCTAACACAAGGTGGTTTACATTTACACATGATGCATTGTGACAAATATGGCTACACTCTATTGCATTATTGTTTTCATCCACCCTTGGCATATCATATCTGGTCAATTTATGCCTAATCATATATGCCACTCTATGTGCAGCCTCCCTTTTTTCCTCCCCCTGTGGCCATTTCACAACCTGTATGCCATAACCAGATTTTCCCTTTTTTGTGCCCGACCACTCAATACACCCCTTTCCATTGACACTTCCCTGGGTTTTTTTGTTGAATTTGTGTTGTAGTTCTCTCCAAAAGTCATCCATATTGATTAAAATTCAATCAAAATCAATTGAATGTTTGATTCAGAGTCAGATTTTCTGAAAATCCAATATCGAAAGTGAAAGTAGAGAAATTCTATAGGTTACAATTGCGCAATTATTTACAATGCATTTTCCATAGGGTACCCTGTCTCTTTGAATCCTAATAAAAAAAAAAGTACATAAATTGCAGAGAAACCAAAGCCAGAATCTGAAAGCAGACATACTAAGAATTTATTTCAGTAAAAAAAAACAACATGCTTATGCGGCGGAAATTGCCTTAAATAGCTGTTGTTATGGACGCTTCCAAAATCCGCACTAAATGACATAGCAAAATTTTCAGTCAACCTATTACCACAAAAAAAATATTTCCACAGAGAATACTAAATCAATCATTCCAAATTGTTACTATTTTTGCACAAAAATGGTTTATCTTTCATAAAATCAATAAATTGAAGGCATACCATCCAATCAGAAGCCTCATAGATTTTTTTCCTTACTACCATCTTGGGTTCAAAAACTTCCCGGTGAAATGTAAACAAATAATTGCGCAATTGTAACCTATAGAAAGAATAAAAAGTTTTCAAATGAGACTTTATTTTTGCCTGCATATACAACTATCTATGTCTATCACACACACCAAATTAGGAAGTGATCTGTCTTAGTTATTCTAATTTTGGGCTAATATACATTTGATGACGCAAGAGACACCTCTTACGAAAAAAGGTAGAGTTTGCACCAAACTACTGAAAAAAATCAACAAACAGTTCGTGCAAAATGATATAAGGAAATTCCCTAAGCAAATGTCATAATCAAAAGCTCAAATACTTCAACTGAATGGATAACAACCGTCAAACAACGACTTGATACAGGCATTTTCTTATGGTAGACAATGGTGGATTAAACCTAGTTTTATAGCAAGCAAAACTCTCACTTTTATGTCAGTCGCATAACATTGCATGTTTTCAATGGCTCAAATTCAAATAGTCTGAAGGTTTAGCTGGCTATGACTTCATAATGAAATGATTACCAAAAGATGTCTATCGTTAAATCAATGGATGGGGATGTATAAGGTTAATAGTTATCAAAGGTACCAGGATTATAATTTAATACGCCAGACGCACGTTTCGTCTACATTAAGACTCATCAGTGACGCTCATATCAAAATATTTATAAAGCCAAACAAGTACGAAGTTGAAGAGCATTGAGGATCCAAAATTACAAAAAGTTGTGCCAAATACGGCTAAGGTAATCTATGCCTGGGATAAGAAAATCGTTAGTTTTTCGAAATATTCAATGTTTTGTAGATAGGAAATTTATAAAAATTACCACATTAATGGGCTGCTGATTCCCTCGGGGACGAAACGTCCACCAACAGTGGCATCACCCAGTGGTGTAAATAGTTATCAAAGGTACCAGGATTATAATTTAGTACGCCAGACGCGCGTTTCGTCTACATTAAGACTCATCAGTGACGCTCACTACATGCTTTCATGTAACACATGACCAACATGTAAATAGTTGAATTTTGTGGGCAAATATAGTATGTATAACAGTACAAGGTATGATCTATTTGTCTTTTATTACTAACGAAGACAAACTAAACTTATACTAAATCTAACAAAAGTTTTTTCACGCGAGAAAGAGGAAATGACTGTCAACAATGAATACTTGTATTTATTTGATAATAGAGTACGTGCTATTCACAAGGTGCATGTTTAGTTTTAAGATACAAGTGTCTCTTATAAAAGATATCATATTTAATCAATGTTCAAGATGTTTAGTAATCAGAATGATATTATTAGATTATACCTTGACCTAGTTTTCAGTGAAATAAGAATCCCTCACTCCAACAATGATTTTAAATGGATTTTATAATTCCAAAAATTCAAGATTTCGATTAACATTACAGCATTGTTTTCAATATACATATCAATTTACCCTTATAAGACATGTTATTCTGACTTTTAGACACCAACAAACTTTAAGGTTATGATCCGTTATACTCCAAATAGAAGAAACCTCATGCCACGCGGTCATATCAAAACGAATGATATGCACCAACTAGTTCTAGAGAGTATATCATTTTCAACATAAAATTGAGAATGGAAATGGGGAATATGTCAAAGAGAAAACAACATGACCAAAGAGCAGAAAACAGCCAAAGTCACCAATTGGTCCTCACAACTGAAAGTGAGCCTCAGCTGGCCCTAAATAAAAATGTACACTAGTTAAGTGTTGCTGCAATAAATCTATGAAATTTCGTCAGACATTTACTAGTAGTTGATATGAGAAATGCTAATCGAATAACACATAATTGTTTGGACCTCACTGAATGTTGATAATTTCAGAGCACGTGCCATGAACATTGAAATTGGCATTTCGTATTTGTACACGAGCGCTTCGAGTGATAGTGACTGACAGTTCAAAATGTTTTCAATGTGGCTAATACATGAAATAATTGTTAATTGAGAGACTCTTCGAATTTGCTTAATTGTGATTTCTACCGGTATATTAATGGAGGGATACCAATTTTGAATGATTTTCTGATGTTTTTATATTAGGGAAACCTAGAAATTAGAATGTTCAATGCATCAGAAAACTTACTCTTTGTAAACCACGCTAATACATGAAGTAATCGTTAATTGAGAGACTTTTTGAATTTGCCTAATTGTGATTTCTACCGGAATATTAATGGAGGGATACCAATTTTTAATGATTTTATGATTTTTTTTATATTAGGGAAACCTAAATTCAATGCATCAGAAAACTTACTCTTTGTAAATAGTTATAAAAGGTACCAGGATTATAATTTAGTAAGCCAGACGCGCGTTTCGTCTACATAAGACTCATCGGTGACGTTCATATCAAAATATTTATTTAAGCCAAACAAGTAAAAAGTTGAAATTGTAAACCACGAAATCAAATATCTACAAAGCTATCAATTTTCCGAAATGCTTAAAAATAAGTACCAACAAAAATAACCAATCAACAATATTTCACTTCGAAGTAAGCTTACATTCTAACATGACGTCCTGCAAACGCTTTAAGTACACCCCGTGGTAAAATATGAATATATTGTTTGGGCTGTTCCCATCGTACTCCCACGTCATATGTTTTTTTTATGAATGAGCTATCCGACGTCATAGAACGTTGGCGTCAGAATATAAGCATTTTAGGGGAAACTACACACTTGTGAAACCGAAAATCATCACAACAAGGAAATGTAAACACACAATGCTATAATCTGTCATATAAGCCATTTATGTAAACATATAACACATTTAATTAAAATTAAAAACCAATTCTTCAGAGAACTATTGAAGGTCTTTCCACCTCGATATTAAGAATGAAATTTAAAAAAAAAGGTGTTAGAAAAGGTCACTCCTCGTTGATGTAATTTGGTACCTCAAACTGATATAAAAAAATAAGATTAATAGGTACATGCAGAAGACTTTTAATTGTTTTATAATGAACAAGAAAGAATTTAAAAGAAAAGGTCAAAGTTGACCTTTGACCATGACCTCAATTTCAAGGTCATAGGTCAGTCATCTCTAATTAAAAGACCCCAGGTCAATCACTTGTATGGTTGAAAGGAGAGAAAACTCCTATAAGGGTTGACCAAAACACTTCGACTTAAATGTGTCGAAGTTGTCCCTTAATGTAAACAGCAATTTGTCAAACACATCATATCATTAACTGTTACAGTTTCTTTTGAATAAAGATTACAAGCAAAATCCAAAAATTAGAATATGACCTTGACTTTCAACCTTGACCTCACATTCAAGGTCATAGGTCAGTGAACTCAAATAGGAAGGCCCGAGGTCAATCACTTGTATGGTTGTGGAAAAATAATGATTACAAATACATAAGGGGAGAAAACTCATATAAGGGTTAACCTAAACACTTCGACTGAAATGGGTTGAAGTTGCGCCTTATTGTAAACAGTAATTTGGCAAACACATCATATCATTAACTGTAACAGTTTCTTTTGAATATAGATTACAAGCAAAATCCAAAATTTAGAATATGACCTTGACTTTCAATCTTGACCTCAAATTCAAGGTCATAGGTCAGTGAACTCAAATAGGAAGGCCCGAGGTCAATCACTTGTATGATTGTGGAAAAATAATGATTACAAATACATAAGGGGAAAAAACTCATATAAGGGTTAACCTAAACACTTCGACTGAAATGGGTTGAAGTTGCGCCTTATTGTAAACAGTAATTTGGCAAACACATCATATCATTAACTGTAACAGTTTCTTTTGAATAACGATAACAGGCAAAATTCAAAATTTATAACATGACCTTGACCTTTAAACTTGACCTCATTTTCAAGGTCATGGGTCAGTGAACTCAAATTTGAAGGTCCGAGGTCAATCACTTATATAGTTTTGGAGAAATAATGATTTCAAATACATAAGCGGAGAAAACTCCTATAAGGGTTAACCAAAACACTTCGACTGAATAGGTTGAAGTTGCACCTTATTGTAAACAGTAATTTGGAAAACATATCTTATCATTAACTGTAACAGTTTCTTTTGAATAACGATAACAAGCAAAATTCAAAATTTATAACATGACCTTTACCTCAATTTCCTTCAAATTGACCATATCAAAAGATTGTAGGCCTCTACGACTTATACTCTATGAATTTATCCAACATATCGTCTATCTTAAATTTTCAAAGGGAAACAACTCCCATAAAATGTCTTCCGATCACTCCAGTCATTCTTAAGAGTAGACGAACAATTTGCTGAAAACAGTTTGTAAAAATCTTTTACGGTTTTAGAGATATAGCGATAACAAGAAAAGGGGGACGCGGGGAGATAACTCCTAAAAGAATAAATGTTCGGTCACACAGGATGAGTTTTGAAACCCCCATTACTGTACAACATCATTGGCCAAACATCCATTCGATATGTTGTAAAACAAAAAAGCATCTCAGACGGCAGAAGAAGAAAAAAAATTAATCAGAAGAAAAACAAAAGGTCTTTCCACGAAAAGTAGAAAGACCTTATTATCATTTAAATTCAGCCAAATCTATCTAAATCTGCTGTCATAAATAGTTTAAGCATGTCACTTTATATTCAGTTTGCTCCGTTCTTTAACGTCAAATTAATAGTGCGTTTATTTATGGGAACGGCAAATAATGCCTTCAAGTAGAGCGGTTCGATCCAATTAAAATGCCGTATTTGTCCTATTAGAATCGAAATAATAGATTTTACCACGTGTTGTCCCTTTATGCCGATATTTGACCCCTCGCTATCGCGCAGGCTAAAATATTTTGCATAAAGGGTCTATCCGTGGTAAAATCACGATATATTCAAGCCCCCATGAATTATTTTTAGATTATAACTGTTTAAATATGTTAGGTTTGCATATTTTGGATTTCTATTTTATAAGGAACGCTTATACACAAGTAATGAACAACAAAGATGTATATTTTCTAAAACGAGTGAAACACTATCTGACCAGACGGGATATACAAGAATAAACAAGGGTCAAATTTGAAATAGTGAGTTAGAACCATAGAATCATCATAACTTCTGAAATTTAAAACGTTTAATATAATTACATACACATGTTACACATCATACAGTAATTACCCCTGTTTTAATCAAACTTTGATATTTCCCATCAACGTGCAAATTGTCAAGTATCTACTTTATAAAGTTAAAAACAAAACGATTCAGGAAATAGTTGAAAGTAGTTGAAGTGTATTTTCAAAGTGAACCTACAATTATATGTCTAATATGGTTATAGGTAATTTCATGGTGATATCGATAAATATTTACTCCATTTGAAGGTGTATACTGCATTGATATGTTTAGCAAAGTTTGCACATCAATAATGAGTCTTCAAATGTGATTGCTTTTTAGTTCAATATACAATGACTAATTACAATTTGATCCGATTCTATCAAACAAATATTACAAATTTAGATTTTTCCCTCTGCATTATGGGTAATAAATCACCTGAATCTCCTCTCTTTCAAAATTAAACTGATTGCTATATTTTTAGCTACAAAATTTGTTTCGATTTGAGTATGGTATTATATAATGGCATACACTTTATTAATAAAAGCAATATCCTGCCAAACAAATATAATAATTTCGACCCTTGTTCGCACCAACTCTAGGACTTCTAGTGTTACTCCCATAGGTCGTTGGTTATATTCCCCTTCGGATTATGATTATAACACAATGTTGATTGCTGTACCGCTATTTTTGACATTTTTACATATAATGTCTGTTTGTTTTGTTTAATATAATGGAATTTTTTGCGACTTTCATACAAGTGAAAGGTTTAACAAGCTATAAAACCAGGTTCAATCCACCATTTTCGGCATAAGACAATGCCTGTACCAATTCAGGAATATGACATTGTTATCCATTCGGTTAATATGTTTGATATTGCCAATTGATTAGGGACTTTGCTTTTTGCATTTTCCTCAGAGTTCAGTAATTTTATGATTTTACTTTTTTTTCAGTCAACATTTACTCTTTGGCAGATTTCATTCAATTAAAATGTATGTTGACTCCGATGTTTGCTGTATGTAGGATAAAGACAAGTTAGTGTGTCATGAATATCTTTTAATTTTTTTGCACTCTTTTTGTTTTAGGTCAGAGACACATTTTTCTGAGGAGGTAGTCACTTTTTTTTAATTTTCCAATGATATCTAAGAATGCTTGTTAGTTTTGAAGGCTTTCACAACAAACTTTTTTATAAACACCGAAACCACTGTATTGCATATGTGTCGGGTGAATCAATGTTCTACTTACTAAATATGAGAACTATTTGAAATTTAAAATTATCAGAACTATTATTACTTTGATGAAAAACAGAAAAATTTGAAGTAGATTAACCCATATTTTTTTTAATCCAAGAAAGAGAAACTTGCAACTGAACCAATGAATTAAGTGAAAACAATTTAATACAGTGAAACCTGGCTAAACCGAATCCTGCATAAGCCGAAAACCTGTATAAACTAAACATGTTTTAAAGCACAGCTATATTAAATTGTATGCGTTGTGAACCTGATAAAACCGCATTTCGGCCAAAACCGAACACAATCGAAAAGGTTTGGTTTAAACAGGTTTCAATGTAACACATTAATTAGAAATAAAAAAGGGACCTGGTCTGTTTGTTATATTGTATAGTATACTACAATATAAAAATAAATTAGATTGTCAATAAGACACCTATCCACCAAAGTTCCATCGGAGCGGATGTAAGTAATTATACAAAAGAAAACCAGCCTTCAATAATTCGAAAAAAAAACCAATACCTAAAAGTCGGCTTTAACAGTCCCTGGCATGAACCAAAAAACTTGGGACAAGCACTTCAGGAATGCAGGGTTTAAAATATTTCCTGTCACCAAACCCTTTCCTTTACTTGAGAGAGAGGTGAAACAGTACAAAACAAGAAACAAATATATAATCAATTTACATTTGCTGGGGGGAATGAAATTTGGCTTATAGTTATGACCTTATACTTTAGTTTTCTGTTTGTACCCTGACTGACTGTATTCTAATGAACAAGTGTTAAATTGTATAAAGACATAAGAAGATGGAATATGAGTGTCAATGAGACAACACTCCATCCTTGTAAAAGTGTGTAACTCTACTGGCTCACATCGAGCAGCAAGCTGTAAAGGTCCCACAAATTACTAGTCTAAGAGTTAAACAAATCTAACAGCAACACTGAGGTCTAATTGTTTTTCGTTTGTAACACTCTTACTGTGATTCCCCAGCATACACAGTGTGCATTCAAAATAGAGCAGCAGTACACTTAAGATTGATATATGTAGCATGATTACTGTTTCAAATGTGTCTTCCCTACATGACTTCCTAGAAACCTTATACGTAAACGACGACGAGGAAGAGAAGGTGATGGAAAAGGACAAGGAGGACGATATCTCATGGTTTTGTTTTGGAACATTTGCATTTGAATTATATCTGATCTCAAATTTTACTGATCAATGATAAGTATTTCGTTTTGAAGATGAGAAAAAAACGAAAGAAAATATAGTAGTATCATGAGGCATATACATAATGAACAACTTTCTATAAAATCAACTAATTTCTGTCTATAGCATCAAATTGTTTTTTGCATTCAATGTTTTTCACAAATGTATCCCATTTTGTGCAAACATCCGGCGTCATTCCATTTATTTGACCCACTCTGAAAATGAACACAGTCTTCACCATTTCTCCAATTATCCGGCTGATTAGTACTCCAATCAGTAAATGTAACCGGCGTATTGTCAGCCACCCATATAAAACGAGATTCTCGAGTTGAATCATGTGCTCCAATCCATACACTTCCTCCTAAAATGCAATTAATCTAAGTTAAAATACCATGCCCTCGATAACATGTGCGATGCAGGGATCTACATTTAGCTGTTAAAACCCGAGATGTTCGATGAACGAATACAATTTGACTGTTAAAACCCGTGATGTTTAATGAAAGGATAAATATATTTTACTGTTAAAAATCAAATGATGATGAAGAGGTATACATTTAACTGTTAAAACCCAAGATGTTCCATGAAAACATATATATATACAAATGTAATATATTCAACAGTTAAAACCCGAGATTTTCGATGAAAAGGTATATATATTTAAGTGTTCAAAATCGAGATGTTCGATAAAAAGATGAACATTTAGTTGTTGAACCTGAGATAAATAATGTTAACATTGTCACTAGTATGATATGTGTCTAGTTTGTCAGGTACATTATTAGTTTTTATGTGGTTGTATGTTTTGTATTCTTCTGAAGATCATTAACCACACCCTCCGTCCAAAATAAATTTGTTATAAAAAGATGCAAGTTGGTGAGATACACATTCAAATAATAAATATAGTGGTTCTTCTCTGTGGCATTTGTCGATTAAAGAATAAAATGAAAATTGCTTGACATCATGAAGGTTCAACTGGGATATAACTTGCTGGATTTGTATTCGTCAGCTATTTTGAGATATTTTGTTTTGCTATTATATATAGCTTCAAAGTATTTTAGGGTCAATACGGTCCCTCGTAAAGCTACTCCATTGGGAATTAGTTTTCGACATCTTACTTTGAAATTTATAAGAAAACAAGAATGTGTTCCCAGTACACGAATGCCCCACTCGCACTATACTTTTCTATGTTCAGTGGACAGTGAAATTGGGGTAAACCCTCTATTTTGGCATTAAAATTGAAAAGATCATATCATAGGGAACATGTATACTAAGTTTGAAGTCAAAAACTACCTTGACCAAACACTTTAACCTGAAGCGGGACAGACGGACGGACGGATGAACGAACGGATAAACGGACGCACAGACCAGAAAACATAATGCCCCTCTACTATCGTAGGTGGGGCATAACAACTTATTTCAAAGTTATTTATCTATAAAATGTGAATTTCCAATGGTTCAGATGCTTGTAGGGAATGCTAGTTAATGTTACAGCAACAATTACAGTGGTGTAGAAATACAAAATTGTTAATATGGTGGAGGTGGATGTTTCCTCTAGGAATAAATAGTCCTTATGCAATCATGCTAACACGGTGAATGTGATGTCAGCAATTATAAAATGTGTTCCTTGCGAGGGAAGAATTTACATAATGAGTATACACAAAGTTAACATAAAAAGACAAATATCATTTTAATGATAACAAACATTACATGCTTTTGTTCGTACGAAGGATATTGATTTTTGATTTGAAGTTTTGATTTTTTGATGTTTTAAGCACCGCATTTAGGATATTTCGTGGCTGTTATTGGTATAATATATATATATTGGTATTGTTATCGGAGTGCCCGGGAAAAACCACCGACATTTGCAATCAATTAAGATTGGAGTCGAGTACACCAGCACGAGCGGGGTTCGGACTCACAACTTCAGTGTTGACTCGCTAGTGATTACAGTAGTAATTACATAGACCACTCGGCTACCGAGGCCCCTCGAAGGATATTGATAATTTGTGATAAACTTACCATTGACAAATGATTTCAAAAACCAGTTCTCAACAAAATCCTCAATTTTTACAAGGAATCCTCCTTTCCTCTGACAGTCTGTCTTAAATAATTAAGATAAAGCATATATAAAAATTAGTCTGATTATATGTTGACACAACTTAGAATAAAATAACATGAACATTTGTAGTGGAAACTGCCTACCATTCAGAAACACATGGCAGTTTGTTGAGATTCGACATGTTTGTCTGAAATCTATGAGGTTCTGTATTAGTTTTTAACTGTATATCAAAATCAAGTCTCTGTCATCCATGTTGTTGTTTGTTTGTTTGATTGGTGTTTATTTGTTAAATAAAATTGATGATATTAAACAGACTATCCTACTCAAAAATCCATTGTTTCATAGCTTCCATGTATAACGCAAGCTCTAGAAAATCACATTTACTGATAAACATAATGGCAGGAACTGATGTAATTGTGCAACGTAGAAATAGAAAGGTCACAATTGGGAAGCTGGAATCATCTTGTTGGTAGTAAAATTGTGTCTTTTCTTTATAGATGTCAGTCAACATATTAAAACAGACATAGCTATGTCTCTCAGATCCTTTATTTCATAATTTATGGGACAGGTGTTTCTAAAGCAACCAACACAGTTTGAATTGTGAAATGAGAGAACACGACCTTTATATCAAAACGATAATGCTAGCTTTTTAATTATTTATTTCAATAAGATTTCAAATGTTGTTCTTAGAGATGAATGCCTTACAAAAATCGAAATTCCATATTTTATATCGATATATATTGCATTCAAACTTACTTTTGTTTCATTCCATGTCTTTTTTTAATTAAATTGAAAGTTATAACAACCGACCCTATCAGATCTATATAACTGTAAAAAAATAGATTTCAAATGTTGTCCCTGGTGATGAATGCCTTAAAAAAACGAGACTACTTATTGTGTATTGGTATATTTTGTATTCAAACTTCCTTTTGCTTCATTCTGTTTTTTGTTCTAATACAATTGAAAGTAATAGCAACCGACCCTTACCATATCCACTATCAAATGTTGCCCATGAGGATGGGTGGCTTTTAAAAAAGGTAGAGATTAATCATTTAAAATTTTTAGAATGGATTTTTTTATATTTATTTTATTAAACTTACTTTTGCATCATTCCAAGTCTTTCTTGAATTCAGTTGAAAGTTATAACAACTTCCCATAAACTGACCCCATCCAGATCCACATGTCATTTTCTTAGCTGTGAAAACAAACATATTCGTAATTAAACTTTGATGCATACAGGTATAGTAATAACTATTTAATGCACCAGAAAGTGATAAAAACGAATTACTGGTATTACTGCCAACGAGACAACTCTCCGCAAGAAACAAATTACACGGAAGTTAACAGCTATAGATCATCGTACGTCCTTCAACAATGAGCAATGCCCACATCACATAATCAGCTATAAAAGGACTCGAAATCGCAAATGTTAAATAATTCTTTTCGCCGATTGCTCCTACAAATGAGTAACATAAAATAACGCACCAGTAATACAACTGCTCCTATTTATGCTTTAAGATGAATGAGTAAATTCTGCTGTTTTGGCTCTGTTCCTTTGCATGCATTTTAATTAAGATTAATTCTGAACCACTCATCGAACAAAGTATTGATATAAGTGTTTAAAGATCTTAAACATTGTATTTATCAATGACATACCTGGTTCCCCAGACTTTCCCTTTTCACCCTTTTCTCCGCTTGCTCCTACAATCCAGATATGTTAAATTATGAATTCGTACCATACATTGAAGAAAACTGTGTCTTTCACATATGCAATCTATTAACTTCATTCTGGTTCAAATGGATGAAATCAGCGTCCGAAACATGCAACATATTTCAACAAGCCAGGGCATCAAAAGCATGATTTTTTCATAATACTAAGGATTTTCGTATTCCAGGCATAGATAAACTTTGACGTATTTGATACAACGTTTTGATAATTGGGGTCTTCAATGCCCTTCAACATTGTACATTGTTTTGCCTTCTTGATATTTTTTTATAATCGAGCGTCACTGATGTGTCTTTTTAAAACGAAATGTGTGTCTTCCGCAAACACACAATCCTGATAGCTATGATGGGTTAATTTACTATCCGTACAGAATAAATAATTTGTGTCTATTTGTTTCTATTTGCTTAGTCTTTATTTTACTTTGTTGTCGTGTTTTTTTTCTATCGGAAAATGACTGTAACAATATAGTTGTTTTTCGTTTGATCTGTTTATGGATAGCTGTCAATTATGTCAACTAAATGGAATTCTGGTTCAAATGGATGAAATCAACGTCCGAAACATTCAACATATTTCCACAAGCCAGGGCATCAAAAGTATGTTTTTTTCATAAAACTAAGGATTTTCGTATTCCAGGCAGAGATAACCTTTGACGTATATGGTACAACGTTTTGGAATTTGGGGTCTTGAATGCACTTCAAATTTGTACTTGTTTGGTTTTATATCTTTTTTTTTCTGAGCGTCACAGATGAGTCTAATGTAGGTTAAACGCGTGTGGCTTATCAAAATTAAAAGCCTGGTACCTTTGATAACTTGTAAGAAAAGTATACACTTATTTGATATATGCTTTAATTTGCTTCTTTGTTAAATATTTGTTTGTTTTTATTTGATTGAGATTGTCACATTGTGATGACTACTGTAACCCTATTTTGCAAATTTTACCTATTGTGTCTGTTTTGTCCACACATCGTTGTCAATATAATGAAATTTGACGCGATTGTCATACAAGGGAGAGGTTGGCCTATAAAACCAGGTTCAATCATTTTTTTTTATATCAGAAAATGCCTGTACCAAGTCAGGAATATGACAGCTGTTATTAGTTCGTATGATGTGTTTTATCTTATTTTGCCATTTAATTAAGATCTTTTCGTTTTGAATTTTCCTCGGATTTCACTATATTTGTAATTTTACTGTACACTGCCTCTAGCGAAATTGATAGGTGCCTTTTGGTTCTCATGTTCGTCACAAATGTGAACGTTCGGCTTGAAAACCATCATCAACTGTTTTCGTGATATTTATAGGTATCAAAAGTGGTTTCTACTATTCTAATCATTATCAATACACTTTATACTTAACTTTGTCTTAAGTACAAATATTTCAATTTGAATGTTCTAAGCCTTTATTGATTTGTGTATAATTGTACCTTTTTGTCCATTGTCGCCAATAGCACCTTTCTGTCCTGTAGTTCCATTGCTTCCATTGATACCGTTTTCGCCATGTTCCCCTTTTAAGCCAGGTAGTCCATTTTCTCCCATAAGACCTTTAACACCACTGACTCCCTTTGCCCCATTTTCACCTTTGTTTCCTGTAGGACCAATAATACCAGGTGATCCCATCTCGCCTTTTGAACCTTTTTGGCCCTCTGTACCTTTAGCACCAGCTGTTCCTTTGTCTGCGTCTATACCTTTTGCACCATTTTGGCCTTTATCTCCAACTGTTCCTTTTTTGCCCTTATCTCCCAATGGTCCTCTAATTCCTGCTAGTCCCTTTTCACCAACTGTTCCTTTATCCCCCATTGGTCCCTTTTCACCTGTTATGCCTTTATCTCCCATTGGTCCTCTTATCCCTGTTGATCCCTTTTCTCCAATTATTCCGTTATCTCCATTTGGTCCCTTTTCGCATGATACGCCTTTTTCTCCGATTGGTCCCTTTTCGCCTTTTATGCCTTTTTCTCCTTTTCGACCATTTATCCCTCGTGGTCCCTTTTCACCAATTGTACCTTTATCTCCAATTTGACCGTTTGCTCCTATCAAACCATTGTTTCCTTTTTCGCCTTTAATGCCAGATGCGCCAATTGGTCCTCTCAGTCCAGTCTCACGTCTTTCACCTTTCACTTCTTTTTTACCAGTATTGCCTTGATTACTACCAACACCCGGATTACCTTCGTTTCCTCTGGAGTCCTTGTCACCCTTAATTAGGTCTTTCATATCACTGTTATCTTGAATAAAAAGAAATGTATTATATGAATGTTATGAAAATGGTGAGACCTTATTATTTTCAAATTATACGATGTATGGGCTTATCGTCAAAGAGACAGCATATTACCAAAACTGTAAGAAAATAATAGAAATATCTGCGGAAAAGTGTTATCCCTTATGGGTCTGCGTTTTATCTTTTTATAATTGCTATTTATATTGAGTTCTGTTTTGTTTCAATCTTTACATTGATTTGCTGATCCAAAAACATGTGACATTAGCCAGGGAATCGGTATCACATGTTTGTTTTTGATGATATGCTTTTTGTCTGAAGTTGCCGAGAAAATTTGAAACATTGAAGATAATTATTTCATTTAAGTTCACATAAGCTTATATGACAATTGACCTTGTTTGTTTAAACTTGTAGTTTATATTAACTAACATGCTAAATTACCTTGTTTGTCTGAACTTGTAGTTTATATTAACTTACACGTTAAATGACCTTGTTTGTGTGAACTTGCAGTTTATATTAGCTTACAAGTTAAATGACCTTGTTTGTGTGAACTTGCAGTTTATATTTACCTACACAGGCAAATTTCACTCACATGAATTTCACGTGAATTTTAATTTATGTGAATCTCACATGATTTTCACCTCAAACGAGTTTCACGTGAATATCATGCACAACTCATGTGAATTTCACATGAAAATCACGTAAATTTAGTTCATGTCAAATTCACATGAATTTTTAAAATAGAGTTATTCATATAATATCTAAATTTTCAAATTTAATCCAAATCATGAAAAATATCAATTTTTTTGGTTGTAGATTTCACGTCAAATTCATATTAAAAATTTTACATCAAATTTTCACATGAGTTTCATGTATAAGCTCGGATGAGGTGAATCTCACGTGAAATTTTTCATGTTAGCTTCCATGCTAAATGACCGTGTTTGTATGACCTATAGTTTATATGAATTTACATAATAATTGACCTTGTTTGTCTGAACTCGTAGTCTATATTAACTTACATGATATTTGACCTTGTTTATAAAAAGAAAAGATGTGATATGATTGCCAATGAGACAACTGTCCACAAGAAGCCAAAATGGCACAGACATTAACAACTATAGGTCACTGTACGGCCTTTAACAATGAGGAAAGCCCATACCGCATAGACAGCTTTAAAAGGCCCCGATATGACAATGTAAAACAATTCAAGGGAGAAAACTAACGGCCTTATTTATAAAAAATATGAACGAAAAACATATATATGTGACACGTAAACAAACAACAACCACTGAATTACAGGCTCCTGACCTTGGACAGGCACATACATAAATAATGTGGCGGGGTTTGTCTGAACTTGTAGTTTATATTAACTTACACGATAATTGACCTTGTTTGTCTAAACTTGTAAGTTTCGAAGTATTACTTGTCAATATTTGTATCTGCTTTTCTAGTATCACACTGTTTTCTATTTTATCTGGAATAGATTATTATACATTATAGATAATTTAAGAAAATATCTAATGAAGAAGCAAAATATAAAAAAGTTGTTCAACAAATGACCGAACAACAATTTACTTGTTTGATTTGTTTTACATTTTTAGAATTTGTTACAGTTAAGAAAATATATAATTGTATATGGAAAAAATGGTATTAAAGAAGTATTAGCTGCAAGATATCTAAAACAATTGTTTTTGTTCAATCATTAATGAAACTGAAATATTTAAATTATAAATCGTTATTACCGGCCAGTATGGTTCAATTTGGCAAAACAGGCTAAGAAATATTGATGATGAAATATTCACTTACAAATGAAAAATTCGACCTCATTGAATCCATATTTATGTGAATCTTAATATAACCTCTTTTTAATAGATAGAGATGGTTAACGCATGAATTGTGCATGTTACGTTATTTGAAGAAAACAGTGTCAACATTGAAAATGAAACAAAGAAATCCTTTAATTAATTGATTCTATCCACAAAAAATCATTCTTATACAGATAAAAACGATGATCATTATTATATATTTTTGATATCTTAAATGAAATCAAACAGACATAAAAAAAAATCTAATTGCACAAATGTGCCTTCTAGTTATTTATGTATATTTAATTTCATATTGCTTATAACGCTTGTATGACCATCGGAGGTCTTCAGTGGTCAACTCGATAGTTATTTAAATGGCAAGACTGTAATACACACGAAATGAAGATACATTTTATCGAGCGAATGCCCTGTCTATTCTTTATATTACATTGTTATAAATCAAAATCGAGAATTTGAGTCAAATCTGTGACCATGAATTTGACCGCTAGTGCCCAAATAGAGACCTATGAACGATTTTGAACTTTAAAAATTATATAGGACTTAATCAGTTGCTTCCAGAGGACAGCCATCTCTTATATAACTTCTCTTATAACCTTGAGTGTCAAAGTATATGAATTTATAATAATAATACTAAATGTTTTTTAAAAACATACAGACAAAATGACTGTTCGGTTTAATGCCAATGTTTGATGTTTTATTTTCTTGTGTATGTCTATACATCTTTACGTAGATCTTCACGTAGGCAATAGTTAACAATGTTTTCTGAAATAGCCAATACGTTTAAGAATATTCTTACCATTCAAATATACGAAATTGACAGCTACTGCTAGTAAAACACAAAATAACTGCACTACAATAAAGGCTGCAATTAATTTATCTCTTCTCCTACTCGCCGTATGAATTTCAGCAAGTTTAATATTTAATACGTTCTGTTGAAAATGTTCACTACTCTGAACATGTTCAGTCTGAAGAATGTTTACAAGTTCAACTTGGTCGCCCATTTCCAATGATGATGTCACTTTTTTCAATCTGCCTCCCAATGTTATACTAAACAAAGTACCAATGTGTGAAGTAGTGAATATTACTTCCGTGTTTATATAAATACTTAATAGTATATTTTGTCACGTTGTTCAACAATATATGAATTATTTCGAGTGTGTTAAGAGGCATTAACTTCCTAAGAGTCTTTGGACTATCCTCATTTGTTAACTTAAGGGCATACGATACAGTTTTGATCCCGTATTTGAAGTTTGATGAAAATTTCCATATAGGCTATTTTTTGCCTGATTAAATCAAATATGTAATAAAACATATACCTTTATGTGCTACTTTTCGAGTTAAATGAGGTCAAATTTTTGTTTTGTTTTTGCTCAAAATTCGGATTTGTGGCCGTATTGTCCCTTTCGAAAGAAAGACATAACTTTTTTGTTTAAAAAGATAAACACAAATTGTATTTTGTTGAATAATATGTAATTTCTTTATTTTAAAAGTATCATAAAAATTTATGCATTTTTTATTCAGAAATAACTCCTATTTATCAATTGGTAATGAATTGAGAAAAAAACGTCATTTTTTTTGCTGTATATTTATCAAAATTTAAACAAATTGCACCATTTTCAATTCTATTAAATTTGGTCCACATAATCTCCCTGCAAAATAAAATAAAATGTCGTTTAAAAAATAGGGATCCATGTACTCGTTTTCAAATTAAAACAGTTTGAATGATAAAAATCAGTCGAAAAATTCTTCTTTTCCCGATATGTTACAGTTTGACGTTGCAAAAATAACATATTACGTTAGCAACGTCATTACCTCCCCTGGAACTGTATCGTATGCCCTTAATATGAGTATTCTACTTAACATATTGTGTTACGTTGAGTGTTGTACCTGAATACATATTTTGTTTGGCTAACAAAACAATTAATTTGTTCATAAGGAACTCACTTCAAATAACTAGATGTGGTTTGATAGCCAATGAGATAACTCTTCACAAAAAGGAAACTTGAAGGTCGTATGGTGACCTATAGTTGCTAACGTCTGTGTTATTTGGTCTCTTGTGGAGAGTTGTCTCACTGACAATCATACCACATCTTTTTTTTATGTTTAAAGAAAATTCAAATTGGAAAGTCTCTAATCATATGAATATCAAATGAATGACAAACAACTGTCATATAACTGATACGGTACAGGCGTTCATCTAAAAGAGTGTTAGTTAAACATTTTTTTTATAACTAGCTAAGATTCTCATCGTCTTGCACAATATTTTATTATATTGACAACAATGTGTAAACAAACTTAAAAGTAATTGTACGTAAAAATGTCAAAACAGGGGCACAGCAGTCAAATTTGTATTACAATCTTAGTCACAATAATACAAATAAATATGCCAACAAAGAAAATAAAAATTCATAATAGACAAGGCACAAATGCATAAAATGAAGACATGGTATTACTCAATTTATTTCACTTGACTGGGCGGAGTTTAACTGGTTCGCTCATAATAAACCAGTCCATCTATAGATAGGTGTTTTAGAATAAACTCATCAATGAAGTGTCCAGTCATTCTTTTGTAAATTCCTTTGATGACACTGATAGGTGATTAGAAATCAGTTATAATTATAACGGCAATCATCCTTATCACACACATCTTCAAATAGACTGTCCTTATGCAAATTAAAACGTAAGCTCCGCCCGATCAGTTGAAATAACATTGGTAATACATTAATGCGAACACACCACAACACTACATTGGCAGGATTCCTAAGTACCGAGTCACACCAAAAGGATATTACCAAAAAAAAAAAAAACAATGTTGCACTGAAAATGTTGATAATTTGCATTGACAAATAAAATAACGCTATAACACAAAAGATGAAATGACAAATATACAATTTATTTGTATTTAAGATAATTGTCACTATCTAAACGGTATACATGTTATTTCTATCAGCTACACTTTTTGCGTTTGTCAACCTATCGTAACTTTAGAATCAGTGCTTTAGTATTAGTAATAAATGTAGGTTTTGATACTAAACAATAAAATGAATAAAAGTAAAGATGAAAACAAAGGAGAAAGGTCAAGTTGATGCAATTGGTCCAATCGTTCACAAAGGTATGCATGATGCTCTGAAAATGTTAGAGGTTTTGTGGATGAATCAGTCAAACCAGTTTGAATGAAATAAGTGAAGGGAATTGGTGAAGTTTTAGTGGAATCATTATATTTAAGAAAAAGCAACGTTTAAATCCACTAAGTGAAGACAACAGTACTATACTCTTGTTCGAAAGTCATCAATAGAAAAATAGATAACACATCCGGGTTACCAATAAAACTGAGGGAAACGCATCAATTATAAGAGAAAAACAACGAAACAACAGAACACAGAAGTGCAACAAAAAACAAAGAGAATGAAACCCGTAAAGAATGAGCTTCTTGGTTTCCTGTATAAGGGTAAACGTTGTCAGAAGGAGTACTTTGACCAGTTACTATCCAGTGCACGATATTTTTGTCGATATTGTCAATATCATCATCGGTTTACATTGTATACTATATATGTATATGGTGTGTACCTTTGTGTTAACATCGTTCACATTGTTTACACCGTGATGTTGACAATATCGTGTTAACATCGTTCACATTGTTAACATTGTATTTATACTATAATGTATCAAGTCTTAACCTTGGTGTTTTCATTGTTGACCTCGTATGCATCTTTATGTTGAATATACTATGTCAACATCGTGTTTATAAAGTATTTACCTTTCTGTTTACATCGTTCACCACATCAAGACCATAAGCCGGGAATGTAAGATTATATACCATATCTGAAACCCGAATAAAACATACGTTTCAGATTAACATTGGATATTTGTTTACCAATACCATGTGTTTGTTTAACATTTACAGAGCAGTAAAAATATATTCAATAGGAAAAATTGGTTTTTGAAATCATATAAAATCCGGTAAGTACTTTTTTCTATAGTAAAATTAAATTGAGAATTGGGAAATGTGTCAAAGACACAACAACCCGACCACAGAGTGGTAAATAGCTGAGTACCATCAACGGATATTAAACACAACGAGAAAACCCAACACCCAAGGGTGGGATCCTAAACAAAAATATGTTGACAATTGACGTCATGCAAAACATCCCAACATATAATTGACCTAAAGTTTAATATGATAAAAAAAAACTAATGAAGACCAGGCACACACATGCACTGGGTTTACATATGTATCGTGAGTAAATACTTTATACACTTTTCTTAATTACAACAAAGTTGTTTTCTGATTTATACACTTTAAATTTTGAAGCTGACAAAACAAAATGTGACCCTTTTCTATTCAGGGATAATAACTTTCAGAAAAATGGTATATTTTTTCTATAATCTCAACATATTTTAAAACAATAAAATGGCTTAAATATGGTGTTAACTCGGGGTTTAGGGGATTGGTGTGCAAGTTTTAATGATTAAACCGAATTAAGGTAAATCAATATTCTAATGTTCGATATATATGATGATAATAGATATGAGCAGACGGAGAATATTTTTAAAGGAAAAAATGGTAATTAAAAAAAAAAAACGAAGGCGCAACATATGAAAACACTTTCTCGTAAATGTGTACGTCAGACATGCGTTTAGTTTGGTCTTCTTTTATTAGTAGCGCTAAAATTACGAACGTTAAAAACGCAAAATAAAATGAAATTATATAAACTAAATTATTTCACCTTTTCTTCGATTTTCATACTTGGTTCGCATATTTGTATGACGTCAGTTCTGTAAGCATTCTGTTTGTTTTGAGATATAAGTCTGCAGTTGACGTTTGGATTGGAGCACACGATTTTGTACGAGAGGGACGTTTTGTATGGGAAGTTGACAATACATCACTTTCATATACTGACTGGTATCTTGGTGAACCAAACAACTCTAATAACAAGAAAGACTGCGCATGTCTGAATTCTGATGAAGAATACAAATGGAACGATAATTCATGTTCAAAGAAATTTTATTATATTTGTGATAAAGTTGAAGGTTCAAATACTAGTATGTAATGGTTTCTAAAGTAACCAAATTCTGTTAATTATGTGACAGTAGTTTATCATTTGTTTAATTCACACTTTATAAAGAATAATACCAGTATAGATATATATACTTTTCTGGGCTGTTAAATATCATTGAGTGTTATACATTTTCTATATAAAAGCAACATATACTGATTATTACGTCGATATATGTTTAGGTATTTTAATTTTGGGCTTATAAACATTTGATGACTCAAGAGACACCTCTTATGAAAAAAGGTAGAGTGTGGACCAAACTACTGAAAAAAAATGAACAAAAAAAATCGTGCAAATTGATATAAGGAAAGTCCCTAAGCAAATGTCAAAATCAAAAGCTCAAATACTTCAACAGAATGGATAACAACTGTCCAATTCCTGACTTGATACAGGCATTTTCTAATGGTAGAAAATGGTGGATTAAACCTAGTTTTATAGCTAGCAAAACCTTTCACTTTTATGACAGTCGCATAATAGTGCATGTTTTCAATGGCTCAAATTCAAATAGTCTGTAGGTTTAACTGGCTATGACTTCATAATGAAATGATTACCAAATGATGTCTATCGTTAAATCAATGAATGGAGATGTGTTGTTCATGTGTTACATGTAAGCATGTTCAAGTGTTGACACGAAAAAAGTATCAAAATCGAAAAAAAATATAACAAAAGATTTATCTCGTTTACTGTTGTGGACCACAACAACACATTCTTAAATGTTGACCACAATATTATGGTCCAAACTGATTCTTACAAAACAATTTCCGCAAATGGTGGTGTAGACGAATATACAAAATAACCTCAACTTAACACATGAAAGAGTGAACATTGTTTATTTATTGTTTTGGAAAGTATTCCGCTAGTTCGATTAGTTTATTATTGAATATCCCGTGTAGATAGTTGAATTTGGTGGGCAAATATAGTATGTATAACAGTACAAGGTATGATCTACTTGTCTTTTATTACTAATGAAACCTAATTAAATTTTATACTCAACATGATTCTATAAGATAAACAAAAAGAACAAATGGAAATAAATCTACCAAAGTTTTTCAAGCGAGAAAGAGAAAATGACTGTCAACAATGAATATTTGTATTAATTTGATAATAGAGTACGTGCTATTCACAAGGTGCATGTTTAGTTTTACGATACAAGTGTCTCTTATAAAAGATATAATATTTAATCAATGTTCAAGATGTTTAGTAATCGGAATGATATTATTAGATTTTACCTTGACCTGTTTTTCAGTGAAATAAGAATCCCATACTCCAACATTGATTTTAAATGGATTTTATAATTCCAAAAATTCAAGATTTCGATTAACATTACAGCATTGTTTTCAATATACATATCAATTTACCCTTATAAGACATGTTCTTCTGACTTTGAGACACCAACAAACTTAGAGGTTATGATCCGTTATACTCCAAATAGAAGAAACCTCATGCCACGCGGTCATATCAAAACGAATGATATACACCAACTAGTTCTCGAGAGTATATTATTTTCAACATAAAATTGAGAATGGAAATGGGGAATATGTCAAAGAGACAACAACCTGAACAACGAGCAGAAAACAGCCAAAGTCACCAATTGGTCCTCACAACTGAAAGTGGGCCTCAGCTGGCCCTAAATAAAAATGTCCACTAGTTGAGTGTTCACAATACTAAATAAACGTAAAACAAGATGCTGCAATAAATTTATGACATTTCGTCAGACATTTACTAGTAGTTGATAAGTGAAATGCTAATCGAATAACACATAATTGTTTTGACCTCACTGAATGTTGATTATTTCAGAGCACGTGCCATGAACATTGAAATTGGCATTTCGCATTTGTACAAGAGCGTTTCGAGTGATAGTGACTGAAAGTTCAAAATGTTTTCAATGTGGCTAATACATGAAATAATCGTTAACTGAGAGACTTTTCGAATTTGCTTAATTGTGATTTCTACCGGTATAATAATGGAAGGGATACCAATTTTGAATGATTTTATGATTTTTTTTATATTAGGGAAACCTAAATTAGAATGTTCAATGCATCAGAAAACTTACTCTTTGTAAATTGTTATCAAAGGTACCAGGATTATAATTTAGTACGCCAGACGCGCGTTTCGTCTACATAAGACTCATCGGTGACGTTCATATCAAAATATTTATTAAGCCAAACAAGTAAAAAGTTGAAGAGCATTGTAAATCATGAAATCAAATAGCTACACAACTATCAATTCGAAATGCTTAAAAATAAGTACCAACAAAAATAACCAATCAACAATATTTCACTTCGAAGTAAGCTTACATTCTAACATGACGTCCTTCAAATGCTTTGAGTACACCCCCGTGGTAGAATATAAATATATTGTTTGGGGTGTTCCCATCGTACTCCCACGTCATATTTTTGTTTATGAATGAGCTACCCGACGTCAGAATATAAGAATTTTACGGGAAACTACACGCCTGTGAAACCGAAAACCATCACAACAAGGAAATGTAAACAAACAATGCTATAATGTGTTATATAAGCCATTTATGTAAACATATAACACATTTAAGTAAAATTATCATTTAAATCCATCCAAACCTATCTAATTGTGTTATTTCAAATAGTTTAAGCATGTCACTTTATATTCAGTTTGCTCTGTTCTCTTATGTCAAATTAATCGTGCGTTTATTTATGAGAACGGCAAATAATGCCTTCAACTAGAGCGGTTCGATCCAAATAAAATGCCGTATTTGTCCTATTAGAATCGAAATAGTTCATGGGGGCTTGAACATATCTAGATTTTACCACGGGTTGTCCCTTTATGCCGATATTTTACCCATCGCTATCGGTCAGGCTAAAATATTTTGCATAAAGGGCCAACCCGTGGTAAAATCACGATATCTTCAAGCCCCCATGAATTATTTTTTAATTATAACTGTTTAAATATGTTAGGTTTGCATATTTTGGATTTCTCTTAATAAGGAACGCTTATACACAACTAATGAACAACAAAGATGTGTAAACGAGTGAAACACTATCTGACCAGACGGGATATACAAGAATAAACAAGGGTCAAATTTGAAATAGTGAGTTAAAACCTTAGATTTATCATAACTTCTGAAATTTAAAACGTTTAATATAATAACATACACGTGTTACAAATCATACAGTAATTACCCCTGTTTTAATCAGACTTTGATATTTCCCATCAACGTGCAAATTGTAAAGTATCTACTTTATAAAGTTAAAAATAAAACGATTCAGGAGATAGTTGAAAGTAGTTGAAGTGTATTTTCAAAGTGAACCTACAATTATATGTCTTATATGTTAATAGATAATTTCATGATGATATTGATAAATAGTAACTCCAATTAAAGGTGTATACTGCATTGATATGTTTAGCAAAGTTTGCAAATCAATAATGAGTCTTCAATATGTGATTGCTTTTTAGTTCAATATACAACTACTGATTACAATTTGATACGATTCTATCAGACAAATATTTCAAATTTAGATTTTTTCCCTCTGCATTATTGGTAATAAATCATCTGAATCTCCTCTCTTTCAAAATTAAGCTGATTGCTATATTTGTATCTACAAAATTTGTTTCGATTTGAGTATGGTATTATATAATGGCATACACTTTATTAATAAAAGCAATATCCTGCCAAACAAATATAATAATTTCAACCCTTGTACGCACCAACTCTTCGAACCCAATTGTTAACAACAACTAGGACTTCTAGTGTTACTCCCATAGGTCGTTGGTTATATTCCCCTTCTGATTAAGATTATAACACAATGTTGACTGCTGTACCGCTATTTTTGACATTTTTACATATAATGTCTGTCTGTTTGTTTTGTTTAATATAATGGATTTTTTGCGACTTTCATACAAGTGAAAGGTTTAACAAGCTATAAAACCAAGTTCAATCCATCATTTTCGGCATAAGACAATGCCTGTACCAATTCAGGAATATGACATTGTTATCCATTCGGTTAATGTGTTTGATATTGCCAATTGATTAGGAACTTTCCTTTTTGCATTTTCCTCGGAGTTCAGTAATTTTGTGATTTAACTTTTTTTTTTCTAAACATTGACTCTTTGGCAGATTTCATTCAATTAAAATGTATGTTGACTCCGATGTTTGCTGTATGTAGGGTATAGACAAGTGTCATGATTATCTTTTAACTTTTTCCCACTCTTTTTGTGTTAGGTCAGAGACACATATTTCTGAGAAGGTAGTCACTTTTTTTCCAATGATATCTAAGAATGCTTGTTAGGTTTGAAGGCTTTCACAAAAATCTTTTTTATAACCGAAACCACTGTATTGCATATGTGTCGGGTGACTCATTGTTCTGCTTACTCCACATGTGGAGCAGGATCTGCTTACCCTTCCGGAGCACCTGAGATCACCCCTAGTTTTTGGAGGGGTTCGTGTTGTTTATACTTTAGTTTTCTATGTTGTGTCATGTGTACTATTGTTTTTCTGTTTGTCTTTTTCATTTTTAGCCATGGCGTTGTCAGTTTGTTTTAGATTTATGAGTTTGACTGTCCCTTTGGTATATTTCGTCCCTCTTTTCTTTTACTAAATATGAGAACTATTTGAAATTTAGAATTATATGAACTATTATTATCGTGATGAAACATAGATAAATTCGATGTAGATTACCCCATATTTTGTTTTTAAAATACAAGAAAGAGAAACTTATTACCGAACCAATGAATTTAGTGAAAACAATTTAATACAGTGAAACCTGGCTAAACCGAATCCTGCATAAGCCGAAAACCTGTATAAACCAAACATGTTTTAAAGCACCGTTATATTAAATTGTATGCGTTGTGAACCTGATAAAACCGGCCAAAACCGAACGCAATCTTAAGTTCCGAAAAGGTTTGGTTTAAACAGGTTTCAATGTAACACATTAATTAGAAATAAGGGACCTGGTCTGTTCGATATATTGTATAGCATACTACAATATAAAAATAAATTAGATTGGCAATAAGACACCTATCCACCAAAGTTCCATCGGATTGGATGTAAGTAATTATACACAAAACACCAGCCTTCAATAATTCGAAAAAAAACAATACCTAAAAGTCGGCTTTAACAGTCCTTGACATGAACCAAAAAACTTGGGACAAGCACTTCAGGAATGCAGGGTTTAAAATATTTCCTGTAACCAAACCCTTTCCTTTACTTGAGACAGAGGTGAAACAGTACAAAACAAGAAAAAAATATAAAATCAATTTACATTTGCTGGGGGGAATGAAATTTGGCTTATAGTTATGACCTTATACTTCAGTTTTCTGTTTGTACCCTGACTGACTGTGAATTCTAATCAACAAGTGTTAAATTGTATATAGAAATAAGAAGATGGGATATGAGTGTCAATGAGACAACACTCCATCCTTGTAAAAGTGTGTAACTCAACTGGCTCAAACCAAGCAGCAAGCTGTATAGGGCCCGCAAATTACTAGAGTTAAACAAATCTAACAGCATAACTGAAGTCTAATTGTATTTCGTTTGTAACTCTCTTACTGTGATGTCCCCATAATACACAATGCGCATATAAAATAGAGCAGCAGTACACTTAAGATTGATTTATGCAGCATGATTACTGTTTCAAATATGTCTTCTCTACATGACTTCCTAGAAACCCTATACTTAAACGACGATGAGGAGGAGAAGGTGAAGGAAGAGGACAAGGAGGGGGATATCTCATGTTTTTGTTTGGAACATTTGAATTTGAATTGTATTTGATCTCAAATTTTACTGATCAGTGATAAGTATTTCGTTTTGAAGAGGAGAAAAAACGATGGAAAATACAGTAGTATCATGAGGTATATACATAATGAACAACTTTCTATAAATTTAACTAATTTCTGTCTATAGCATCACATTGTTTTTGCATTCAATGTTTTTCACAAATGTATCCCATTTTGTTCAAACATCCGACGTCATTCCATTTACTTGTCGAACTATGAAAATGAACACAGTCTTCACCATTTCTCCAATTATCCGGCTGGTTAGTCATCCAATCAGTAAATGTAACCGGCGTATTGTCAGACACCCATGTAAAACGAGATTCTCGCGTTGAATCATGTGCTCCAATCCATACACTTCCGCCTAAAATGCAATTAATCAAAGTTAAAAATACCATGCCCACGATAACATGTGCTATGCAGGGATCTACATTCAACTGTTAAAACCCGAGATGTTCGATCAAGGGATAACATTTAACTGTTAAAACCCGTGATGTTTGATGAAAGAATGTATAAATTGTACTGTTAAAAATCAAATGTTCGATGAAGAGATATACATTTAACTGTTAAAACCCGAGATGTTCCATGAAAACATATATATATTCAACGGTTAAAACTCGAGATTTTCGATGAAAAGGTATATATATTTAACTGCTAAAAATCGAGATGTTCGATAAAAAGATGAACATTTAGTTGTTGAACCTGAGATAAATAATGTTAACATTGTCACTAGTATGATATGTGTCTAGTTTTTTCAGGTACATTATTAGTTTTTATGTAGTTGTATGTTTTGTATTCTTCTGAAGATCATTAACCACACCCTCCGTCCAAAATAAATTTGTTATAAAAAGATGCAAGTTGGTGAGATACACATTCAAATAATAAATATAGTGGTTCTTCTCTGTGGCATTTGTCGATTAAAGAATAAAATGAAAATTGCTTGACATCATGAAGGTTCAACTGGGATATAACTTGCTGGATTTGTATTCGTCAGATATTTTGAGATATTTTGTTTAGTTATTTTGTTTTGCTATTATATATAGCTTCAAAGTATTTTAGGGTCAATACGGTCCCTCGTAAAGCTACTCCATTGGGAATTAGTTTTCGACATCTTACTTTGAAATTTATAAGAAAACAAGAATGTGTTCCCAGTACACGAATGCCCCACTCGCACTATACTTTTCTATGTTCAGTGGACAGTGAAATTGGGATAAACCCTCTATTTTGGCATTAAAATTGAAAAGATCATATTATAGGGAACATGTATACTAAGTTTGAAGTCAAAAACTACCTTGACCAAAAACTTTAACCTGAAGCGGGACAGACGGACAGACGGATGAACGAACGGATGAACGGACGCACAGACCAGAAAACATAATGCCCCTCTACTATCGTAGGTGGGGCATAACAACTTATTTCAAAGTTATTTATCTATAAAATGCGAATTTCCGATGGTTCAGATGCTTGTAGGGAATGCTTAGTTAATGCTACAGCAACAATTACAGTGTTGTAGAAATACACAATTGCTAATATCGTGGGCGTGGATGTTTCCTTTAGGGATAGGTAGTCTTCATGCAGTCATACTTATATGGCGCTGCTAACATAGTGTTGTCAACACTAATTAAATGTGTTCCTTGCGAGGGACGAATTTACGGAATTGACGGGTGCCACATATGGAGCAGGATCTGCTTACCCTTCCGGAGCACCTGAGATCACCCCTAGTTTTTGGTGGGGTTCGTGTTGTTTATTCTTTAGTTTTCTATGTTGTGTCATGTGTACTATTGTTTTTCTGTTTGTCTTTTTCATTTTTAGCCATGGCATTGTCAGTTTGTTTAAGATTTATGAGTTTGACTGTTCCTTTGGTATCTTTCGTCCCTCTTTTACAGAATGAGCATACACAAAGTTAACATAAAAAGACAATATCATTTTAATGATAACAAACATTACATGCTATTGTTCGTAAAAAAGATATTGATAATTTGAGATAAACTCACCACTGACTATTGATTTCAAAAACCAATTCTCAACAACATCTTCAATTTTTACAAGGTATCCTCCTTTCCTCTGACAGTCTATCTTAAACAATTTAGATAAAGCAGACATCCATATTAGTCTAATTATATGTTGACATTACTTAGAATAGAATAACATGAACATTTGTAGTAGAAACTGCCTACCATTCAGAAACACATAGAAGTTTGATGGGGTTCGAAATTTTTGTCTAACATTAATGAAGTTCTGTATGGGTTTTTTACTGTATACTAAAATCAGTACTCTGTCTTCCCTGGGGTTGTCTGTTTGTTTTTTTTTTTGTTTGTTGTTTTTTTTTACACTCACATTTACTGATAACCATATGTTCAGGAACGGATGTAACTAAGCAAAGTAGAAATAGAAAGTTCACAATTGGGAAGCTGGACACATCTCGTTGGTAGTAAAGTTGTGTTTATCATTTATAGATTTTTGTCAAGATATAAGAAACAGACTTAATTTTGTCTCTCGGATCCTTATTTTATAATTTATGGGACAGGTGCGTTTAAAGCAATGACCAAAGTTTGAATTATGTAATGAGAGGACACGACCTGTATAGTCAAAGAATAATGCTAGTTTTTTATTTATTTTTTTTAACCGTAAAAATAAGATTTCAAATGTTGTCCCTGATGATGAATGCCTTAAAAATAGGAGACTACATATTTTGTATTGGTATATAATGCATTCAAACTTACTTTTGCTTCATTCTAAGTCTTTTTCTACAAATGTTGTCCAGGAGGATGGGTGGCGTTAAAAAAAACGAAGACATTAAAAGGTTAAATTTTTACAAAGTTTTTTTTTATATTTATTCTAATAAACTTACTTTTGCATCATTCCAACTCTTTCTTGAATTCAGTTGAAAGTTATAACAACTTCCCATAAACTGACCCCAACCATCTCCACAGTGTATTATCTTAGCTGTGAAAACATATATATATTCGTAATTAAACTGTTATGATAACACGTATAGAATTAACTATTTAATGCATGTGAAGGAAATACAAATGGCGATGTGGTATAATTGCCAACGAGACAACTCTTAACAAGGTCACCGTTCGGCCTTCAACAATGGGCAAAGCCTATAACACATAGTAAGCTATAAAAGGACCCGAAATCACAAATGTTAAATAGTTCTTAAATCGCCGATTGCTCCTACAGTTTAAGTATATAAAATGACGCACCAGAAACATAAATAATTCTATTTACGATTTAAGATAAATGAGTAAATTGTGCTGTTTTGGGCTTAGTCCTTTGCATGCAATATAATGAAGATAAATTCTAAACCACTTATTGAACAAGAAAAAAACTGAGGCTTTAAAAAAATGAAGTTTTGAAATTTAAATTTATCAATAGAGGCAACAATAGTATATCCTGATTGAAAGTCGTTAATCAATAGAGAGAAAACAAATCCAGGTTCCAAACTGAGGGAATCAAATAAATGACATACCTGATTCCCCTGCATTTCCCTTTTCGCCCTTTTCTCCGTCTGATCCTACAATTCAGATATATAAAATGATGAATTCGTTTCATAGAATAAAGCACACATTTTCTATATCATATGCAATCTATGAACTTCATTCTGGTTAAAATGGAAGAAATCAACTTCCGAAGCATGCAACATATTTCAACAAGCCAGGACATCTCATTTATGAGTTTGACTGTCCTCTGGTATCACCACTACACGTAGTTTCTTGCTGTGATGACTGTATAAACATTACACTGTAAAATAACAAAAATAACAAACTCGAATACAAATTTAATCGGAAATTTCCTTAACAAACGGAAAGTGCATTGCCGCTTACGAAGTTGCTAGGTGCCGTTTGGTTCTCATGTTTGTCACAAATGCGAATGTTTGGCATGAATACCATCATCAACTGTTCTCCTGATATTCATAGGTCTCAAAGTATAGAACAGGTCATATCAAAAGTAATTACTACTATTCTAATCATTAACAATACACTTTATACTTTAGTATAAATGTTTCAATTTGATTTTTCTATACCTTAATTGATTTGTGTATATATGTACGTACCTTTGCGTCCATTGTCACCAATAGCACCTTTCGGTCCTCTAGTTCCCCTGTTTCCATTGATACCGTTTTCGCCATGTTCCCCTTTTAAGCCAGGTAGTCCATTTTCTCCCATAAGACCTTTAACACCAGTGATTCCCTTTGCGCCATTTTCACCTTTGTTTCCTGTAGGACCAATAATGCCAGATGATCCAATCTAGCCCTTTGAACCCTTTTGACCCTCTATACCTTTAGCACCAGCTGAACCCTTTTCTGCGTCTATACCTTCTGCACCATTTTGGCCTTTATCTCCAACTGTTCCTTTTTTGCCTTTATCTCCCATTGGTCCTTTCATCCCTGTTGGTCCCTTTTCACCATTTGTTCCTTTATCACCATGTGGTCCTTTTTCGCCTGACACGCCTTTATCTCCTATAATTCCTTTCATTCCTGTTGGTCCTTTCATCCCTATTGGTCCCTTTTCACCAACTGGTCCTTTTTCACCCGCTAAGCCTTTGTCTCCCATTGGTCCTTTCATCCCTATTGGTCCCTTTTCGCCAACTGTTCCGTTATTTCCATTTGGGCCCTTTTTACCTGTTACCCCTTTATCTCCTATTGGTACTTTTTCTCCGATTCGACCTTTTATCCCTGTTAGACCCTGTTCACCAATGGTTCCTTTATCTCCAATTTGACCTTTTGATCCTATTAAACCTTTGTTTTCGTTTTCGCCTTTAATGCCAGATGCGCCAATTGGTCCTTTAAGTCTTTTGTCGCCTCTCTCACCTTTCACTCCTTTTTCACCAGTATTACCTTGATTAGCGTCAGCACCCGCGTTTCGACTGTAGCCCTTTTCGTCCTTTAATAGGTCTTTCATACCATTATCATCTTTAATTAAATGATATTTATTATGTATATAAAAATGGAAAAATAGTAAGATGTCATTATTTTCAAATTGAACGAGGTATTCGTCAATGAAACACTTATTAGCTAAACTATATCTTTTGGTTTATTTTATTACACGGATCTGTTAATAAACTTATGCACGAGGAGCCTGCGTTACGTCTTCTTAGACGTGCTATATATATTCGGCTCTCCGAAAGTTTTGTTTCGATCTTTACCCTATATAGTGTTTTAAAAAATGTGGATCTAAACTTGTAACCAGAATTACATTGTTTTGTATGATATTCTTTATTTTTGAAGTTTGTTAAAAAAAAAAATCAGTTATCTTTGTACTTTATTAAAAAAATTATTTAAATCAATAAAATTGAGAATAGAAATGGGGAATGTGTCAAAGAACAAAAACGATCAAAAAGCACGAAATAGCCCACATCAAAATGCGGGCTTCAAATCAACCTTAACAAAAATATGTACTAGTTCAGTGAAATATTTTTCATTTATTTACATGCTACATGACCTTGTTTGTATAAACTTGATAGTCTACGTTAACTAACATGATAATTTACCTTGTTTGTCTAAACTTGTAATGTCGATGTATAGATGCTGAAAATGTCACTATTGCATAGTGTAATAGCATACACTATTGACGAGAAATTGATTTTTCTGTTTAATGCAGATGATTGATATTAAAAAGGGGTGCAAACGATACCATTGGGACTTTCAAACTAATAAATCGAAAATAAACTGACAACGCTATGGCTTAAAAGATAAAGACAAACTGACAAACAATGGTACCCAAAACATAACAAAGAAAACTTATGATTTAGAACATTGGAACCCCACCATAAACTTGGGATTATCTCAGGTGCTCTGGTAGGGTAGGCAGATTCTGCCCCACATGTGTCAAAGTGAATCCTGAGTTATTACAAACCCGGTAACAAGTCCAAATCAGCATGTCAAAATTAAATGTTAAATATTCTTGTTTATCTCTATGTATCTTTGCGTAGACCTTCACGCTCCTTTTACAATGATTATAAACATATTCAACGAATGTTTTTTGAAATGACAAATACGTTTAGAAATACATTTACCATTCAAATACCCGAAATTGACTGCAACGGCCAGAGAAACACAAAATAACTGCACTACAATAAATGCTGCAATTAATTTATCTCTTCTCCTACTCGCCGTATGAAATTCAGAGAGTTTAGTATTTAATACATTATCTTGAAAATGTTCACTACTTTGAAAATGTTCAGTCTGAAGAATTTTTACAAGTTCAACTTGGTCGCCCATTTCCAATGATGACGTCACTTCTTTCAATCTGCCTCCCAATGTGATATTAAACGTAGTACCAATGTGTGAAGTAGTGCATATTACTTCCGTGTTTATAGAAATGCATTGCTCTACAACTTCATAGTATATTTTGTCACATTGTTCAACAATATATGAATTAATTCAAGTGCCTTTAGAGACACCAATTCTTAAGAGTCTTCGGACTATCCTCATTTGTCAACTTAATATAAGTGTTATACTTAAAATATAATGTTACTTTGAATAACATGTACTGAAATACATATTTTGTTTGTATAACAAATCTAAGTTTTCTTTTATAAAAATTAAAATGTAAAAATTAAAAAAGATGGGGTATGATAGCTTATGAGACACCTATTTACAAAAAATAAACTCCAACAAAAATTCAAATAGGAAAGTCTCTTATCAAATACACAAAACAAACAGTAATGCTAGATAGTAAAAATGTCACAACAGGCAAAGTGTAGTACACACACATATAAAATAGACAAAACCGACCAAGCAACACTAACCAAACCAAATAATGGGGGTGATCTCATGATCATGTGATCCGGAAGAAGTAAACATAACCTGCTCCACACGTGGCACTTGGAGTCTTACTCATTTGAGTACTATCCGGTATTAAGTATAAATTGGTAGGTCACATTCGTAAAAAAGGGGCGGGATTGTTGCTACGACATAAAGATCTGCTCTCATCTGTGAAACTGATATTCCATAATGGTCAGCTCTCATCTGTGAAACTGATATTCCATAATGGTCAACCAACTCTTGATGGTGTTCGTAAAATTTACAAAAGGAATAATTTTAACTTCACTATTTTGAAACCTTGGTTAAATTGCTTCCTTGTTAGCAGTAACCCTCTAGCAAGGAAATAATGATAGGAAATATCGTATCAATTTGGAGATATACACTCGTATGCAGGTGCTACTGGAATGTTGCTACAGAGAAATTTACAATTACGAAGTTTTGTTGTATCCTTTATCACTAATTCTATGGGAAAGAAACGTTCAACATAGTCACCAAATTTTGCAATAATCGGTCAGAGAACATCATCTGTATGGCGAAAAGTAAGCTTCTTTTCTTTCTTCGTTACATGTCACTGCATAACGTAAGTCTCTTAATAATAAAGAAACAAGTCTGCAATATTTAGCTTTTTATTCGTTAAGGGTTTTGCTCATTGTTGAAAGCCGTGCCATGACTTTAATTGTTTACTTCTACGTAATCTAGTGTTTAGCTCGCATTGGTAAACGTACAACGTCTCCTTATTTCTAGCGCAAGCAAACTGATATATTGCTTTGGGAGTATTAAATTTAAGCGTAATACCCATTAATATCAAAATATTTAAGGCTTTCTAAAATAAAACCCTTTTTTGTTTTGCTTCTCTGAAATGATATTTTGATTAAAAAAAACACAATATATATACAATATAACTGCATTATCTTTGATTTCTTAATACATGTAATACTGATGGTCATTTGAAAACCTTAAATTTGCAAACACGTTTAGGTAAACATAGTTGTACATTAATGTAGCACACGAAGCAGTCATGTAATTGCAATTTTATACTTTACAAATTGAGTTATTCCTCTTTAGTTGCGTGCAAGAAAGTACGTATCGAGTCAGTTTATTTCTATAACATTATACCAGGTAAATCTGTAGTGCAATGACTAGAGCAAAATTTTATCAACCTTCTGGATGACCTAATCAACGTTTGCTCTTGTAGCCTAGTTTCTCATGAAAAGGTCTTTAATTATATTATTGTTTTTTTGGTGTTTCTTTTCGTTTGTATAATCTTATTAGATTAATGCAACGTGAACTAAGTTTAATTAATGAATAGAGCTGTCTTCTATTGAAATATTCTATTATAGAAACGTTTCCATTAGAAATTGTGAAAAGAATAAATTCGTGCTTATAATATATTTCATCAGATTTTCAAAAAAATGTAATAAGAAACATTACAAGTCGCATTTATGTTTTCAGTTGTCCCTTGAATTTCTGCCATACAAGCGTTTCCTTCAGAAATTATGAAAAAAGAAAACTTGACGAAGACTTCTTTGCTTTCCTGATTATGTCAACTTCTCTTGAGGCATTTTCCCTTATCTATATTCGTGTGACTAACACAACGTCAGTCAATTTGTGTTCGGATACAGCTTCTCTCTCGTATATACTTATTCCTTAAATATACCCGAAACAAATTCAACAGGTTTTAGATTCCGAAAAAATCGACACTCTGTGTTTTTCATAATCAAATCTAGTGTGTATATACGGTTATTCGTCAACCTATATGCAATATCAACCTAACCGCTAGCTGCATGTTCGATTCAATTATACCAAAAAGGATTACATGATTGATGGCGTAAAAATGAACTGATAGCACAAAATGTCTTGTTCAAAATCAATGAATATAGATATACCCATGCACGTCCACTTTGTCTTTTTGTTAGAAATATTTCTATTCGTATCCATCTGATAAGTTGAGTCTTTTTCAACAGTTTTTCATATTTTGTTTTTATGTTATACTGTTACGCCACTGGTGAAAGAGGGTTGATTATCACACTAAGAAGGGCTTTGCGCCCCAAGGGTAATACATGTTTGTACCAGCCTATTTGTCAACATTGTCTATCGTTGCTTTGATTATTTTGTGTAAAGTCACTGTGTATAACAAGCTGAAGTTTTCAAAATGCTAAGGTTCGCAACAATAAACAAAGATAGTCATTCATTGTATTTTCTATTAAAAACAACTTATCTGAAATTCCGGGTTTAATACTATTCAACTGTGTTGACACAAACGCTGCGGTTCAGTTTTATGGAGACAAAACGCACGTCTGGTTAACTTTATTTTAAGCCTTGTAGTCTAGTATATTTGATGAGTTTGTACATCAACCTAGTCAATTTCATTGCTTTTGGGCTGTTTCTTTTCTAATGTAATTTCACCTTATGTTAGAATCCTGGGTTTTGATTGGTTGATAGCCAGTGTATTTTTCACCAATTTACTGTTATCAAATGAATATCGTTCATTTTTAAACGCCGCCGGGGTATTTGCAAAAGGATATGCCTTTGATACCCTCTCTGCCATGGTATTTGCCAAAAAATACTCCATCCGACTGGACGCTTGTAACGTCATGATCATCAATTCGTTTTTGAACATTAACGTTCGGTGTAATTAAACAGATATAGCATGTTCTTGATTGATATTTGCCAAAAATAACAGTCTTGAGAATGAATTTCCCTCGCATTACGGCTCGCGAAATTTAACATTAATTCGACTGGCATTTTTCGCAAATACCCCTCCTTAATATCATATATCTGTTTAATATCACCAGCCAGGTTGTCAGATTTTTGTTCTGACACAACACTTCTTGGATAAATTCAGTTTACATAAATTTAATATAAATACCATGTAAGATTTTAACACCGGATGAATATACAAATGCCTTTTTTTTTACATGTTGTGATTTTACTTTTTTTGTTAAAGATTTGACGGTAATTTCTTGTTATATGAACTTGCTTTTATATAAATTCACACATATCTCACATCTTCTTTTTATTAATCGAAAGAGTTTCAATTTATCAGTGAAAAAGCAAAATAAGAAACTCAAAGGCAATGTAACTACATATTAATAAGTATATAGTTAAGTTAAAGTATAGTGTACAACCCTTCATCCATAAAAAGTACCTGTGTACTGCATGAACGTAAACAACAACTTTTTATCATACCCGATATATCTATATAAGATTTGCTGGATGTTCTTTGATATAACTAAGGTTGTTTAAACTGATCGAGCGGAGCTTATTGTTTAATTTGCATAAAGACAGTCTATTTGAAGATGTGTGTAATGATTGCCGTTATAATCATTATTGAATTCTAATCACCAATCAGTGTCACCCAACGCATATACAAAAGAACTGATGTATGATATGGAACGATTAACTGGACACTTCATTGATGAGTTTATCCCAAAACTTCTGTCTATAGATGGACTGGTCTTAGATAAACAAACTTCGTCAACCCCGCCCAGTCAAGTTAAATAAATCAAGTAATAGGTGTTGTTTAAAATATCTTTTCCTTTATCAAAGAAAGTTACAGTAAATCTCTCAGGTTCACTAGACTAATTACTGGTTATCACTTTATTTACTCTTTGGTAGAGGTTATCACTCTTAGATATTAAGATTTAATTAACATATATCAACAAGGTGTTGCTTTGATAAATGATGACGAAAATTATAAACACGCGACATGCGATGGAAAACTGTTTTTTTTTATATATGAAAAATACGCAGGCGATGAGTTTTTAGACAAATAATTTTTTTTAGGGTTATTATTATTCATTGTTTATTAATTTATCGTGGATTTCGGCGGTACTGGGGAGGCATCAAATTAAATGATCAAATGTATTAAGGAATGCATGTAGACTTTGGTTAAAAATAATCTTATCGTTATCAGGGATAATTTATAGTTGATATAATAATCAAGAGTTGTCTCTCGTTTAAGGCAAAATCTCGTAAATTAGTCAAGTTACGAAAACAAGTTTCCTGTTAACGATTTTGTTTTTGCACCTCACAACTGACAGACCCCAAAGATTTTACCATTCGGTTTGAATGATATAGTAAAGGTGCATAGCATTTAAGGAAATGAGTGATCTCGATTTTATTGCCTTAAAATGTGTCAACAATATAAAAACATTGCGTACAGAAACATACATAACTACCAAAGTAAAAGTTTGTCAATATTTAATTGTTAATCCATGGAAGTTTTCAACCGCAGATATTATTTTCAGTAGCGAGTATTTTGAAATCATTGTAATTTTTCTTGATACACATTTATGTTCGCATATGCAATGACTTAATTTTCAGCGTTTCTTATCTGCACTTGAAAATGGTCCGAATCCACAATATTTTATCTGAACAACACTGTCGGTCTTTTTATTTTAGTTGCCAAATTTTGGCTGTTACTCAACCTAGAAGAACTCGTGCCTGAAAAAATAATTGTATTTTGCAAAACACTGTTCTTTTTCCCTCATATCCCTCTATGTTTGTATATTTTAGCGTTTAGTCGTACAAGTTGCCAAAATCCGATTTGTCGACCTTCCTGTTTTGTATAGATAATTTAAATGTCACATTTTTGATGACTATAATGCAAATCGTTTTGGTAAAGGCTTATATAAACAACAGCTTTACCAAACAAAATTTTATACGTACATTTAATCTTGTTTTGAAAATTGCATATGTAGTAAAAGACATGTGTTCATTTTATATTTTAAGGATATAAATTACAAAATTTCAACATGTGGCTGTTTTAACAATTTCAATGTTTCGCATTCCTGTAAGGTGTTTGAAACCCTAATTGCAGTATATAGGACAACACTCGTAAACCTAAATATTGATGCCCGACAGATTGTAATCTTCTAGATCTGCACATCTGAATAATTTTTTCTGGTACAAATGTACATTTATAATACTTTTTGATTTTTGAAACTCAAGGTACCAGCCAATTTTGCCTTCTCCAATAACATGTATAATGTTTGTAAATTTTCCGAAAAAATGAAAATAAATACAATTTTTCGATAAAATTATATTGAAGCCTAAGCAGGTATCCTATAACATTTTTTAAATATTTTTTTTTAAATTGTTTTGATGTTTTCATCTTTCACAAATTTGTTATTGGCACCTCTTATGAGTCTCGTTTAGACGCATCTGATTTAAAAAAAAAAGATATAAGCATAGTATTGTGTATGATGTTTTTTAACCACTGCGCCAATGCAATTGTGGTGGAATGAAATATCATTATTATGTCAGATTTTGTAAATGCATTGTTCATAAATTTTCAAAACTTCAGTGCTAAGGTTTATGTACCCAAGGCACACATGACCATAGCCAGATTTGAACATGTTTAAATGGTCTTAAACTCTTTATTTTTTTTTTCCAAACAGTTCAATTTAAGTAACCCGGAAGACATTTTTAAGGACAAAAACCGTGTAAAAAGTACATCTTTATCAGTCGGGTTTTTAACAAGTGCACATTTTTGGAAAAGGTTATTTTCAACACACACAATTTTAATATTGTATTTCTGAGATTTGAATCATAAGATATTTAGACAAATTTATCCGCAAATATTTCTTTTAAAGAAACGGATAATTCATGCTATTTACGACCTTAATATTATTTAATGTTAAATGTCATTTGTTAAATTAGACGCAAGGAACTAGGCGGGACAACGATACAACTCATTCTTTATATTTGACAATCGTTAGGAATTATGATCCAAAACTGTCTGATCAATTTATACGTTTTTCTCGTTTCTCGTTTTTTATATAGACTAGACCGTTGGTTTTCCCGTTTGAATGGTTTTACACTAGTAATTTTGGGCCCTTTATAGCTTTTTGTTCGGTTTGAGCCAAGGCCGTACATTGACCTATAATGGTTTACTTTTATGAATTGTTATTTGGATGGAGAGTTGTCTCATTGGCACTCACACTACATCTTCCTATATCTATGAATACTGGAAATAAGGCAAATAACGAGCATATGAATGGGAAAGAAAAGAAGATTTACTTTGTATTTATATATGTCTCTTTAGAAAACAGACAACACAGACAATTGTTTCGGTCATGTTGTTATGGCTCCATCGGACCACCTTTCACAATCGGTCTGATTTTAATTTGTTCAGAAAACATTTCACTGCAAATTTTCGGACAGGTCTGGGTCTGACAACTAGTTCACCTGTTTGTATAGTGTAATACATATCATAATAACTTATTTATAATTGGTTCTTTTGTATCAATATCCTATCCATTTAAATATACTTACCAAGGAATTGTGCAAAAGTGCAAACCTTACAATAATAAGAAGAAAAGAACATGAATAATTCTTATAAAATGTATCACATAGCAGTAGTTTCTGACACGTATTCAGTTCATAGCATGATGCAACAACTATTAGAAAAAATCATCTGTGTATATTTCGAGTGTCCTTTGTACATGTTGTATTTAAGGTCTTTCCTTTTTCTATAAGGAAAGAACTTACTGTATTTCTTCTGATTATTAAGTCTTTTCACTTTTTCATTTCACTTTTTTGTGAAAAGACTTATTGTATTTTTTCTGATTATTAAGTTTTCCACTTTTCTGTGGAAAGACTTATTGTATTTGTTTTGATTATTATTATTATTAGGTCTTTCCACTTTTCGTGGAAAGACCTTTTGTTTTTCTTCTGATTATTTTTTTTTCTTCTGCCGTCTGAGATGCTTTTTTGTCTTACAACATATCGAATGGATTTTTTGGCCTATGATGTTGTACAGTAATGGGGGTTTCAAAACTCACCTTGTGTGACCGAACACTTATTCTTATAGAAGTTATCTCCCCGCATCCCTTTTTTCTTGTTATCGCTATATCTCTAAAACCATAAAAGATTTTAGCAAACTGTTTACACCAAATTGTTCGTCTACTCTTGAGAATGATTTGGTTTATTTTGACTAGAGTGATCGGAAGACATCTTATGGGAGTTATTTCCCTTTGAAAATTTAAGATGGGCGATTTGTTGGAAAAATTCATACGTTATAAGTCGTAGAGGCCTACAGTCTTTTGATATGAAATCTTTGGTCCGTTTGAAGGAAATTGAGGTCAAGGTCAAAGGTCAAGGTCATGTTCTAAATTTTTGAATTTTGCTTGTTATCGTTATTCCACAGAAACTTGACAGTAAATGATATGATCTGTTTACAATAAGGCGCAACTTCAACCTATTTCAGTCAAAGTGTTTTGGTTAACCCTTATAGTTTTCTCCCCTTATGTATTTCAAATCAGTATTTCTCCACAACAAACAAGTGATTGACCTCCAGTCTTCCGTTTTCAATTCACTGACCTTATTAAGATCAAGGTCGAAGGTCAAGGTCATGTTATAAATTTTGAATTTTGCTTGTTATCGTTATTGAAAAGAAACTGTTACAGTTAATGATATGATTTGTTTGCCAAATTACTGTTTGCAAAAAGGCGCAACTTCAACCTATTTCAGTCGAAGTGTTTTGGTTAACCCTTATATGAGTTTTCTCCCCTTATGTATTTGAAATCAGTATTTCTCCACAACCATACAAATGATTGACCTTGGGTCTTTTGATTTGAGATCACTGACCTATGACCTTGAAATTGAGGTCAAGGTCAAAGGTCAATTTGACGTTCTAGATTTTGACCTTTGCTAAAAATTATTTTCTGTTCGTACTAAAACAATTAAGTCTTCTGCATATACGTATTAATCTTATTTTTTATATCAATTCGAAGAACCAAATTACACCAACAAGGAGTGACATTTTCTAACATCTTTTTTTTTAAATTTCAGTCTTATTATCGAGGTGGAAAGACCTTCAATTGTTCTCTGAAGAATTGGTTTTTTAATTATTATTATTATTCTTTCCGCCAAATTTTAACGACATTTCCCAAAAATAGTACGCGACATGTTAAAATGATATTAGGTATCTAGTATCGGTTGACCAAAAGCTATCTTGTGGTGAGGGCACGAACCCATAACATTTCCTTAATAGGGGTTATCTCCCCTAACACCGAAAACCGAATTTGTTCAGGAACAGACCCTGGTTCTTCGTTACATATGGATCGAAAAGATTCAACGACTCATTGGTAGGGTTATGCCCCTTCGAAAATTAACCGATGTCGGTTGGCCACTAAAACTCAAAAAACGTAAGTTGTAGCCACCTAGGATCTTCACAAATGATCAATAATTTACGTGACTAAGACAACTGACCTAAGGTCCAAGGTCAAGGTCATGACCTAGATTTTGACCTTAGCTTGTAATAGGATTTACTCAATAACCGTAAAAGATGGCTGATAAAATATAACAGAGAAAATGTGTGCCTTGTCCTGATCTATATTTGTTATGTTGGGTTCAAAATTAATGGACCAACTATTATGGACCTAGGGTATGAAAACTGTTTTTCGGGTCTGAAATGATGATTTTTCGCTTATAACTCAAAAGAGGTTAGAGATAGAAAAAAACTTTGAATTGCAAAAATGTTCAGCATAATAAGATCTATACAATTAGGTCAAGGTCAGAGGTCAAGGTCCCTAGCAACGACATAAAACATAAAATATTGCTGATATTCTTTTTTGTTTTCTTTTATTTGCTCCATCCGTTATCAAACGAACTTATGTATGTCTGTTTGGGTCCTTAACGTTGAGGTTGATTAAATAGAAAATCAGTCCCGTTTAGCAAACACAAATAACCCCATAGAACATATATATGTCATTAGGAAACATTATTCACATATATCAATTAGTGTTAGGCTAGAAGATTCTTTTTTGCACAGTTATTGTTTTCCCTCTTTTTATTAATTTTTTGCACCACATGAAGCCATTGAATAATAATTTAATGAGAATCAACCAAATATTTATTTGTCATTATGAATGGTCGACCTGTTATAATCTAAAATACAGTTTTGATTCATAGTTTATAGTTTCAAAATTGTATTTTTTTATGGCAATGGTTTGCTTTAAAAGTGTATTTAAGAATGCTTAATTTATATTCATTTAAAACAAACATTAGCCAACCAGCTCAAGTAGTTATATGATCGTTTATATTAAATTCACATCTTTCTCTCCCAACAAAACATTATTCGTTTATAAGGTGTGAACGTTTTTATTTATGGTCTATCTCTTGTTTCATGTGTGAATATGACGGAGTGTTTTAAATAAAGCATAGTATAATAACATCATAAAAAGAAGATTGGATATCTGTTATCTTTATAATCATCAAAATAAAATCTTTGTAATGATCGATAGCTTTCCGCACGTTAATTTCGTAATGCCATTCTTACACAACAGAATGGTGGGGTTAATAACATGTATAAGTAAGGAAACATGTTATTTGGAAAAAATCCGAAAAACATATTTCCTATCGTTTTACAGAGAGTTTTGTTTTTTTGTTCAATCATTGGCAACGTATCTATTTAATATAAAACATGGTTTTGTTGAATAATACGGATATATCCACTTTTAAAAAAAAACTCTCTTGTTTTCTCGAATGCTGCATTACCAGGCGATCTATTCTTTGTAGTACACTCGTCGAAGCAATACAGTAACGCGATTGATGCGTCTTGTTGATTAGAAACTGCGTGTTTTTTAAAACATGCGAGTAAATCAGTATTGGTTGAATATTATTTTTGTTCTTCGCTGTCTATGAAAAAAAACATTTTGGTTCGTCCTTTTGCTGTATTTCTAATTGGTTTTACCATGATGATAAAAGAAGACTACAAAAAACACAAACGATAAGACATAAAACAATGTGCAACCAACATTATATATGAAACATCATAAGTAAATACTTGAATGTTGGATACATAAATACCTAGACCCGCCTAAAAGCAATGCGAATTTACACACTGCAAAACAGTTACATTCTATGGTGCAGTTTCTGCTGTTAACACTACACGGTCTTCATATACAGAAGTGTGATCCTTAAGCAGAAACCTTTTGCATGTTAACAAACACAATGATCAAGGAACTTGTTATATTCAATCTATATATGTGCCTAGCTTTAAGTAAAATATTTCGAATTTTGTATGGCATACAGAGCATTATGCGCCAATTAATTGACCTTGTTGTCCTTATGTTGACACTGATTCGGACTAGTTTTGACAATGTTTTTTTTAAATATCTATTGATTTTAAAATACATTTTTTTCGAAAAATAAACACGGACTTGTATTTTTTGAACTTGCATAGGTTTAAAAAAAGGACAAGTTCTATTTCGAGCAAGCATGTAAACTTTAGGAGTTATGATAGCTTCTTAAAACCTTCAGTTTGAAATATTCCTATTAATAAAATTGCGAAAAGGAAATAGGGAATGTGTCAAAACGACAACAACACGATCATAGAGCAGACAACAGCCGAAGGCACCAATGGGTCTTCAATGTAGCGAGAAACTCCCGCACCCGTAGATGTCCTTCAGCTGGCCCCTCAAAAATGTGTATACCAGTACAGTGATAATGGACGTCATACTAAACTCCGAATTATACACAAGAAACTAAAATTAAAAATCATACAAGACTAACAAAGGCCAGAGACTCCTGACTTGGGACAGCCGCAAAATTGCAGTGGGGTTAAACATGTTTATGAGATCTCAACTCGCCCCCTATACCTCTAGCCAATTTGTAAAAGTAAACGCATAACAATACGCATATTAAAATTCAGTTCAAGAGAAGTTCGCGTCCGATATCAGAAGATGTAACAAAAGAAAATAAAATAAAATGACAATAATACATAAATAACAACAGAATACTAGCAGTTTACTGACATGCCAGCCAGACCTCAAATAAACTGATTGAAAGATTGTGTCTTCATCATATGAATATCAGGTACAATCCCTCCCGTTAGGGGTTTAGTATCATACTATCATAAATAAAGGCAACAGTAGTATATCGCTGTTCATATGAGAAGAACATAACCCGTGTCATGCCAACAACTGTTTTTCAAATAAATGCGTTTAGTTCCGATGCAAAGACCCTATAAGTGAATCAATATTAAAGCCAAAATATGCAATCTTTAATGACCTGACAACATTATCGTAACTATATCCCTACTTAATAAGTCTGTTTAAAGGTTTTGAAAGCTAAGTTTATTATTCTCCAAATGAAGAACTTAAACAAACCTAATGCAGTGTATATATACAGACATGTACGTTTTTAGAACGAATAGAAAGACGACAACAGTCCAATACAAAATGCAACAAGTAAACTTGCACTTCTAAATTTTATTTTCGTATTCTCAAAAAGACAAATTTTGTGGACGAAAATATATTTTTAAGATCATTGTATACTTCAACATTATAAGAAAGTTACTTAACATAACAGAATTGTCATGTCCACCAAAAAAGATAACCATATATTTATCAAATCTATTTAAGTTTGATGTATTATTAAATGAACTTCATATTACGATTATAAGAATATAGAAAAAGGGGAAACATGACAGAAAATTCAAGTATTTGAATAAAGACAATTAAGGTCTGATGTCTTACTTTTAAAATTGCTACTTTAATTTTTTTTGTATGTTGACACAAAATTAGGTACAAGTATTTGATAATCTAAAATGTAGTACCTGAATAAATACAAGTAAACAATATTATAATGTCAAGTCATGTTCATCACTTTTAATGCAACACAAGCTACCAAATTGTTTATACATGTACTGAAATTATTCAAAATTTACTCTTCACGAAGGTTGAAAAAAACGACTTATCTATTTAAACTTTAAAAGGAAATACGGAATTCCTACCGCGAACAAAAATCACTTAACCACTGCAATGAGTTAGTATTGAAATCAAATAGTACACTATCCATCAACATATAATTAAGGTTATTCAAAGCATTGTGATTTGTTAACATTAATATTTTTGAGCAGATAATTATTTATTTCATTTTAATAAACTTTAATTGGGAGGATTTATAGTACCATAGTTTTTAATTAAAGCATTTCAAAGCAATAATGTTTGTTTACAGTATGATGTTTGAACTTATAACAATGTTCTTCATTTTAACGGACTTGCATTGAATTTTTCATATTATATTTCGTAGCGATATATTTATTTCAACACCTCCCCCTTGCACCCTTTGCAATGTACGCAAATTACGAACAATATACTCTTTACAAATGTTAAAGAAAGTGATTTTGATCTAAACTTAAAAAAGGAATATAGAATTGCTCCCGCGATCTTTTAATATGACATTCATCAAATAACAGTAAACAGATTTTCACAAAATGTAAGCCTGCATATATATTGACATGCATATATTTGTTAAAGTTTAAGGGGGTACACAACACTAAACCCAATAAAAAGCCTGTCGTTTTTTTCTCTCTCATTAATAAACTAGACCAAACTAAGCATCTTATAAAATTTTAAGAGATTTGCACTATCGGTTTAAAAGATTTAACAACTCAAATATAGCATCCTTTAAATGCTAGTTGGCCAAATTTGGAAGTTTCAGAAATATGGGTATAGGGGTTTGTATGTTGATATTTTTATAATTCAATCCTTAATTGACAAAAACATAATCAATAATGATAACTGAGAAGAATGTCAGTTTACTGATACCATTTACTTGTATTTTTTTTTAATTCTGGATTTAAATTTTTGTCCGAACTATAAAGGAGAGGGTATCAGAGTCAATCCCGAAAAGTGAATGCGATGGGTTTTTTTTTTTTTTATTAAATGAGGAAAAATATTTTGAAAAAAAAAATGTATCGTTAAATATTTTCAAAAACTATCCATTTTGAGTGCTATACCAGTCGGTTGTCCTTGCAATTTATACAAATTAAACCGCCTGCTTTTTTTTCGAGTTAAAGTTTAAAGTACACCGATAAACAAAAATGAGCTCACTAAATGAAAGCAAAATCATTTCAGATAGTACGAAATGGCCAATTTTTTTTTTATCTACGCCTTAGAAATATTGGCATTTGGATGTATCATCATTGGGTTAAGTATCTTGCATCATATTGACCTTCGTGTGACCTTCCAATTTGACCTTAATGTTAATTTAATGGTGTTTAATTTCGGAAGAAACATAACCAGGCCATAACTTCTTCGTCTTTTGACCAAGAACTTACTTGAAGCCTGAGACGCCAATATTTTTTTCAATTTACTGGTTTACAATATTAAAAAAATATTAAATTCAAAACCATAGGTGAAAATAACCACGGCTCCTGAATGATGAAATAGAAATGACTGTGCAAGATTCTTATGTATAATCAAGTTCGTTAAACATTAAATTTGTTAGTATTCCTGCAGAGGTTATGCCAATTAGAACAAAATGGTTTTTAGTTGAAAGCAACTCAGTCTTGTAAATGGTATAAAAATAGAGTCTTTAGTCTTACATGCAAGATTATTTTTTTTTAGTTGTTAGTGGTTGTCATTAACTGCGAGAATTCTCAGATCAGTACTTAGTGTCTTTTTGTTGTTTGGATATACAAGTATCAGGCCACGTCCTCTCTGTTTTTGTAAGATGTATTCCTATTTGTATCCATCTGAGGATTTAAACTTTTCTCTACTGATTTTTATAGTTTGCTCTTATATTGTACTGTTACACCTCTATCCAAGGTAAGAAAAGGGTTTGGATCCCGCTAACATGTTTAACCTTACCACACTCTGTATGTTTGTGCCTGTCCCAAGTCAGGAGCCTTTAATTCTGTGGTTGAAGTTTGTTGATGTGTTACATATTTGTATTTCGTTCATATTTTGTACATAAATTAGGCCGTTAGTTTTCTTGTTTGAATTGTGTTACATTTGTCAAGTCGGGCCTCTTAGAGCTGACAATGCGATTATTTTCCTATTATGTATCTTTGAAGATTCATTTGAAAATGTGTATCTATAATGGATTAAAAGATTGCATGAATAACAATAGGTGTGCAGCTGTTCTTGGCAACAATGCTAACATTCGGATCATGATCTTTTAAAAGCTTGCATACTGTATGTGAATTTTAAACCTATCAATAAATCAGACTATGAGTAACAGTTATTTTTTCTTAGGGGTTTGAACCCCCTTAAGTCTTAAACTGCCCCTTTTTTCCGATTTTGGATAAAAATGTTCTAGTTCAATATATGACCGCTTATTATCATTAAAACATATAATCATCACAAAATACAATAATAATATTAAGGAATTGATTTTTTTATAAAGATCTTTGTAGTGAATTGAAATATACTTTTTAAATTCCAAGTTCGTAAATTTCTACTGGAACAAAAAAAAAAGATAAAAATTAACATTAAACTTATTTACTAATGAGAATTCTCCACTTAGGAGGATTAAATTATGTTAGTTGCATTTAACAATACTAATTGGAATATCGTGTTCTCAACGCAATTCAACATCCTACTTTATTTGCCCTTTTAATCTTTTTTAACAAAACGTTCATCTGTTGTATGCTTTTGTTTCATCCTGTTATCTGTCGTTTATTTTATAATGCATGCCAAACTTGTTTGTTCGGTACCATTTAACATAATAACAAATCTCAGATAAGAGAACTGATAGATTATATGAAAATGCAAAAATTTTAATTTTTAGAGACCATACCTTTTGCTGTTTTTTTAATACCTATAGTTTTTCTTTTAACAGAATAAGTATTGCTGACAATTTGTTATTATTAAAAATAGATAGTTCATGACTATCTATCAAAATATAACTAAAGTATTTCAAAGCATTGCGATTTGTCAACATTCAGATTTTTGAACTGATAAATATTTATTTCGTTCTAATAAATTTGAAATGAAGGAATTTGTCGTATCATAGTTTTTAATTAAAACATTTCAAAGTAATGACGTGAGTTGACAGTATGATGTTTGAACTAATAATATTATTCTTCATTTTAACAAAGTTGCATTGAATTTTTCATATTCTATTTTGTATCGACATATCTATATCAACATCTCCCCTTTGTATCCCTTGCAATGTACACAAATAACAAACATATTACTTTTGCATGAATATGAATGAACATGATTGTAATTTAAACTTATTACCAATATGGAATTGCTCCCGCAGACTTTTGATATAATATTCATCAGTTTAGATAAGTCAATCAAATAACGTAAACATATTTTCACAAAAAAAATCATAAAACAATTTATACGAATGTTGGCACTTTTGTTCCCCATATTTTCTTTTGTCCTTTATCTTTCCTGTATCTGCCATTTACAGAAGAACTCTATTTCTTATAAGCATTTATGCTTTGTTTAAATATTGTTTTAAAATCATACAAAGGAGTCATGCACATGTACATAATATCTAGACTATAACATAGTTTTTTAAAGTATGAAAAGACTTCGTTTACATTTTATCGGATTTATCATTTAATGTGTGGACCGACATCCAAATATTCGGACAGGTCTTGGTCTGAAAGGTAGATCACCTGCTTTTATGTTTAGTGTAACACATATCTTTTTTTCATAAATTCACATAAAAGTGAAATTCACACCGTGTAAATTTCGATTCATTGGTTAGATATAGGAAGATGTGGTGTGAGTGGCAATGAGACAACTCTCCATCCAAATAACATTTTTTTTTAAAAGTAAACCATTATATGTCAATGTACTGTCTTCAACACAGAGCCTTGGCTCAAACTGAACAACAAGCTATAAAGGGTACCAAAAATTACTAGTGTAAAACCATCCAAACGAGAAAACCAACGGTCTTATCTATATAAAAAAAACGAGAAACGAGAAAAACGTATAAATTACATAAACAAACGACTACCACTACTGTCACATTGTACATCAGATTCCTGACTTAGGACAGGTGCAAACATTTGCAGCGGGATTACACGTTTTAATGGATCCAAACCTTCTCCCTTTTTCCGAAACATTGCCTAGTTTGGAAGTTATGAACACAGTCTTTGGGTTAGATTTGTTATGATATACTGTACAAAGCATAAAGTAATTTTAACTTTTTTTTTATTTAAAAAATCATTTTTCAAATATATTGTTATGGCATGTTTGTGTTATTTATTTGTTTCATTCTGTATCGATCAAACGTTTTTAATTTAGGTTTGTTCCTGAATGTCAATATTTATAAGATAGAACTCATTCTTGAAAGTCATACAACAATAAATTCAGAGTACATAGATTCGTGTATATGATTTAGTCGAGTTATTTCCAAATACCTGTAAGTCTAAGGTTAGTAGTTCCTATTTTTGGCATATGCTTTTTTCCCTATTTTTTCTTTACTATGTAAACCACATGAAGATAATGATGATATGTTAATAAGGATCAATCAATTCAATGTTGTCAGTATTAATGTTTGACCTTAATCAAAACATTTTAGATCGTATATATTCGTGTGTGATTAAGTGTACAGTTTTTATATTCAAGTTTTGGGGGACATTTTGGTAATTTTGGAAGCCATTAAAAATTTACTAAATTATATATAACACGCGAAGGACAAATTAAATAAATAATCCATTTGTCATTATGTGTTATATTTATAAATCTAGACTTCAATTATATGTTTGTACTAAACAAAAATGTGTCTGTAATTTAAGAAATTATTTATTTTGAGATTACACAAAGTAAACGTAACTCAGCATGCTTGTCCTTTAATTGCTTTTAAAAGTGATTTATACGAAAGCTGTCAAGTAAGAGAACTGCGTAAAAAGTAATAAGCCAATTAGAGGGTAACAGGTCAAGAATTTATTGCTTAAAATTCAATTCAACTCAACATGTTCAATACACTGATGATTTTGTTCTAAACGTTGTTGCATCGTGCTAGAAATTAAATACGTGGCAGTTACCTCTGTGTACGAGTTAAGGGGGCTCGCGGGTCTAAATCAATTTTTTTTCTAATATAGAATTTTGCTATATTTTTCTATAAACAGATTTTATCTTATACTTAATAGAAAAATGAAATAAAAAATGGGGTCACCGTTCATTTAAGCTCACAATCTGCCTCCCAAAGAAGCATACATTTTAGTTAATGTCTTCTTTTTTTTGTTGAACTTATCGGAGAAATAGACGTAATATCGATATAAAAAAATAACCTAATTACAGAAATCGCCTAAATTGTACAATTATTTAGTTTATATACAGATTATTTGAAAACATTAATAAAAAAAATATAGGTCACCGATGTGTTAAAAAAGATATTTCAATTTTAATGACAAAAATGGCATTTTTGTACCAAAGGGAGATAATTAAGAGCTTTTTCGATGATATAAATATTTTAAAAGTTATTTGGAGCCAAACCGAATCGATTTTTTTGGTTGATTTTTGTTCCATATCATAAAGTAATAACTTAAAGGGTAACAAGTAAAATTTGTATTGAAAAAAAAGATGTTTAATTTTTTGCTGAATTTTTTGTATACGCTAGCCTCCTTAATCATAGTATAAATAGCATAAGTCACAAAGGAATAACCAGGTTTACAACATATATAGATATAAGAAGATGTGGTATGAGTTTCAATGAGACAACTCTCCATCCAAGTCAAAATTATAAAGGTAAATTATAATAGGTCAACATATGGTCTTCACACTGAACAGCAAGCTATGTATGGCCTAAAACAATATAAGGGTTAAACCATTCTGACAGGAAAAACCAACGGTCTAATCTATAGAAGAAACGAGGAACACATAGGAATTATGTCCTTTTTTTATACTATTGTAAGGTTTGCACATTTGCACAATTCCTTGTCAAATACATGTAGATGGATAAGATATTGAGACAAAAGAACAAATCATAATATGTGCGATGAATTTTTTCATCAAAGAAATATCTTGTATAAATCAAAAATCAATGTGATAATTGCTCTATCAGTTCAACAATAGTGTTTTTGTCATCGTTTTTTTTTTTTTTTTTTTTTTTGTGTTATCTATTGTTTTTATCTTGTACACTTTTATTTCGAGTGTCCTGTTCATGTTGTATTTTCCCTCTCTTGTTTGCTGTATTAATGAGTATCAATGAGACAACTCTCCATAGCCTGGACTGAGTCGGGTGTGTCTATTGTGTTGGTCTTTGCATTATGTATTCGTGTTTGTTTTCTGTAATTAGTTAATACTTCAGTTTCATTATGTATATCTATTATATTCATTTAATAAAATTTACTGTTTACAATAGCATTAATTTTTCTAAATGATAAGACTGTTCTTATCCCAAGCTTAAAAACATAGCCGTATTTGACACAACCTTTTTCAACTTTTGATCTTCAGTGCTGTACAACTTTGTACTTTTTTTCACTTTCGATCTTTTATATCTGGGCGTCACTGGTGAGTCTTGTGTGGACGAGGCGTTTTTGGCGTATTGAATTTTAAACCTGATGTTTTTTGTTAGCCATTAATCATATGTTTCTTTGTCTAACACGTTTTCCTATTTATTTGTATTGTAGTCCTGTAATATTATGTTGTCATTTCAATGTTATATTTAACATTGCCATTAAAGTGCGAGGTTTGGCATGCCACAAAACCAGGTTCAACTCACCATTTTTTCCTTTAAAAATGTCCTGTACCAAGTCAGGAATATGGCCATTGTTATATTATAGTTCGTTTCTGTGTGTGTTACATTTTAACGTTGCGTCGTTTGTTTTCTCTTATTTTTGAGTGTAAATTAACATTGCGATAAGACGTGTCACGGTACTTGTCTATCCCATATTCATGTATTTGGTTTTGATGTTATATTTGTTATTCTTGTGGGATTTTGTCTGATGCTGGTCCGTTTCTGTGTGTGTTACATTGAAGTGTTGTGTCGTTGTTCACCTCTTATGTTTGGTGCGTTTCCCTCAGTTCTAGTTTGTTACCCCGATTTTGTTTTTTGTTTATGGATTTATGAGTTTGAACAGCGGTATACTACTGTTGCCTTTATATATACCATATATTTGCTACATCCTCTTGTATTTTAGATTTTTTTTGCTAATTTCATGTACAAGTTGGTTGTAAATTATTGCTGAGTTTCTTTTTTGTTTTCTTTTATTTGCTCCATGCAATATCAAATGAACTTTTCTATTTCCGATTTGGTCCTTGATGTTAAGGTTGATAAAATAGAAATCATTCACGTTAAGTGTTTAGTGTCAACAGACTGTCGGCATTCCAATGGGAACCAATTGTGCTCCTCTGCTGGCCGACTTGTTTCTTTATTATTATGAAGCTGACTTCATACAGGAACTTCTTAGGAAGAAAGATAAGAAGTAAGCAATATCCTTTAACTCTACTTTCCGCTATATAGATGATGTGCTTTCACTAAATAATTAAAAATTTGGTGACTATGTTACACGCATCTATCCCATCAAACTAGAGATAAAGGATACAACAGATACAGTTAAGTCGGCCTCATATCTTGACTTACATCTAGAAATTGACAATGAGGGTCTGTTGAAACAAAACTTTATGACAAAAGAGATGATTTCAGCTTTCCAACTGTGACCTTTCCATTTCTAAGTAGCAACATTCCAGAAGCACCTACATACGGTGTATATATCTCCCAATTGATACGATATTCCCGTGCTTGGATTTCCTATCATGATTTCCTTGATAGAGGGTTGCTGATCACAAGTAAGCTATTAAACCAAGAGTTCCAAGTGGTGAAGTTGAAATCATCCCTTCGTAAATTTTACGGACGCAATCACGAGATGGAATAACCGTTTCACAAATGATATCGGATGTTTCTTCCCCTCTTTTTAGTAATTTTTTGCACCACATGTAGAAATTGAATAATAATTTAATGGGGATCAATCAAATCCTTTTTTGTCATACTGAATGGCCGACCTGTTATAATTAAATTAATCTAAAATTTAGTTTCTTATCATAGTTCATAGATTCAATAATGTATTATTTTGTATGTCAATGGTTTGCTTTAAAGGTGTTTTTAAGATTTAATTTATATCCATTTAAACCAAACAGTAGCCAACTAGTTCAAACAGTTATATGATCGTTAATATTAAGATGGCATGTCCTTCTCTCCAATAAAACCATTTCTACACATTTATTTGTAAGACAATTTTCTTAATGGTCTTAACCTTAATATTTGAAGTCATTAAATATTTTCAAAATCAAATAGGACATGCGAAGGACAAGTGTAATAAATAGCTAAAATTATAATTAACACCCATTCTGTGTGATCTATGTAAATCTAGAAAAACTAATGGATGTGTACTCAACAAAAATGTGTCAATGATTTAATATAGTACTAATTTAGGGTTTCCTCAAGGTAAACGTGACTCATTATCTTTATCATATAAATACATTTAAAAGTGATTTATGCTAGACAGACTAAACCCTGTAAACAATTTCTTCTTGTAAGTAACAAGTCAATTAAAGGGTAACTAGTCATGAATGTGTTGCCTACAATTCAATGTATATCAGCAACTACTCTTATGGGAGAAAAATTATGCGAGTATATACCCATATGGTCATGACCATACGCGTATGGTCCAAATACGCATATGGTCCGGAACATATATATACAGACATGTACGTGTTAAGAACGAATAGAAAGACGACAATAGTCCAAAACAAAATTTAACAAGATTACTTGCAAATTCCAAGTTTTTATCTTCGTATTCTCATAAAGGAAAACTGTGTGGACGAGAATATATTTCTAAGAACAGTGTATACCTCTACATTATAATAATGTTACTTAAGATAACAGACTTATCGTGTCCACCAATAAAAATTACCATGTACTTATGTTATTTATTGAAGTTTGATGTATTATCAAATGAAGTCCAAATTACGATTATAAGAACAGAAAAAGGGGAAACGTCACAGAATATTCAAGTATTTAAATAAAAACAATTAAGGTATGATGTTCTCATAAAATTTTTACTTTGATATTTGTGTATGTTGGCACAAAATTAGGTACAAATATTTGATCTTCTAAAATGTAGTACCGGAATAAATATACATGTAAAACAATATTATATGATTATACTGCCAAGTCATGTGTATCCGTTGAAGTGCAAATTTATATTGAAATTTAGTTCGTGCATATATAAAACAAGCTATCAAAGTTGCATTAAATTTGTTATACATGTATGGAAATTATTCACACTATACTCTTTACAAATGTTAAAGAAAAAGCCTTATCTATTTAAACTTAAAAAGGAAATACGGAATTCCTCCCGCGAACAAAAATCATTTAGTAAGCACTTTAAAATGAGTTAGTATTGAAAATCAACAGAACACTCTTTTAACATATAATTAAGGTTATTCAAAGCATTGCGATTTGTTAACATTCAGATTTTTTAACTGATAATTATTTATTTTATTTGATAAACTTGAATTGAAGGAATTGGTCGTATCATAGTTTTTAATTAAAGCATTTCAAAGTAATGACGTTTGTTGACAGTATGCTATTTGAACTAATAATATTATTCTTAATTTTAACATAGTTGCATTGATTTTTTCATATTATATTTCGTATCGACGGATCTATATTAACATTTCCACTTTGTATCCTTTGCAATGAACCCAAATTACGAAAACTATACTTTTTACAAAATAAAAATAAAATGATTGTGATTTAAATTTAAAAGAATTATGGAATTGCTTCATTAAACTTTTAATATGACATTCATCGGTTTAGATAAGTCAATCAAATAACGTATACATATTTTCACCAAAAAAATTGTCTTCAAATATTGACATGCATATATTCGTTAACAATTAGTAAAGGTCTTCAAACATATAATGCGACGTTCACACATTGCCGATTGAGATCAGACAGCGATCAGACACGAAAAGTGAAAAAGTCGGAATACTATCCTCGATTATCTGGAATGTCCTATCATTGTCTGAACGCAGTCGTTTAAGTTCGTAACATATTCCTACGGGTCGGGAATGGTCCGGATAGTTCGGCCAAGCACCCCGGCAGTTAGATGCGTCCCGGAACATTTGGTGATACTCAACTGATTCTGTTTAATCGGATTACAAGCGTGACTATATATGTCGTGACAGATTCGCTGTTTCGGATCAAAATCCTAACAATATTCTGTGTTTTCTGGTCGGTGTGGAACGGGAATGATCTGATGAATATGTTTTAACACCTATAGTTTTTATCCTATTAATGTAGTTAATAATTCTAAAATGATGTGCTAAACATCGTTCATGTCAGTTTCATTATCATTACCCTCATAACCATTTTAACTTTTCTAAACTGATAATAATTTTAAAAATAAATAGTAGACTATCTATCAAAATATAATTAAAGTATGACAAAGATTTGCGATTCGTTATCATTAAGATTTTTTGAACTGATAATTATTTTAAAATTACATTGAATTATTCTAAGTCTATTTAATTTCATATTACAGATAAAAAATAAATACTTATCATCGTTTTAACTGTATTAGAATTTTTATTTGTGGATCGTTTCAGTCAATAAAATGATTTTCCTTTGTTTCATTTTCAATGCTGGCATTCTCTTCCTTTAAATAACTTTACACATACAATTCACGTGCTATTCATCTCATGCTAAGGGGTTAAATTAAAGTTCACATGAATACGGATTCAATGAGGTCGACTTATTCACTTGCAAGTGAATCAGTCATAATCAATTTTTGTTTGCTTAATTTGACAAAATTGAACCTTATTGGCTACTAAAAAGGGAATTATTATTTCACTATTTGTATTTTATTACTGATTGATCAAAAACTAATAATACATTAGGTTTTTCATATTTCTCGTAGCCAGGGACCCTTTAATACGATATGCATCAACTAAGACAAATATATCAAACAGTAGTAAAAGGATTTTTACAGGATATACGTCAGTAAATAATCGCTTCGTCAAAAATTAGAATAGGTCTTCAAATATAAATAATGTTTATAGTTTAATATAGACGGTAATTATTATTTAAAAAAAAAGGAAGACATCAATTGATACGATACTTTTAATGAGCGAAAAGTGTTTATACACTGTAAAGGTCCTTTTTGAAGTATATTGTAATATACTTATATTAAGTTGATTACATTTTTACTGTGACAAACAAGAATGCAAATTTAATTGAGAAATGCATGCATCACATCACACAATTATAAAGTAATGTCCAGTAGTAAATTTTATCATTAAATACCCCCTAGGCCGTTGTTTGTGTGTTTGGAATATTTACAACAAGAGTAATATACAAACCATTAAATACTAGTGTGGGTTTTTTTTTTACTATAAGCATTTGAAAAAACACTGTCAGATCATTCTGTTATATTCAGGTATTTCATACTAATCAAATGCTTAAAAGAATTAATGTGTTTTACATAGTATTGCTGGTGATTTTCGTCGTTTATCAAATAAATAAAAAACATGTTAACCTTTGTCTGTTCTATTTAACTCAACAATATTGTGGTTTCCTCAGGTGAGTTATATTATTGTCAATCATACCACACACATCTTCTTTTTTAAAATATGGCCATATGTTATGTCTGTTAATTACCAAAAGATCCCTTATCAATCAAAAATTAAAACATTGAATATTTGATAGTTGAATTTAAAGAAAAAAATATGTAATGAGAGCTGTAAACGTTTAACAAATCAACTTTGTTCAGCCGAAATTATAAATGCCTCTCAATGTTGATTATTATACTTGCTGAAAAAGGCAAAAATATCTACATTCAAATTTTTTAGATGCATTCACATCAATATTAATAAATGGTACGGGTAACCAACGAAATATGTATATTGCTGTTTTTTATGGTATATTCACACATGATGGCAGTCACGCCACTAATTTCTACCAATAAAAAAAAGACATTTTTTTCCTTTTAAATAATTGTGGTTACTTATTAGATATGTTTGAAATGATTATACAACATACATCATCTTATAATTTAGAGGGAATGACATATAATTCAGGATTAATAATGTTGTGATATATTCCAAGTTAGTTAGCATAAGGTAATAGTTTTATTTACATTTATCATCAATGATAAAGTACAATGAATATTCATTTAATAATAAGTTATGTATAACAAAAATATAAGTGTAATATTCTTAAAATAATCAAAATTAAATTTAAATTTGTGGATAACTGTCAAACTACGACATCTAATCTTAAGCTTTTCAATTTATCTTTTGAGCAAGATTGTTGCTTTATTTTTTTTCAATTAATTCTACTGACTCATTATAAAACGCAACAATAGATTATTATAATAATTCTCATTTTTAAATATGCATTTCGTGTAAAATAATTGTTTAAAAGTTTGTTTAATGTATTGCTTTATTTTCTCTAATGGTTGTGCCTGTTGGTTATTTCTTGCATGAAGAGATATATCTCGTATCACACTGCACCAGTATAGTACGAAAAACTGGTTCGAAAACCTGTGTTAATTTGATTGGGGTATTGATTTGATTTACAGCTGTTAAACTGGGTGTTTTCCTTATGTGCCCTCTTTTTAGACGTTTAGTTTTCCTACAATGAACGGGACATCAGAGTTCGAGGAAAAATGCTTGTTAGTAGAAAAAGAAATAGAAAACACCTTTGCATACTTCTGCCAAAAACTCTATTTGTTGAATTCTAAAGATAAGGGGTATCTTCACCATACATGTATGTCTCTGACCTAGAGCGCAACTGCAAAAGGTCAAATACTTTAATACCAATGTAGATTGTATTTTTTTCGCAAAAACGATGACCTACAGTGATTTATACCCAGGTCGTTTGAATTGTGGCTGTTTGTATACACTATCATGTCATATCTCTTATTATTTGATAATGCACATTCATTTACAGGTTGAAATTATCAGTCTTTAAGTGATTTCAAGCCATTTAAATAATATGTACAATGTATGTTGTATGATATTAATGTTTTTAATTAATTACTGTAATTTTGCTTCTGTTCATTTCAAAATGTGCTATGGTTATTCCCTTTGTCTACTCTAGGTAATTTTGATTTTACAATTAACTGTCACCTATCATTATCCAAGTTTCACTAATCTGTCTAGTCTGGTGATTTCATGCTATCATGGTAGAACTCTGAACCAATTCTGTACTTTGACCAAAAAATCACATAACCTCTCTATTTTCCGTGGTGTATAGAAAGTCGTAGAAGGCCCCTACTGACAGAACGTTAAACTATGATATGTGTCCATTGTCCAAATGACAACATGCTCTGCTTATACTATCATGTGTCCATGTTCAGTGAACCTTGAAATATGGTTCAAATTCTGTTAGTCGTACATACAGTTTCAAAAGTGGTCCTAGAAATAAATATGTGTTCTTAGTTTCAGGTTAGTGTGACCACAACTTAATTAGAAAACAACATTAACCTAACTTTACTTTGTCAATCGTTCAATGCATCAAACATGGAGAAATATATGTCTGCCGCATTATATGACATCAAAAACCGTTAAATGAAAATAAAAAAACAATCTAAATTGAATATTCCTTTTTCATTTCGTGTATGTATTAGGGAGGGATAAATTTAGATGACAAAGCTGATAACTGTAGTATATCTCACTAAATATGTAATCATGATAGAGACATAAAATGACACTAAAAACGCAGTAAAACCTTTTAGAGGAGTATATATAACGAATGGTGTAATTAAGTCAGGAAAATACAAGTATTCAAGTTGACATACACGTTATCATGGAAGAAATGGGACACAACAAAATGTAGGAGAATCATTGTCTACAATTCATTTACAAATGAAACGATTGACAAGGTATGTAGTTGTAGTTCAAATATAGTTAATGGTTAAATATATATATGGGATAATTTCTCTGTGCAATGCTAAGCGGTGTTGTCGTAGAAGTTAGAAATAACAAGTACAGGTTCCAGCCCCGGTGAGGGAGGAAGTTACGAATCAATTATAATCTAACATCGTTAGGTTGTTTTTCTAGGCACTTCATGCATATTCTAAGGCCTGGTATGTCTTAATCATAAGAAATCCGATGGACAAGGTATAACTTGCAGTTGTCACTACACATAGGCAGACATATACATATATTTATTTACAGGGATTGTATGCTTCTAAAGATAATCCTGTAATTATACTGAAGAGATGAGTAGATAATCATTTCTGTATACTAAAAAGGAATACTTCGTGTATTGTATCCTTGATTATTTCCTACGAAATTTTGTTGCAATACTTGGTTCACACATTCTCGACTCATTTAGGGGGAGTGGGGCAAAATTATTGATTATACTTTTTATTAGTACACATATACCGATTATATATTAAATAAGAAAAGTTTGTGTCCAACAAACAACACATACAACTAAAACATGAAACTAACGTTATATTTTTTGATACATGAAATACTGTGTATTGTATAAGTTATAATAGCAACAAAAAGTAGCAATAACTTATCGAATCTTGTCCTCTGTTAATTTTAAATTCAAAAACACATACTACGTGTGCATTCTCTCAATGGACACATATGATGACAACAGGTCTTTAGTAAGTCCAATCTAAGTATAGTATGCAACCCTCGCTTATGTCTCAGTAGCAAACTCATTTTCCGAATTTATGTCTGTTATAAAAGATAAAAATAACTGCCTTTACATATACTGATCTTTGAATTTATTATATGTCAATAATTATTTCAATATATATTTTACTTATATATTTTTATAAAGACCATTATTGATGATTTGTTTCTGTCATATTCCGTATATTTGATAAAGATGAAATATAAATAATATAAAAACAATCTTCCGTTGTAGGTTTCAATGATACTTCAGTTATGACTTCGAAGGAAGAAGAAAACTTTCTGAGGATTGTATACCTTACTTCGAAGGAAGAAGAAAACTTTCTGAGGATTGTATACCTTCATTATAGAGTTGTTACACCTTGCCTTAAAAGGTTTTCTGATAGAATACATCCTAGCTTAACAGCTTCCATAAACTTGAATGATACAGTTTTAAGACAGCTTAAAAGGAAACAAATACTCAATCAACAGCAATGGGATACATTGTACCCTTCTTCAGGTATGTAAACATTTTTTTTTTGGGGGGGGGGGGGCTTTTGATTTTCTTTTTCATAATTTCAACAGACAAAGTAAATTGAGAATGGAAATGAGGAATGATTCAAAGAGACAACAACCCGACCAAAGAGTAGATAACAGCAAAAGGCCACTAATGGGTCTTCAATACAGGTAGAAAATACTGCACCCGGTGGTGGGCCTCAGCTGGCTCCTAAATAAAAATGTGTTTTGGTTCAGTGAAAAGGGACGTCAAAATAATTCCAAAACATATAAAACAAAATAAATTTAAAAAGCATACAAGAATAACAAAGGCCAGAGGCTCCTAACTCGGAAAACAGCGGCGGGGTTAAAAATGTTTTTACGAGGTTTTATCCTACATCTCTAGCCAATGGGGTATAAAGAAAGACACAAATATAAGCATAGTTAAACTCAGTTTAAAAGAGGTTCAAGTAGGTAACAAAAGAAACTTAGCAAAATGATAATGATACATCAATAAACAAAGGACTACTAGCAGTTACGGACTTCAATTAATTTGATTGAATGATTATGACTTCATGATATAAAAATCAAGCACAATTCCTCCCTTTAGAGGTTTCGTATCATACTATCATAAAATCTTTCAGAGGAACATAACCCGTATCATGCTAACAACTGTTTTTGAAATAAATGTGTTTTTTTGCCGATGCGTCCCTGTGAAGGAGTCAATAATAATACGAAAATATGCCATTTTTAATGACGTTACAACAGTATCGTAACTATATCCCGTCTGATTAATTTTGTTTAAAAGTTTAATTGGCTTTTGTGGTGAATGCCTACATTTGTATGCTTTGTAAAATAATATTACCCTAAAATATTGAATGTGAATTACCTGAATTTATTAGATGTCTGCACGTTGATCGTGTTGATTTACATTTACGAATTATGTCATTGTGCCGATGATAAAAGTTAGTAAATGTTTTGACTAGTTTGTGATATTTAAAACCCTGATCTGATAATTTTTGAGTAATACAGTAATATCTTGCGTTAAAATAAAATACGTTGTTACATATACGATCGAATCGAACAATATTAGATATATAAGATGGTGACAATGGCACTTCACCATCTACATGATCTAAAAATGGATAACTAACAATAGGAAATGAAAAATCATTTCTTTTACCATAAATTTTGGTGTTAAGCTTCGAGTTAAAGATATAGAAATCAAGATTCAGTAAAGGGCAGTGTTCAGTTTTAGTAATAGTTTTATTTAAAGTCCGTTTTAAGGACAAATTTGTTAAGTGTATATACTGAAGTCTTCATTATTGAGATCCAATAATATCATCCAGATATCTAAACGAGCTCTTAAATATTTGTGTCAGATATTGTTTCGATGGGTTTTTGCTGATTTTAGTCATAAATAGTAACTCGTAGCAGTACAAAAATATGACAGCAAAAAGTGGTGCAAAGTTAGTCCCCATGGAAATTCAGATGACTTGACGATATACGGGATCTCCGTAGCGAACAGAAATGTTATCTTGTAAAAATTGAGGGCCAGTTATAGTATCAAAGCAAGTTCAGTTGACATAGTTCGTTTGTTTGTTGTTATTAAACAATGACCTTAAACAGTTTGAACATATATAATCGCATTTTGGCTTTTTAAATGCCCATGTAATGAGGTGTGTGATTTTCTTTATATGATTATAAGGCAGATTGTTATATAGGGTATACAAAAAGAACTTTGACAGATTCGAAATCACCAATATAAGCATACAACTTTTCAAGTACTCCTGACGAATTTTTGACACTCCAAAAGTAATAAATTCTACTATTGTAAAAGGCCTTATTTGAATAATCTATTACCAGTTTTATCATTGGCCCCTGAATAAAAATGTGTACTAGTTCAGTAAAAATGAACGTCATACTTAACATTAAAACACATAAATGAACTAAAATATAAAAAGACATACAATACTAAAATCATATATTTTACTCACTTATTTGTACATATCTTTCATCTGATCCGCAGAGCGCTTAACAATCCTTAGTTTAAAAATGTTTTCTATTTTACATCGTTTTTTATTAATTACTTTTGAAATATCAATATTCCCATTTTTTTAAATATTTTTAAAATATTCAAAATGTCAACACATAATCAAAATTTTTTAAATTCTTAAAATTTTAAATTGCTTTTATTATTTGTATATTTAGATATATAATCAAATTTTAAAAAATACTAACTCAACATGTAGTTTTGATTTTATCACTTTTTGTAAGTCTGTTTTTTTAAACCACGATTAAGAAGATAGAAATAAAGAAAGGCGAAAGAGGATCAGGACTACGTGATCAGTGGTAACTCATAAAAAAAAGTAAGGATAAACGGTAACTTACCAATGTTGTAATTAGATATTTGAATGCTTAGTTTAAATTGGCACAAATATCGATTTTTGTCATAGGCAAATTAAAACGTAACTGAATTCCTTTTCTTTTCAAACGGTTTTGCGCGATGTAGAATTACACATTTTCGTTCATTTTCTATTTTCTATCTATGCATAAAATATCGCATATTTATCAAAAGGTTATCATACTGCCTGCCAATACGTTTTTATGGCATTGCACATGTCACATGTTTGCTTTGACTGTCAGTGACTTTATGCATTAACACTAAATCCCTGCATGTGCTTTAGTTTTAGTCTTTAATGCATGATCTTATATTATTAATTTTTGTTTTGACTATTTAATACATTCAGTAACTGCTTGGACTCTCATATCGTACTTTCATGTTATTTGACTTGTTAATACATTTTGTAATTTCTTTTTGTTATTGATGTGGTTCATAAGTGTTTCTCGTTTCTCGGTTTTTATGCATATCAGACTATAAGTGTTTCCGTGTAAATGGTTTTACACTTATCATTTGTTTATGTCCTTTATAGCTTGCTGTTCTGCCTGAACCAAGGCTCCGTGTGAAAGGCCGTACTTTGACATATAATGGGTTACTTTTACAAATGGTGACTTGGATAGAGAGTTGTCTCATTGGCACTCATACCACATTTTTTTATATCTATATATGTTTTGAAGTACTTGTAGGTACGAAACGGAATAAAAGCGTAACGGCAAAAAACAATACAAGTCAAAATAAAACCAAACGAAACGTAATAAATTGAACATAAATTTTATCAAAAATTAATGTAATATATAAATCAAGAAGCAGACACATCCAAGCGGAGAAGAATAGAATAGAAAAAAATAATATTTCTCAAATTATTGATTATGATCATTTTCAAAACAGGATTTTTAAAGAGAAAAACGAATCTAATTATTTTAACTGCAAAAAATGTAATTTAAAGGAAAGTTTGTATTTCTTCAAATTTATCGGACTTTTAATGATATATCAGTATCCTGAAATTTTAAAGGTTTTGCATCCAATGAAACAAAAACAGTTTCAAAACCTATTTAATATAAAAAGGAGATGTGGTATAATTACCAATGATACAACTATCCACCTACATTTGTAAGTTTGATACCGCTGATTAAAACACATTAATTAAAAAACAATATCAAACAGAAGCTTAGCGTTTCAGTTCAATTATTCAGATTTTTGGTTTTAACATTTTATCAACATCGAATTTCGAATGTATTGGTCAAGACAGACAAAAGGAATTCTTATGTTATATATTTGACTCCTTTTTCATTTTTGTGTTTGTTATACTCTTTTCCCCAAACGTCAATTGATTGATTGATAAAGCGTTCATCATTTATAAGACGTATTGATATGATTTATAACAAGCCTTGCTAAAATTATTAACCTCCAAGGGGGGATCGGGAATAGAAATATTGTCGCTAATATCCTGTTCCGACCGGCAGTGAAACCCTTGCCAAATTGTGGCGTCTGTTTGGCTGAGCGAGAGGTAGACGTCACGCCTGGTCAGAATAGGGCGTGTAGAGAGAGACAGAGTGTCATGGTCAATAAATATAAAAAATTGAAAGGTGTAACAGGTTAAGCATTTCCAAACCCTCTTCAAAGGATAAAAACAATGCATACATAAACATAATGGCAACATAAAACATATTTGATTATAAAACAGCCTCACAGTTGTCATTTTAGTGGATGTTGGTTTTATATACAATAGAAAATGTCTTTAAAAGGTACATGTATGTGTGATATTTATGTCTTTTATTTTAATCTTTTGACCTTCTTGTCAGATTTTAATGATTACCCCTGTACTGTTTGCGACTGATATCTGATACGTATATATTTGTTTATCCTCCTTGTTCTTTACGTACCAAAAACAAAATTCGAAATTTTTCTATTTTATGTTAAATCATTTTGATTTTATTATATAGCGTTGCGTCCTCAGGCTGACCTGAAATTAAAAAAAAATACATTTCTTTTATTTCTCAATTAAAAAATTAGAACTAAAACAATCTGAAAACCGTTCATGCTTTTTAAATGTCTATTATGTAATGATCCAATTTACCTGTAACATTAATTATTATCACAACTTATTACATTTATAAAGTAGCATCTGCGACCGACCATGCATGGTTGGCTAAATTTATTACACTTTTTATCAGCTGAAGATTTGATTGACAACAGGTAATATAATCATTGACATTTAGGTCGCTGATGCTGCGCTTTTTTAAAACCAGCGACATTTTTCAGACCATGTCCCAGAATTTACTGTATAGCAACTGTGAACAACAATTTATAAATATGCAAGCTGAAAATAATGTTTATGTATATGTTTATATGGCAAGAATGTATTTTAAAAACATAGAATGATGTGACCTATAATTTGAAAGACCATTACAATTTTTGTGATTGTTTAGAAAGTTCTCAGTGAGAACAAAACGTTTAACCTTATTTTTTTAAAAGGCTTTCTGTTCCTCTAATTGTATATCTGTACATCTTGAAAACGTTGTAGGTACGGATCTATCGAACTATTTTTTATAACAAATTAAAGAACGACTTTTGAATTATTTCAAGAATTAATGCTACTTATATATCTTATTTTACTGCACTCGTTCTATTTGAGCAGTCAAAATGCGTTGACTGTATATTTCTATGCCATATACGGTCACTGACCTGATATCACTTTTCCTCATGAATATGTAAATAGAAATTGTCGAAATTATATTTAATTATTCATACGACCTCTTCAACCTGTTCTTGTTTCCAATGTAAACAACGATGCGTTTAACGACTCAAACTTGTTTCTTTTGCAATTTTTGGGAAAACATATTTCACTTAATAATATTGTTTTGTTTGCAACCTATAACTCATTATGTTTTATGTTTATTGATGATATTTTAGTCTGCAACGAATTCGTTCATCATTGATTGCGGTAATGATGTACATTTCGTCCTGTTTTATATTTCTCCGTCTGTGTGATATGAGGCCTTTTTAAAGGGGGATTTTCCCCAATATTTAAATCAAATAAATAACATTAACACAATAAACAACAATTGAAAATGTTTTTTTTTAGATTGCAGTATAAAGACAATAATAGTGCATTGACTTGACATATCAACGATATAAGGATTCGGCCCGAAACGGGGAAAATGCTCGGCACAGCCTCGCATTTCCCCGTTTCTAAGCCTCATCCTCATATCGTTGATATGTCAAGTCAATGCACTATTATTGTCTATTTATAGAGCCGAATGATCGTTTGAGTTTCCTTTAATCAAAATTGACTCTTTCAAATTGAGAAGAGGGACTAGGTTGTATATAAAACAAAACTCATCATAGATACCAGGATTAAATTTTGTATTCACGCAAAACGCGCGTTTCGTCTAAAAAAGACTCATCAGTGACGTTCGAATCCAAAAGAGTTGAAAAGGCCAAATAAAGTTCGAAGTTGAAGAGCATTGAGGACCATAATTCCTAAAAGTTTTGCTAAACACAGCTAAGGTATTCTAAATTTACTGTTTACAAATTTTTGAATTTTTTGAAATACTAAGGCTTTTCTACCTCAGGCATAGATTACCTTAGCTGTATTTTGCAAAACTTTTAGGAATTTTAATTCTCAATGCTCTTCAACTTCGTACTTTATTTGGCCTTTTTAACTTTTTTGGATTCGAGCGTCACTAATGAGTCTTTTGTAGACGAAACGCGCGTCTGGCGTATATACTAAATTAAGTCCTGGTATCTATGATGAGTTTATTTATTACCACGTAAACCCCTTATGGAACAGATTTCAATGATTTTAAATACGCAATGAGACATGCTCATCAATCATATATTTTTCTGATTATAGAAGGATTGCTATATTTATAGAAAGATGTTATAAACATTATAGTTCTGTACATTTGTATTTAGTTTTCTAATATTTTTAGGAACTGTTACGTCAGCTGATCTAGATTTGACATTAATGGTGTGTCTTCTACGAAACCTTTCACCGGCTGTGAAAGCTCCGTCGATGGGATTCGATCAGTTGCCCCCCAACTATGAATTAAATGATGGTGCAAATTTAGCTCGAATTAAGTTCTATAAAAACTACCTGGTATCACATTCAACAAATGGTACAATAGATGATAATTTTTTCACGCAAATTTGGTCAGATTTGGAGAAGGTATGTAAACAGCAAAATGATTTTGTGTGATAGTGAACTTTTGATGCATTTTTGTCCAGTTAAAACCATACAAATTCTTAAATAAAGCTTATAGTATTGCATTACCTGTATGTTTCATCATAATACGTTATTTTGATTGGCCAATATCAATCACGCGATATATACTAAAATTCACCATCAAATGAAATGTTGACACGAGCTTTCACAATAAAGTTCACAAGTAAATGAAAGAAAAACTTGATAGAAATCGTGTTTTAATGATTTTAGCAAAAAATGTAATTATAAGTGTTGACTGCTTATTTTTGTTTTATTATAGGGTTGTCACTTGTAAAAGTGTTGTCCGTGCGAACATTTTTATAATGAAGCGGTTTCAAAAGAAGTCATACAAGTCCTTATGTTGTCTCATTTGCTACTTTCCTGTGTTTAGTGCCTATAAACCTTTAATAATCCACAATTTTGTGGGAATCTGCAGTTTTTAAGGAGTGGTAGTGTTATATGGCATAATATAATATCTTTGAGGAGGTTTTTTTAAAAACAAAAATCAGGTCCTACTTGATGGTTTTTTTTTCTCGGTTGATATCTTCAATATTATGTTTCGCCAGGGTCTTATTTTTATGAATAAATGTAGTTTAATATGAGGTATAGCTATTGCTCATTGAAAGAAAGCCGAATGGGGACCTTGTCTTTTTAAATCATGTATACATTGTGAAAAACTGCCTGAGTCACATCTATACCATATCTTCTTATATACCATTTGTACATTTGTCGAGTAAGGCTGTTTGTGTCAATAGATTTTCAACTTGCTACTGTCCTTTATTGTATTTTTATCCCTGTATAATACCTTTCTAAAGGACCTTTTGAATTTAAGCTTAACGAAAGCACTCCCATTTATGGTTGAAATTATTGGAAAATATAATAAGTTGGTGATATTGGAAAAAATAGCACACATTCACAAATTGCTGAGGAAATAAGTATGTTTCTAATATATATGATAGTATTTTTTAGTCGCTTTACAGCTTCTTGTGTTACATTCTTAAAACGTGTATTCTCCTTATTCATAATTTCAAATTTATAAATTATAGTGTGTGTATCAAGTTAAGGGAGTTCGCATTTCAGTTTCAAAATAATTAACTTTTCGAAACACAATTTATATTGATAAGGGATTATAAATGGAATCAATAGTAAGAGCAAAAAAATATAGGCCAATGTGCTTGTTTTCAAGATATTTGACGGAATAATATTCTCTCTTGATTTTTCATGGCTTTATCATTGATAAGTTTAAGTTCTCAAAAAGTATAAAAAAAAACAATTAAAATTTATCAGACTTTTACATAAGGCTTATCATTATAGGTGTAATACTACCAAATCATGGTACGTCACATCCGGTTGTATTCTAAAATTGATCGAAAAAAATGTCCCTTAAATTTGACAGTTGTAGGTAATAAATCCTACATTTTATTGCAGTAAAACATTTCTGTATCAGAAACATATGTCTTTCGGTATTTCAAATCACTATTATTTTTTTTATTTGGGGTTTATTGGGGAATATTCTGTAAACTTGAAGTTACATGGTTCCTAAACCTTGTACACAAGTTACATTATACTAGATATTTTTCAAACTATCGAACTGATTATGACAAAACTTGACAGGAATGCTTGAAATAACCGGTTTTACAAATGAAAAAAATCACATTCAGTTTATTAAACAAAAATGTCTTCTTTAGGTGTAATACCACCAAATCATGGTACGTCACATCCGGTTGTATACAAAATAGGTAAAAAAAATTACTTTGAATTTGACAGTTGTTGGTAATTAATCCTATATTATATTTTAACTTTTCTGTTTCATAAACATATGTCTTGGGTATTTCAAATCACTATTATTTTTTTTTATTTGGGGTTTTAGAGAATATTTTGTAAACTTGAGGTTACATGGTTCATAAACCTTGTACACATAATAGATAAGGGGAGACATTTGACTGGTTAACTTCCAGTGATGTATGCAATGAAATGTTATGTGATTTGTTTTCTATAGTACTAGACAGGATAAAACTTTACTCATGCATAGTATTTCTTTATTTTTTAACAAAGATAACTTCTGCATATTTTTTGGAAAATTGCAAATTTACACCTATACATGCCAAAGATTTAAAAAAAAATAAATAAGGGTCAATGGGCAATTTGTTTTTAAGGCATTCAAATGAATAAAACCAGAGTATTCCGAAAATTTGACGAAAATCCAAAAAAATGACAAGCGAGCTTCAGTAAATAACATTGCATCGATTTCAAACATCAAACGAAAGTATCAAAGGAGTAGGCACAGTAAGACCCCTTTTTGACCCCGAAAAATAGCAGTGTTACGAACTTGTTAAAATGTAAATTTTTAGCTATTAAGTGGAAAGTAGAATACTTCTATAACATAAATATAGGCTGTTTTGAAAATACAATGCAGATGTATCGGGTACTAGCATAATAAAGTAATGCTTAATTACTGAAATCTTCGAAATGTTAGCATTTTGGTTTTTAATTCTTAGACGTTTTTCGTCTGAAATGAAAGTTGCTGCATTTGTGTTCATTCTTACCATTTAAATGTAAGTTGTATTTTATGATAATACATAACATATACAAAGGTTGGGAGTGTACACGGATGCGGTCACTTTCAATTTTTTGACAAAAAACATCTGACAAGTGACATATTATGGCATATTTGATAGAGTATTCATATTGAAGCATAATTTGAGGGGTTTTTATGGCATTACGCTGTTCCCAATCTTTCACATAAACTAATTGAATATACTGAAGAAGACACTTACGTATTGGAAAGGTTTTTAAAATCTTTCATCTGATAAACCTAAACTTTGAGGCCAAGATCAGCCCTTACCGGACTTACTCCTTTAACCGCAAGGCGTTAATAATGCAGCTGAAGTCAGATCAAGAACATATTGCGTATTTCAGACGTCTCCTCTGTATTTCTACGAATGACCTTATTACATATTTTTCGCCGTCCAATACAAATTACTTTTGTATCAGTATATTCCTGTAAGTGAAACAGCACTCAACCAACACCTTTATTTGAGCATCTTTTTTCGGAGGTCCAAAATTCAACCAAATTCATTATATTCGATAAACAAATAAAGACAAAAAGAGTCCTCTACCATTACAAGATCAAAAAACTATTTTACACAGTCAATGCATTGTTCATGTTGTTAGTTTTCTTTTTTTTTAAATTTATAAAATAACCAGTCTCAGTTACTTGCATACTTATAACGTTCAATTCGATGCCCAAATGAAGCTCAACTAGACAATTGATTTTATCATCATCAATGATATAACCCCGTGAATATGAATATTAACAAGGACACTACATGTAAATAATAGCGTTTTTATTAAAAATACATTATACACATGCAACAAAATATTAACTATAGCTTTCAAAGAAAGAAACTCAGAAGGTTGCATTCAATTAAAATAAATAAGGGAGGTAATACCCGCTTTTATTATTCTCATATTCCAAACATTTTAAATAAAAATGAATCCGAAAGTCAAGAAAACAACAAAATCAATGCAAATATATATTTGAAAGCAAATTAAGGTAAATCATGGATTTAGAAAAAATGGAGAACAGGGCACAACATTTACTTCTTTTCATTTGTGATAACTATGAATCTGTTACCTGTCATCGCACATTTATTTTGATGAAACTGTTTGTTTCTATAAGGCATTTTTCAGGTTCTCAATTCTTATGTTTATCCTTCTCATCGATACAAATCCATGATTTTACGCACTAAATGTATGTTCATACGTGACACACTTTTTACATTTTACTACAATGTAAAGGGATATATTTCGATGTTCACTTACTCATTGTTGATATTAAAATGAAATCAAAAACTTTATCAGTTCAGAATAAAAGAAATAATACTGAAAACTGGATTCATACATTTTCAATGAGAGGAGTGTAGAGAGCTAAACGTTGATATTTCAATATGAAGTTGGGTTGCAAGCCTGTTAAATACTTTTATGTCATTTCTTGTTATTTTGTTTGTTTATTCATGATGTAAGAAATTAAAAACTCAACATATAAATATAGGGGTAGCCTTAAACAATAAAATGAACAAATGTTAAATATACCGGATTCATCAGTAAGATCACGTATAACATGAATTATATCAATCTATTTTGATTATAAAACTATAACATTCTTGAAACTATACAATAAAATAGTTTTCTCCAAACATCATAGAGACGCGTATTTAAACATACCAACAAGTAGCAGTTTGATAATGTTTAGTAAAAATAATAATATCCGTAGCTTTTTTATCCAAAACCTTTCCCGAGAAAGTATGTCGGCCCTTGACCAACCCTCGTTGTGGTTTATGATTGTGGTGGGAAGGTTTTTGAGAAAAAAATTTGGCGTACCCAGGTGATCTCAAATGACGACTTACGGGGAGGTCGGTCTTGCAGGTGAAGTCACTGCGATGACCATGTGTGAGTTTAATGAATGGCTTTTCTGTCTCGCTAACATACTGCATGCCACATCGACACTAAAAAAGGTGTGATTAATATAAGTTAACTCTGGTTTCATGTTTACCATTATGGGGTGATAATATAATAAATCGGTTTTCATTCATAGTCTTTTTCATAAATATCAAAATGGTTTATGTTCAAATTATAATTTTTCGCTACAGCATTTGGCATAGGTTTGCATAAAGTGGTGACTATGTTGTTCTGATTTTTATGTGTGTGTTAGGGGTGTTACAAGTTTACAAATAGTGGGATCAATGTAGTTTAATTAATCATTTTTACAATAAAATATGGATTTTAATTAATTAATTGTAATGTATGTATGTTCTCTGCATATTTTAAGCTTTATAAATGTCAACACAACTTTATCTTGTTATACTATTTTTTTCAGGCGATTCGGAGTCTTGGTAATTCGCAAGATGTAGTCAATGCTACTCTTGCGAAAGGAAAAGTTCTCAATACTGCATTAACAACTTTGCTGTCAACTGAATTACAGATTGACACAAAACTGTCATATCTACAAGGCCAATTAGAGAATTTTAGAAGCACTCAAATTGAAATTAAAACAACATGCACTAATATCGTTCAGTCACTAGAAGACTTAAAAACATCTATCAATAGACCAGGTATTTCATACATTTTAAATCAAAAAGGAATATTAATTACGTATGTTTGCTTATTTGTAATCTGTAATACTAGACAACATGTAATTCCAAATGAATGGTTCTTTCTTAGGTTTCATGTACCCTTATACACTTGTTCAGCATGAAAGGGCTATTAATTTAAGAAAAGTTAAGATATACGCATATATGTATAAACACCAGTCGATTTGCTTGAACTTCACCAATACACTCATATGCGGCAAAGCTTAGCGAAAGGTAGTGTGACGTTATCAGTCAAACAAACTTTATTAGATTAACTCTCTAAGGAACGATCGTTTTCATTGGTCAATTAAAACCTTCGACCTCACACCTACGAAAATAGAACACACGTATTATAACGTTGAATGGACTGATTAATATTCACGTATCTGGTCAAGGTCGTTTAAAGCTTCCATCGTCGTATTCTCATACATGATTCCAATCACAATTCTAGCTTTTATCAATGTGCATGTGAAATTCATTGGTTTTATAATTTTCTGCAATTTGTAGTGAAGTTTAAACTTTAAAATCTTAGCAGTTTTCACATCTAAATATTCAATTTAAATGTCTCCTCTAGATCAAGAGACGACATCAAAAGTTCAATGTAGGATAAAAAAAACTCATTTCACATTTTTTTTTCATTTACTCCCCCCCCCCCCCCCCCCCCCCAAGCTGCTTATGCTTATCCTACATTTTCTTTTACTCAGTGGACTCGATGAATTAACGTTGTACTTGAAAAATGAAACTGTACTTTACTACAAACACTTTTCATATTCTTATCGAAGTTTTAGGTATTCAACATAGGATAGTGATTTTTTTTCTGATTCCGTTTACTTGAAGAAAAAAAAATCCCAAAATTGTAAGTAAATTCATAGCATCACTTCATGTAACCAACCATGCTTTGTTAAGAAAAAACGGAGATGGCCAATCATGGCACAGGGGATGATTAAATATAGTTTATAAACTCCAACGATATACTTCATTAGGTTTTGCTATTCTCGGTTGAAAAACGAACGTAAATTATAAATTGTAAATATTTATAGACCGTTGGTTTTCCCGTTTGGGTGGTTTTAAACTAGTAATTTTGGGGCCCTTTATAGCTTGTTGTTCAATGTGAGCCAAGGCTCCGTGTTGAAGGCCGTACATTGACCTATAATGGTTTACTTTTATAAATTGTTATTTGGATGGGGAGTTGTCTCATTGGCACTCACACCGCATCTTCCTATATCTATGTAAATAGAAACAAACAGTTTTTTTTTTTAAAAGTGTTTATTCATTTCATCATTTGAATGTATTGATAAAAAGGTGAGTTTCTTCTTGTACATGCATTTAGTCATCCTTAATTTCTTGATATTTTGTTATTCAGTTTATCATACACGTTTCGTTTTGTATTTCATTTTAAATACGAATGCATACTACATATACTTTAGCGGATAGTTCGACAATGTTATGCAGCTCTATTCTTATAGTATAAAATCAAACGATAAATGTTCATCCATTTAAAATCGAAAACAGTACATTTATATTTAAAAAAGAAGATGTGGTATGATTGCCAATGAGACAACTCTCCACAAAAGACGAAAATGACACAGAAATTAACAACTATAGGTCACCGTACGGCTTTCAATAATGAGCAAAGCCCATACCGCATAGTCAGCTATAAAAGGCCCCGAATTCAAACGAGAATTGTTCCTTATAAACTACGACATTTCTCACAAGTATTAATTTATTATTTAGTTCCACACATGCAAAAGAAATAATCTTCGCCGATGTAACATTTCAATTTATTACAATTCACTCAGATGCACCAATGATACGATTAAAGATATTTTGTTTCTATCTTTGGGGGACAATTTCCTCCGTTTATGGTACGCTTATAGCTACTGTGAGTATGTTTTATAGCATGAAAATAATAAAAGAGGAATGTCAGTGCAACCCATCATTAATTATTGTAATAGATCAGTATTATGAGATACTTATTATAAGTGACTACGACATTGTTAGGATTATAACCTATCGTCAGTATGAAAGAAATTAAAAGTGGTTCATATATTCATCCGTATAAAAGCGGCACATGTATTTTATTTTATCCTTACATTTCTCATCATGCCGGGTACAAGATAATTGAGTTGTTGCATGCATACAGAACTTAGAATATTACTTAATACAAACTATCAGTATAATATTTCGACCCCACTATTTGAAGTTAACAAAACATTTATTTAATTCTTTTGACCAAAGGTTTGTAAACTATACAAATCATTGTTTTTACGTTCGTAGTAACATAGTAAATTCCATTGTCGGTCACCTGTGCCAATTCACGTGCACACTGACTACATTGCTGTTGTATTTGAATCTTTCGGCCAATGAAATGAGACGTTACAAGTTGTTTATTTATGATACGCCAGAATGTAACCAATGAACTATCAAACGCTAAACTTCACTGCATATCACTGTAGCATAATTGGGAAATCAGCTGCTTAATAAATAAGAACTTTGTTTTCTTTTTAACGATGACTACAAGTTATGGAAATGTCGCCATTTGACAGTGTATACAGATGACATAAATGTAAAAAATTAATGCCACTTTATTTGCTCAGAACTAATTGGTTAATCTCGATTTTATAAAGCAAACTTAGGCTGCATTTGTTTGTACCTATCCTAAGTCAGGAATCTGATGTTCAGTGTATGTTGTCTCTTGATGTGTTTCTTTAGTCTTTCTAATTTCTCGTTTCTCGTTTTTTATATAGATTAGACCGTTGGTTTTCTAGTTTGAATGGTTTCACACTAGTTAGATTTGGGGTTCTTTATAACTTGATGTTCGGTGTGAGACAAGGCTCCGTGTTGAAGACCAATACATATTTTGACTTGGATGGGTAGTTGTCTCATTGGTACTCATGCTACTCATGCCACATCTTCTTATATCTATAAAATGTCATAGTTTACTCCTTCATAAATAATATATATATATACTTTTGATTTTCTACAGTATGGATGATTATTAAGATGCAAAGGTGGAAGACAGCCGACGAATATTTTGTACAAACAAGAGCAAGTGGTCATGTATTGAATTGCATACGTCGTAACAACTGTGTGTCTATTGTTGGTCCGCCAGGAGTTGGTAAGACGTTTTTACTTCAACATGTCGCATTAGAAATGGAAAAAAATGGTTATACCATCATAGTTGTCAACGCCCCAAACGAAATAAAAGAGCACTATAAGTTGAACAGAAAAACACTTTTTGTCGTGGATGACATTTGTGGAAATTTCACTGCAAATACTGTGAGACTCGAGGAATGGAAAAAGGCAATTAAAGATATAACATATATTATAGATGGGACATGTAAATTAATGTTAACATGTAGATTACAGATTTTTCAAGATGAAGGATTCAAACATTCAGACTTAGAGCTTTTTAAAACTTGTGTGTGTAATTTAATTGAAAAACAACTGGCTTTAACAGATTCAGATAAGGCCCAACTTGCTAAAATATATTTCAAAACCACTTTTACAAAATCAAAACTCCGTTTAGATATACAACTTCTGTATCAGTACGATTGTTTTCCTCTCTTATGCAAGTTTTATGATTCACAAAAAGAGCAGTCAAACTTTTGCATGGAGAGATTTGTGAAGAATCCCTTTGAATACTATGAAAAAGAACTTAATTACCTTTTTTTTGATTCTGAGGAAGGGAAATACAAATTCATTGCTTTGCTGCTATTGGTTATTTGCAACAATCACATTGATAAGAACATAATAAAAGAAAAATCAGCCGATATCAAAAAATTATTAAACGACATAACGGAACAGTATGGCATACACGATTTTTTAACAGTTGAATCGCTAATTTCAGAACTTGATACAATGACAGGAACATTTGTTTTGAATGAACAAGATGTCTATCATACTATACATGACAAATTGTTCGACCTTCTAGCTCTCTATTTTGGAACAAAAAACGATGTAACTAAAATAGAATTTACGGAATTATTGATAACACACGCTGATAAGAATTTTATCGGTGAAAGATTTGCGATATCAAATACTGGTCCATCAGATGAGGGGGAATTCCAATACATCATTACAATTCAAAATATGTATTTACCCCTGTACATTGAACGAGTATTCGATGATATGACCAAATCTGACGACATCGAAAAATATATGGAAAATAACAGAAATAAATTCAATAGAACTTTTCTTTTAAAACTAAGTACCTTCATGGAGCAAATTGACAAAAATAAGAAAGAAACGTTAATACAAAATGCATCCATTGCTTTTTTACGTGACTTTTTTGTAATGAATGAACTTGATATTAAAACATCTCCCGCAAAACCTGAAACCTGGAACTGTTGTAGAATCATATTAGACTATGATCTAGTACAGAAATATATACAAAGGATTTTTGATGGTATGACAGAATCTAATAATGTAACGGATTACATAGAAAGATGTAGATGTTGTACAAATGAAGCATTCCATGATGCATTACTTACCTACATGGCAAATCTGCAACCATCTTCAATTCGAGATCTCATAAAAAATGCAAGTACAAGCTTTGTTCAGAGGATATTTGTGATATCAAAAAAATATATCAATCTGAAAGGTCCTAGTCTACATAAACGATATGGGATTGAAATACCTGGTGATCTAATACCTTTGTATATAGAAAAAGTGTTTTATGGCATTCAAAGGTGTATTTTTGTTGATATGTATATACGACAGAACAGAAATAAAGATAGTGTTCTATTCCATGATAAACTGTGTGCTTACATGAGTCAGGTGGACGGATCAAAGATAAAAAAAATCATAAAAAATGCAAGTCAAGACTGTATTGATGCACTTTGTATAACACATGACGACAGTAAGGAGAAATCTCAATTGGAAAATGAATATGTTGATTCCATAGCACCTAGACGATACACAAAAACGTACAAGTGTCATAAAGATGACAAAACAGTAACAAATTTTACTGCGGTATCCTTTACTGAGACAATTTGGGGAAAAAAACGTTATGGCATTTTTATACCCGCTGACTACATGCCGCTGTATATACGCCGATGGTTTGATGGAATGAAGAAATCTCAAAACATAGAGTACTATATTAATAGAAATAAGAATAAAGATACAATGCAATTCCAAACAGCGTTACTTAATTTAATGGAACATCTAGACGAAGAGGAAATCAAAACACTTATTCAAACTGCAACAAACGATTTTTTACATACAGTTTTAGTAACAACAGGAGATCATATTGGATACAATATGTTTAGTAGGAAAATGTATCAACGTTATGGGATTGTAATACCTGAACAATATTTGGAAATGTACACTTACAGAATTTTGAGTTTAATAGAGAGGCCGGAATCGTTCATTCGTGATATGGAGGGCAATAGAAGTTTAGGAACTGTACTTAAATACATGAGACAGCTTGATATATACAAAATTGCAGAATTAATCGATACAGCAAAGGACGGTCCTTTTCACCGAATGATTACAGTAGATGTTGAGAATAAACTACGTTTAGAGAGAGAAATTGTAGACTGGCCATTTTATGTCTATGATATGGAGACTAAATTGGAGATCATTGAGGGATACATAACATGCCCTGTTAGCCTTGTAGATAAATATACGAACAGGATGATATCAGATTGGGTTAACGGGTCATTTGATTTAGTGATAAAAAACATTAATTTGAAAAACAAATCATTCATGGAAATGTTTTTAGCTCATTTGAATACTCTGGAAGCAACAATAAAAAATGAATTGCTGTTCATAAGGAATTTTAGAAACACAGATGAATATGTTAGGGATAACTCAGCTTTAACAATAAGTTGTATAAATGGTGATATCAATCTAGCCAAATGGTGCTTACAAAATTACTCATACGAACATCCAAACGAAGAACATTGCATATTATGTGCTTTGTTTCTGTTAATAGTATTTAACAATCAATTAGAGACACCAACTCTGATAAATGGATCAGCCAAAGTACATAAAGTTATATTGATATTCCAGGATTTGCATAATATCCTTGAAGCTATATCTGCGGGGTCAATAAAAGAAAAGCTCGATACTTCCTTAAATGGAATAGTTGTACAAAAAGAAGGTTTCTATTCTGTTAGACATAGCGAAGTGTTCCAATTTCTTGTGTTTTATTTTTCGTCATTTGATAATGCAACAAATATTCTTATAAAACATGCAGATGAAAAATTCCTTTGCAAACAATTTCTGACAGAAAAGACAAACACACAGCATTTTGTAACCAATCTTGATGTCAAACAATCACAAATGTGTGTTAAAAGGGTATTTGCGGAAATGACGAAATCTGACCATTTGTTGAGGTACGTTCTAAAAAGGGATAATAATCATAATATGAAACCAATATTTGAATTTATGAAAAATATAAACAAAGAGGATATAATTACCACTATAGAAAATTCTTGTATTGATTTCATTAACAATTTCCTTGTCTTGGAAAATGATGAGACCAATCATAATATTGATGTGGAAATTGAACCTTGTATTGCTGTACCTGAACATTTTATACCTGTGTATATACACAGATTTTTTGAACTTACTGCAAAAAGTAACTGCGTTGCAGGATGCTTTCAAGAAAACAGAAATAGGAAAAATGGGAACTTTACCAAAAGACTATTAATATATATGATAGCAATCAACAGACATGATGTCGAAAACCTCATTGAAAAAGCCAGTAGCGATTTTATCAGTAGGATGTTCGTGATTTCAAAAGATGATATAAAGGCTAAAAGCTATTGGGACTATGAATGTTATGGCATAGTTGTTCCTGACGATTTGTTACAGATGTATATAGGGAGGGTGTTTAATGACTTCACCGAATCCGATTGTGTGTACGTAAACAGGAATAGTGAGAACAAAACATTCCATGATTTTTTTTATTCTCACACAAGCTCGATTTGTGGAAATGTACTTTCAAAATTGATTCAGACAGGAAGTAGTACATTTATAAGGCACATTAACCTATCGACAGAAGGATATACGACAAATGACACAAACTCACATAGTTATGAAAATCATTTCTTGTTTATACTCCGGAAAAACTATAAAATATTTAAACAACTGTGGCCGAGAGGAAAAACAACATTGGAACGCGATAGAACCGTGTACATGTCGAACATAATTGAAGACGATTTAGGATCGTTTACATTAGTTAGTCGGACAGTTGGAGATTACAAACGAGTCAGAATTACAGTAAACAAGTTTAACAAATTAATTAGCAATGATGTGCAATGTCATGCAGCTAGATACATTGATCCTATTTTAACAATCAAAAACATCGAGTATCGTGTCATAGCACCGGAAAGTGTTGTTGACAAATATATACAAAGGATGACAGCGGACTGGATGGATGGAAAGGTGCATGATGTTTTTTCGAACATCAATTTGAAAAGCCAATCTTTTCTTTGCAAATTCGTATCTTATTTAAGAAACATTGACAATGCGATACAAACAAAATTAGTAAAGACGCTCGATAACATAACTGGGGATCCACCCTTGACAGTTTGTTGCTATGTTGGCATTTCACAATTAGTAGAATGGTGTCTAGACAATTTTGGATGTACTGACTTAGGTGAAAATTACGAAAAGGAGTTTTCTCTGTATATAGCTTGTCGGCAGAATGATACTGACGTTGTGTTAATCCTACTAAAACATATCAATGGCCCTGATGTCAATACTGTGTCAAAGGTTTTCGAGTACAAAAACATGTACGAGTCAAAATCAAGTGGCCACAGCCCAATCCTTTTACACTTTGTTGAGGAGGAGAGTAGTGGGGGACGTAATAATTGGATTATTTTCGAATCACCTTTATTTATAGCTTGTAAATATGGGCATACCGAAATAGTGTCCCTTTTACTTGCACATAAAGCCAACGAAATTGATATAAATCTAATTCGTGCAAAGACAGATTTTGCAAACAGATACGATACTATAACGCCACTGTATATTGCTTGTAAAGGAGGTTATGCAAAGATTGTATCCCTTTTACTTGATCATGATGTAGATGTTAACACGAAAACTAGAGATTTAGAAACACCGCTATTTGCAGCTTGTGAAAATGGACACAAAGATATCGTTTACCTCCTACTTGAAAAATGTGATCAAGGATTAAATATTAGCAGATTTGATGGAACAACCCCACTTTTTGCGGCCTGTCGTGAAGGACATGTTGAAGTTGTTTTAACTTTACTTAACTACAAGGGTATAGACATAGATAGATGTATGCACACTGGAATGTCTCCATTGTTTATAGCTTCATTTCTAGGTCACACCAAGATTGTTGAAATATTAGTAAGCAGAAACGCTAGTCCATACAAACTTGTAAACTCACAAATAATTTTGAATAGGTATTTTGCTAGTTTTTCTGGCTGTTACCCGTATTTTGAGAAAGGAATATTAACCGTTAAAACATTCATAAAATATATTAGACAAGTTATTTGTTATAATGCTTCAGAAAGTGTGAAATCATACATGGACAAAATGGACAATAGCTGGGTTTTCAATTTAATTTCGTCGGCATTCCCTTTAAACATGGCATGTCTAATGGGTCACACTGAGATTGTAGAGTTACTAGTGAATCTTACATTAAACATCAAGGTGTTTTCGCAAGCTTATTATAGCTCATCATTGTTTCTAGCTTGTGAACTAGGCCATGAAGATATCGTACGCGTTCTTTTGTCTAAAAACGCTAATCCGACATGGAAGAGAGGAGACGGCAAAACACCAGTGTTAATTGCAATACAAAATGGGCATATGAAAATAACATTACTCATACTGAATCACACTTTTTTCAAATTTTGGACATTGGATACCGAGTGAACAAAACATATTACAAATTTACTTACTAGCACATTCTATCTTATTCCAAAAATAGCAATATCAAATGGCGTATATCTTAATCTTTATTGTTCCTTTGACACAAATAAGGGTTAGGAGCATGTTTTTCTGCTAAAATTTAGATTTAAACCTGATGTACTTCATATATTCAGACAGATCAGAACTAGGGCTTTACAAAATCTGGCAAAACGTCGGCCAAAATGTTGCTTGTGTCTATTCCACTATTTCTAAAAAAAAAAAGTATTTTAGTAACTTAATACTGTTTTTTAAAGAAAATATTTTGAAATTCAGAAAATGAAGAAATCAGGAGCCATTAAACTGTTGATATTTGTTTTGTTATTAGTATTGTGTGCGTGTAATGTGACAATTATTTTACAAATAGTTAAAAGCCTTGATGCTATTGCATTCTTGAGCAATACTAGTAAATGGATTTCAAATTTGCAAACAAATTCATTCTGAACAGTATTTACATATCATTTAGATTCATTCAAAAAATAAAAAATCAGAAAAACTAAATGTACCTTTGAAAGCAAAGATAAACAATGATTGACTTATAACATATATATATATATATATATATATATATATATATATATATATATATATATATATATATATATATATATATATATATATATATATATATATATAATATGAGTAATTAGTATTTTGGAAAAATTAAATCAAAAATTGGATTTTTGTGAAATGTTTGTTCAAAAATAAATTAATTGAAAAATAGCAGTAATATTTAATTTATAGATATGAATCGTATTTAAATACTATTTATTGTGCTTTTTATGGTGTTTTACACTTTCATTGTGTCTATTGCAAAGTAATAATGTGAACATTAGCCAATTAGGGTGTTCGCCACTGTTAATTTTTTTATTTTTTTTGTCGAATATCCGGAATCATCTAGTTTTGCTCATATCGACACACATGTTCACCTTTCCTTTCATCCTATGTATCATTTTTATAGTTTTATCACTTATAGTCTTTTTATAGTCTGTATTCAAAATATTATATCTTCCATGTAATTTTCATAGTTTTTTTAAAATGCAAATATTAAAAGTATAAAAAATCAAGAGAGAATCATTTCCCGCAAAGAACCTGACTTTGCTTCCTTTTGTTTAAGTTCTGTTATTAATGTTCTATCAATCTGTATCATTCTTTTGAGAGAAAAAAAATGTTATTTTGACACAGAGAAGCGAACATGTATTGTAAGTTGTTTGGAACCTTTTTAATGCTTGATTTTTATATATTATTTGGTGCTTATTAATTTACAATTGATTTACAAATCTAATATTTGAATCTAAAGTATTTTTTGTGAAATAATACTTCTGACATTTTATTTTGTTTTGAAATAATACGTTTAAAGAAAAATACATTTATAAAAATTGTAAAAGATTAATTGTTTTGTTTTCATATCTAAGATTCTTTTGTCATTCATCTCGTGCACAGTCTTAGACAGTTACTTAACCTTTCAGGTATTTCCTTGTTTGTGACTATAGTCAAGTAATTGCTTCTTAATATCCATATCTTAAGCTTTAAAACCAGATTATTGTATTGTTCTTCCTGTACCTACTAGTTTTGGCACGGAAGACGTCCATAGATATTTGTTTGTCTCGTCTACAAAAGACTTAATGAAAAATTGATAAAAGAAAAGCCCAAAATAAGTCCGAATTGAAATAAACTGAGGACCAAAATTCCTAAAAACTGCTAATGTATCTATTCTCTAGATCTTTAGTTTTTTTAAAGTAAAGTAAAAGTCTGTGTACGGTCAGTTTATAATTGTTAAAATATAAATCAAAATTATTATCAACATAAAAGTGCTATCCTGGTGATACCAAATTCATAAAAAGTAAACCTGAAAGGAATGGTATCATTGTATTTACGTCCATACAATTGTATATAGAAAACATTACTATATTACTAACAAAATTTAAATCAGATAATGTGTTATCAAAATTATATTGTAATTGTCGTGTGTTTTGTTTTTTTTATAATTTTTTGTTTATTTTTTTTTTAGTATATTTTTTTTTTATTTGTCTCTTTGATTATACATCAAATTTCAACATCTCAGTGTAATAATATGTTTATAATATATGTAGAACCCAAATCTATGTTTGGTTCCAGATCTATGGGAGATTCCTAATCTATGGTAAATATGACGTCATGTCATCCCAAATCTATTGCGGATTTTTTAGATTCCTAATCTATGGCGGATTTTTTAGATTCCTTATCTATGGCGGATTTTTTAGAACCCTAAACTATGGCAACTTTTTTATTTCCTAATCTCTGAGCTGCTTTAAGTAATTTAAAGTAAAACCTGCAGTATAAGAAAAAAACGGACGAGGAGCACAACTAAGAAGCATATATGAAATGTCAAAAATTTAGGGTTGAAATCATGTGCCCTGAAGATTTGGTAGTACCTACTCTGTACCTGACTCTTCCCAACACAAAAAGCATTTGTTTTTAACTAATTACATGTCTATCTATTTTAGCGTTACAAACTATAAATAGTTTGTAAATGATGACGATTAATAAGTCCTGTAATGAACAATGACTCGCCTCAAACACATGACTTCCAGAAAACAAATCATTTATTTAGTTATCCAGTCATTCGACATATTGATAGCGAAAATTAATATTATCATATATTTTAAATCTATGACATGTATATTTATTTTTCCCGTATCTGTAAAAAATTATTTGCTACAATAGTACAGGTAGTCACTGTTACAAAGCTGAAAATATACTTTTCGTTATGTTACATATAAAAAAAAAATAGAAGAGACCCAAGGGATACAAAAAAAATAACACAAAAAAAGCAAAAAGGAAACCAAAACGCACAGTAACAACTTGTATAATTAAGGATGAAGGCAACATAAGGAACACTAGAAGAGAAAACAAGGCCTAAAACAAGCACAATTCTCAAATATAATTTGTTTATGGATAAGGATCCCTTGCAAATTTGCTTTTCGATCTTTTTCGTTTTCTTCTGTATAACAAAATCGTCCCCATTAGCGGCAGCTTCGACGCTATATGGCGTTATTTAATTGTGACAAAAAATTGCTTTATTTCAAAAATTTGCCATAGATTTTGAGAAAACAAAAATCTGCCATAGATTTGTGATTTGTTCGGCGTTTGTGACATCATAATAATAATAACCATAGATAAGAATTTACCATAGATCTGGAACCCTCCATATATTTGAGTCCTACATATATATTGGTTATTTAATCAAACTGCTCCAGAATCATATTAAATAATCTCATGAAACTTTGTAGTTAAAGGTAACACGATACCGAATGACGTTAAGTCACGAGTTATAGTTCCCGTTGTTGTCGAACAACTTTCATACATGATAGCCAATGCAACAGGTTCTGTAATAAGAAAGTGATTAAATAATAACAAATCCTTTTATTTTGGAAACTGTGTGAAATTTAACTGTAACTTTCCCTAGATGCTGAGTGCCGATATATTTGATATAATACTTTACGGTTATTTGACATAGATTGCTGTATCGTTTTCGACAATTCTTCTGCTATTTGTTGATCTTTAAAAAAGTAAACTTTTTAAATATTCTGTT